>JAKSZU010000003.1:65422725-66023725 GCA_026018925.1 Tupaia tana | reverse complement strand
TTTGGGGAATGGCCAAAGAAATGCAATTACCTTCTGCTAGTGTGGCCTCAAATTTTAAAGCAAATGTGGTTAAAAAAAACACATTCCCATGGGGGAATGGCCACACCACAGCCCCTTTTCCTCCATGGATTTTGGGCATGCATGCACATACACCTGGCGTGAGTTTCAAGCTACCAGGTCCAGGACTTGAACCACAGTTGGTCATTTGGGAATCCAGCACATTAACCACTATGCCACCTGCTGGCCCTTGCCTGAGTTTCCAACCTGCCATCCTGCCCTACAGATTTTGGACTTTCCATCCTCTACCATGGCATAAGCCAATTCCTTCAAATTATCTTTATTATTATTTATCTAATTATTTCTCTAGAGGACCCTGATTGTTACACCTATGAAATCTGTTATCACACTTGCCTTGAGAATGTCCTCAGACATCTTCTCTGTCACATCAGTTAAAGTACCCACAAGAGGGAGGTCTCATATAAAATAGTCTTAAAAATTAGAGATAGGAAAATATTTGCTTCCTCTGAAGTACAAGAATTCTTCCACTATCCGACCCCGTTCTGATTTATTTGAGAAGAAGCAAGGAGCTCAGCTACAGTGGCAATGTGGGTTGATTTATCTCCTTTCATCCTGGTCACAACTTAGCACTTCACTAAAATTTTCTTCTGGTCTTTTCTCTGTTGTTAACTGTAAGCTTTCTCAATGCTTTGAGGAAAAGGGTAAAATATAAAGAACTAAGTTACAGGACCAACAGATGGCATAATGGTTACATCACTGGACTCCCACATGATTGACTGCGGTTTGAATCCCAGACCTGGTGGCTTGAAACTCACCAGGTACGTGTATGTACATCCCAAGAGGAGAAGAGAGGAGACAGGATTATGGCACAGACATTCCCCCAGGGGAGGATTTCTTGCTTTCTGTCTCTCTGGCTCTCCAGCAAGTGCATGTGCCCTGTAGCGAAAATCTCTAAAATAAAAGAGCTAAGTTTCACCTTCTCTTTTTCTTTCTTTACTTTTCGGGTGAATGTTTCTCTTTCTTGTAAAAGAAAAATTATATTTACTTCCACCCTCTTTCTAAAAGTTTGAAAAAAATTATTAAACAAAACCTATTATTTTCTCCTGCTTGTGTGCAAATATATTATATGTTTCTGATAATGGCTTCCTATCTAGTTTAATCCAGCAGGGCCAACCCTGCGCTCATAATCAGGACAGTTTCATTGGTCTGGACTATTAGGCATTTGAAGTCACCTACCTGGTCAGTGAATCAACCTAGAGATTAGAAAACAGGATATTGGGTGGGCTTACTAGGGTTAATTAATTATATGTATTCAAAAATTTTGCTCAAGACTTTTCCTAGTGCAATCCCTATTATTTTAATTTGAAAGCCTGTTTTTATTTATTTTGCTGTCAGTATTAATATTTCCTACATAAAAATCTGGCTCAATGGCGGTCATTGGCAGTTCAGTAAGATTCAGACGGCATACAAGCTGCCTCAAAGACATAAAATCCTTAGGCATGCAATAGCAGCTCCCAAAACCAGCACCACAAAATATCAGCAAAACCCAGGTCCACTTTTTGCTTCCAGTAGATGCTTTTGATTTATAGATACATTAAAATTACATAGGAAACACAAATATCTAAGGTAAAAAGCATGTGACAGAGACTATTTTACCTGTCCAGGAATATTTTATACTTTGATGGGAAGAAGATGTGACAGCTTGGTACATTTGGAATTCCAGACAGGAGAGCCAGGCAGCTTTTAAAGAAAGATATATCGAATGGAATCATTTCCAATGATTAATGAATGTGGTTAGTACAGTACATCAGGAAATAGAATTCTCTCCTTTTTTTTCTTCTGGGGATATAAAGTGTAGAGAAATCTAATGTCTTTTGTAAAAATAATTCCGTATTTATTGTTCATTCTCCCAAATGGCTATTCTCCCAAAAGGCAAACATAGTTTGAGTCCCAGAATTTGGATTTAGCCTTAGAGTTTCTCTAAATACCACATGTCTGATGTTTCTTTAATATGGAGATTAAACGCAAACATGAAATTAGCTTCCTTGGAACATTCACTTTGAACTTAGCTTTTCTGCTACTGAGGAGATGATCTTTTGAACTGATGCCTTGCCACATCGACAGTGTGTTCAGAGCTTGGATGCGGGCCAGCCTCGCTTAGCCCTTTTTCTTTATTTAGCTTGCTCAATATTATTGGCAGGTTGCTTCCACCAAACCCATATTTTCTAAAGGATTTTTGACAACTTCAAGTAGGTTCAATATCTTTCATGGCAAGTTGTGCTAACTGGGTAGAAAGATTGAAGTGCCAATTATAACAGCAGCAGCAGAAGCTGGGTTACTTTTGTTTCACTTGGCTTATAAGGGAATCTTGTATAGGCCAACACATAAAGCCTGTGATACAACTTTTAAAGTAAAGGATGACTAAGTGTTCAAGTTAAATAGTGTCCCTTTTCTGAATGATCTTAGAGGACCTCTTTAGATGATTTCAAATTGGTCTAATTTGTTTTATATCTTGATTAGCATTATCATCTTCCTCTTGGAAGAGAAAACTTAGTTTTATGATAAATATGGCTTTCTCCCTCTATTTTGGCAAAAATATGAAAGCAGTTGAATTCTTTTAACTTTTGGGTTCTCTATATCTCTATATCTATATCTTTATTTATCATCTATCTATCTATCTATCTATGGGCTATAATGTAAAGACTGAGAAATCAACAGATCTTAACTCATCATTCTGGTAGTATCAATTACTGATAAGCAAAGAATTATCTGCCAATGAGGAAGATTTATTCTTGTTATCTTTTCTTATTGTGGATTATTTTTAAAGCCTGGCAGAGAAAAATAACATCACTGACTTGATATAGGAAATATTCTGCCATTCATACTTCACAAAATATATTTTATGATGATTTGTATAAGACACACTTTATGACCTCAATAAGGACCTTTATGCAACATTTTTGGGTATTATATAGTAGTATGGGTTATCTCCCCTCCACCCTCAGAAGATGTGTGTACTGTCCAGAGAGAGAAAGAGAGAAAGAAAGAGTGAGAAAAAGAAAGTGAGAAAGTGGTCATACGGAACCCCTTCTCCTCCATTTCTCCTTCTTTTTAGGATTTTAGGCACATGTGCACATGCTCCTGGTGTGTTTTTTAAGTCACTGGGTCTGGGACTCCAAACACACAGTTGGCCATGTGGGATCCAACCACTTTAGCCACCATGCCACCGGCCTGTCCAAGTCCTCTTAAGTAATCACAGCTTACAGTGCTCTAAGCCAAATGTAGTAGAAAAAAACTTCACTTTATGTATTCTTCCTTCTCAAAATTAAAGTGCCATGTTTTAGACTTTGAGGAGTGAAAGTTAACTTGAGGACTGTAGGAAATTCCATGTCTTGGGAAGGGTGGAAGGGAAATGGGGTAGCCAATAACAGAAATGTTGCTCAGGTTGCTGCTGCAAAGGAAATATGAACTGTCAAGAGGTAGTTATCATCAGTGGTCAGTCGTTTGATTCAATGACTGGCATTTTAATGGTCTGACACAAAAAACTTTTCATATTGGCACTCCTATCCCTGCCATTTATAATAGAAAACAGTGTAAATTAGTCAGAAAGTAATTTTAGAGATAACTTTACTAAAAATGAATTTTTCTGTACAGTAAGATTCATCTCTGCAATCTTTAGACATACCCTTTTAACTATCATATTTTATTTTCAATCTATGTGTGAAATGTTTTATTGTTTAGAATTTTAAAATATTTGATTCATCCTCTTGATTAAAGATTCAATCAGTGAATCAAAATATCCTATTTAGGAACTAGCAGGTGACATGGATGTTGGGGCATCTAGATTCACATGGGCAAATGAGCAATTCGAGTCCTGGAGCCGGTGGCCTGAGAAACATGCCAAGTGTATGTGTGTGCATGCCCAAGATTCCTAGAGAAGAATGGGAAAGAAGGGATTGAGGCATGGCCATCCCTCCTCCCCAAGTGGTGATTTCTCACTTTCTCTCTCTGTTCCACTCCCTTTCTCTCTGTCTCTCTTTCTCCAGGGAGCACATGTACCCTATAGCAAAAACAAAACAAAACAAAAGGCAAAATTCCATCTAACGATTGAGTGGAATAAACAATATTAACAATAATAACAAGTCATCATTGACTAGCATAAAATTTTGTGGCTTGTAGACAGCTGTCTTTCAAGAAGCATTGTTTTACATCTATCTCCTCATTGCTAGCTATTATTTATTGAGCATTTACTTGTGTTTGGCATATGACAACATTATTTTATGAAATCATTATAACTCATAGAAGCTCACAGAGTTTAAAAAAAATGCCAGACATTGTATAGAAAAGGTAAAGTTAGGTTGTATCCCAGGCTGCCTGGCTCTGTCTTCTGTACTAGGGTACTCTCCATCTACGAAGTTTCATCAGAGCCATTTTCTTGAAAATTTTTTTACCATTTGTGGAAGAAGGTTCCAAATGGCTCCTGCAAACTAGGTATTTCAGGGCACACGAGAAATGAAGATTTTCTACTGATAATTCAACCTCCAGCAAACAAGCTAGCGGCAGAAGAGGCCAGGCCTTCAGAAGAAGGTTCCACATGGCTCCTGCGAACTAGGTATTTCACGGCACATGAGGAATGAAGATTTTCTACTGATAATTCAGCCTCCAGCAAGCAAGCATGCAGGTTAAAATGTTCCTCAATATCTACTGAATCTGCTGCACCAGCGATCACAACAGAACGGCAAAGAGATTCTAGATCACCTCTCTCTGCTTGCTCCTGAACATTCAGACTGAACTTCAAGAATTTGAAAGAAAGACACCATCCATAAGATGACAAGAAATCACCGCTGGATCACAAGAAATATGGGAAAACAAGAAAATACCTTTCCTGAAAGGGAAAAGAGTAATTCTTCTTCATCCACAAGCAGTTCGGTGAAAATCGTGGAAATGTCTGATAAGGAATTTAGAGCATTCATAATGTCGAAGCTAACAGAGATGGAAGAGAAGAGAGATAATGAGCTGCTAAAGAGAAAGGAGAAAGAAGTTGACGAGTTCCAGGAGATGAGGAAGTTCTTGCAAGATCTAAAAGAGGAATTACATACTTTACAAAAGACTCAAATGGAACTGTTAGAGATGAAGTCTAAAGGAAGTCAAAATCTCCCTTGAAAGTATTAAAAGCAGACTAGATCATTCAGAAAATAGAATCTCAGATGTAGAAGAGAAAATGGCTGGCCTAGAAAAATCCACCACGAAGACTGAGAAAATGGCCCAAAAATTTGAGAATAATATATGAGAAGTACTAGATACCATCAAATGTCCAAACATGTGGATAATTGGCATTCCAGAAGGTGAAGAGACCCATAAGGGCATTGATAATCTATTCCATGTAATCCTTCAAGAAAACTTTCCAAACCTAGAGAGGCATTCGAAGATCCAGTCCCAAGAAATACAAAGGACCCCAAATAGAATCAACCCAAGAAGATTTCTCCAAGACCCATTATATCAGGTTGACCAAAACCACAGACAAAGACAAGATACTAAGATTGGCAAGAGAAAAACATCAAGTTACCTACAAAGGACATCCCATCAGGCTAACAGCAGATCTCTCATCGGAAACAATGCGAGCAAGGAAAGAATGGGAAAATATATTCAAAGTGTTAAGAGAGAAGCAGTTTCAGCCAAGAATACTGTACCCGGCAAGATTATCTTTCAGGTGGGAAGAAAAGACAAGAACATTCTCAGATAAACAAAACCTGAAAGAATTTACCAGCACCAGACCATATCTCCAAGAAGTTCTTAAGGGTGTGCTATGTCAGGAAAATTAAATACAGACACACGGAAATAAGAGTTCAAAAACTAAGAAAGTGGCCAACTTAATCATAGGGATAAGTCTGGAGTTGAATATTATATCCCAGAATTTAATCAGGAAAATGGAACCAGAACAGAAGATAAAAGTACATGAGACTGATAGGTTCATGCACCTACCATTTGAACAGAATCCTAACCTGTTTCCTGGCTTTAAGTAAAGTTCCTTGGCATTTCTTTGATTTAAGTTAAAACTGGTTTTCTTAATAGTAACGAGCGAACTCACCATTGAAAGTAGTTAGATTATGTAAGAAATTGTGTGATCAATACAATGTGGGTGGGAAAGGAATGGAAGACAATTGTAGATACCAGAGATAGTGTGAGAAGAGGGTGGGAAAGGACAGAGGGTCAAAAAGAGGGGCAAAAATAATTCTAGAAACTAGAAATGGAAAATTTTTTATAATATGCATGATTAAATCACTATGCAGTATATACTGGATGGGAAATCACATTTTGTATGCTGTGATGATGCTTAGGGAAAGAATGTAAATTAAGTTACAAAACAAAGTTTCAGGAAAAAAAATATCTATTCAATGACTGCAGTAAGATATATAGCCCCAGCTAGGTGCTACTTTATAGGATGCGTAAAGTTAGACTTGTGCTCATGGAAATGTATCACCTGTGTTTGCTATGAAAATATTTAGATTAATTAAGTTCTTTAGTAATTCAATAAAATGTGTGTGTGTGTGTGGGGAAGACAGTATAGAAAGCAAACATAGATACCAGAGACAGTGTGGGAGGAGAGTGGGAGATGGCAGAGGGTAAGAAATAGGGAATCAAGGATGGGGGAAAAAAGCAAAACATACAGAAAACAAGAAATGGAAAATTATTTGCTGACAATAACATGTTTGTTGATGTGCTTGATTGAGACAATATACAGTGTACTCTGGATGGAAAATCTTATTTTGTATGCTGTAATGATGTACAGTGAATGAATGCAAATAAATAAATTGAAATAAAATTTTTTTTTATTATTTGTATGATACTTTGGCTGCAGGTCATGTACTATGTTGAAATAAGCAACACATTTCTTTCTTGCTTTTCTTACACATCCTCTTGACTATGGCAAATCACAGGACCAAGTATTTGTTATTGAAGTTCCAGAGGAGGTTGTGAGCTGCCGAGATCTCTGGAATCTCTTGGGTATATTTTCAGCCTTTGGCTTCTGACTATGATGTGGCTCGAAGTGTAGCAACATTAGAGGTTCATCCAGGCTAGGGAGAAGGATTCTGGACAGAGAAGACTTGTAGAGCCTTTTCCCCACACTGTTCTTTCTGGCTAGTAGAGTCTTCTCTGTACTTTGGAGACCTCAGAAACTCCTTGTTTAGGTGACCCCCACCTTATTCCTGATGAAGTGAGCAGGATGCTTGAATTTCACTGTGGAAGTGAGAGAAAGGGAGAAATCCCTGCTCCAACCTTGATCCATGGTACTGACACAAACTATAAGGATTATCCATGAAGAAAATGAACTGGAAAAAATAAAACCAAGTTTTTGATATTCTCCCACTTGGTGGACACTGACTTCCCCTCCTATATTTTGTTTTTATAAAGACATATAAAATTGGGATAGAGGTTTGTAAATGAAAATTCTCGGCAATATGGCTGGCATATGCTTTGGAATCTAGTGAAATGTAGCATAACAAAGTGAATTTTTACGCCACAGTGAATTTTCTAATGATTGAATGGAAGCATTCTGACAGTGGAAATCAGCAAAAAGGAAATTTTTTCATGCAATACATTAGCATTATTGTTAGCCATAGTTCTTTCTCCCATCCTTTCTAACCTTCTGTCTTCCTTGCCCTCTTTTATTTAAATTAACCACGTATGTTATGTGGATCTGTGCCAGTAGTTGTAGATGTGAAGATAAGTCAGATACGGATCTTACCTTGACTAATTATGTCTATCTGTATATGTATACACACATGCATGCACACTTGATCAATAGTACAATAAAGGAAGTTGAACATCAAGTAAGGACAAATATGCTAGGGGAATTCAACTTTCACTCATTTATTCATGTAATAGATATTTGCTCAGGGATGCTAGGGACTAGGCATAGGGATTAAAGTTCAGTAGAGGACACAGACCAGTAATCAGGTATTTACAATACAGAATGGCCAGCACTAAATCACACTTTTAAACAAATCATTTTCATTGCCTGCTAAAATGCCCGACATTCCTTAAGATACTTTGAGATGAATTTGTGGAGAAGGTCTCATTCGAGCTGCATTTTGAAGGGTGTGTTTGAATACAGAAATGAGAGGAGAAAGGCATTCACATTTGAGAATGAGGGAATGATGGTAGGCATTTGACACTTTAGGAGGAAGCACTCTTAGTAAGAATAACAATAGCTACTCTTTTGTAGTATTTATTTTAAACCATGTACTATTCTAAACACTTAGTATATCTTTTATTAATTCAAATGGTCCTTATAACTTTTCTGTGCAGTGGATATCGTTGCCATTTTACGTATGAGGAAATTGAGGCACATTAAAAGACTTGCCTAAAGCCACACAGCTAGTAAGGGGTCAATATAGGATTCAAACACAGGCAGTTTGGAGTCTATGATCTAAATTAAAATCAAGAAAGGGAAAAACCATGAGTTGGTAAACAACAAGGAGCTGGGTTTGACCTAAGATTAAGTTTGGTTTGGAGGAACTGTGGGAAATAAACTGGAAAGGTAGTTTGGGCCATATTATTAAAGGCCATCCGAGTCAGACTGTGAAGATGAATTTCCCTTGGCAGATAAAGGGGAGCCACTGAAAGTTTTTGATAGGAGAATACTGTGATTTGAGCTGGGCTTCAGAAGATTCAGACTGAAACACTGTGTAAAATCAGGGGAGACAAGGCAGAGAGAGAAGTTAAGGGTTGATTGTTTGACAGTATGTGGGAAGGAGACTCCATGACAGTAATGAGAGTTATTAAAAAAGGGAGGGAGGGTGACAGAGCTTAGGAACTTGTTAGAACACTGAGAACTGTGTTAACCTTCGACCTATGCAGGCAGTGGCCATAAAGGGTTAAATGAATATGCCTGCTATGGAAATTTCTTGGGCATTAACATTTTTCACTTTTCTTCGGATGGATGTATCGAATGCCCTTGTGATGGGAGAAAAGAACAAACATCAAAAGTACCTTTTAACTTCACAATTCTTTCTAAATTTCTTTAAACTTATAGGCTATACTGCTGATTTGCAGACTTCAAAGTACACAGAAGGATCAGGGTCAGATTGAAAAATTATTTCTTACCGTGTGATAAAATATGCATGTGAATCCTATGACCTGCCACTGAAATTATTTATGTGCTAATGTAACTTTGTTACATTAATTACACAGTTTAGTGCCTTTTTTTCCCTTTCTTGGTAGATTTTTTTCACTGTAAGTTCTAGTAAATAATTTTTGTTTATTAGTTATGATATAGTTTACAGTTTTCATGTGTTGTCGTGGGTTCAAAAATATCAAGTTGTTTATTTGGTGAAATTATGACTAGAAAAATGGGATATGTTCCTAAGGGCAATGGTTGGAACTATCACATGCGTTGTCAGTTTTGATTTTTTTAAAGCCTTTATTACCTAATGAGAACACTATCTCAATATATTTGTGGTACTTTTTCTCACAAATAATGCAATAGTTTTAAAATTCTTTTTCAAATATGAGTCATCTTTCATCCTCTAATCTAAAGATAGGAAACCAAGATGGAGAATTGAGAATGGCGGGGTCTTCCATAAACTCATTAGGTTTTCATATTGTATTTATAAGATTCCCATTAATAGCAATATCAGAATCTTTAGGCTTTTGTGAACTAAAGTTTTGTTCCTATTAGACTTGGAAATACATTTACTGATGGCACCAAACATTGTTTATTCTGCAGTTTTTAGACATTGGTCATTTGTGGTTTTCCTTTTTAATTTAATGAAATTTTTAGTTTAGTTTCTTTCTTTTTCTTTTTCTTTTTCTTTTTCTTTTTCTTTTTCTTTTTCTTTTTCTTTCTTTTTCTTTTTCTTTTCTTTTTTTCCTATAGTGTGCATGTGCTTGCCAGAGAGAGGAGAGAAGGAAAGTTAGAAATAATTTCCCTGGGGGGTGGGGGGGAGGCCAGGTTGCAATCCCTTTTCCTACCTTCTCCTTTCGGGATTTTTGGACGTGAATGCACAGACGTGTTCCTGGCTTGATTTTCAAACTGCCAGGTCTGGGACTCCCACTGTGGACTTCACCATGTGGGCTCCAGCTACCTTAACCTCCACACCACCTGTTGGTCCCCCTTTTTATTTTTATTTTTTAAAAGTTTCTATCTTTGGGGGCCAGCAGGTGGCATGATGGTTAAGGTGCTGGGCATTCCCACATGGCTGACTATGGTTTGAGTCTCGGACCTGGAGGCTTGCTTTCTCACTTTCCTTCTCTCTGTGTGTCTGTCTGTCTCTGGTCAAATGAAAATGATTGAATGAATAAATAAAATTAAATAAATTATAAAAAAAAAAAAAGTTTCTATCTTTCATGGGAGTGAGAGGCATGAGAGATAGAAAGATAAGCACCATCAACAGGGTCTCATGCAGTAATACTCTCCACCTCTCATCTTCCCAGCCTTCCCTACCAGCAGGATCATGGGCACATGTGTCTGACACTTATGTCAGACATGACAGGTCCTTGACAGCACATTGCTACTGTGTTACTGGACCAATCCTGAATTTTTCCTGTTAGATTTCAATGCTGATCTTCAAAACTTCTTAATGCAGAGAGCTGTCTTTAGTTCTTGGTTGTGCTTTATCTACACAATTATTTTCTATAGTCTCCTTGAGGTTTCCAGAGGTTTGTGGTAGTGTTGTGAAAGAGTTGACAAAACAGATTTTGGGTTCTCCCTGTACTGCTCAAACTTTAATGTGTGTATGAATCACTGGGGAATTTTTTTTTTAGGTCTGAGATAGAGCCTTGTATTCTGCACTTCTGATCAGCTAGTGTGTGGCCCACACTTTGAGTAATAAACTCGAGGTCCCAGTCCTTGTACATATTACTTCCTACATGTGGGGCTGTGGCGAAGACATTAACCTGCTCTTTAGTTCATTTTTCTCTGCTGCCACACCAAAAGGAGGCTGTGAGATTTAAATGAGAAATAAGTATGCAAAGAGATTGGCATGCTGAATGTATTTAATAAAGTAAATGGTAGTTACTGTTATTTACCATTTGCCTTTATAGATTGAATATCATTTTTTTTGTAATTTTCTTTTTTCTTTTTTTTATTAATTAAATTCACATTTTACATAAAGTCCCCATTATGATGTATACAATATACATATACATATATAGTTTTCAACAGAGAACTCTACATTTTTGGTGTTAAATTGTTCTTCCCTTTGCCCCCCACGCCCACTCTCTACCACCCACTCCCCACCACCCACTCCCCTCCCTTACAGCCTCTGGTATCTACATTTATCCTTTCCGCTATCATATCTTCAGATCTTTCTCCTTCTGCCAGAGTGCTGATATATTTTTTTTTCATTGCACATCTTTACAGTGTACAGCATGGTTTTTCCCAGCCATGAGTACAGTGCACATTAGTCAAGACAATGATATCACCATGTACATCATCAACAGACCACTCTTCATCTTTGTGTCTATTAAGTGTGATGTTTGTTCCCTGAATCCCTCCCCTCCGCCCTCCATTACTCATTCCCATTACCTCTCCCATACTGTCTCCAGTATCTGCTGTTGCCATCCCCACCACTATACCCTCCAGTTCCTTCACTTTTTTTTTTTTTCCAATTATTAGCTCATAAAGTTTTTTACAATAGGGAACATAGATTCTACTCAGGATTGGGTTAAGGGTGGGTCTCATGCAGTTCCACAATTGTAGGTGAGTCTTCATGGGATACAGTTTCAGGAAAGCGGTTCTGGTAAGCAGAGATGGTTATCAGCCGATGTGGCACAGCATCCTGTGATTACCGGGAATGGTGTTGTGGGGATCTGCAGCGTGAGTCATCCTCGGGTATCTGGCTTCCTTAAGAATGATAGAATAGTTCTTATTTTTCCCTGAGGTAATGCAGGGCTGGTAACCATCATCTTCTCACTGTCCATAGGCAGAGAAAATCCTCCTGTACAATCAAGTTCTCAGTCCTAGTTTTTGGCCTCAGTTTGCTGCCCGCGGCCGGCGGCTATGCGTAGGCCGGGGGGCCACGTGCAGGCCCGATGGTCACACGCAGGCCCAGCGGCCACGCTCTGGCCCGGAGGCCACACGCAGGCCCAGCTGCCATGCTCGGGCCCGAAGGCCACGCGCTGGGCCAGGGGACACGCGCTGGGCCAGCGGCCATGCGCCGGGCTGGCGGCCACACGCCGGGCTGGTGGCCACATGCAGGCGCAGGCCCCGCGGCTACACCCAGGCCCGGCGGCCACGCGCAGGCCCGGCGGCCACGCGCAGGCCCGGCGGTCATGCGCTGACCTGGCGGCCACGTTCAGACTCAGGCCCGGCGGCCAGGCACAGGCCCGGCGGCCATGTGCAGGCTCAGGCCTGGCGGCCACGCCCAGGCCTGGTAACCACATGTAGGCCCGGTGGCCACACGCAGGCCCGGCAGCCACACGCAGGCTCAGGCCCGGTGGCCACGCGCCAGCCCCGAGCGCGCGCGCGGGATCAAGCGCCACCCCCCGCTTGCCCATCCGACCCGAGAAAGGAAGGATGGCGAGCTCGGCCGGTCCTCGCTGCCGGCCCGAGTTGGCGCCGAGCGCGGGACACACCCAGCACCGGAGAGGCAGCGGGGGCCGGGCGGTCCGAGCCGCGGCACAGGAGGCAGAGCCCCCCGGCCGTGCGGACCCGGCCGCCGCACGCAAGGCGGAGCCCCTCCCCCCTCCCACCACACAGGCCCCCGAGGCGGGGGCGGGGCGCCGCTGACCTGCGGCACGCGGGCCTCATTTTTAAAACCTGCTGAGAAGTCAGTATTGATGTGTTCTGACTAATCTGGTTTTGGAGCAAAAGCTCCTGGCTAAAGTTTTGTTCCTTCCATGTATTATTGTGGGACCATAGACAGGCCATATCATTTCTCTTTGATGGATTTTATGTGCAAAATATGATGACTGGGCCAGAGATTTGTGAACTTTCTTTCAACTTGAACCTATGATTCTACAACTATTTGAAAGTGTATACTACTCTGTTTTTTAAAATGTTGAGGTATGATGAATCATATTATCTTTTGTTTGTTTGTTTATTTCTTTTGCCTGTAAAAGAATTTGATTTAAGAGCTACCTCATGCCCTGGTGAATAAGGGAGCTGGATTCTACGTGGCTGACTGTGTGGTTTGAGTCCTGAATCTGGCAGCTTGAAAAAAAAATTCTAGGTGAATGTATGTATGTGTCCAAAACCCCAAAAGGAAGGAGAAATGGAGGAGAAGGAATTGCAGCATGACCATTCCCCATTGGAGATGTTTTCTTCCTTTCCTTCTCTCTCCCTGTCTCTCTCTGGCAGGTACACAAGCCCTCTGACAAAATATTCAAATAATTATTTTATTTAAATTCAATTTAAAATACCTCCAACAGACTCATCCAATAACCTAATGGTTAAGAGAGCTGGATCCCACATGGCTGATCATAGTTCAAATCTGGGCCCTGCTGGCTTGAAAAATATGCTGAGCACATGTTTGCACATTCCCAAAATCCCAGCAGGGTGGAGAAATGGAGAAGGAACTGCAGTATAACCAAGCCCCATTTGGGGGTTCTTTCTCCCATTCTCTCACTCTGTCTCTCTGTCTCTCTCTCTTTCTGTAGCAAGGGCACATGCCTTCTAGCAATTTTAAAAATAAAAAATATAAAAGATTTCTAAGAATTTCTCTGCACCCATACGTTGGTTATTATTTTGATAAAGAGTTCTGGAGTTGTGTTGCAGCTATGAATTGCCTCTATAGACAATTCTAAAGTATCAAAAGAAAGCTCAGATAAGATATCAGAGACATTTCTGTGTAGTTGAATATAAAAATTGCCTTAGGATGCTTTGAAAAATAATCATATCTGAACCATTTAGAATGTTTTCCTAGTTCCCCAGTTGCTTGCCTCCAAAATTCAGTCTTAGAGAAAAGGTATCCATAATATTCCTTTTCTAACTGCAAGCAAATTTTGAAAATTATTTTAAACTATTTAACATGCCAGAGGTATCAAATGTAAGTGGATTTCCAAAGAGAAAAATCTTTTTTTCCCTTTTCTTTAAATTTATTTTTTACACTAATTCACTATACATCATTACAGCATACAAAATGAATTTTCCATCCAGAATACACTGTATATTGGCTCAATCAAGCACATCAACATATGTGCTGTCAACAAATAATTTTCCATTTATTATGTCTTGTATATTTTGCTTTTTTTTTTTTTTTTGCCATCCTTGATTCCCTATCCCTCACCCAATGCCATGTCCCACCCTCCTCCCACGTTGTCTCTGGTATCCATGGTTACTTTCTATGCCTTTTCCCCCCATTTAATTGATTCACTAATGAACTTAATTAGTCTAAATATTTCCAAAAGCAAACGCAGCTGATATATACATATACATGAACCCAAGTCTGACTTTAGGCATAAACCACAGTGAGTAGAATGAACATACTATAAAGTAGTACCTAGCTGGGGCTATATAGCTTACTGCAGTCATCAAATATGCATTTTTAAAAAAAATTTTGATAAGAACAGTTTTAGTGTTTTTTTTTTCTCCTGAAACTTTTTTATTTTAATTGATTTACATTCATTCCCTGAGCATCATCACAAGATACTAAATGTGGTTTCCCACCTAGAATAAACTGCATAGTGGCTGAATCATGTATGTTATCATTAATAATATTCCATTTCTAGTTTCATATATATATATATATATTTAACCCCATGTCTGACCCTCTGCCCTTTCCCACTCTCTTATTACACTATCTCTGCTGTCTACAATTGTCTTCAATTCCTTTTCCCCCAACATTTTGTTGATCACACAATATCATAAGTAATCTAACTACTTTCAATAGCAAGTTAAGCTGGTAATTTCAAGAAAAGCAGTTTTGAACTAGTAAGGATATTTCCTTGAAACTTAAAGCCTAGAAACAGATTAGTATTCTGTTCAAATAGTAGGTACATGAACCTACTGACAGCTCAAGACAGGACAAAAATCCTTAAAACTGGACAACAAAGCTTAGAAGAAAAGCAGCAATATTTTAATCAAGTCACAGAATGCTGTTTCATCAGTTCAGTCTCATGTACTTAATCTATCTTCTGTTGTGGTTCGATCTTCCAGATTGAATTCTGGGATATAATATTCAACTCTAGACTTTGTCCCTACAATTAAGTTGCCCATTTTCTTAGTTTTTGAACTCTTATTTCTGTGTGTCTGAATTTAATTTTCCTGACATAGCAATCCCTTAAGAAATTCTTGGAGATCTGGTCTGGTGCTGGTAAATTCTTTCAGGTTTTGTTTATCTGGGAATGTTTGTGTCTTTTCTTCCCAAATGAACGATAATCTTGCTGGGTATAGTATTCTCAGTTGAAATTGCTTTTCCCTTAACACTTTGAATATATTTTCCCATTCTTTTATTGCTTGCATTGTTTCCAATGAGAGGTCCGCTGTTAGTCTGATGGGATACCCTTTGTAGGTAACTTGCTGTTTTTCTCTTGCCAGTCTTAGTATCTTGTCTTTGTCTGTGGTTTTGGTCAATCTGGCTATAATGTGTCTTGGAGAAGATCTTCTTGGGTTGATTCTATTTGGGGTCCTCAGTATTTCTTGGGACTGAATCTTTGAGTGCCTCTCTAGGTTTGGAAACTTTTCTTGAAGGATTTCATGGAATAGATTATCAATGCCCTTATGAATCTCTTTGCCTTCTGGGATGCCTATTATCCGGATGTTTGGATGTTTGATGGTATCTAGTATTTCTCGTATATTAGTCTCAAATTTTGGTGCAATTTTCTCAGTCTTCATGGTGGATTTTTCTAGGTCAGCAATCTTCTCTTCTGCATCTGAGATTCTATTTTCTGTATGATCTAGTCTGCTTTTAATACTTTCAAAGGAGATTTTGACTTCCTGTATTATAGCCTTCATCTCTAAGTTCCATCTGGTTCTTTTGTAAAGTGTGAAATTCCTCTTTTAGATCTTGCATGAATTTCCTCACCTCCTGGAACTCTTCAACTCCTTTCTCCTTCCTCTTCCGCAGTTCATTGTCTCTCTTTTCTTCCATCTCTGTTAGCTTTGCCATTATGAGTGTTCTATCTAAATTCTTTATCAGACATTTCCATGATTTCCATTGAACTGTGTGTGGATGAAGAGGAGTTATCCTTTTCCCTTGGAGGAGAGGTTTCTTATGGTCCTGCAGCAATTTCTAGTCATCTGGTGGATGGTCACTTTCTTCCCAAACTTGGAAGTTCAATGACACGAGTTTTGTGTGCTGGAGGCCGAATTATCAGTGGGAAATCTTCATTTCTCTGTTTCCCTCAAAATGTCTAGTTCTCTGGGAAAAATCTTTATTTAAAAAATTAAATTGCTGAGTCTATCTATGGTGGCATAGTGTGGTAAAATGCTGTGAAATATTGGAGGCCATATAGAAGATTGGGGCTTCATACCGGCTTGACTTGTACACACTAGGTATATTTGCACTTGTGTACCTGTTGTGTGATCCTGGCTAGCTGGAAGGTTGGGGAAGGGATGTGGATAGACTTTGTGGTGGTGAGACTGTTGTGGGTACTTACTTTTCTTTTCCTCTAACTTTCTCTCTGACTCTCTCATCACAGGTGACTCTTTGATGAGAGAGAGAGAGAGAGACAGAGAGAGAGAGAGAGAAGGGGAGAGAAAGAAAACCGGCATCCTCCAGCAGGGTCTTTATGTCATGATCCATACTGAGCCTTCAGTTAGCCCTAAATCATCAGCAGATATGTGCCTGGCCTACTGAGAGAGGTACCATTGCACTACCATCTGGCTCCATGAATAAATAAATTTTAAGGGGGAAAAGTAGATTCCAACTGTGTTCAACTTTCATTAAAGAAAAAAGGAAGAAGGAGGAAGGAAAGAAGGAAGGAAGGAAGTAAAGAAAGAGGAAGGAAAGAAAGAAAGAAAGAGAAAGAGAGGGAGGGAAAAAGAAAGAATGAACAAGAAAGAAACTGCTACATGAATTGATGTTTGGGAAAACATCTTCTAATGTAAGATTTCTTAGTCATCAAAATTTTTTGTGGCTGCATGATCAGCTTTAGTGTATGAACATGACTTTGTTGTAATGAATAAATAGAATTTTGAAAATGGGAGATATAAGAGTTGGTTTTTATTAACATTCAAATATTTCTGTCCATTTCCAAAAAGGTTGTAAGTAGCTGGAAGCTTTGCTAAAAATGCAGCAATGATAACGAAATAGTGAGATGACTACTGACACATATGCCAATATGAATGCAAATGTTGTATGACCTTTCTCAGAAACTACTTGACACTATATCTTTTTTCCTCCAGCTTTATTGAAGTATAATTGACAAATAAAAGTCTTCATTTATGGTATACAACATGATGATTTGATGTACATGTACACTGTGAGAAGATTACCACAATAAAGCTAATTAGCCTTCATTACTTTACACATAGTAACCATTTGTGTGTGTGTGCATGTGTGTGTGGAGGGTGTGTGTATGTGTGTGAGTGGGTGGACAGAGGGAGTGAGAGCACTGAAGATTTACTCTCCTAGAAAATTTCAAGGATGCAATAAATATTAACTGTAGTCATCGTGCTATACACTAGGTCCCCAGAACTTATTCATCTCCTTCAACAGGGAGAGACAGATAGACAGAGAGATACAGAGGGAGAAAGCACCACCCAGTGTAGCTTGGTCACAGTGCAATCCTTTCTCCTTAATTCTCCATCATGTCCAGGTTTTGGATATGTGTACATACAAGTTCAGCAAAGCTGCCAGGACTGCGATGTGAACTGTAGTTGGCCATGTAGGATTTGGTTCCCCTAAGCACTAGGCTAAGGAGTCAGCCCAAGGTGAGTTTTATTTTTAGTTTTATTTTTTTCTTTTTGAAGAGATTTTTGCTATAGGGCGTGTACACTCACCGGAAAGACAGAGAGACAGAAAGTGAGAAATCACCTACTGGGGGAATGGCCACACTGTAATTCTTTTCTGTTCTCTCAGGATCTTGGGCACACATGCATTCACATGCCCAGCATGAGTTTAAGCCACTGGGTCCAGGACTTGAACCGTGACCATCTGCTGGTCCCCATAAGATGAGTTTTGACAAGGAGAAACATTCAAACTGCAGGACTTATTTTCTGTCTGGTTTTTCTATTCATTATTGAGAGAAGATGTACTGAAAGTCTCCAACTATTACTTTACAATAGAATCATTTCTCACTTAAATTCTGTCAATTTTGCTTCATATATTTTAATGGCCCATTATTAGATACATAACTGTTTATAATGGTTTTATCTTTTGGCTGTATTAAATCTTTTGTTATTCTATGATGTCCTTTCTTGTCTCCTTTAAACTGTTTTAATTAAAAGTCTTTTTTTATCTGATATTAATATAGCACCTCTACTCTTTTTTTGGTTGCCATTTGCATAAAATATATTTTTCCATCATTAACTTTCACTCTGTTTGTGTCTTTGGATTTAAAATGAGTCTCTTGTAGACAGCATAAAGTTGGATTGTGTATTTTTTATCTGTTCTGCCAATTGTTGTCTTTTGATTAGAGAGTTTCATTCATTCACATTTAAAATTATTATTGAAAAAGAGGGACTTGCTTCTGTCATTTTGACATTTGTTTTCAATATGCCTCATAGCTTTTCTTTCTCTTATTTTCTGCATTACTGTTTCATTTTATGTTCAGGTGATTTTTTTCATAGTAATTTCTTTCTCTTTTCCTTTTGTGTGTATTCTATGTTTGCTTTCTTCGTGGTTACAATGGTGATTACATTTAACATCCCAGAGTTATAACACTATTATTTGAATTTATTCTGGCTTAACTTTGGTTACATATAAAAATTCTGCTCTTTTACAGCTCTATCTCCACCACTTTCAGTTGTAGGTGAAAGAAAATGATATTTTTATAATTATGTGCCCATAAAAATAAAATAATATTTTTGTAAAAAGGTATCAGTCTCTTAAATTATGTAGAAAATAAAATGTGGAGTTACAGTACAAAGTTAAAATAGTACTTTTAGACTAATCCTTGTTTTCGAAAACATATTACTCTCTTAAGTAATGTAGAAAACTAAAAGTTGCATTATATACAATTGTCATAGTAAATTAAAGCTATCTATGTATCTTTACTAAAATCTTTATTTCTTTATATGGCTTCAAATTATTATCTAATATCCTTTCATTTCACCTTTCAGCATTTCTTCCAGGGTACTTTCCAGTAGTAATGAATTCCCTCAGCTTTTGTTTATCTGGGAAAGTCATAATTTCTTCCTCACCTTTGAAGGATAGTTTTTCTGTATGTAGTATTCTTTGTTGATGGTTTTTCTTTTAGCCCTTTGACTACCTCAGTCCACTGCCTTGGGGACTTCAAAGTTTTGGGTTATCTTATTGAGGATCCCTTGTATATGGTGAATTATTTCTCTCTTTGACTTTTGAAAGTTTTATTATAATAATTCTTGGTGGAGGTCTATTTCTTTTAAAATTTGTAGTAGAGAGAGAGTACATGTGTGAATGCATTAGAGAGAAACATAGAGAGGGAGGCACCCCCATTTGATCTGATCATGCTACAATTCTCTTTCTGTAGCCCTCCAATTTCTCAGGTCCTGAGTGTCCACATGCTTGCTCAGCATGTTTCAGATTAATCAGGTTGGGGATCTGAACTGTGATCAGTCATGTGGCTATGTAGTCTGGCATGCTATTGACTGTGCCAGCTGCACAGGCTGGTGTAGGTCTTTTTGAGTTCATATTGCTTGAGTTTGTTGCTACTTTAGATGTTTATATTCATATCTTTCATCAAATGTGGGATATTTTAGCCATTATTTTGTCAAATATTTACCCTGTTCCCTTTTCTTTCTGTGCCCACAATATATTTGTTGGTCCACTTAATGGTGTTCCACAGATCCTTTATTCTCTGTTCACTTTTCTTTAATCTTTTTTCTTCCTGTTACTCAGACTTGATCATTTCTATTGTCCTATATTCAAGTTCTCTCATTCTTCTGCTCAAATATATATGCCTTTGAATTCCTCTAGTTTGTTTTTCATTTCAGTTATTGTACTTTTCACCTTCAGGATTTCTTTTTGGTTTCTTTTTAGGTTTTTTATCTCTTTACTGATATTTCCATCTTATTCATATATATGTATGTATATATATATATATATATATATATATATATATATATATATGAACTTTATATTCTCCTTAGCACTTTAATCAGTTTTAAAACACTTTTTTCTTATAGATCTTCAGTCAGATCTTTTCCAGAGACAGTTTATGTTGATTAAAAAATTTATTTTTCAATGGACCATACTTTCCTGTTTCTTTGTATATCTTATGATTTTATTTTTGTTGAAACAAGAAAACATTTGAGTAATGATCTTTCTGGAATTTCCCAATGTTCACATTATTTTGTGTTAATATTCTAAATAAAGTACAGAATTTATCTTAAGAAACTGAAAAGTTTGTGTAGACTCCTTCTATGTTTAAACAAGAGACTCTTTTTCTCTTAACTATATGTTGAATCCTTTCTCTTTTCTATTTTTTTAGAGTTTTTTTTTTTTTTTTCCTATAGGGCACATATGCTCACCAGAGAGACAGAAAGCAAGCAATCACTCCCAGGAGAGATGGCCACTCCACAATCCCTTGTCCTTCAGTCTCCTCTCAGGATTTTGGGCATGCACGCACAGATGCCTAGCATGAGTTTTAAACCGCTGGGTCCAGGACTCAAACTATGATCAGCTATGTGGGAGTCTAGCAATGTAATCATTATGCCATCTGCTGGTCCCCTTCCTCTTTTCTATTTTAAAGTATATGTGAGAAAAGCATATGTGCACATGAACACTTGCGTATGAATGTTCCTAGAATTATTAACTTTTTATTTATTTATTTTTAATTGACAAAAAGGTATATATTTATCCTGTACAGCATAATGTTTTGAAATATGAACACATTGTGGAATGGCCAAATCACTCTACTTAAAATATGCATTACTTCACTTATTTATGATTTGTGGTGAAAAGTGAAAGATGCTAAATACCGAAGACTGCGTATTTTATAATTCCATTTACATGAAATATCCAGAAAAAACAAATCTTTGGAGGCCAAGAGTAGATTTAACAATTGTCAGAGCCAGGAGGTGGGACTTGGAATTAACTGTAAGTGGGTATGAGGGATCTCATTGGGGTTATAAAACTTTTCTAAAACTGGAGGACACCAGGACACCTTCATGGCTCCTGAGAACTAGTGATTTCAGGGGAATAGGAGAAATGAAGATTTTCTACCGATAATTCAGCCTCCAGCCCACAAACTCGCATAGAGAGAAAAGGGAGCAGGACATCAGAAGACACCTTCATGGCACCTGAGAACTACTGATTTCAGGGAAATAGGAGAAATAAAGATTTTCCACTGAGAATTCAGCCCACAAACTTGCATGGTAAGAAGACTTTCAAGGCTCTTGTCTCTGTCTTCATCTCTCTCTACCTCTGTCTCTGTCTTCTCATTTTTTTTTTGTAATTTTTCCTTTAAAAATTTTTTTAAGGTAAAGCAGTTTCTTGGCTTTTAGTCCCTCCCTTCCCTTTATCTTAATAATCCACTCTCCCCCTCCCAACCCAGGAGAGGCAAAGGAGCAGAACATCAGAAGTCACCTTCATGGCTCCTGACTAATTTTTGCTTTTAAAAAAAAAAAAAAATGTTTTTTTTTTTTAGTTTTTTTTTTTTTCTTCTCTTTTTCTCTGTTTCTTGGTTGTTTTTGTTGCTGTTGTTTTTGTTTCTCTGTTTCCTTTTCTGCACACTCCTGGACGATCAGATTGAACTTCAAGTATGGGAAGAAAAGCACCGTACATCAGATGACTAGAAATTACTGCAGGGACACAAGAAATATGGGAAAGAAAGAAAATACCTTTCCTCCAAGAGAAAAGAATAACTCCTCTTCATCCATAGACAGTTCAATGGAAATCATGGAAATGTCTGAAAAAGAATTTAGGGCATTCATTATGGCAAAGCTAACAGAGATGCAAGAGAAGAGAGACAATGAACTGCAGAAGAGAAAGGAGAAAGGAGCTGATGAGTTCCAGGAGGTGAGGAAATTCTTGTAAGTTCTAAAAGAGGAATTACACACTTTACAAAAGAATCAAGTGGAACTGTTAGAGATTAAGGCTATAATACAGGAAGTCAAAATATCCCTTGAAAGTATTAAAAGCAGATTATATCATACAGAAAATAGACTCTCAGACATAGAAGAGAAAATTGCTGGTCTAGAAAAAGTTGTCCAAAAATTTGAGAATAATATACGAGAAGTACTAGATACTATCCAACGTCCAAACATCCAGATAATTGGCATCCCAGAAGGCAAAGAGACTCATAAGGGCATTGATAATCTATTCCATGAAATCCTGCAAGAAAACTTCCCAAATCTAGAGAGGCACTCAAAGACCCAGTCCCAAGAAATAAAAGGACCCCAAATAGAATCAACCCAGGAAGATCTTCTCCAAGACGCATTATAGCCAGACTGACCAAAACCACAGACAAAGATAAGATACTAAGATTGGCAAGAGAGAAATGGCAAGTTACCTACAAAGGGTATCCCATCAGACTAACAGTGGACCTCTCATCGGAAACAATGTGAGTGAAGAAAGAATGGGAAAATATATTCAAAATGTTAAGGGAAAAGCAATTTCAACCAAGAATACTGTACCTGGCAAGGTTATCCTTCATATTGGAAGAAAAGACAAGAACATTCTCAGATAAACAAAACCTGAAAGAATTTACCAGCACTAGACTAGATCCCCAAGAAGTTCTTAAGGGAGTACTATGTCAGGAAAATTAAATGCAGACACACAGAAATAAGAGTTAAAAACTAAGAAAATGGCCAACTTAACTGTATGTACAAGTCTGGAGGTGAATATTACATCCCAGAATTCAATCTGGAAGATTGAACCACAACAGAAGATAGATTAAGTACATGAGACTGAACTGGTGAAATAGCATTGTATGACTTTTTGACTAAAATATTGCTGCTTTTCTTCTAGGCTTTGTTGTCTGGTTTTAAGAGTTTTTGTCCTGTCTTGAGCTGTCAATAGGTTTATGTACCTACTATTTGAACAAAATACTAACCTGTTTTCCAGGCTTTAAGTTTTAAGCAAATTTTCTTACCAATGCAAAACTGCTTTTCTTGAAATTACCAGCCGAATTTGCTATTGAAAGTAGTTAGATTATTTAAGAAATTGTGTGAGCAATAAAATGTGGGGGGAAAACGAATGGAAGACAACTGTAGACACCAGAGATAGTGTGAGAAGAGGGTGGGAAAGAGCAGAGGGTCAGACATAGGGGTAAATATATATATATATATATATATATATATATATATATATATGTAAATATATAAATATAAATAATATATATGTATATAATATATGATATATATGTATATAATATATATGTATATATTATATTATATATAAAAAATATATAATATGATATATTAATATATATTAATATATTATATGTATATAATGCATCATATATATGTATATAATATATATTATATATATTTGTGTGTGTGTGTGTATATATATATATATATATATATATATATATATATATGAAACTAGAAGTGGAAACTAGAAGTGGAAAATTATTGACGATAACATGCATGATTATGCCACTGTGCAGTATATTCTGGATGGGAAACCACATTTTGTATGCTGTGACGATGCTTATGGGATGGATGTAAATTAATTAATTAAAAAGAAGTTTCAGGAGAAAAAAAAAACATGAAAACTGTTTTTCTTGAAATTAAAAAAAAATGCATATTTGATGACTGCAGTAAGCTATACAGCCCCAGCTAGGTGCTACTTTAAAGTATGTTCATTCTACTCACTGAGATTTATGCCTAAAGTCAGACTTGTGTTCATGGATATGTATATGTCAGCTATGCTTGCTATTGGAAATATTTAGATTAATTAAGTTCATTAGCGAATCAATAAAATGGGGGGAGGAAAGGCATAGAAAGCAACCATGGTTACCAGAGACAGTGTGGGAAGAGGGTGGGACATGGCAGAGGATGAGAGATAGGGAATCAAGGATGGCAAAAAAAAGCCAAATATATAGAATCAAGAAATGGAAAATTATTTGTTGTCGATAACACGTATGTTGATATGCTTGATTGAGCCAATATACAGTGTATTCTGGATGGGAAATCTCATTTTGTATGCTATAATGATGTATAGTAAATGAATGTAAATTGAAAAAATTAAAAAAAAACTTTTCTAAAACTGGATTGTGGTGATTGTTGCACAACTTGGTGAACATACTAAAAAATCATTGTATACATAAAGCTAGTGAACATTATGGTATGTAGTTTAATGCAATATAAAAAAAAAACCCCATGACATTGGCTCAATAAAAAGCCGCATAGTGTGAAATGTAAAATAAATGTAAGAAAATAATATATATGATAAGTAAGTATTTTGTGTATAAGGGACAAAGTATATGTCAGAACAAAGAAAACAATTATTGAAGAAAAAAATAACCCTAAGTTAGTTGAAAAGTTATTCTAAAGCTTTTGTTTATTAAATAAGTATTTGAGGCTTGATTTAATGTGGAATTTCTGCATCATCACCCATGTCATAAGAATTTCAGAACTAATTATTACCCTTATTTTTTTTTTTTTTTTTTATCATCATATTCTTCTTTATATTACATTGAATTACATATAACTTTACATTGTATTACATTACTTTTTCAAAAGGGAATGCCATGCATGTCAGTCAGTACAGAGACATTAATCTCCCCGCTTCAACATTCAATATCTTTTCTATGTTTTCCCCAATCATTATTATTATTCTAATTATTTTTTAAGACAGTCCATCGCTATTTCTCATGTTGCTTGTACAAATACTTTGCCCATCATGAAATACTTCTCAGACAAATCCAGTTGAGAATACTATACATGTCAACATCAACAGTTAATAAGTCATATCTTTTTCTCACTAATGTCCTACCTCTCTATTGTTCATTTGTTATCTTTCTCTATCCTCTTCTCTTCACTTCCCCCATTCCACACTGTCCTATTCTCATTAAGTATCTTCACTGCTTTTATGTCCTCCAATTTTTTTTTTCACTATCATAGAATGCTGATAGTCGGTATATATTGAGTGGATACATACAATATCTTTCTTTCATATCCTGGCTTACTTCACTCAGCAATATATCCTCCGTATCTGACCACTTTCTATCAAATTCCAGGGCCTTGTTATTTTTTATGGCTGAGTAGTATTCCATAGAGTATATATACCACACTTTTCCAATCCATTCATCAGTTTGTGGACATTTAGGTTGGTTCCATGTCTTGGCAATTGTGAATAATGCTGCAATAAACATTGATGTGCAAGCGCTTTTCTGACTGAGCGTTCTCCTGTCTTTTGGGTAAATACCCAGAAGTGGGATTACTGGATCGAATGGTAGTTCTATTTGTAGATCTTTGAGGAACCTCCATATTGTTCTCCACAGTGGTTGAACTAGTTTACATTCCCACCAACAGTGTAGGAGGGTTCCCTTTTCACCACATCCCCGCCAACACTTATCACTTTTTATATTCTTAATCTTTGCCATTCTGACAGGGGTTAGGTGGTATCTCATTGTAGTTTTTATCTGCATCTCCCTTATGATGAGGGATGTTGAGCATTTCCTCATATGCTTTTTGGCTATTCGTATGTCTTCCTTAGAGAGACTTTTGTTCAGCTCATTTTCCCACCTTTTAATTGGGTTAATCATTTTTTTTCGCATAAGGCACTTGAGTTCCCTATGTATTCTGGTTATCAGTCCCTTGTCTGAGGCATATTTAACAAAAATATTTTCCCATTCTGAGGGTTGTCGGTTCACACTTGTTACTGTGTCCTTTGCTGTGCAGAAACTTCTTAGTCTAATATAGTCCCACTTGTCTATTTTAGGGATTATTGCCTGTGCCTTGGGAGTCTTATTTAAGAAGTCTTTGCCTACTCCAATGTCCCCCAGAGTTTCCCCAGCATTTTCCACCAGTAGTTTTATTGTTTGAGGTTTTAGGTTAAGATCTTTGATCCATTTTGAGTTGACTGTTGTTAGTGGTGAAAGATGGGGGTTCAGTTTCATCTTTCTGCAGGTGGATACCCAGTTTTTCCAGCACCATTTACTAAAGATGTTTTCCTTTTCCCAATGGATTGACTGATATCCTTTGTCAAAGATCAGTTGGCTGTAAGCTTTGGGGGTTATTTCTGGGGTCTCTATTCTCTTCCATTGGTCCACATGTCTGTTTTTATGCCAATACCATGCTGTTTTGATGACCACAGCTTTATAGTATATCTTGGGATCAGGGAGTGATATGCCTCCTACTCCACTCTTCTTGCGCAGGATTGCTTTTGCAATACGAGGTCTTTTATGGTTCCAGACAAATTCTATGATTGCCCTTTCTAGATCTCTGAAGAATATCTCTGGTATTTCGATTGGAATTGCATTAAACATGTAGATTAATTTGGGTAGAATTGCCATTTTGATTATGTTAATTCTTCCAATCCAGGAGCATGGGATATCCTTCCACTTTTTTATGTCACTTTCAATGTCTCTTTTAAGATTTTCGTAGTTTTCTTTATAAAGATCTTTGACTTTCTTAGTTAGGTTTATCCCTAGGTATCTTATACACCTTGTGGCTACGGTGAAAGGGATTCCTTTCTTCAGCTCTGCTTCGTTCAACTTGTTGTTCATAAATAGAAATGCTATAGATTTTTGGATATTGATTTTGTATCCTGCCACTTTACTGTATTCACTTATTACTTCAAGCAGTTTTTTCATGGATACCTTTGGGTCTTCTAAGTATACCATCATGTCATCTGCAAATAAAGATATTTTCAATTCTTCTTTGCCTATTCGAATGCCTTTAATATTGTTCTCTTCTCTGATTGCAATAGCTAAGACTTCCAGTACTATATTAAAGAGCAGTGGAGAAAGTGGGCAGCCCTGCCTAGTACCTGTTTTCAGAGGAAAAGCTTTCAGCTTTTCCCCATTCAGTATAATGTTAGCTGTAGGTTTTTCATAGATGGCTTTTATTGTGTTGAGAAATGACCCTTCTATACCAATCTTACTGAGAGTCTTAATCATAAAAGGATGCTGTATTTTATCAAATGCTTTCTCCGCATCAATTGAGATGATCATATGGTTTTTATCTTTCTTTCTGTTAATGTGGTGTATTACATTTATGGTCTTGCGTATATTGAACCATCCTTGCATCCCTGGTATAAAGCCTACCTGATCGTGATGAATGATCTTTGTTATATGTTGTTGGATACGATTTGCGAGTATTTTGTTGAGAATTTTCGCATCTATATTCATCAATGATATTGGTCTGTAGTTTTCCTTTTTTGTCATATCCTTATCTGTTTTGGGGATGAGGATGATGGAGGCTTCATAAAATGAATTTGGAAGGTTTCCTTCCTTTTGAATCTTTAGAAATAATTTTAGTAGGATAGGGGTTAACTCTTCCTTAAAAGTTTTGTAGAATTCACAAGTGAAGCCATCTGGGCCTGGGCTTTTCTTTGTTGGGAGGTTATTTATTACTGATTCAATCTCCTGGCTTGTTATAGGTCTATTCAGGTTCTCTATGTCTTCCTGATCCAATCTTGGTAGATTATATGCATCCAGGAATTTGTCCATCTCCTCCAGGTTATCTTGTTTGTTGGCGTAAAGTTGCTCATAGTATCCTCTAATGATATTTTGTATTTCTGCTGTGTCTGTGGTAATATTGCCTGTTTCATCACATATTTGATTAATCTGGTTTCTTTCTTTCTTCTTCTTAATCAGTCTAGCCAATGGTGTGTCGATCTTGTTAATCTTTTCAAAGAACCAGCTTTTGCTTTCATTTATTTTCTGTATGGTTCGTTTATTTTCTATTTCATTTATTTCTGCTCGAACCTTTATTATTTCTTTTCGCCTGGCATTTTGGGGATTTGTTTGTTGTTGTTTTTCCAATTCTCTGAGGCATGATGATAAGTTATCTAGTTGCCATCTTTCTGTCCTTTTCTTATGTGCACTAATTGCTATGAATTTTCCTCTTATGACTGCTTTTGCTGTGTCCCATAGATTCTGGACACTTGTGTACTCATTATCATTAGTTTCCATAAATTTTTTTATTTCAGCCTTAATTTCTTCAGTAGTGAAGAAGTCATTCAGAAGTAGGTTGTTCAGTTTCCATGTGTTCGTGTATTTTCGGGGTTGTGTCTTGAAATTAATCTTGAGTTTAATTCCATCATGGTCAGAGAAGATGCTGGGTACAGTTTCTATGCCTTTGAATCTATAAAGGCTTGATTTGTGTCCTAATATATGATCTATCTTTGAAAAGGTTCCATGTCGGGGTGAGAAAAATGTATATGTTGTGGATGTAGGGTGGAAAGTTCTATAGATATCTGTCAAGCCCATTCCATTTATAGTATCATTTAAGTCCTGTATCTCTCTATTTATTTTCTGTCTAGAAGACCTGTCTATAGGAGATAATGGGGTGTTGAGATCTCCAACAATTATAGTATTTCTCCCTATCTCTCCTTTTAGCTCCAACAGTCTTTCCTTCACATATTTAGGCGCACCTGAGTTGGGTGCATAGATATTTATAAGGGTTATGTCTTCTTGCTGGATTACCCCATTTACTATTATATAATGCCCTTCTTTGTCTCTTCTTACAGTCTTTGTCTTGAAATCTATTTTGTCTGAGATCAATATCGCTACTCCAGCCTTTTTTTGATTTCCATTTGCATGGAGTATCTTTTTCCAGCCCTTGACTTTTAGTCTATGTATGTCTTTATCCATAAGGTGAGTTTCTTGTAGGCAACAGATAGAGGGTTTCTGTTTTCTTATCCAGTCAGCCAGTCTATGTCTCTTTACTGGAGAATTTAATCCATTGACATTCAATGTAATTATCGATATTTCCGTACCTGATCCTATCATTAAGTGAGCCATTTTCTTGGTTGCTCTTTGTTCTCGTATAACTGTCTCTGATTTTTTAGTTTTCCTGGTATAATACTCCCTTCAGAACCTCTTGAAGAGCTGGTCTGGAGTTGGTAAATTCCTTCAAATTTTGTTTATTCGAGAATGTTTTTATCTTTTTTTCCCATATGAAAGATAATTTTGCCGGGTATAATATTCTTGGTTGAAATTGTTTTTCACTCAACACTTTTACTATGCTTCCCCATTCTTTCCTTTCTTGCATTGTTTCCGCCGAAAGATCCGATGTTAGCCTGATGGGGTGACCTTTGTAAGTAACCTGGCGTTTCCCTCTTGCCAACTTTAGTATCTTGTCTTTGTCTGTTGTTTTTGCCAGTCTGGCTATAATGTGCCTTGGAGAGGATCTTCTTGGGTTGATTCTACCCGGGGTCCTATGTATTTCCTGGGTCTGGATATTTGAGTGCCTTTCTAGATTTGGAAAGTTTTCTTCCAGGATCTCATGGAATAAATTATCTAGGCCCTTATTATTTTCTTCCTCTTCTGGAATACCTATTATCCGGATGTTGGGGCGCTTGATAGTATCCAGTATTCCTCGTATATTATCCTCATTTTTCATGGTTGTTTTCTCAATCTTCTTGATGCTTTTTTCTAGGTCAGATGTTTTGTCTTCTACGTTAGATATTCGATCTTCTGCCTGGTCTAACCTACTTTTAATACTTTCAAGGGAGGTTTTGATTTCCTGTATCACATTCTTCATTCCTAGAAGTTCCATCTGGTTCTTGTTTAAGGTATCCATTTCTTCTTTCAAGTCATTGAAGGACTTCCTCATCTCCTGGAGCTCCTTGTCTCTTTTCTCTTCCATCTCAGTTAGTTTGGTCACTACAAATAATCTGAATTCCTTATCAGACATGTCCACGACGTCCATTGTATTGACTGTGGGTGATGTAGGCTTGATGATTTCCCTTGAGGGAGAGGCCTTTTGTTGGTTGCTCATATTTCTGGAGCCTCTGCGATTGTTCTTAGTCATTAGGTATTCTATATGTTTCTTCCTAACTGATTGTTAATAGTTGTACAGGCTTAGAAAATTGATGATTTCCCTTATGGTTGGCCTACCTGTTGCTCACAATTACCATTAACTGTTGCCACTACCCTGGATGGCCCAAAGTCCTCACTGTCTCTAAGGACAGGTGAGCCTACAATTGACTGAATAAGCAACACCCCAAGAGCAAAGAAAAACAAACTGAAAAAAGGAAATCGCGCCGCGCGCTATTCAAATCACCAGAATTCAGAGTCCAAAGGCTAGTGGGAAAGTGTCAGAAGATGAGTGACAGGACCAGGTTGGTCAGGTCTGGAGCCTGAGTCCGCCTGGTGCCCGGAACTGCTGGCCGGCTCGATCCGGATTGCGGGTGGGGTGGGGTGGGAGTTCGCCTTAAAGTCCCAGACAACCAACCTGGGGTCCAAGGAGGAGAAACGGTGGGGATGCGTGGAGATTCGGAAAGGTCGGGCCTGCAGCCTCAGTCCGCCTGGTGCCCGGAACTGCTGGCCGGCTCGATCCGGATTGCGGGTGGGGTGGGGTGGGAGTTCGCCTTAAAGTCCCAGACAACCAACCTGGGGTCCAAGGAGGAGAAACGGTGGGGATGCGTGGAGATTCGGAAAGGTCGGGCCTGCAGCCTCAGTCCGCCTGGTGCCCGGAACTGCTGGCCGGCTCGATCCGGATTGCAGGTGGGGTGGGGTGGGAGTTCGCCTTAAAGTCCCAGACAACCAACCTGGGGTCCAAGGAGGAGAAACGGTGGGGATGCGTGGAGATTCGGAAAGCTTATTACCCTTATTATAACTTTCCTATTCTGGTTGGTAAAAAACTCTAAGGTTTGTGCTCGGCCGGGGGGCAGCTCTCTTTGATTATGTTTAAATTTGCCAACAGTTTCCAGCCCATGTATTAATTTCAATGGAGATTCTTCCTTAGTAAATGTTTCTGTTCAAATATGAAAACCTCTATTTGCACAATAGTTCTTTAGTTACAGCAAAGTTTGTAGGTTAGGAAAAAAGTCCACTGGGCACCAGCAGTTAGTGTAATGGCTATGTTGCAGGACTCCCATGTAGTCGACCGTGGTTCGTGTCCCAGACCCAGTGGCTTAAAACTCACGCTGGGCACGTGTGTGTGCGTGCCCAAGATCCCGAGAGGAGAATGGAGGAGAAGGGATTGTGGCATGGCTATCCCCCCTGGGGGGTGATTTCTCACTTTCTGCCTCTCTGTCTCACTCTGTCTGTCTGGCTAGCACATGCGCCCTATGGCAAAAACCTCTAAAAAAAAAAAAAAAAAAAAAAAAAAAAAAAAAAAAAAAAAAAAGAAAAAAAAAGAAAAAAAGAAAAAGAAAAAAGAAAAGAAAAAAAGAAAAAGAAAAAAGAAAAGAAAAAAAGTCAATTGAATTAACTTGTTTATTGACAGGACAAGTTGTCCTAGGTGGAACAGTACAACAAGGTGGGTAGATGGCAATAGAATTAACCAGGCTCTATTTCTCTGAGGCACTATGAGGGACTTAAATTATCAAAGGTGGGGAGTCTGCCTCCCCCAACCCTCTCTCCTTCCCTTCTGTTATAATATGCTCAACTCTTGTATTTCCTCCTCTTGGGATCTTGCATGGGCATGCATGCACTCGTGCCCGGCGTGAGTTTAAGCCAGTGGGTCCAGGACTTGAACCGCGGTCGACTACGTGGGAGTCCAGCGACATAGCCATTACGCTAACTGCTGGTCCCGGTATTTCCTCTACTCTACAAACATTGATGTTTTCCCTATGGTTGCACTGAATGCTGTACTGCAATGTAATAAGAGATCCCAATTTGAACAGCAGAAATTGATATTACTGTAATTGTAAAAGGACTGGAGATAAATGATCCTTTAAGCTTGAACCCTTTAATTCGCTGGCATTTTACTTTCCTGTAGGGTATCAACTGGCACAGGAAAAACACAGAGGTGAAACTACTTTTATAAAGAAAAAGAGAGAAAACTGCTTTTCATTGAGCATCTAGCTATAATTAAAAATTTTTTTTATTCTAGATTGTATGTGAAAGACAGATGGAGAAAGAGAGAGAGAAACACCCTAAATAAGGTTTCATAATGCCATAATTTTCTTTCCCTAGACATCTAATTTTCCCATGATCCTGGGTATTCATGTATGTGCTGGCATGTTTTTTGGCTGACCCAGGGATCTGGATCTGTGGTTGCCACATGGCTTCCATCCTTGCAAGGCATTTATGTAACTGCTGTGCCACAGTGGCTAACCTAGCTGTTAGCTTAAAGCAATTTTTATTTTACCATAGGCTTGTGTTCTAATTTGTAAAGGCTAATTCCCACACCTCAGTTTCAAATATGTGAGAACATTGAAGGCCAGTAAAGGATTGGACTTAGAGAACACTTGTCAAACAGACTGGTTGAATCAAAGAATGGGCCTTCATGTTTATCAGTTTACTTTTTAGGGACATTTGTGCTAGTGAAGTGGGATTACTTCTCTTTGTCTTCAATATTGCAACCTCTAAAATAAGAGACAATTTTCTTTCTCCTGCTCCTCTGTGCTTGACATTTCCCTGGGCCCTGTTCGTGTGTACCCAATGACTTCCAACTGCCAGCAGTCACATCTCTGTGCCCTGGTTGAATATCCCTCCCTCTAATGACCATCAAGAGTTGGTATATAAATACTCCAATTCCCAGGACCAGCAGATGGTTTAATGGTTACATGGCTGGACTCCCACATAGTCGACTATGGTTTCAGTCCTGGACCTGGCGGATTAAAACTCACGCCAGGCACGTGTGTGTGCTTACCCAAAAATCCCAAGAGGAGAATGTAGGAGAAGGGATTGCAGTGTGGCCATCCCCCATGAGGGATGATTTTTTTGCTTTCTGTCTCTCCAGCAGGCACATGTGCTCTATAGCAAAAATCTGCCTTAATAAAAACAAAACAACAACATCAACAAAAACAATTCCCTTGCTCCTGTGTGAGGTTATTCAGAAGCATGTATTTTACCCAGTTTGAGATTTTCCCCTGTGGGATTAAATTTCAGATAGGTGCTCTCCATGGTAGCTGGTTTAATAGTTTGCCCCATGTTCCCTATGTTGACAGCTTTTCCTGTGTCAGTGTCTACTTCTCTGAATATTTTCCCTTCACCTCCCAAATACACCTCTTACACTAAAATACTTTTGTCTATTTCTGGAAGACTTAAAGATACCCCCAACTAATTTTAAAGGGTAAAGTTGAGTGAGGGCAAAATTAGGACACAGTTCTTCAGATAACTGCCATTATTCTGCATGAGGAATCTAGTTTTAAGTCTAATTATGGCTTATGAAATATGAGCAAAAGTGATGTGGACTGTCAACATCTTTCTGGACTTTTAGGTGAAAAAGAAATATCTGTCTACTATGAATCACAATATATTTTTGTTGTTGTTTTACCAGCATATATACCATGTTAAGATAGTTGGATTGTTATCCTGGAATCCATGAGGACGCTTTGAAAGATTCAGATGGGTTTGCTTGAGTTTATAGCTGACTATGATTTTCTTTCTGAGATAAGTATTGTATCTATGAATCTCAGATAATCCTCAACAAAATATTAGCAAACCAAATTTAATAACACTTTAAAAAGATCTTCACTATGATCAAGTATCATTTATGCCAAGTATCCTAGGATGGTTCAATATATGAAAATTTATAAATGTGATACATCATATAAACAGAATGAAGGACCAAAATCATATGATCATCTTATGAGATGTAAGAAAAAACATTTGAGGGACCAGCAGTTAGTGTGATGGCTATGTCGCTGGACTCCCATGTAGTTGATCACGGTTCAAGTCCCAGACCTGGTGGCTTAAACTCATGCTGGGCTTGTGTGCGTGTATGCCCAAGATCCCGAGAGGAGAAAGGAGGAAAAGGGATTGCGGTGTGACCATCCCCCCTGGGGGGTGATTTCTCGCTTTCTGTCTCTCTCTGTCTTTAAAAGAAAAAGAAAAACATTTGACAAAATTCAACATCTTTTCATGATAAAACCTCTCAACAAATGAGGTATAGAAGAAATGTACCTCAGTGTACCTTGTCTATGTGAAGCCTACAGTTAACATGACACATAACAGTGAAAAGTTGAAAGCTTTCCTTTAAGATCAGGAACAAATAAGGATGTCCACTGTCAACACTTCTATTCAACATAGTACTGAAGTCCTTGTCAGGGCAATTTATCAAGAGAAGGAATAAAAGTCATTCAGATAAGAAAGGGAGAAGTGAAACTGTTGCTGTTTGCTGATGACATGTACACACACACATAATCAAACATATATATTATATATAATATGTAATCATATACCATGGTAATTATATATAATATTTAATATATATGATAATTGAGCAAAAAACCCTGGAGACATCATATCATCATATATATACATATATATACATATATATATATATACATATATATATATGTATATATATAATCTTCAGCAAAGGAAAAAAAACTGGAGACATCACACTCTCTGATTTCAAACTAAATCTATAGTAATTAAAAAAACATGATACTGGCATAAAAATAGACATATTAATCAATAGGACAGAACAGAGAATTCAAAAATGAACTGATTTTGTCAATAATTTTGTCAACTGATTTTGACAGAATTACCTATGACACACAACGGAAAAAGGACAGCTTCTTCAATAAAGGGTATTAGAAAAGAATGAATGAAATTTTATCTTTATATCATATCAATCATAAAACTCAACAAAAAATTTATTAAAGTTTTAAAAATAAGTTCTGAAACTAAAACTACTAAAATAAAATACCAGGGAAAAACAACATAATATTGGTCTGACAATGATTTCTTTTTCATGTAGATTTGAGCCCAAAAACTCAGGCAACAAAAGCAAAAATAGGCAAATAGGAGTATATCAAACTAAAAGACTTTTACACAGCAAAGGAAACAAGAGTGTAGAGGTAACCTATGGATTGTGATAACTATTTGCAAACCATATATCTGGTAAGGGGATAATATTAAAAATAAGTGAAAATTTTAAATAATTCAATAGCACGAAAACAAACCAACTAAAAATGAGCAAAGGATTTGACTAGACATTTCTAAAAAAAAAAAAAAAGATTCAGCAATCCCACTCCTTGGTATCTACCCAAAGGACAGAAGAATTCTTAATCAGAAAAATGCTTGCATATCGATGTTTATTGTGGCACTATTCACAATTGCTAAGACATGGAACCAACCCAAATGCCCATGAACAGATGAATGGATTGAAAACCTGTGACACATATACTCTATGGAATACTACTAAGCCATAAAAAATAACAAGACCCTGGCTTTTGACAGAACGTGGAGGAATATGGAAGATTTACTGCTGAGTGAAGCAAGTCAGGCTATGATGGAGAGATATTGTATGTCTCCACTTAATATATACTGAGTGTCCCCACTCTATGATGGAAACTGAATGACTAAAGGATATAGAAATACAGTAAATGGTTGTGAATACCAGATAAAAAGTGGGAAGAGGGTGGGTGAAAAAATAGAGTCTGAGGAAGGACATTGAGGAGAAAAATAGAGAGGCATAGCATTAATGGGACAAAGAAATGGGGTATTTTCTGTTGAAGATAACTTTATAGTATTATCAACTGGACTGGGGAGAAATGCACACATGTTGGAATATTCACTTTACAAGCTAAGTAACGTGATTGAATGTATAAAAGAACTTAAAAAAAGAAGTTAAAAAAATAAATGGTGAAATAAACAAACAAAAGAAATCATACAAATGTCAACAGCTAAATCACTAACCATAGTCACCTGATATCTGTCAGAATGATATTATCAAAAGGTGAAAGATAACAACTGTTGGCAAAGATGTTGAGAAAAGGGAACTCTTGCACATTTTCAGTTGGAATGTAAATTAGTACAACCATTATGAAAAACTGAATGGAGGTTCCTTAAAAAACAAAAAGAGAATTACCACATGTTTTAGCAATCTCACTTCTGGCCATATATCCAAAGGATTTGAAATCAGTATGCAAAGAGATATCTCTACCCCCATGTTCATTACAGCATTATTCACAATAGCCAGGTTATAGAATCAACTTCAGTGCTTGATGGAGGAATGGATAAAGAAAAGGTGATGAGGCCAGCAGATGGCATAGCAGTTATGTTGCTAGACTCCCACATGGGTGACTGAAGTTTGAGTCCTGGACCCAGTGGCTTCAAAATCATGCCAGGTGTGTGTGCATGTGTACCCAAGATACTAGAAGGAGAATGGAGGAGAAGAGATTGCAGCATGGCTATATCCCCAGGGGGTGATTTATCACTTTCCCTCTCACTGTCTCTGTCTCTCTCTCTGGTGAGTGCATGTACCCTAAGGCAAAAATCTCTCTCAAAAAAAAAAAAAGAAAGAAAAGAAAAGGTGATAACTATCTATCCATCTATTTCTTTATATGATGGAATACTATTCAGTGCAGATTGGTGTGTCCTTGGACTTATTGAGCAGGTCATTTGGCTTCTGAGCAGGAACCCTAGTATCCCAAGTGACAAAAGAGAGAATTAAAAATGGGTGATGTTGGGACCAGCAGATGGCATAGTGAGTACATTGCTGGACTTCCATGTAGTCAACCACAGTTCGAGTCCTGGACCTGGTGACTTAAAACTCACACTGGATGTGTGTGCATGTGTGCCCAAAATCCCAAGAGGAGAATGGAAGAGAGGGGATTGCAGTGGGGCCATTCCCCCCAGGGGGTGATTTCTCACTTTCCATCTCTCTGGTGATTTTTTTGAAAATATTTCCCCCCAAAAAACAAAAAACAAAAAACAAACAAACAAAAAAAAACCAAACAGTGATGTTGAGAAAGACAAGAGATGTTTGTTCAGAAGTGTACCCAGTGCCACACTGTGGAGAAGAGAGGAAAGTACAAGGTTGGCCCAAATCTTCATGGTCTATTTGGGTGGAAGACAGGATAGGGCCCTGGATTCTCTCTCTCTCTCTTTTTTTTTTTTTTTTTTTTTTTTTTTGAGAGGTTTGCTATAGGGTGTGCAGAAAGAGAGACAGAAAGCGAGAAGTCACCCCCCCAGGGGGGATGGCCATACCGCAATCCCTTCTTCTCCATTCTCCTCTCTGGGTCTTGGGCACACACGCACACACACCTGGTGTGAGTTTAAGCCACCAGGTCCAGGACTTGAACCTCGGTTGACTACATGGGAGTCCAGTGACATAGCCATTACACCAGTTGGTCCCAAGGCCCTGGATTCTCTTACACAGATGCCAACAAGAACAAAGGCATCACCTGAGGAGAGGATATACTGATGGAGTATTTGGAGAATCCCAAGAAATACATCCCTGGAACAAAAATGATCTTCACTGGCATTAAAAAGAGATCAGAAAGAGTGGAGTTGATAGCTTATCTTTAAAAAGCTACTAAGTAGTAATAGGTGGCCATTGCCTACTGGAGATTGGTTTTTAATTTAGGCTTATATATAACTGGTTATATAAATACATAAATGCTGGAGAAATCTCTTCACTTCTCAAAACCAAGCAGACTCACTGGTGTTTTAATTTGTGTTCGTTAGCCCATTAAAGGCAAGGGCTGAAGATAAAGTAGTGATGTCTCCTTTATATATTTGGTCTTAACTATGCCAATCTAATTAGAATTCCCTATATCTAAAACACTGCCTTTTACTTATTGAAAGACATTTTAATGTGGTTTGTGTATACTATCAAATAAGGACTATGTAACACTTTACATATTTTATAAATGACTTGTAATGTCTGGATGCTGTTGAAAGTCAGTGTGACAAGATTTAGTAGCAAGTTAAATTTCACCTGTGAATCCTATGATCTAATTCAGACTAAGTTATATTTTAGGATCATTAGACAACTGTTCAAAACCACATAGAAACTGAAGAACTACTGAATATGTGTGATTGACAATGGTGCTTTAGTCAATTTTTTAGAAGGATTAAAGTAGAGGAGATAAACCATCAGCCTAGATTTGTAAATTATGCCATCATAGGACTTAAGATAATTAAAGTACAAATGACCAAAATGGAATAGTATTCAGTCATTTTTTCTTTTTTTAATAAAGAAGTTTTTGCCTTAGGGCGTGTACACTTGCTAGAAAGAGAAAGACAGAGACAGAGAGAAAGTGAGAAATTCACCCCTGGGGGGATGGCCACACAGCAATCCCTTCTCCATTTTTCTCCCAGGATCTTGGACACGCACACACGTCTGTCCAGCATGATTTTCTTTTCTTTTCCTCCCTTCCTTCCTTCCTTCCTTCCTTCCTTCCTTCCTTCCTTCCTTCCTTCCTTCCTTCCTCTTTCTCCCTTCCTTCCTTCCTTCCTTCCTTCCTTCCTTCCTTCCTTCCTTCCTTCCTTCCTTCCTTCCTTCCTTCCTTCCTTTTCCTTTCTTTCTTTCTTTCTTTCTTTCTTTCTTTCTTTCTTTCTTTCTTTCTTTCTTTCTTTCGTGTATGTATGTATTTATTTACATTTAATTGCATGTTTTTACAGCATACAACATTTCGTTTTCCAGGACAAATAACATCCATGTCAGTCAAGATAAAGATATTACTATTATATTATCATCAGTAAATAGCTTCTCAATTTTTGGCAATTAAGCATACTTTTACTTCTTTTTTCCTTCCCCTTCCCCTCCCTCCCTTCCATATTAAACTGTTTTTTTTTCACATTTTATTGATTCACAAAAGATCTGATACTAAAAATACGAACAAAACTAGAATCTAGTGACAAATGCCCTGTAATTTTCTTCTGAAACATTTTTTTCCCTCTCCATATCCCCTTTTACTAAATAGAGGGGTAAACTAACTTATTTGCAACAAAAGTTAGGTTAATCTCAATTTGGTCTGTTATTTGCACAAAGCCCCATAAGAATTCAATTTCTGATTCAAGGCAACAGATACCATTGTATGATTGAACTTATGCAAATAACCATTCTGCCACAAAATAAGAATGCTCCCAAGTATTTTCATATTGCATAGGGGTCAGGAAGGGAGAAACATTTATGTTTCAATTAAAACATTTTAAAACAAATTGTTGAACCTATCAACAACTCAAAAGAAAACAAAAATCCTTAAATCTAGAAGACAAAACATAGAAGGAAATCAGTCATGTTTTAGACAAATGTCATAGAATTCAATTTCACCAGCTAAGTCTCATGTAATCTCTCTTGTTGAATTTGCAGTGTTACTGTTGTATGATCTTTCCATTTAAATCCTGGAAATTAACATTCAACGTTATTATTGATCTTTCCGAACTTGCCACTACCATTAAGTTGACCTTTTTCTTGGTCATTTTTGTCTCTTATTTCTGTGGAGCTGACTTTAGTTTTCCTGATATAGCACTCCCTTAAAAACTTCTTAAAGAGCTGGCTGGTGTTGGTAAATTCTTTCAGGTTTTGTTTATCAGAATGTTTAGGGCTTTTTTTTTTTTTTTTTTTTTTTTTTTTTTTTTCCCATATGAAGGATGAGCTTGCTGGATATTGTATTCTTGGTTGAAATTATTTTTCGCTCAATACTTTGAATATATTTTCCCATTCTTTCCTTGCTTGCATTGTTTCTGACAAGAGGTTCAATGTTAGCCTGATGGGATATCTTTTGAAAGTAACTTGACATTTTCTCTTGCCAATTTTAATATCTTGTCTCTGTGTATAGTTTTGGTCAATCTGACTATGATGTGCCTTGGAGAAGATCTTTTTGGATTGATTCTATTTGGGGTCCTTTGTATTTCTTCGGTCTGAATATTTGAAAGCCTTTCTAGGTTTGGAAAGTTTTCTTCCTGGATTTCATGGGATAGATTATCAATGCCCTGATTATTTTCTTCACCTTCTGGGATACTGATGTTTGGGCATCTAATGGTATCTAGTATTACTCATATATTGTTCTCATTTTTTTGGATTATTTTCTCAGTATTTTTCTTGGTCAGAGGTTCTCCTTTTTTTTTTTTTTTTTTTGGAGAGGTTTTTGCTATAGGGCGCGTGCGCTCACCAGACAGACAGACAGAGAGAGACAGAGAGATAGAAAGTGAGAAATCACCCCCCAGGGGGGATGGCCACGTTGCAATCCCTTCTCCTCCATTCTCCTCTCGGGATCTTGGGCACGCATGCACACGCGCCTGGAGTGAGTTTTAAGCCACCAGGTCCGGGACGCGAACCGCGGTCGACTACATGGGAGTCCAGCAACATAGCCATTATGCTAACTGCTGGTTCCCAAGAGGTTTTTGTAATAGGGTGCATGAGCTTGCCAGAAAGACAGAGAAACAGAAAGTGAGAAATCACCCCCCAGGGGGGGATGGCCACACCACAATCCTTTCTCCTCCATTCTCCTCTCAGGATCTTGGGCACACACGCACACATGCCTGGCGTGAGTTTAAGCCACCAGGTCTAGGACTTGAACCACGGTCGGTTGCATGGGAGTTCAGCAACATAGCCATTGCGCTAACTGCTGGTCCCCAGAGGTTCTCTTTTCTACATCTGAGATTTGATCTTTTCCATGATCTAATTTGCTTTTAATAATTCTAAGGGAGGTTTTGATTTCCTATATTACAACCTTCATTTCTATCACTTCTATTTGATTCTTTTTTATGGTGTGTATTTCCTCTTTCAGATCATGCAAGAACTTCCTCACGCCCTGGAACTCATTGTCTCTTTTCTCTTGCATCTTCTGGACTTCATTGTCTCTCTTTTCCTGCATTTCTGTTAGCTTTGTCACTATGAATATTCTAAATTCTTTTTATCTGACTTTTCCATGAGTTCCATTGTACTGTCTGTGGATGATGAAGGGTTGTTCTTTCCCCTTGAGAGAGATATATTTTCTTGGTTTCCCATATTTCTTGTGCCTCTGCAGTGGTTTCTGGTCATCTGGTGGATTATGTTACTTCCTACTTTTTGGAATTAATTCTGAGTGTTAGAGACATGTGAGACAGATGACCTGCAATATTTCTGCAGTTCTGTTTTCCTGATCTTTACCAAGCAACCTGCACTTTTGTCGATGGAACTGGATGTTACAAAGGCCTTACAATTTCTAGGGAATAGGTGTACCTGAGCTGAGCTGTGGGGTTTCAACTAAGAATTCAGAGGTGTGAGAAAGGAGATGAACCACATCACTGCAGCTCCATGTTCCTCCCAGTCTCTCTTCTCTGATTTTTAGTCATCTGGTGGTATATCCACATTTGGCTAATTTGTTGGTGATATCTGCTACTGTAAGCTCATATGCTTCACTTTACCGTGAGGTACTTCTATGCCTATTTCTCCTTTACTACTGTGTTTTGCAGCATGGTAACCACAGGAAGAGATTTGAATTCATATTTGTGGGGTTCAGTTTCTCTCTTTCTGTAGCAGTTCAGTAGGGGTTGAGGTTTTCTATGACCCTAAATGTATTCAGATGTTTGGCTACTGTGCACCTAGACCTGTCTAGACACTCAATGTGTGGAAGCTGAAAAGCAAGGTGAGAAAGTCAGCTAAAAGAAAAGGAAAAAAAGGGAAAAAGAAAAATAAAAGACTAAAGAAAATAATGAAAAGGGAAAAAAACATTTTGTAAAAAAGGCAAAAAAATAAAAACCACATGACACACTAGTGCACCATGCAAAAGGTATAGGCTTGGGCACACCTCTGATGCACCTGAATTCTGAAATTAGCAAGAGAAAGGAGAGGTCAGAAACAAGAAACAGTGTGAACTGATATTTAAAAAACATATATATGTGTGTGTGTGTGTGTGTGTGTATTTTTTTTTTATTTTTTGAGAGAGAAAGGGAGAGAGAGAGACAGAGACAGAAGACAAAGACCATCTTACCTTAGTTCACTAGGTACTGGGCCAGAAGGAGAAGTTTGGGACAGGCAGAGGCTTTTCGGTTAAAGGGGCAGGACTGGCTTCACCTCAGATACACATGGATTCTCATTTCACTAAGTTTTGGGTGCCCAGGATGATTTTCAAGCCACTGGGTCTGGTGCTTGAACCACCATCGGCCATGCAGAAATCCAGCGATGTAACTTCTATGCCATCTCTCCTCCCCCTTCACTTAAAAAGAGGGAAATTCTGTCCTTCGCAACAATATGGATGAACAGGGAAGATACTATAGTGAGTACAAAAGTCAAGTGTGGAAAAACAATCACTGAATGTTCTTTAATGTAGAATTTGAAACAATCAAACTTGTAGAAATATAGAACAGAATAGTGGTTACCAGGGGTGGAGACTGGGAGGAATGGAGAAATACTGGTCAAAGGATACAGTGTTTCAGGTAGGTAGGAAGAATAAATGATAAGTATCTAAGGTGATATATTTAAAAAAAAAATCTTAGGTAGGTTTTAATGGTTGTTTATGGGCCTACGAGGAGCACACAGTTTTTCAGTGTAAGTGGAGAAAGGTAGGGGAGAAGGGAGATGGAGAGAAACTAGGTGAGATGACCCTTGAGTAATCCTCTCTTTCTGTTGCTAAGATTTTCTTCAGTGGCTGCCATCATTTCAAATGGGCCATATCCTATTTCCCCTATCAATTTAAACTAGAGATTCTCAGAAGTAACTTGATTTAAACACAATTTTTTTAAGACAGATATTTGCTATAGGGTGCATGCGCTCGCCAGAGACACAGAGAAAGTGAGAAGTCACCCCCAGGGGGGATGGCCACACCATAATTCCTTCTCCTTCATTCTCCTCTTGAGATTTTGGGCATGCACACACACGTGTCCAGCGTGAGTTTCAAGCTGCTGGGCCCAGGACTTGAACCTCGATAGGCCTGTAGGAGTCCAGTGAAACCATCACAACACCACCTGCTGGCCCCTAAAAACAAAAATATAGAAAGACTATGCAAAGTTAAAGAACTAAGTGAGCTTACAAACCATCTTAAGATAATTATAAAAAGTTTTTACACAGGTTTCTGTTTGGTACAAATTTAAATCACCATGCCTGGATTTTCTCCATTCCTTTCACTTTCTCTTAGCTGAATAAAATGTTTTCTTGTTTTTTCTTTAGCATGATACATCTGGGCAGGTCTGGAGGAGCTCAGGTTGTGAGTGGATGGTAAATGCTACATCAGGCCAAAGTTAGGAAAAATCATAATTTAGGTTGTCCCTTATCAGAGTTGACTAATAGGGGGACTGAAACTTCACATCAGAGAGCAATATAAAATCACTAAAAGCTGATTTTAGCAGTCACTTTCATTGCCCCAAAGTTTAGGAATGGTGGTCTGGAATTTACAGCAAATGGGACTAGAATTAGCTTCATTTATATGGTGGGAAAAACAAAAAACCACGTATTTCATTTTTAGTTGTGGTATAATATCTATAATATAAAATTTGCCACCTTAACCATTTTTAAATGTACAGTTAAGTAGTATTGCACACGTAGTCCTGCTCTGCATAAGAACATTTTGTTAAAAGTGAACCACAGATATGATAGTGGTCCCATAAAATTATAAAAGAACTGAAAAATTCCTGTTGCCTAGCAATGTCATAATGTCATAGCAGAATGCATTACTCATGTGCTTGTGGTGATGCTGGTATAATCAAGTCTACTGTGCTGCCAGCCATATAAAAGTATAGCACATACAATTATGTACAGTGCATAATACTTGATAGTGATAATAAGCAACTATGTTCCTGGTTTCTATTATCAACTATACTATATGTTTTATTGCTATTTTTAGAGTATACTCCTCTATTTATACATATAAAAAATTTACTGTAAACAATGTGTCCTGGGGACCAGCAGTTAGCATAACGGTTATGTCGCTGAACTCCCATGTAGTAAACAACGGTTCATGTCCCGGACCCAGTGGCTTAAAACTTACGCCAGGTGCATGTGCGTGCATGCCCAAGATCCCAAGAGGAGAGTGGAGGAGAAGGGATTGCGGTGTAGCCACCCCCCTGGGGGGTGATTTTTCACTTTCTGTCTCTCTGTCTGTCTGGTGAGCGCATGTGCCCTGTAGCAAAAACCTCTCCAAAACAAACAAACAAACAAACAAAACACAGTATGTCCTGTTTCATTGACAAGCGCCTAATGTAATCTCGTGTTTACCTTGTCTCTTATACACATCATTGTTGCTGTAGTCTTTCTCACTTTCCTTCTTCTTCCCCATATCTCTGTCTGTTTTTGATGACCTATGGCAAAAAAAAAAAAAAAAAAAAGAAGAAGAAGAAGAAGAAGAACAAAAAGAAAAGAAAAGGAAAAAAAAAAGAATCCTCCATGGGAGTTGAGAACTAGTGCTTTCAGGGAATAAGAGAAATGAAGATTTTCTGCTGAGACCCTGGTAGAACACCCTGGAGAAAAAATGGAACAGCAAAGAATTTGCCGATCACCTCCTACTGCATACCTCTGATTGCTCAGATTGAACTTCTAGAAATAAGGTAGAAACGAATAACTCATCAGATGACTAGAAATCGCTGCAGGGGCACAAGAAATATGAGCAACCAAGAAAATACCTCTACCCTGAGGGAAAAGAATAATTCTTCTTCATCCACAGACAGTACAATGGAACTCACGGAAATGTCTAATAAAGAACTTAAAATATTCATAGTGACAAAGCTAACAGAGATGGAAGAAAAGTGAGACAATGAACAGCAGAGGAGGCAGGAGAAAAGAGCTGATGAGTTCTAGGAGGTGAGGAAGTTATTGTGAGATTTGAAAGAGAAAATACACACCATAAAAAAGAATCAAATGGAACTCTTAGATATGAACGGTATAACACAGGAAGTCGAAAGCTCCCTTGAAAGTATTAAAAGCAGACTAGATCATACAGAAAGTAAAATCTCAGATGTAGAAGACAGAACTGTTGGACTAGTAAAATCCACCACAGAAACTGAGAAGATAACCCTCCAAAATGAGAATAATGTACTAGAACTACTAGATAACAATAAACATCAAGATGTCCAGAAAATTATTATCCTAGAAAGTGAAGAGACAATTAAGGACACTGATAATCTATTTCATGAAGTTCTGCAAGAAAACTTTCCAAACCTAGAGAAGTATTCAAAGATGGAGACCCAGGAAATACAAAGGACCTCAAACAGGATCAATCCAAGAAGATCCTCTCCAAGACACATTATAGCCTGATTGACCAAAACCTCAAAGACAAGATACTAAGTCTGGCAAGAGAGAAAAGGCAAGTTATCTACAAATGATATCCCATCAGGCTGACAGTGGACCTTTCATCAGAAACAATGTGAGCAAGGAAAGAATAGGAAAATTTACTCAAACTGTTGAGTGAAAAACAATTTCAACCAAGAATACTATATCTGGCAAGATTATTCTTCATGTGGGAAGAAAAGACAAGAACATTCTCATATAAACAAAACCTGAAAGAATTTACTGACACCAGACCAGTTCTTCAAGAAGTTCTGAAGGGAGTGCTCTATCAGGAAAACTAAAGTCAGACACACAGAAATAAGAGTTCAAAAACAACTAAGAAAATTGCCAGCTTAATGGTAGGGACAAGTCCAGAGTTGAATGTTATCTTCCAGAATTCAAACAGAAAGATAGGACCAGAAAGATAGGACCAGAAGCAACAGAAGATAGATTCATGAGTCTGAACTGGTGAAAGAGAATTTTAGGACTTTTAACTAAAGCATTACTGATCTTCTATGCTTTGTTTTTCAGAGTTAAGGACTTGTTTTCTCTTGAGTTGTGGACAGATCCATATACCTACTATTTAAACAGAATCCTAACATGTTTCCTGGCCTTAAGTCTAAAGCAAAGTCCTCTTTAACATTTTTTAAATTTTAATTTATTAAAGCTAAACCTGCCTTTCTTGAAATTAAAAAATATATTTAAGAATACTTATTTAATGACCACAGTAAGCTATATAGCCTCAGCTAGGTGCTACTTTATAGTATAGTATATTCATTCTACTCACAGGGTTTCATGCCTAAAGTCAACATGTGTTCACAAATATGTATATATCAGCTGAACTTGCTATTGAAAGTATTTGGATTAATTATTTTGTGAATCAATAAAATGTAGGAAAAATAAACAAGGAATGGAAAGCAATTGTAGATACCAGAGACAGTGTGGGAGGAGAGTGGGAAATGGCAGAGGGTGAGAAATAGGGGGAAAATATATGAGAAACAAGAATAGGAGAATTATTTGTTGACAGTAACATGTATGCTTAAACCACTATACAGTATATTCTGGTTGGGAAATCATATTTTGTATGCTGTGATGATGTTCAGTGAAAGAATGTAAAATAAAGAAATTAATTTTAAAAAATCTTGTATCTTCATCATTAAGTGATACATGGCTGTATTTACCTTGTTGTACAAGCATTCTCCCCAAACTTTTCACCTTGCAAACTAAAACTCTATACACAATAACTCCCCAGTGAAATACATGAATATATTGCACCTGAAATATTTTCCCTACCTCTTCATTTAGTTGCCTTGTTTTTCAGGCCTTAGTTAAGATTCCACTTTTTCCAGGAAGCCTTTTAATGACCATTTTGATTCAGCACTCCCTAAATATACTCTTCTGTAAAACATATTATGTTTCACTGTAATTATACATTTAATTTAGACTGTATGCTTCTCAGTGGATGGCTGGGGGTCAGTCTTATTTATTCTTGTTCCTTCAGAGCTTAGTGCCTGGAAAGGAGGTGCTCTACATGTAATTCTTTAATTGGGCACTGCCTATGACATGACTGTGACTAGCTTTAGTTCCAAGTGAAGAGTTAGGATAAAGTCTAGACAGACCATCTCTCCACATACGATATGTAACCATGGTCTGAATGAGTTCCTCAAAGCTTTTTTTGTTTTGTTTCGGCTCCACTGCACTTGAGATAAAGGGGAGGCACCAGGAAAACAAGAACTTTTGAGAAAGAGAATTATAGAAACACACAAAGTGTGAAGGGAGAAAAATAGGATTGGAAATGAGAAGGCCTGAGCTGGAGCACTGGTTTCTGTACTAATTACCTATGTTATCTTAGACAATTCATGTAATCTTTCCGAATGAAAGTGTACTCTTCTATATAATGGAAATAATACAGAACCACCCACCTTCTGTCATAGGGCTCATGTGAAGATATGAAAATGCTTTATGAACTAAGAAATACTATAAAGGCATCATTAGAACTATAATGTTATAGTGATTGTTGCTACTTGGGAAAGGGCAAGCGAGATCCCTAGAGGCAGATTCCAGAGTCCTCAAAGAGAATTTTCCTTTAGGAACTGAGCTGGTACTTCAGAATCTGATTCCCTCAAAGAGGATGGTTAGTTTCATTTTTTCTCGATCGTTTTACTTAGCTTTCAGGAACAGAGAGTTATAGGGCTAATATTAGAAAAATAAGAATTCTTATGTAGAAAAATGGGATTTAGGAAAAGAAAGATTGAAGGTCAGGTAAGGGTTGGGGATGTGGTTGAGAATTTATTTCTATGTCAAGGGAACCCAGGCACATTTATTTCTTGGAGACTTTACCAAGTCTTACTCTAAATAAACCCCTGTTTGTTTGTTTGTTTGTTTATCTATCTACTTATCTATCTATTGATCTATTGATCTATCGATCTATTGGGCACATGTGCTCACCAGATAGAGACAGAAGGAGAGAGTAGGAGGGAAAGTTAGAAAGCAAGCTGCCAGGTCCCGGGACTCAAACCACAGTTGACCAAGTGGGTTTAACAACCACGTCACATGCTGGCCCTGAATCCCTGTTTTTAAATGTAGTCGTAGCTCGAAATAGTTTCAAAACGTCAGAAAAGTGGAATAAAAGACTTGAAAAAAATTTTATAAAAGAGTCATCCCATTAGCCCAGCTTCTCTGAAGTTTCCAGACTGTTTTCTCCCTTGTTGTAAAAACTATCCACTTAAGGGGTACCATGAAGTTGTTCTAACTTTAAATTTAGGCTTGGAAAAGTTAAAAGCTGTGCAACCTGATCTGAATAGAAATGTAGTCACAAAGCGTAAAGAAAATCAATGAAAACAGGATTTTAATATTTTAGAAGCCATTTCCTCTGCTGCATTGGAAATTCAAATAGAACAGCACGGGGCATGGGAATTGGAAGCAGAATATGAAACCTGCCAGGACAGAAAAGCAAAATAGATATGCCTAGTTTCATTGCCCATCATAAATAAAAAATCGTTAATAAATAGCTTCAATATAGAAAATCTTTCTTGTCCCTTTTAATCTCAAGGAATAAAAAGAAAATTTAGGAGCACAGGTGAAGTTTTAAAATCTGGCAATTTTGGCCTAGCTTTTGTGCTGTTAAATGTTTATGTATTGAAACATGTTCTTGGAAGATGTCTGGAGCCCTTGGGTTACTTCAAATCACTTTCACATCCACATCTGTTTCTCATTATAAATCTCCTCAGATTTGATTTTTGTCCCTGTTACTCACTTTCTCATTGTAAAACAATTAATGCTGTATATTTATTTAATTTAACTTCCCTCATCCTTTTCTCCTCTTTTACATGTGTATGAAATGTGGCTACTACTACTGAGAAACACCCAAATGGAAAGGAGTGATTGTTAATGCTAAAAGATCAGTAAAATCACTTTTCCTTTGATTCAGTAAATAGGGTTGTCAGTTTGGTAGGTGAAAATGTATATTTGAAATCTGACAAAATGCCAAAAAATGACATCACGCTGTGGGTTGGGATACTCCTGTTGAGTGCATCCTCCAGTGACACGTTAGGAATGCTTTTGCTGGGAAAGCAGTCCACCCAGCCCAGTTCCCTCAAGGTGATTAATTGCCTAGTGTATCTGCTTTGTGCTTTGAACTTGAAAAGCTAAGTGTAAATAGAAAGTATATCACGATGGGAATAATGGTGAGGATGCTAATGACAGGATGACAGATAAGAATCTTAGTGAAATGTGACTGTAAGCACTTTAACAGAATTCAGTATATACAGGTTTTCTTTGTGACACAAGGAAATAGTGTTTGACTCCACATAGGAATTCACTAGATTTACTTCCAACATGGCTCATTGCTTTATTTCCATTCATAATGATTTTCAGCTTTTCACACGCGGTTCATGAATAATTGGTTCCCAGCTGTACATCTGTTTCTCCATTTCTTTGACTGCCATTAACAAGTGGAGAAAAGAATCTATGAAACTGTATAGCCCATAGTTATCTCTGAACAGATTTAATTGGCCACGCCTTAAAAGGAGTTTCTTCTCTTGGATATATTGTGCAACCAAATGTTTTCTCTCCCTCTTCCTGACTTCCAATCAATTTGGGGCCTCAGGCTGGTGTAATCCATCGTTGACAGATATATTTAATGAACCTGGCTTTGAGCATTCATAGCTGAGGGACTACGGATTAGGTTTTATCTTATTTCACATCTTGATTAATAATCTGGGAGGAGGCTTCAACATGCTAATGGAATGAAATTCTCAGTGTGAACAAGCTGGGAGACATTGCAAAGAGGGCAGTTTAGAAACGTCAGTGTGGGGTGGGCAGGTGGGAAGGTCCTGCATGAGCTGGCCTGTAGAGGCTGTGAGCTTTGGGGGTCATGTGGAGGGACTATGTGACTGGAGCCAGAAAATCTGACCCTTTCCTGGCATTGACACACTGAATCTAAAGGGCTGCAACTTGCGTGGCTGCCCAGCATAGAGCTCTTTTGCAATGTGTTACTCACTGCTACTTCATATCAGCTTTGAGAAAATAATCAGAAACATAATTTTTCCACATTATGGAGGAAACTAAAATGTAGAATGTTCGAACATACCAGGAGGCAGCCCTTCCTTACAGGGTGGGCTATTGGGAAATGTTTCATGAACAGGTTCACTATGTGCCCACGTGGAAGCCCCTTGCCTCTGGCCATCTAAATTAATTCCCTTGACTTATCAAACTGCTTTTAGAACTGTTTCTCTACTGCAGGAGAATTGCAACCTAAATCTTGTTCTAATTGGAAGTACTCTCTGATGGTTGAAAGAACTGTATTAGAAAAATCTTAAATTATGTTGCCTCTAGTCCATGTACCCATGTTTTTAAAGTTTATCCATTTTTTTCTTTCATGAGCATGTACTTCTCATTCTGTCTGACCTCCCTCCCAAGAAATTCATGTGCTACCTAATATTTAGATTGTAGAACAAATGGAAGTCTATTCAGGATATCCTGGGAAGATTCGTTAGATAGCATATGGCTTTTGATTAATTTATTGGTCACAGGAGCAGAGATTTTTGTGATTTAGAAAGAGTCTTATTATATGCTCTTTGTGATTAAAAAAAAAGCAATATCAGTAGTGAAGAACAAGTTACCTTCTGAGCACTTTGTTCATAGGAAATGTTGCTCCTGAACTTTTTCAGTTTTGAAAGATATAACACTATTAGCATGGGGAAATATTCAAGGAAAGAATTTGATTCTTATAAACTATTTTGAAATTACCTGCCAATTTCAAAACCATTTATGTATCCCAGTTTTTTTGGCTTGGTGAATAAAGGAAACTTCTATAACATCTGGAAAGATGAAAATGTCAAGAAAATTATATTTTACAATGAAACCATTGTTTTGTAGCTTTAATATTGAGTAACAAACTAGTTGAGTAACACACTGGTTAACAATCTTAGTGCATTATCACCAAAATGATTTGAACAGAGAGGGCTTTTATTAAAAAAAATAGCCATTTCAGAGAAAATTGAAAGAAGGGATCAGTAGACTGTTAGAAGTGGTAGTAGGGGAGAAATAATAGAAATTATAAGCTGTTTTAGTAGAGCTTTTACGTATATATGTATATCTGACAGATTAACATACCCTCGTTGCTACTGATTCAACAAAATATTTATCTGTAAAAAAGTTGTACAGTTTAATTTGTTTGAAGGTTGGTCTTATGCCTTGGAATGAAGATCCTGGACAAGTATGATTATTTTTATTATCCTTGGTTTAAATTCCTAACTTCAAAGGGCAGTGTTGAGGGAGGAATTCCTAACACCTCGGCATTTATGACAGGGCTAAGGAGTATAAATTTTGATAGACCCAAAATGTGAAAAATATGTCTTTCCCAACAAAATAGATTTAACCTTTTAAAAAATTTTATTTTCTAATAAAATAATGGTAATACATGGGCTTTTTTCAGTAAAACATTTAACTTTCTTGAATTCTGTGAATTTTATAAGTTGAGAGCACATGGCCAAGGCTGTGTGGCATGCATAGAAGAATGGAAAAGCCTTACCTAAAAAAGAGATATAATAGTGGAAAGGGAAGCAAAGGAAAAATAAAATCAAGTTGAAATCAAAGGAGGGGTAAAAATGTCAATGGAAAAATAAGAGACTCCAAATCTTCTTGAATATTTTATAGCAAGCTTTAGAGTACGCTTGATCACCCAAAGGACACACCACAGGGATTAGTGTTCGAAAATGAACAACAGATGTTGGATGTCAACAGATAATATCTCTGTAGGTGAAGAGCATTTAGAGTGAAAGTAGAATGCACTATCAGGTGGCTTATCAGGTGGTCTCTGGTACTTTGGGGAAATCTTTGATTAAGAGTAAGTAAGTTTCTTATGCATCTGTCAAAGTTTCATTGGAATAACCTAATAATTTTTCTAGCTAATGAGTTTCTAAGTGAGTATGGGAGGGAAATTAATTAGGCAATGGTCACTATGGAAAAAGTTCTATATATAAGTCACTGTATTTTGACACAAACCTTTCCATGAAGGAGATTATTACTGAAGATGACTCTTCAATTAGTGAATGTCTTTGAGCAAGTCGCCTTCGGTGGGCAAGAATTATTGATTTTTCACCATTGAGGTGTCCTCAAAAATATCTTCCTTTGCTACTATATTTATAAGGTAACTTACTTTCTCAGTGTTCTTTATTCCATTTCTCCACTTCACTTAGTGTTTTCACTCTCTGAAATATTGTGAACATACTTATTTCCTTGCTCATTATCTGTCTTTCTTACCATAATATAAATCAATAAATCATGAACTTAGTGATGGTCTTTGATTTCTTTGTCACAGTATTCTTGGTGCCTAGAATAGTATCTGACACATGATGGGCATTTCAAAATGCATCCAGTGGTATTTCAGATAGAATGATTAATTCTAGAACTTGAATGAAAAATATCTAATTCAAGTCATTGTGATAAACAGAAAAGAGAGAAATCAGGGGGGAGAAATTATAAAAAAGAGAGATAATTTTCAATTTGCATATTCTTCAAGTTTCTTGACTTATAAATTGAGAAAGTACCAAATCTGGGTAGCTGGGTGCATACAATCTCGGAGCAATCCTGAAGCAAGACTCACCATCAACCAGCTCTGGGGAGAAATGAAAAGTAGGACTTGAATGCTCGAGGACTGGAGTCATCCAAGGAAGCCATGCATTTTCAGAAGAGGAGAAAGAGCAATCCCAAGTATAAAAGCAGAATGAATGAGAATGCTGCAGCTGTTCAGTCATAGGTTTGTAAATTGGGCTTGATTTGTCAGGGAGGAGAAGAAGCATACAAAAAGCAGATGCCATGGCTTGGCCCCCAGTACAGTGGTTAAGTGCTATGCAAATGGAGCTGGATCCAACATGGCCAACTGGGATTCTAATCTGAACCTGGTGACTTGAAAAACATGCCAGGCATGTATGCATGTGCTAAAGACCTTGATGAAATGGAGAAATGGAGGAAAAGACTGCTGCAGGACTGAGCCCCATGGGGGTGGTGCTGCTTCTCTCTCTTTTGTATGTGTGCCTTTTGACAGATAAAATAAAATAAAACAAAGCAAAAGGCAGATGCCATTGGAAAACATTGGAAATAAAAAGTAAGTCATAAGGATGGCAAAGATATATAAAAAGAAAAAAAATCAGTCTATACATTTATATTATAGGATCATGAACAGAATCAGAGTGTCAAACAATTTTATGATATACCTATGACCTCTTTGAAATGGAAATATCACTGCTAGTTCTTGAGGGTTCAGTTTATCTTGGATTTAAATGAAATGTATAAATCTCTTCCTTTTCTCTAGATTAACCCATTTTAATAACTTTAAGCTAGCTTCTCTGTCTTTTCAGCTTTAAAAGTGATAACACAAAGATATTAGCAGAAATGACAGTAATATGTAATTATCTTGCTTTCTTAATTTGATTTATGAACAGATCCAGTGGAGAAAGTATTGAGCCTTCCATTAAGGAGAAAAATAGATAAGATAGGCTGGAGCTGGGTATGTCTGCGGTCACAGAATTTTGAATCCAAATACATCATTTATCACTTAAGAAAACATGAGTGAGTGGGGTAGGGGATAGAACGTGGCTTGGTAGTTAAGGTGCCAGATTCCCATATGGTTGATCGTGGTTTAAGTTCCAGACCTGGTGGCTTGAAACTCATGCTGGATGCGTGTGCGAGTATGCTCAGAGTCCAGATAGAAGGAATTGCCGGTGGCCATCATCCTTGGGGGAGTGACTTCTTACTTTCCCTCTCTCCGTCTCTCTCTGTCTCTCTGGTGAGTACATGTGCTCTACAGCAAAAATATTTCCCCCCTAAAAAAAAGTTCAGTCTGGTGAGACACATAGAAATGGTACAATATGATGTGGAAAATAGTTGAACAGATATGCTATGGGAGCCCATATAAAAGTTGGACGGTCATCAAAGATTTTCAGAGGAAGAGTACAGGCTGAATCACCTGAAAAGAAATTTTCAGAGTAAAATTAGGACTAAGCACTGGGAGTTAGGGGGTGAGAAAAGGTTTTCAGGATTGAAAGCTGTCTGTAGAGAGTGTGTTAACTTCAGAGAGCATGTTCACTGTGGCTGTAGGGTACCTGTATGGAAATGTCAGATGTAGTTTGGAAAGTAGACAGAGCCTAGATTACAAGTGAATTTTTATGCCTTAATAACAAATTAGGACTTATCTTATATGTAGAGGAGCACTTTGGCCAGAGGACATTTTAGAAGCTCTATCATTGATGGGGAGAGTAGATTGGAATGTTTGGATACTAAAGACAGAGATTTAGATAGGAGGCTATTGCATGGTGTAGGTGAGAAAACACAAGAGGTTAAATCAACTGAGACAGTGGGAGTGAGAATGGAGAAGCTGGAGAGGGAGGTGGTCTGGGTGATGGAGATGAAGAGTTTTGGATTATGTTCTGAATTCTCCCTTAGGCACTAGGTAAATGAGGATGCCAATGACCAGTGTAGAGCATACAGACAGGCAGGGGTGAGGGACTTTCCTTGAAATGTACTCCTCTGAATAAATATCAACAAAAGGATTTTTGAGTAATACACTTACTGCATGCTTAACAGTTTCCCATCTCCCAGAATGTGCTTTTTCTTCCACTGGGAATGTTTTGCCCCATGCTTCAGCAAATTCTACCTATTCTTCTAGCTCTGACACAGATTCTAATGTTTTCAGAAAACTTCTCACATTCCCCACCAGTCAAAAGTAATCACCCAGTGAAAAGCAGTGTAAGATAGTTTGAAGAATGTGGGTATTTGAGTCAGATTTTATGGGTTTGTTTAATTTTGCCTCTTCCACATGTGAGTTGTATGACCCCACCATTCTCATCTGGTAAAAGGGGCTAACATTATTATCTACTTTATAATCTTATTTGAGTGTTAAGTGAATTCACTCATGTAAAGCAATTTAAACAATACCAGGGACATAGTAAGTGCTTACTAAATGCTGGCTGTTACTGTCATCCCTTTTTTGTACCAAACCCTTCCTTCATTGTATTGTGGTTGCTTATGTAAATGTCTCTCTCTCTCATCAGACTGTAAACTCCTTCACGGTAGAAATCATGTTTTGAATTTTTTTTCAGCACTGCGCATAATGCCTCACACAACAAACATTTATTGATCCAGTGATCTATTCTGTACTGTTGTTTTTGACTACAGAGTTTGTCTGTTTAGGGAAAACAATATATTGCAACCTAATCTATTTTTCTCCCTCAAGTTTGGGACATCAGTCTAGTTAGTGTTTTAAACAATTTAAGAGTCTAGGGGCCAGATGATAGTATAGCAATAGTACAAATGGACCCACATGGGAAGGTCTCAGGTTCTCATCTCTGGACCCCCTGATGGGCTTGAGAGTGTGTGCCTGTGATCCAGGCTGGCTGAGGCTGGAGCTGGAGGTGGAGGGGGATATGGGGAGGTGAGCCATTGTATTAGGACCTCATTAGGGGTGCCTTTTTCTTTTGTCTCTTTTTCTCTCTGTCTCTCTATCTCTCTCATGGAAGAAATAGATAAATGAATTATAAAACAGTTAAGAGTTGATGGTTAAGATACGTATATTATCATTCATGTTTATAGTTTCCTTACTGCTGACTACTTGGTCAGGAATGCAATCACCAATTACTTCATTTTTCCAGTGGAAAACATGATCTCCTTTATGACTTGGTTTCCAGGAACAATGAAAATTGAAGACTACTGTGCTTTTCTGAAGAGCATAACATATGTATTATCTCAGACCTTCTAATTTTTTAGTTTTCTGTCTTCTTCACTGACTATAAGCCAAGAAAGAGACTTAAAATCCAGTTGTTCACCCACACAGTAATTGCGTGGTCTAATAATTCTAAGTCATATTTTCCCAATTTGATGGTGAGTTCATCTAAATAGAAGCCTTGTTTGTAGTTAGGCTTGTCAATAACAGAACTTGTTACCTACGTCTAGTCATGTCATGTCTTTTTTTTAATAAGGGGCTTCACACTCATGAATTTTCCAGGTAAACTGATGCTTATAATTTAGCTGCCCAGACTACTTTCATTTTCATTACATATATTAGAAATTCCCTAAAATAGGGACCAGCAGATGGCATAATGGTTACATTGCTGGACTACCATGTGGTTGACCACAGTTCAAGTCCTGACCCAGTGGCTTAAACTCAAGCCAGGTGTTTCCAAAATCCCGAGAGGAGAATGGAGGAGAAAGGATTGAGGTATGGCCAACCCTCCTGGGGTGTGATTTCTCCCTTTTTGTCTCTCTGTCTCTCCAGTGAGCACACATGAACTATAGCAAAAACCTCTCAAAAAAAAGAAGAAAAAGAAATTCTCTAAAATGATGATTCCCTTTTCTGCTTTCTTAAGCATGTACTTCCAACATAAGATCACTTTTCATTGATATTGATATTTTATTAATTAATAATTTAATTAAACAAGTTTTTTTCTTTTTTTGCATTAAAAATTTTACATTTAATCACTGTACATCTTTATAGCATACAAAATGTTTTTTTCCCAAAATGAACACAGTGCATATTAGTCAAATCAGAGATGTTAACATAAAAATTATCACCAACAGAAAACTTTTAATTTTTGTCTGTTAATTTTTTTCCCGATACCCTCCCTCTTACCCCTATTACCCACTTCCTCCTATACTGTCTCTAGTATCTATAGTTGCTCTCCCTGCTATTATATCTTCCAGTCTTAGTTTCTGCTATAAAGTACAGACATTCAATGTGTGTGTGTTTGTGTATGATGCCAAAAATACACACATGTCCTTTCTTATTTTTTAAAAAAATTATGTATGTATTTATTTCAACATAGAGCTTTACATTTATCCATTTGTAAAATGTTTCTTCCCTTGCTCTTTACACCCACCCTCCACCACTCACTCTCTACCAACCACTTTCTCTCTTACAGTCTCTGGCATCCACACTCATCCTCTCCACCATCATATCTTCAGATCTTTCAACCTTTGTCATAGACACGCAGTACAAATTGAGTGGGAATATACAATGTATCATTCACTGTCTGACTCAATTCAGTCAACATTAAGTCTTCTATATTCATTCATGTTGAATCAAACAATAGAATCTCATTTTTTATAGCTCTGTAAAATTCCATTTCTGATGAAATATTTTCCTATCCAAAAGATAGTTCTATTTGTAGGTTTTTTAAAAAATTATTTATTTATTACATTCAATCACTGTGTATCATTACAGCATACCAAATGCATTTTCCTATCATGAATACACTGCGTATACGAGATAATCAACAGATTTCTTTCCATTTTGGATCCCTTAACTGTTTTACTTCTTTCTTCTTCCCCTTGACTCCCCCCTCTCACCCTCCGCATTGGGAAACCTCCATATTGTTTTCTACAGAGGTTGGAATAATTTACTTTCTCACCAACAGTGTAAGAGGGTTCCCTTTTCACCACAGCCTTGCCAGCACTTGTTGTTCTTTATTTTTTTGATCCTAGCCATTCTAACTAGAGTCAAATGGTATCTCATTGTGGTTCTTTTTTTTAATGTTTTTTTAAATAATTATTTATTTTATTTATTCACTGATTTATTTTTTAATTTGACCAGAGTGAGACAGAGGGTGAGAGTGAGAGAGAGAGGAAGTGAGAAAGCAAGCCACCAGATTCAGGACTCGAACCCTGGTCGTCCATGTGGGAGTGTCCAGCGCCTTAACCATCACGCCACCTGCTGGTCCCCCTCATTGTGGTTCTAATGTGCATTTCCCTTATGACAAGAGACCTTAAATTTTTTTATCTAACTCTTGGCCATTAGTAAGTCTTCCCTGGAGAGTTGTTTATTCAATTCATTTGCACAGTTTTTAACTGGATTTTTTTTTAATGGGTGAGCTGTTTAAGTTTCTTTCTTTCTTTCTTTTCTTTTTCTTTTTTTTTTTTTTTTTTGAGACGTTTTTGCTATAGGGCGCATGCGCTCGCCAGACAGACAGATAGACAGGGGGACAGAAAGTGAGAAATCACCCCCCCCAGGGGGGATGGCCACGCCGCAATCCCTTCTCCTCCATTCTCCTCTAGGGATCTTGGGCACGCACGCACACGCGCCCGGCATGAGTTTTAAGCCACTGGCTCCGGGACGTGAACCGTGGTCGACTACATGGGAGTCCAGCGACATAGCCATTACGCTAACTGCTGGTCCCAGCTGTTTGAGTTTCTTATAAATACTACTTATCATTCCCTTGTTTGAGGAATTATTTGCAAATATTTTCTTCCATTTCAAGTGTTGTATTTTCACTCTAATCATTATTTTCTTTGCTGTGAGGAAGCTTTATAGCTTGAGGTAATCCCACTTATCTATTTGGAGGACTATTGTGTGTGCTTTAGGGGGCTTATTTAAGAAAGCTTTGCCTGCTCCAATATTTTCAAAAATTTCCCCTATGTTTACTACACTAGTGTTTTTTTGTTTTGTTTTGTTTTGTTTTTTGAGAGGTTTTTGCTATAGGGCGCATGCGCTCACCAGAAAGACAGAGAGAGACAGAGAGACAGAAAGTGAGAAATCATCCCCCCCCCCCCCCACAGGGGGGATAGACATGCCGCAATCCCTTCTCCTCCATTCTCCTCTTGGAATCTTGGGTACACATGCACACGTGCCTGGAATGAGTTTAAGCTGCTGGGTCCAGACTCAAACCGTGGTCGACTACATGGGAGTCCAGCAACATAGCCATTACACTAACTGCTGGCCCCTATTACACTAGTTTTATAGGTTGAGGCTCTATATTTAAATCTTTGCTCTATTTTGAGTAAATATCCAGTTCTTCTAACACCATCTACTGAAAAGACTTTCTTTTTTCCACAGCATTGTCCTATCCCCTTTGTTAATGATCAGTTGACTGTATGATTTAGGGCTTATTTCTGGATTCTCTATTCTGTTGATCTATGTGTCTACTTTTGTGCCAATTCCATGCAGTTTTGATTATCACCACTTTGTAATATATTTTAAAGTTGAGTATTGAGATGTGTCCTGTTTTATTCTTTAGGCACAGTATTGCCTTGGCAATATGGAATTATATTGGTATTATATGGTAATTATATTGAGACACATTGACTATGTAAATTAATTTGGTTAGAACTGTCATTTTGATTATATTGATTCTTCCAATCCAAGAACACAGGGTGTCCTTCCATGTTTTTGGATCATACTCCATTTCTTTTTTCAGTTTTTCATAGTTTTCCTTGTAGAAGCTTTTGTCTATTTGGTTAGGTTTATCCCTGGATATCTTATTTGTCTTGTAGTTATTGTAAATGGGGTTGTTTTCTTCAATTCTGTCTCAGTCTGTTTATTGTTGGTGTATAAAAATGCTATAGATTTTTGTATATTGACTTTGTATCCTGCTACTTTAGTGAATTAACTGATCACTTCTAGGAGAAATTTCATGAATTCCTTTGGATTTTCTATGTATATAATCATATCATCTGCAAGTAAGGACAGTTTAGCTTCTTCTTCTTTTCCTATCTGAATCCCTTTGTGCGTGTGTGTGTGTTAAATTTTATTTTATGATTTTTTTACTTACATTTAATCATTGTAGATTTTTAAAAATAATTATTTTATTTAACTTTATTTATTTATTCATTTATTTTATTTTAATTTGACCGAAAAGGGACAGAGCGAGATACAGAGAGAGACAGAGAGAGAGAGAGAGAGAGAGAAAGCAAGTTGCCAGGTTTGGGACTCAAACTGCAGTCAGTCATGTGGTAGTCCAGTGCCCTTAACCACCACGCCACCTGCTGGCCCCAAATCATTGTAGATCTTTACAGCATACACTATGGTTTTTCTCTTTTCTTCCCCCCTATTCTCTCCCTCCCACCCCTCATTGCCCATCACTCTCCCACAGTTTCTAGTATCCATAGTTGTTCTCTGTGTTTTTATACCTTCCAATCTTTTTTGCTCTGTTGTCTGATTGCATTTGCTAGGACTTACAGCACTATGTTGAAAAGGAGTGAAGAAAGTAGGCAGTCTTGTCTTATTCTAGTTTTTAGCGTAAGTCTTTCAGCTTTTCCCCATTCGGTATGATGTTTACAATGGGTCTATTGTATATAGCTTTTGTTATGTTATTTTTTTTTTTTTTGGAGAGGTTTTTGCTATAGGGCGTGTGCGCTCGCCAGACAGACAGAGAGAGAGACAGAGACAGAAAGCAAGAAATCACCCCCCAGGGGGGATGGTCACGCCGCAATCCCTTCTCCTCCATTCTCCTCTCGGGATCTTGGGCACGCACGCACACGCGCCCGGCGTGAGTTTAAGCCACCGGGTCTGGGACGCAAACTGTGGTCGACTACGTGGGAGTCCAGCGACATAGCCATTATGCTAACTGCTGGTTCTCTGGCTTTTGTTATGTTGAAGAATGTCCCTTCTACCCCTTGCTGACAGCCTTGATCATGAATGATGTTTATTTTATCAAATGCATTTTCTGCATCTATAGATATGATCATATGATTTTTCTCTTTCTTTCTGATAATATGATGTATTATACTTATTGTTTTGCATATGTTGAGCCAGCCTTGCATCCCTGGGATATAGCCTAACTGGTCATGATGTATAATCTTCTTAATATGCTGTTGGATTTGGTTTGCTAGTATCTTGTTGAAAATTTTTGCATTGATATTCATCAGAGATATTGGTCTATAGTTTTTTGTTGTTGTCGTTATGTAGTTTTCTTGTTTTGGTATCAAGGTGATGGAGGTTTCATAAAATGGGTTTGTGAGGGTTCTTCTCTTGATTTTTCCAGGATTTATTTATTTATTTAGGCATAGAACATGTGCACTAACTGGAGAGACAGAGAGAGACAGTAGGAAGGAAACTGAGAAATTACTTCCCTGGAAGGGACAACCACACTGGAATCCCTACCTTTCCATTCTCCTCCTGAGATTTTGGGCACACATGCAAATGTGCCCAGTGTGACTTTCAAGTTGCCAGGTTCAGGACTAGAACTGTGATTGGCCATGTGGGAGTCTAATACCTCAACTCTCATGCCACATGTCAGGTTCTCTACCTTTTTCTTTTTCTTTTTGAGAAAGATTTTTGCTATAAGATGCGTGCGCTTGCCGGAGAGACAGAGAGACAGAAAGTGAGAAATTTCCCCCATTCTCCAGGGAGGATGGCTATGCCTCAATCCTTTCTCCTCCATTCTCCTCTCTGGATTTATGTATGCATGCACATGCTTCCCACGTGAGTTTAAGTCGCCAGGTCCAGGACTTGAAATGTGGTCAACTATATGGGAGTCCAGCAACATAACCATTACACCATCTGCTGGTCCCTTTCTTTCCTTTTTAATTTTTAAGAATAGTTTGAGAAGAAGTGGAGTTAGCTCTTCTTTAAAAGTTTTGTATAGTTAAGGGAACCAGCAGTTAGCATAATGGCTATGTCGCTGGACTCCCACGTAGTCGACCGCAGTTTGCGTCCCCGACCCGGTGGCTTAAAACTCACTCCGGGTGCGTGTGCGTGTGTGCCCAAGATCCAGAGAGGAGAATGGAGGAGAAGGGATTGCGGCGTGACCATCCCCTTGGGGGGTGATTTCTTGCTTTCTGTCTCTATGTCTCTCTCTGACTGTCTGGCGAGCGCACGCGCCCTATAGCGAAAACCTCTCCAAAAAAAAAAAAAAAAAGTTTAGTATAGTTAAGAAGTGAGGCCATTGGGACCTGAGCTTTTCTTTGTTGGACACTATCACTTGTTATTGGTTCAACCTAGGTCATCTTAACTTGTCCAGAAATTTGTCTATCTCATCTGCAATTTATAGGTTGCTGGCATGTAGTTGTTCATAATATTCTCTTTTTTTTTTGTATTTCCCATATATTGATTGTAATATTTAGTATCTATTAAGTGGGGACATACAATGGCTGTCTTTCGTAGTTTGGGTTGCTTTGCTTAGTATTAAATCTCCCATATGTTTCCACTTCATACCATAAATCAGGTTTCTTTTTTTTTTTTTTTTTTATGGTTGACTAGTATTCCCTAGTGTATATGTGCCACATTTTTTAAATCTACTCATCTGTTCTTAGATATTTGGGTTGATTCCATGTCTTAGCAATTGTGAATAATGCTGCAGTAAACATGGATGAGCAAGTGCTTTTTCAACTAAGTGTTTTTGTATTGTTTGAATAGATACTGGGAAGTGGAATGACTGGATCATATGATAGTTCTATTTGTAGGTTTTTTTTTTTTTTATAGGAAACTTCATATTGTTCTTAATAGTGGCTGTACTAACTTACATTCCCACTGACAGTGTACGAGGGTTCTTTTTTCACTGCAGCCTCACCATTGCTTGTTATTCTTTTTTTGCCTTTCTTTCCTTTTTTTTTTTTTTTTTTTTTTTTTTTTTTTTTAATTTTAGCCATTCTGATTGGGGTTAAATGGTATTTCATTGTATTTTTTACTTTCATTTCCCTTATAATAAGACATGTTGAACATTTTTTTCATATACTTTTTGGCCCTTTGTCTTCCTTGGAGAATTGTCTGTTCAGCTCATTTGCTCGTTTTAAAATTGGATTGTTTATTTTTTTGCAGGTAAGTTGCTTGAGTTTCCTGTATATTCTGGTTACCAGTCTCTTATCTGAGGCACAGTTTGAAAATTCATTCTTTTATTTTGAGGGTTGTTTCTTCACTCTAATTTTTGTTTCTTTTGCTGTGCAGAAGGTTTTAACTTGATGTAGTCCCACTTATCTCTATTCAGAATTATTGCCTGTCCTTTGAGGGTCTTATTTAAGACTTTGACTACTCCAATGTCTCCAAGAGTTTCCCCTGTGTTTTCCACCAGTAATTTTATAGTTTGAGGCTTTCTCACCAATAACAAAAATAAACTCAAAATGGATCAAAGATTTAAATGTAAACCCTCTAACTATAAAATTTAATAAACTTTTTTATAAGTACTCTACCACATGCAAAATACTGGGGACCCAAATGTAATAGTTTGAATTCCAATTATTGTGCAATGTGGTTATTATGCAAGGGTGACCTTAGGATATATCAAAGTATATCTATGTCTCTGCATTAAATATCTCTTAATTATTCTTTTTTTTTAGGTTTTCAAATACACAATTTTTTTTAGCTTATCCTCTTCTGTTGTGCGGTGTCAACCACAGGTTGAGCCAGCTGAAATCTATGGTTTCAAGTCTCCATCCAGATCCCTGGCCATGTGGCCACCGCTAACAATGCCTGTATAGGCACTGACTTTAATCAGAGGATCTCAGAAAGACCATCACACAGCAGGTGAAAATGAGGCTGAAGTTTACATATGGCAGGCTCTGAAAAGCATGAGGACATCTGGAGACCAACAGAAAGAAATAATATGCTGCTTGCTAAGTTAGCACAACTCAAATAATCTGTCTTTCTGTGGTTAGTGCCTCTAAATTTAAGGGACCTTTCTTTTTATGGTCTCATCCTTAGAAAGCAGCTTTTCTGCAGATAAGCCTCTGGCACCAAAGTGCAGTAGTTAAGTACAGTGCATAGCGAGATGGATCTCACATGGGAGATATGGTTTGACTTCCTGCCCTGGTGGCTTGAAAAACATGCTGGGCATGTGTATATGTATGCCCCAAATCCTCACAGAATGGAGAAAAAAGGATTGTGATATGACCACATCCCTTTAGAGTATATCTTCTATTTCTCTCTCTTCTGAGTACATGGGTCCCCGGTATTAGAAAAAGAAAAGAAATATATGTGAAGAGTTGATAAAAGGTTCTAACCTTCATTCTATTTGTAAACAACATGGATTTTAGTCTGCTGACTTTATAGTGTCCCTTTGGTAATCTTTCTTTATTGCTTGATCCATGACCTTTGGGGAGAATGGTTGACACCACCAAATAAATGACTTCCAGATAAATGAGTTGTAACATTCTCTGAAATTTCTATTGAAGTGATTTTTTGCCAATGTTTTTCTAGAAATATACATTAAGCTTTTAAAGAAGTTTGTTTATTTATTTATTTCATCAGAGAGAAATATAAATGGAAATGAGGATAGAAAGAGAGCAAGAGGAAGCCTTAATAGTGTCTTGCCGTGCTGCACTCCTTTCTTCAGCTTCCCAACCATCCAGAATCACAGGTACACATGATGTGTTCAGTTCATCTAAGGATCTGAACCTGAGCCTCCCATGTATCTCCAGTATTGTGCAGTGGTGCTCTATTTCTTGCAGTGCTGTGGCTAGACCTATATCAAGATTTTATGATTTTATATTTAAGAATTTTTTAAATTCTTTAAAAATAAATTGTACTTTTTGCAATCAATTTATGTATTTATTTATTTAAATTAATTAATTTATATTTAATCACATCTTTACAGTGTACATTTCTTTTTCTAGCACAAATACTATGCATGTCAGTCAAGCCAAAAATATTGATCTATAACTTATCAGCAAATAGCTTCTCAATTTTTTGTCAATCAAGCATACTTTTACTTGTTTTTCCTTTCCTCTTCCCCTCTCTCCCTTCCATACTAAACTTTTTCTCCCATGTTTTATTGATTCACAAAATACCTTAAATTAAAAATATGACAAAACTAGAATCTAATTACTAGTATACTGTAATTTTCTTCTAAAATATTTTTTAATTAATTAATTAATTTACATTCATTCCCTTAGCTTCATCACAGAATACAAAATGTGATTTCCCATACAGAATATACTGCATAATGCCTTAATGTACTGCATAGTGATGATACATGTTATATTATACATATATATTATATAATATATATATAATATAATATATATAATATAAATATATAATATATATAATATATAATAATACCCCTATTATTATATATATATAATACCCCTATTTTTTTTTTGAGAGATTTTTGCTATAGGGCGCGTGCGCTCACCAGACAGACAGAGAGAGACATTAGAGACAGAAAGCGAGAAATCACCCCCTGGGGGGATGGTCACGCTGCAATCCCTTCTTCTCCATTCTCCTCTCAGGATCTTGGGCATGCACGCACACATGCCCGGCGTGAGTTTTAAGCCACTGGGTCCAGGACATGAACTGTGGTCGACTATGTGGGAGTCCAGTGACATAGCCATTATGCTAACTGCTGGTTCCCAGTACCCCTATTTCTCACCCTCTGCCATTTCCTACTCTCCTCCCACACTATCTCAAGTGTCTATAGTTGTTTTCCATTCCTTTTTTCTCTCCACGTTTTATTGATTCACAGAATTTCTTAAATAACATAACTACTTTCAATAACAAATTCAGCTGGTATATACATATATGTGAATACCTGTCTGACTTTAGGAGTGAAACTCTGAGTAGAATGAATATACTATAAGGTAGCACTTAGCTGATGTTGTATAGCTTACTACAGTCATTAAATAGGTATTTTTAAATATATTTTTTAATTTCAAGAAAAGCAGTTTTAGCTGTAATAAATCAAAGAAAAGCTAGGAAACTTTGCTTAAAACTTAAAGCCAAGAAACAGGTTAGGTTCAAATAGTAGGTATCTGAACCTATCAGCAGCTCAAGACAGGACAAAAATCCTTCAAATTGGAAAACACAGCCTAAAAGAATATCTGCCATGTTTTAGTCAAAAGTCATAAAATGCTATTTCATCAGTTCAGTCTCATATACTTAATCTATCTTCTATTGTGGTTCGATCTTCCTGATTAAATTCTGGAATATAATATTCAGCTCCAGACTTGTCCCTTCTGTTAAGTTGGCCATTTTTTCAGCTTTTGAACTCTTATTTCTGTGTGTCTGTATTTAATTTTCCTGGTATAGCACTCCCTTGAGAACTTCTTGAAGATGTGGTCTGGTGTTGGTAAAATCTTTCAAGTTTTGTTTATCTGAGAATGTTCTTGACTTCTCTTCCCATATGAAGGATAATCTTGCCAGGTACAGCTTTCTTAGTTGAAATTGGATTTCCCTTAACACTTTGAATATATTTTCCCATTCTTTCCTCATTTGCATTGTTTTGGATTGGAAGTCCGCTGTTAGACTGAAGAGATATCCTTTGTAGGTAACTTGCTGTTATTCTCTTGCCAATCTTAGTATCCTGTCTTTGTCTGTGGTTTTGGTCAATGTGGCTATAATAAATCTTGAGAAGATCTTCTTGGATTGATTCTATTTGGGGTCCTTTGTGTTTCTTGGAACTGGATCTTCGTGTGTCTCTCTAGGTTTGGAAAGATTTCTTGCAGGATTTCATGGACTAGATTATCAATGCCCTTATGAGCCTCTTCACCTTCTGGGATACCAATTATCCAGATGTTTGGACATTTGATGGTATCCAGTATTTCTCAGATATTATTTTCATTTTTTTTTGTTGCAATTTTCTCAGTCTTTGTGGTGGATTTTTTCTAGGCCATCGATTCTATCTTCTACATCTGAGATTCTATTTTCTGTATGATCTAGTCTGATTTTAATACTTTTAAGGGAGATTTTGGCTTCCTGTATTATAGCCTTATCTCTAACAGGTTCATTTGATTCTTTTTTATACTGTGTATTTCCTCTTTTAGATTTTGCAAGAATTTCCTCACCTCCTGGAACTCATCAGCTTCTTCTTCCTGACTCTTCTGAAGTTCATTGTCCCTCTTCTCTTTCATCTCTGTTAGCTTTGTCACTATGATTATTCTAAATTTTTATCAGAAATTTCCATGAGTTTCATTGTACTGTCTGTGGATGAAGAGGAGTTATTGTTTTCCCTTGGAACAGAGGTATTTTCTTGCTTTCACATATTTCTTGTGACCCCACACTGATTTCTAGTCATCTGATGGATAGTGCATTTCTTCCTAATTCTTGAAGTTCAATCAGAGCGTACAGAGGCATGCAGAAGAAGGTGATCTGCAATCTCTCTTCTATTCTGTTTTCACTCTTTGTGCATAAGATTCAGTGGGGTTAGAGGAATATTCTGTCCCTAATCATATTCAGATGTTTCGATCTTGTTCACTTGGACCTGTCTAGACACTTAGTGTGTAGAGGCTGAGCAGCCAATGAATAAAGGTAAAGGAAAAGGAAAAGAATTAGAGAAGAGGAAAGAAGAAAAGATAAACTGAAAAAGAAGAAAGAAAAAATAATTAAAAAAATTAGATTTTAATTTTATAAAGCAAAAAATGAAAACCGCACGAAAGCAGTATTTCACAGCTCAAGTTTGGTATCCATCTCAGGATGGGCCTGGCCTGGGTTTGTGTCTTTCCTAATAAATAGTATTGAACATTATCAGCAACTTCATTTTTCTATTTACTTATTTAGGAGTTTTTAAAAAATAGTGGTTAGTGACATAATAAAGTAATTTTTTTTAGAGAGGTTTTTGTTTTGTTTTGTTTTTGCTATAGGATGTGTACATTCACTGAAGAGACAGAGAGAGATAGAGGGATAGAAAGTGAGAAATCACAACCCACCAGGGATGGCCATGCTGCAGTCTCTTCTCTTCCATTCTCCTCTCGAGATTTTGGACATGCCCGCACAGGAACCCAGTGTGAGTCCCCCCCCCCCCCCCCGAATTATTTATTTATTTAATTCCATTTGTTATTATTTTTTAATTTGACCAAGAGAGACAGAGAGAGAGAGAGAGAAAGAGAAAGGGAGAAAGAAAGCTGCCATGTCCAGCACTCAAAATGTGGTCAGCCGTGTGGGAATCCAGCACCTTTAACCATGCCACTGCCAGCTCCAACCCAGCATTACTTTTAATCCACTGGTCCAAGACTTAAATCATGGTCAATTATGTTGGAGTCCAGCGATGTAACCATTCCACCGACAGCTGGTCCTCAGTATAGTAATTTTAAATTTTCTGAAATGTAGCTTACCAAGGCATGAAGACTAATTATATTTCTTAGTAAAATATGTAAATTTCCTCTTCTTCCTCCCCTTTTTCCGTACTCCTGCTCTTCCTATTTACCTTTTATTAGCACTTAAACTCATTAGACTAAACAATCTCCTTCTGTTCTGCCCTTTATCTGGTATTTAGTTAGTATTTATGATATCCTGAGTGCTCCCTATGGGAATTTACAGAAATTTCCTTCTAGTAGGAAGAGCAAATGTACACCTATTCCATATAAAACTTAAAATGTTCTTAAATGCTATAAGAGTTACAAAATGTGTTAGGCCTTTGTGAAGGAGACATACTTCCTAGTTGAGTGATCATAACAGTGACTAGTATCTTGCAGATCAACTTTCTTTCTTCTAGAGAGATTTTTGCTAGAGAGCATGTATGCTTGCCAGAGAGAGAGAGAGAGAGAGAGAGAGAGAGAGAGAGAGAGAGAGACAGAAAACAAGAAATCACCCACCAGGGGGATTGGTTACACCACAATCCTTCTCTTTCATTCTTCTCTCAGGATTTTGGGCACACATGCACATGCGCCCTGTGTGAGTTTTAAGCCACTGGTCTGGCACTCAAACGTGGTTGACTATGTGGGAGTCCAGTGATGTTACCACTATACCATCTACTGGGCCCTCAGATCAACTTTCTATAAAACACAGGTGGGAAACATCTGAATGGATGGAAAGGGAGAAGGCAGAACCTGAAAGGCCTTGAAGATCAGACTAAGGATACCAACAGCATACCCATTCTCTGCTTCAGATGAACCTAACATCATGTTGGAAGATGTTAGCATTGGGAACCAGAAGCCAGAATTATCTAGAACTGAATGGTGGAAAGGATAGAATTTTGGGCGAGGCTTAACAGAACAGTAGGTGCTGTCTCTTTCACCAGTCAGCTTCTGACTGCATGACCTACTGGGCAAAGCAGCCAGTGAAAAGGCAGGTACCATTCATCAAGGCCACACCAATGGTAGGAAGAAGGCAGTTGTAGGGTGGGAAGCCAGAGGCGAGATTCAGGGGGGCTGATGGTCCAGAGATGTCTTTACACCTTTAGGTTCTGCTTTCATTTCTTTCCACTATGTTCACTATCATTTCATTTCTATTTTGCCCTTCCTTCTCTCATCTCTACCCTTCTTGCTTTTTCATTTTCCATGTATTATTTTGCTCTGTGCTCTTTTTTCTTTAGCTGCCCTTTAGCCCAAAAGTCCTTTCTCTTTGTTGTTATCTTCCTTTTGATCAGCTCCGTTCTGGGTACTTTTCTCTCTTTGATCTCCTCTGGTCTCTGCGATGGGAAAGCATTCCCTACTATTAGGTGAACATGCATATACAATTCTGGGGACCCCTTACAAGAAACTGTTCCTAGGACCAGCAGTTGGCGTAATGGTTATGTCACTGGATTCCCATGTAGTCGACCATGGTTCGAGTCCCGGACCCAGTGGCTTAAACTCATGCCAGGCATGTGTGTGTGCATGTCCAAGATCCCAAGAAGAGAATGGAGGAGAAGGGATTGCAGTGTGGCTATCACCCCTGGGGGTGATTTCTCACTTTCTGTCTCCCTGTTTCTTTCTCTCTTTCTGTTGAGTGCACGTGCCCTATAACAAAACCTCTTAAAAAAAGAAAAGTAAAAATAAACTGTCCCCTTTTTAAATCCCATTCTAAAATGTCTGTTGATGTCCTCAGCATCATTCTAGACTTTAGTGCCCATTATTAGCTTTCAGGGATAATATCTATGTCATGTGATATGTTCTTAGAGTGCCCACTAGTTTCTGTAGCTTTCACTAGCTGAATTATTCTTGCTGTTCTCCACTTCAAGCAATTGCAACCAAAGCCAATACCAGCTTGATAAATTCCAAAGTAGTGGTTCTCTACTGGGTGATTTTATCCCCCAGGAGTCATTTAGCAAGGTCTGGAGACATTTTTGGTCATTACACTGAGAAGAGTGTAGGGATTTTAGCATCTAAACAGTAGAGGTCAAGAATTCTCTGAAAAATCTTACAATGCATAAGACATCATCACCTCAAAAGTATTGTTCAGCCCAGAATGTTAATGTTGCTAAAGTTTACAAACTCTGATTCTGTTATTTGTCTTGGAGCTTCCAGCTTGGAGCTTGCAGCTACATGCATATTAGTAATATATATGTAATAAAAGGGAAATTAAAACCAAACTAACTTGCAATCTATCAGTCAGGAAAAACAATGGAAGAATCTTGAGATGGCAGATAGTAAATGTTCCAGCCTTAATTATAACAAAAATGATTTGTGCTCTATTGCATACTCATTTTTGCTTATAAAAATCATGTTCATTAGCTCTCCCCACTCCTCCCAACAACCCTATGAGGCTGGTATTGGAGATAAAATTCTAACGAAGCTAAGGCATAGAGGGGAATAAGATGATTGTCCTAAGGACTCCTGCTAAACACAGATTTGTGGATTTTTATCTAAGGCAAAAAAACATAGGGCTGTTCACACAGCTTAACTGGAGCTATAATGGCAGAAAATAAGGGCAGGAACCAAAGCTGCTGTCACAAAGAAAGGGCTCTCCCAGTTCTCTATTTGGTATTTAAAAATAGGAGAGAAAACGGCATAGCTTGAATCTGAGATAATGCTTGCCGCTTTGTGAATGCTCTTAACAGCGCATCGCCTTCGAAACAAATTGGCCCTCGTCTACAAAGGTTTCTTTTTTGTACTCTCGCAAACTCATTTTTAATGGCTTGTGTGGCATCAGTTGTGCCCCTGAGCTGTAATGAAGCGCCCTGCAAGTCACCACACGCGAGTCAGAAACGAATCTCATGGAGAAGAAAACGCTGGAACGTTAATAGGTTTTAATCCAAGGTAAGCAAACCTATGGAGCCACTACCATGTGCTTTAAAAAAAAATTCTAAATGTCATGAAATTTTCAGCAGTTTTCTCTTGCCTGCAAATCAGTTTTGGTCTAGAGACAGCCAAGTAAGGATCAGAAGGGAAAAATCTCAAATGCATGTAACTGCCCAGGAGCACACCTTGAGGAACTTATAAGCACCATCCAGGCAAAACAAAGAAATAATTGACAGAGCGCAAGGGAAACTGGCAGCTGTGTCGGGCAGGCATCTGAAAAAGCCTGTAAGTGCGGCAGACATCTTGCAATATATTTGATCCTATCTTCAATATCTTGGGTGGAGAAGGGGGTGTTGAAATCAGAGGGTCTCTGTTACACGGGTTTCCCCTTAAGTTTTTTTTTTTTTTTTTTTTTTTTTTAATGAAAAAGCAGAATTTGTATATTCTACTTTGTTGCACTGATCCTAGCCAATTTACTGAGTGAGATTTAATTGCTAAATCCCCGATTTTCAACTTTGTTTTACACAGTACCTTGGCAACTTTGGATAGATACGTAACCATTCAGCAACTAACAATCTCTGAAGTTAAACAAATAGCCTTTTATATTTGTGAGCTTTTCTACTACATAGGAGTCTGGAGGTATATTTTGAATGTTCCTCCTCTGTCAAGTAGGTAACAATGAAATGTAGAGATGGACTCAGATCTGCACCTTCAGAGCCTTGGGGACAAAGGGTGTTAGTCTCTCTTCCATGCTTTCCTTATAGATGTGTTAATTACTGTAGTGACTCCAAGGAGGTTTCTGACACTTGAGATAGGATTTCTTAGAATGCAAAATACGTCCATAATCTTAGTGCACAGATTCAATTAAGCTGAGTTATAGAAAGATTGAGGCCCTGCAAAAGAAATTTTAAAACATAGCCCTGTTTTTGAGTTAGCATTGAGATATCTTTGCAAAGTGTACTGTATGCAAGGCATGATTCCAAAGACTTTATAACTTCAGTAATTATAAAAACCTATATAGTAGGGGCTAGCAGATGGCTTGGTGGTGAAGTTGCTGGACACTCCCATATGGCTGACCACGGTTCAAGTTCCGGACCTGGTGGCTTGCTTTCTTATTTTCCTTCTCTCTCTGTAATGAATAAATAAAATTAAAATAAATAATTCATTTTTTAAAAACCCTGTAAAGTAGACAGTTATCATATTTTAAATGAGAAAGTGGAGGCACAGGGGTAATTTGTTCAAAGTCACACAGCTCACAGGAGACATTTGAATACCATTTGAAATCCACTCCTAATACCATTTGAATCCACTCCTAATCACTCTACTACATTCCTTCTCAGAGCAAACAGAATAAATATACCCCATTTCATACTACCTTGTAGAAATTGTGGAGTTCTTCTGTTACATTTTCTTATTATCCAAGCTTGTGAAAATTTGCAGGTATTCACAGAAAAAGCATAATGTATCAGAAAAATTTTGGTTACCCTCAAATGCATTCCATGACTAGCTACAGATGAGTTTTAGACCACAGCTAGAAGTTTTGTTATTCTGGGGCATAGATGCAATAGTCAGGATAGAGAGTAAGACAACGTTAGGTGTGGTTTTCCTAAGACCTACAAGATTATAACCTTACAGCAGTCACCGGTAGTTCCAGTGAAAATCCCATATTGTGGCTTTGGGAAACAGAAGAAATAGAAGGAGGATGATATGATTTCTAGAGTAGAGTCAGAAATTCTAAATTTTGAACAAACTCCTAAGGACTGCTGATACTGCTGATCCTCAAAACTGTATTTTGAGGGCAAGTATCTAGAAAAAGATCAGCAGCATTATCATCCCCTTGGAAGCTTGTTAGATAGCACACTTTTGGATTCCATACCAGGCCTACTGAATCAGAATCTACATTTTAACAAAATCTCTAAGTGATTTATATGCATTTTAATTGTCTGAGAAAGACTAGTCTAGAGTATTCCTCAAACCATGAACATGCACATAAATCACCAAACATACCTGAATATGAATGGGCTGTGGTGGCAAGGAAGACAGAGATAATACAGTTTTCAGTAAGAAGTTCCATCCAAGTCCTTCACATACCTCTTTTCTTTGTGATCACTTCAATAGCTAAAAAAATTCCTGGGATGGCCCATTCAAAGCTCATTTGCAGAATTTTGGAGAATCTTTTAATTTTAGAGGAGTTATTCAACTCATGTTGTTCCTCTTTTAGGATCTGGCTACAAGCCAAACACTTAAACATTTAGAATTTAAAAGAAAAATAAAAGAGTCTTTCCCACCAACATCTCTGTTTCTGGGTGGGGGAGTCCTGAGTTTTAAGTTACCTGCAGAATAAATTATGGTGTTGTCAGCCCAGACTGGGATGCAACTGCCCAGAGATGCCTTGAGGCTTGCACCAACACCAACCCTTCCCACACCAATGTCCAGGCCCCTCTGAGGTGCAGAGAATGAAGGTCCATCTGCCAATTTCAACATAACCATCACTATCCCTGGTGTCAGTGATCATGTGGCATGTTTGGAGAAGTTGAGTCCAGGTTGGCTGGGACACCAGGAGACAGGGAAGATTAGGGTTGAGAATCTATCCCCATTGGAAGATAGAAAGGTGACAGAAAGTAGGATTACACTAAGGCTTCAAGTCCCCCAAGCATGTGCTATTGTCACATTGAATTTCACTTAGAAAAAGAGAATTCAAAGATCAAATTATTATAAGAATCTCAAGATAATGAATGCAGAGCACTAAACTTCAAGTATAAGAACCTTCTGAGTACAAGGCCCTGTGCAACTGTATTGGCTACATGCCCCTGAAGCCAGCCCTGACCTCGGAAATTGCCTGTCTCTTTGGGAATTTATTCAGACTTGATTGTGCTGGATCTATCTGAAAAACTAGACAGTGTTTATACTAATCAGGCAGTCTGATGCAGTGGTTCTCTGAGTCTGGGCCTGGGCCAGCAGCATTAGGATTACCTGAGAACTTATTAGAAATGCCGATTCTTGGGCCCTACTTCAAAGTGAGATGAGACCCAGTAACTTGTGGTTTTAACAGGCCCTCCTGGTGATTCTGAAGCACTCAAGTTTGAGAACCACCGATTTATTGGTTCTGAAGCTTTTTGGGGAAAAAAAGTTTATTTGTTTTTTTTCTTTTTTCTTTTTTAAGAATTATTTCATTTAACTTTATTTGTTTATTATTATTATTTGTTTTAATTTGATCAGAGAAAGATATATATATATATATATATATATATATATATATATATAGAGAGAGAGAGAGAGAGAGAGAGAGAGAGGGAGAGAGAGAGAGAGAGGGAGAGAAAGTGAGAAAGCAACCTGCCAGGCCCAAGACTCAAACCGTGGTCAGCCATGTGTCTTTAACCACCATGCCACTTGCCGGCCCCATTATTTGCTTTCTTTAAAGTTGTGAATTATTGTTGCAGAATTCCCAACAAACATATGGAGATGACAGTGGCATTTAATTGCAAGCCACATAGTTATTACCTACTCTTGGATGTTTTCTGCCAGTGGATAAGATCTGCGGCAGCAGTTGCTGAGTGGGAAACTTGAGTTGCAGTGCTCCTAATAGCTGTTTGGAGATTGTGGGAGGGTTTATGTGCTGATAAGAGAGAGTCCTTAGCATAGTGGCTCTGTGTTGGGCTTCAGAGATACATCAGTTCAAACTCCAGCTCTCAATAAAATGATTGCATACTTAATCATATGATGCAGTTATGGGTTGGTATATTTGATTAGTAGTGATGATTATTTGATTTAAATGGAAACATCCTATTTCTACAAAGATCAATAGAACATCTGTATCTAAATTTATGTTCATATATGTGACTCATAATGATTCCATGATGAAACTTTTTTTATTTTTAGAGTTTCCAGGGATTTTATCAGGTTCACTGGAGGCTTAAGTTTTCTTCTTTCCTGAAGGACTGGAGCTCAGTTCTTCTTCAGCATTAGCTTTGTTTTTGTGCTGAGCATACATTATTGGGATTTCTTAGACTTTCTTCCTCTTAGCACCCACATACTTTCTAAATCAATGATTTGCAAAGTAAAAAGAATTCCCTTCAGTAAATATTTTCTAGGCAGGTCCATCTTTCCCTGATTTCTGAGCAGGGGCAAAAATTCCCTTTAAGCCTGGTGTCAAGGAGAATGGTGGCATATTGATTTGCTGCCTGCAACTTTCTCTGTCATCACATCAGTTATAGGGAGAGTGGAATTATCCCTGCTCAGATATATGGGCCTTTCTTTGTGTTTGGGTCTGAAAACCAACTCCAGGCTAATTATATTCTTCTTCTTGAATAATAAATGAAGATCAAGATCTGTTTGGTTCTGAACACAAGCCAACTTCAGTGTGAGCTAAATATCGAGGCCAACAGGCTTTTACTGTAAACACATACTGCTTTTCAATTAAAAGTTAACCAAACAAAAGCAACAAAAAATAACCTGAACCCCAAATGATTCAACAGCAGAAGAATACTCTCTTTAGGGGCTTTGGGCCCCAGGTGGCTGACCATACATCTGGATGCCTTTAGTGTTGCAGAATTTTAACGCTTAAGGGCTGAAAACGCTACACCCCAGCTCTCTCTGGTATCGATTTCTCTCACACTGATTTAGTGTGGGGCCTCTTGGCATCTCTCTACTACTTCTAGCAGCTGAGCTTTGGCCCCAAAGGGCTTTATTTAATAAAAACTTGGGGCTTATACAGTGAGAAAGCTGCCCCAGGAATTGAAGTTGTAGATATCCCGATGGAGAAAACATCAAGATAAGAGTCATGTGCTAGGACCGTCCAGGGGATGAGATGATGATAGGAAACCTCCACCAAAGTATATTTTAAAGAGAAGAGGGAGAAGCAACCTTCATATGACTGTTGAGAGCTAATAGAATCTCTTATTAGTGAAGATAAAGTGCTTATATGAAGTATGTACAGAAGTTGCACTGGGAAAAGGAATCAGAAGAGGAAGGGAGCTGCACATTAGAATTTTGGAGAAGACTGTCCAACTATGCACTAGAGCCTGGTTACAGACAACATAACCTTAGGGGAAAGTTAAATCAGAGCATGCTTTAAAAATAAAACTTTTAATTTTAGACTAGTTTTAGACTTATAGAAAAGTTGTAACAATAGTCCACATGCCCTGTCCCCAATTCCCCTATTGGTAACAGGACAATGGTACATGGGTTAACATTTAATAAAACAATGTTGACAAATGATTCTTTTTTTTTTTCTTTTTTTGGGAGAGGTTTTTGCCATAGGGTGCGTGCGCTCGCCAGACAGACAGAGACAGACAGAGAGACAGAAAGTGAGAAATCACCCCCCAGAGGGGATGGCCACGCCGCAATCCCTTCTCCTCCATTCTCATCTTGGGATCTTGGGCACGCACACACACGCGCCCGGTGTGAGTTTTAAGCCACTGGGTCCGGGACGCGAACCGCGGTCGACTACATGGGAGTCCAGCGACATAGCCATTACGTTAACTGCTGGTCCCGACAAATGATTCTTAACTGAAGTCTGTACTTTATTCCTATCTCTTTCAATTTTTTTGAGAGATTTTTGCTATAGGGTGCATGTGCTTGCCAGAGAGAGAGAGAGAGAGAGAGAGCAAGAAGTCACCCCCCAGAGGGAATGACTGCACCGCAATCCCTTCTCCATTCTCCTCTTGGGATTTTGGGCATGCACGTACATGTGCCTGGTGTGAGTTTTAAGCCACTGAGTCCAGGACTCGAACTGGTGGGAGTTCACAGACATAGCCATTACAACATCTGCTGGTCCTTATATTTCCTTCATTTTTACCTAACACTCTTTTCCTGTTCCAGGATCCTATCCACTGTACATTTGGTTGTCGTCTCCTTAGACTCTTTTGAGCTATGATAGTTTCCCAAACGTTCCTTGTTTTTGATGACCTTGACAATGTCCCTCAGTTTGGGACACAAGATTTGTTTCACATTTTTCTTAGCATTAGATTAGGGTTATGTGTTTTTGTGAGGAAGATCATATAGGTAAAACACTATTTCCAGCACATCATTTGTACACACTTATCCACGTAGTGTATAGCTATTAATGCACCAGGATAATTTTTACACTTGATCTTAGCCAAGAGACTGAAAAGTGATTTAACAGGATGACTTTTGAAAGTTTACTTATTTATTTTATCCATAAGAAAGAAAGGAACAGAGAGCAGAACCTCCAACAGGGTCCTGATGCCGAGATCCACCTCCAGGCTCAACCAGAATATGGTTCATGGATGCATATTTGCCTGATATACTCAGAGACATCTTTGCATGTCAGCCACCTACCCATGTGGGCCATTCTCAAAGAGCATTGTGTTTTACTTCTGTGCTAGTATCTGACCCCCATGGGGCATTTTTAATGAAGACTGATTAAAATAGAGCAGGTATTGAGTGTTGGGAATTAAGATTTTGACACCCAAAAATGGAGCAGGTATTGAGTGTTGGGAATTAAGATTTTGACACCCAAAATGCGATATATTTTAGTGAAAATTAAAAAGAACACATTATTAGATATTAATGATATTAATGAACCTTATCAATCCCTATCAGATAATGATTGATTTTTTTTTTCTGGAGAGGTTTTTGCCATAGGGCGCGTGCTCTCGCTAGACAGACAGAGAGAGACAGAGAGACAGAAAGCGAGAAATCACCCCCCAGGGGGGATGGCCACGCTGCAATCCCTTCTCCTCCATTCTCCTCTTGGGATCTTGGGCACGCACGCACACGCACCCGGCATGAGTTTTAAGCCACCGGGTCCAGAACGCGAACCATGGTTGACTACATGGGAGTCCAGCGACATAGCCATTATGCTAACTGCTGGTCCCTCAGATAATGATTTTTATGAGAAAAATGTTAGACTTGCTTCCCACCAAAGAAGGGTCTAGGGCTAGCTGGTAGTGTGGTGGTTAAGGCACTGGATTTCCTTATAGCCAACTGTGTTTGAGTCCTGGACCTGGCAGCTTGAAAATCATACCAGGCATGTGTGTGTGCATGCTTAGAATCCCAGCAGAATGGAGGAAAAGGGGTTACTGTATGGCCATCCCCCACTGGGAGTGATTTTTCACTTTTCCTCTCTGTCTGTCTCCTGTGAGTGCACATGCCCTATTTAATAATAATAAAATAATAATAATAATAATAATAATAATAATAATAAAAAAAAGAATGGGTTTTGGAACCAGCAGTTAGTGTAATGGCTATGTCGCTGGACTCCCACGTAGTCAATTGTGGTTCGAATCCCGAACCCAGTGGCTTAAACTTACGCTGGGCGTGTGTGTGTGCGTGCCCAAGATCTCGAGAAGAGAATAAAGAAGGGATTGCAGTGTGGCCATCCCCCAAGGGGTGATTTCTCACTTTCTGTCTCTCTCTGTGTTTCTGGCAAGCACATGCACCCTATAGCAAAAAAACCTCTCTTAAAAAGAAAAAAAAAAAAAAGAATAGTTTTCATAAATGAAGAAGTGGTAAAAAAAAAAAGTGAAGAAGGGGAAAAGTGAAATGTATTTTTTAAAAGAATTATTTATTTTATTTTATTTATTTATTTTAATTTTTGACCAAAGAGAGACGGAGAGAGAGAAAGTGAGAAAGCAAGCCACTAAGTCTGGGACCCAAACTGTGGTTGTCCATCTCAACTACCATGCTACCTGCTGGCACCCAAAGTGAAACCTATTTGACCTCAGTTTCAGTTGCAAAATAAAAGGGAACAAGTTTTTCCAACTGGTTTTCATTGAGGCAGCATATAAAAAGAACTGATACTTGTACAGTGAGTCTTGGAACTGTAAGTCTGAAACCGAGACACCACTCAACCTGAAGTGAATAATTGAATAAGAGAGACTTAAGAGTTTTTAAAATAAGTTGCTATTGTTCCAGGGTATAGATCTTCAGGAACGAACTGGACACTAGTCTGAATGTCTGAGTTTCACCTGTCCAATGGGACAATGATTTTTTTTACAGAAATTTTAAAAATTCATGACAAAATTAAGGTATCTTAAAAGTTTTGCTCTTTTATTATGTAAGTCGATCACTTCATTGATATCAAGTACTTGTCCAGTTTGTGTGAGCATTACACTTTCAAGCCCTCATGAATCAGAATGTCATCTCTTTGGTTACTTTGGCAAGACTACCCAATGCTTACTATGGCTGAAACTCCACAGTCACCCATTGGAGTAGTAGTTGGAGTGACAATAAGGTTGAAGGACTAAAATGAATTCTTTATGATGGCAGTGGACAATTCTCTGGGTGGCCAAAGGTTCCAGGTAGATATCTTCTGTTTGGCATAGTTGGGGGAGGAATCTGACAGGATAAGGATTTATTTCTTCACAGTCCTGAAAGTTGGAAGTCTGAGACCAAAGAGTCACAGGGTTGGTTTCTTCTAAGGCCCCTTTCCTTGGCTTGCTGAAGTCCATCTTTTCACTATATCCTTCCATGGTCTTTCCTCTGGGTACTCCTGTGTCCTAATTGCCTTTCTTAAAAGGACACTAGTCATATCAGATGAATGCCCACCCTGATGAGTATATTTACCTTAATTGCCTCTTTAAAGGTCTTGTTTCCAAATACAGTCATATTCTGAGGTGCTGGGGCCTAGGGGTTCAACATCCAAATTTGTGGCAGACGTATTTAATCCTGTTATGACAGGAAGCATAAAGGTTCAGTAAAATGGGCGCAACCTTCCCTCTGGACCTGGGTTTCCAAGAATCTGTGATGACTGACATTTGACTTTCGATGGGGCTATTCAAGGAGATGATAACAATGGAGGAAAATGTGAGGGGGAGCACATTATGTGGGGAGAAAACTTACCGTGTAATATGACCTTGTCGGGAGCCCATTCTGGACATTGCCTATGGTGTTTGCACAGCTGTTCTGTCATTGCCCTCTTCCGCAGCCTGGAGGCTGATTTCCTGGTGAATTTTCACGCAATTTCCTTTGCATCTGCCTTAAAGGTGATAATTTCATTTCTGCACTTAAAAAAATGCATCAACTAGAATGCTGATTTATTAATTTACAATGAGAAAAATAATCAAGTGGACTGGATACTCCAGTCGCTTGACCAGCATGCGCTTTCCCTGCAGGTGAATCTAAGCAGGAAGCCAAATTACCATCAGAGGGTAGCGTGGTGAGCATGGAATCAGGCCAGGGGAGTTGGCTCTTTATTCTTTAGGCCCAGCAGAAGTGAGCAATGTGGGCTGACGGCATGGGCTGGCTGCCTCTACCCTTGGTTATTCTCTCTGACTTTTCATTGTCCCCTCTGCTTGTCAGTCAGAACTCAGCTCAACCAAACCCTCCTCTGAAAAGTCTTTCTTGATTTCCCGAAGCAGAGGGGATCCTTTTTATTTTTTACTCCTGTGGTCCTTCATGTTAAAGTGTGTATTTTTCATCCTGTGTTGTGGTTTATTTATTTACTCATCACTCTTCTCCACTGAACTTTAAGAAATTTAAGTGAAGGGACTTTATTGTGCTTGCTGTATTCAGCATGTGGCAAATGGTCAGTGTTCAACAACTACTTGACTGACGAATAGAATTAATAATTACACACAGTGGGGCTTTGAATGCATTTGTTTTCCTTTTATGTTTTAAAACACTTTCTCTCTCTCTTGTTTTTTTTTTTTTTTTTAATTTTTGCTATAAGGCCTGTGTGTTCATCAGAACAAGACAGAAAGAGGAAAAGAGAGAAATCATCCCATGGGGGGATGGCCATGCTGTAATCCCTTCTCCTTCAGAGATTTTGGGCACGCATGCACACACACGCTGGTGTGGGACTCAAATCGTGGTCAGCCATGTGAGAGTCCAGTGCTGTAACCACTACACCACCTGCTGTCCCCCTAAAAACACTTTCTAGTAAGCTCTTCATAAGGTGTAATCTTGTACTCACTGGTTGCTCTGAGGTGAGATAAGCAGGTAGGCCAATATTAATAAAAGCTTGCTTATAAGTTATCTGTCAAGTCTTAATTCATTTCACTTTCCATAAAATCTATTTGTCCTGGGACTGATTTTTCTCCCATCTGCCCTTCCTCTTCCTTGCCCTATATGTCTATATGTAATTTGAACCTCCCTCTTACATCCTTACTCTGCCTCTTTCCCTTCCCTTAGGAACCCATGCCTGTGTGATATTTTTCTGAAGGGACCTTTCCAGTTCTGCCTCACTGGGGAGAATCCTGCACTTCAAGATCCTTTCACCCTTCTTTTGAGCACTTATTCTCTTCTCATGCATCTCCCTTCTTTCCACTTTCTAGGTCAAACGCCTATTCCCTCAGAAATTTAGTCTTAAAAATAAAGCATATGATTAATTTAATTTGCACTAAGATGTTAATAACCTTTGGGTATTTGCATTTTAAGATTTTAAGAGTAAATTCCTTCTAGCACAGTTCTGGAAACTGGCTACATCATATCATGTTAGCATCTCTCCTCTGTGTATGTTTAATTGTGTTAACTCTGTATTTGGTAAAATTTTCTGAGCCTTTAGAGGCTATTTCTTCTTAATTTTTTTGAAAAATAAATTTCTATACCTGCAGTCCAGATGCTACCATGAGTGCATTCTTCAGATGATCAGCAACTTGTCATTATAAACTTTGGGGAGATGCAGAGCTTCATGGAGGAGTCATTAGCTTCTAGGCCCAGAGAACAAGTCTGAAGGACCTTTTTATATCTTATAATTAAATACATTCTGCAGCTTGCAGATAAACATGCTGATCTGACAGTGAGTTAAGAAGGTTTATCAGCATTTGTGCACCTGCAGCGTTACACTAAAGACATGACTTCATTAAAACTCACTGTGCTTGTGAGAACAATAAGGACTGGTCGTAGGTGTAAAAAAGAAAGACACTACTAGACGGCAGCTATAAGCTCATCTTTGAAGGGATGAACTCATTCTATCCGACATGTCCAGCTGTGCAAACAGCAGCACCGAGTGAGCTGCAGTTAACTGTACTAATACATAGGATTAGAACAGAGGCTGGGCCACATATAAACGATGCGAATGCTTAATATACTTGAACACTATGAATGCTGCACAGAGGGGGAATGAGAGCCCCAGAAGTGACAGAAGATATTTTGCTAGCTGTCATGAAAGGAGACTATATTTCCAGGGTTTTCTAGGAACAGTTCTCTTGCCAGTGACTCCTTGCCTTTTGAGGCCAATATTTCCTAGGATGAAAAAACAATACAAAATATCAATTTTTCACAAAACTCCCCATGGAAATAACAAGGGTTGCCACAGTTACCTTTGTTCTCTTGTGAAATCTTGGAATGAGGAATCTGTGAGACAGAGAGAGAGAGAGAGTGTGTGTGTGTATGTGTGTGTGTACACGTGTGCTCGACTTTACCTGCAGCAACACCTCCGGCTATAGAAATGGTGAATGGGATGGTCAGAGTGGGCATTAGCAGTGAGAAACTAAGAGTTTGAGCATTACATCAGGGACCCAGGGCCTTTGCTAGAAGACCTAGTCATGATGGTACTAGAAAAAAAATTACAAAACAAGTGGCCCAAATGGAGCAGAACTCAGGGTTTAGAAACATTGGCAATACTTAGAAAAGCCTAGGAGCAAGATAGACCTTAATACTGTGCCAACCTCATTTGAGGAAGTGTTGGCGGGGGTGGATTGGATTCTTCAAATGCTTTTTATCCTCTATGAGAGGTCGGGAAGTCTCAGTACAACTGAACTCAGCCTCTTCATAGGGCTGATGGAAGGGAGACTGCAGTGGGAGGGAACACAGCAAGTCTGAACCATCTGGAGACCCATCCCCAAACCTTGTGGCACTGTCTTAAAAACTGAAAAATGGAGGGTTCCCAACACACCTTCTTTTTTATTTCCCTAAGACATCATAATGTTAGGTGTTCTTGAAAGTTTTTGTGTAATACAAAATATATTTAGGTCATTTCTCTGAGAATCTTAGGAATTGAGTATTATCGGTTTCCCCCATATTCCAAGACCTTAACCAATGCGATCCCTTTGAGAAGTGGCCTGAAACATCATTCTTCCACATTTGACTTATGCAGTTAAAAACCAAACCAAAACAAAACCTTTTAATCCAATATACTTTGGTGACCTTAGAAGAGGAGTAGCACTTCTAAAAATGTCACTGCAGTCTCTATAAATGGACTTTCCCTTATTTTAGTCTTGATTCACAATACATATACTACCTCTTTGTCTTTTTAGCAGAAAGTATGGTAAGAGCTGAAACAATCTTTTTTCAAGAAGTTTATTTAGGGGGCCATCAGATGGCATGGCAGTTAAAATGCTGGATCCCACATGACCAACTCCACAGTTCATGAGTCCCAGACCTGGTGGCTTAGGAAAATTATGTGGGCCTGTGTATGTGTGTGCCCAAAATCCCAAGAAGAGAATGAAGGAGACGGGATTACAGTGTGACTATCCCCGTGTGTAGGAGGGTGATTTCTTTCTTTCTTTTTTTTTTTTTCTTTTTTTTTTTTTTTTGGAGAGGTTTTTTGCTATAGGGCGCATATGCTCACCAGGAAGAGAGAGACAGAGAGATAGAAAGCGAGAAATCACCCCCCAGGGTGGATGGCCATGCCACAATCCCTTCTCCTCCATTCTCCTCTCGGGATCTTGGGCACGCATGCACATGCGCCCAGCGTAAGTTTAAGCCACCGGGTCTGGGACTCGAACCATGGTCGGCTACATGGGGGTTTAGCGACATAGCCATTACTCTAACTGCTGATCCCAGAAGGCTGATTTCTTACTCCCTGCACTCTTCCCCCTGTCTCTCTCTGGTGAGCACATGTACTCTTGTAACAAAAACTAAAAAAAAAAAAAGAAAGAAAAAAGCTTTATGAGGCATGATGGTGGTAAAAGATACAATTTCATGTTGAAAAATGATTGCAGTGGCCTTTTTAGAAACATGGATAAATTCTTTTTAGTCACAACATGTATGCTATTTAGGGTCTCCAGATAAACTTCTTTAAGAGTGTTGTTTGCTTATGGGTTAGCCCATGTCCTGATGGTTAGGGCAGCTGGATACCACATGGCTGACTTGTTTTCAGTTCTGTACCTGGTGGCTTGTAAAACACCAGGCATGGGTATGGGAGTGCCCAAAATGCTGAAAGGAGAGAGAAATGGAGGAGAGGGGATCATGATGTGACCACCCCCCATGGGAGGGAGTGCTTTCTTACTTCCTCTCTCTTTCTCTCTTTCTCTCTTTCTCTCCAGTGAGTGCTGTACTCTCTGGCAAATTTTTAAAAATGTTATTTTCTTCTTTTATATCCTCTATCAACTTAAGCACTTAAATACTTGACATGGTAAATGTTCACATTCAGTTATAAGTGTGAAACACGTAACTACACAATACTTGAATATGATCATGAATTTCTCTAAATTATATTGCATTTAATCAACTCCCTTAGCAATATATCCAGGCTTGTTCGTTTCATGCATCGAAAGCTATGTGGCTCAGGATTTATTGGCATGTTGGTCAATAAGTTACTGAAGTTAATCTTCACTTAATGAATTACCAGCAAGGGAGATACACAGATGACAAGTGTTCAATTTTCAGAAATCTCTTGCCCAATCTGTCTCTCTTCCTTCTGTCTCCCTAATTATTGATTTAATGTATGAGCTCCTCCTCCCAATCCTTCAGCCAGCACCCTTGAGAGTTCAGCCTTTTAAAGATGTTCTCATTAGAGTCAATAATTCACCATGGCATATTATATAGTGCCCTGAATATCTATAAAGCTGTTCTTTCATGTCATACATCCTGGGGTGCTCAAATAATTAATTTGACTAGCTATAAAGAACAATACCTTCTATTGTGAGTGGTAAAAATACTATTCACAGAGGCAAATGTATGGACATGGCTGGGAGACAAGCTCTGTGGGAGTTTCTCAACAGGATTTTAATGTTGGAGTCAGGTTCTGTTCTCTGACCTGTGTGGAGACATAAAATAAAATGTCATTGTGATTTGAGATTAGTAAATTACCAATGATCCAAATGCTTTCTTTGGATGTTTTCTAATTTCTAAGAGTAAAAGAACTCTTAAAAATAGTTGATTTAGTGTCAATAAAAGTCTTTGCTTGAAATAAAAGCATTCCAAAGACAATACCAAGATCTGGGAGAAAATCTCAGTGTCTGTGTGTCACATTGATTCAGAACTTTTAAGGTTTTAAAAATAGGTATTTATATGGAAGTTAAAGACTTTTAATTAATTCCTGTTAATAAAAGCCATTCATATCCCAATTTGGCTACCTAAGAAAGGAAATAACAATACACACATTAACATTTTAATTATTGCTAAGTGAAAAGACAGACTTTCAGTTTGTTTGTGGCAAATCAGTAACAATTTAGGTAACTAAAAAAGTACCTTTTAAGTTTTTGTAGTATAACTGAGATAGGGTCCTAGCTTCAAATTTCAGCTCTGCCAATAACTAAGTGATGTTAAGTGAGTCACATAATCTGGCGTTGGCTTTCTCAGTCCTATGAAATAGATTAGTTCCTTCCAGTCATAATATTCTGTATTTTTTTGAGACCCCCTGAAATACTCAGACAAAAAACCATTTTAAATCTGAGGTGTGTTCTGGTGTGTTCAGGGAAGCTATGATCTAAACTCCATCTTCCAGATCCCTGAAATACTCAGACAAGAATGACCAGAAACCACCACAGAGGCACAAGAAATATGAGAAACCAAGAAAATATATCTTCTCTAAGGAAAAGAACAATTGTTCACCATCCACACACAGTATAGTACAGTAGAACTCATGGAAATGTCCGATAGAGATTTCAGAATATTCATAGCGACAAAACTAAATGAGATGCAAGAGCTGAGAGACAATGAATTCCAGAAGATGCAGGAGAAAAAGAATGAGTTCTTGGAGGTGAGGAAGTTCTTACACAATCTGAAAGAACTACACACCATAAAAAAGAATCAAATGGAGCTGTTAGAGATGAAGTCTGCAATAGTATTCTGTATTTTTTCTATGATCATCACTTAGATCTGCAAGGAATAAACCACTCACTCAACTGAACCAAAAAAAAAAAAAATCCAATGGCCATCTCTACCTCTTTATTTATTTTTTAAAATTTTATTGGATAAATTCCAGGCAGAAGATGTTTATGGGAGCCAAGAAATGATGAATTATTGTCAAAGTAAGCATATTCCTTTGGACGGGACAGTTCCCAGGCTGAAATTTTTTTGTTGTAGGAACTGGCTTAGGAAACCCAAGCTAGTCTTCTTCTTTCTAGGTCACAGTGTAAAAACTTCTATTGGAATGCTAGGAGTAGTTCTTAAGTAACAACAACAACAACAACAAAAAAAAAAAAACAAAAAAAAAAAACCAAAAAAAACACAAAACAGACTTTGAATCACAATAGGTATAGATTGAGTCACTCATACTAACAGGAGGACAAATGAGGTTGCCAATAGATACTAAACCTACCATCTGGGAGCACCTCAACTTGGAAACTACAGCCACGCCCCTCTGCTTCATCCTTGTATGCCATCTTGAATGGAAAGGAGAGAAAGACTAAAAGATCTGGAACTGAACTTCTTTCCTGGGGAAACTAAGTACCTCCTTGATCAGAATGGACATTTAGTTTTCTTTTTTTGCCATCCAGCAGGTGACAAAGACCCAAGACTAAATTAGTTATAGACAAAATAAAAGAAAGTGCATTTCTAAAACTTTTGTGCACTCAAGTTGTAGTGTGTATTAAATTTGTGTCCCTGTTATACATGATTCCCTGATGTGGTCCAGTAGATAATATAAAGAGTGTATTTTATAGACTGAAACAGTTCCCAAATTTGATTTTGGAATCTTAAGTGAAGAAACACAATCTTTCTCACACATTTTATTGTATTTTTAACTAAAAGTCCTTTGTCTCCAGGCACATAAATCTGGGGACTATTCCTAAGAACTCAATTGGTACAACTTTTTGGAGTTAATAAAATCGTGTTCCCACTGGTTTCCATTGCTGTTTTGTGCACAATTCCCCACTGAGTATTTGATGAATTTCTACTCCTTGGGGGCCCCAATTTTTTCGTGAGTTGCTGAGGATCCATATGTCTTGTCACAGAGAGGAAGATGATTTCCTCTGATAACATTCCCTTGGCACCTGAGGAGCTTATCACAGCCCTTTATTTGACTGTTTCTGTTATGTTGGCATGAGTCCAGAGCACTGGGAAAGAAAAGGTTGTGCTTTTACAGGGAACATTTATTCCCTCTTGGGAAAAGTGAACATGACTCAGTGTCAGGAAGGGAAATGCAGATAAAGAGAATGAACATCCGCCTACCTCTTTTAATAGTTAAAACACATTTAATAGTCCTTTTGTATTTTTTGTGGGGGGAGTTTGAATAATTTTAGAAAATCGAATTTCTTGAAAGCAGACCTGCCCCAGCTTTTCTGTGAAGAGAAACTATTTTTCTTTTTCTAGAACACCAATGAGGTGACAAGGACCAAAATGGTGAGGTCCAGATGGGTTTAGGGAGATTGGTGAGGAGATATTTCTGAAAGAAAAAAAAATAAGAAAAACAGTTCAAGAACTGGGTACAAGATAGAACTTTATCCTGTTGACAGATGTGGAGGGGGATGACAGTTGCTAAAGATTAAGGCATGATGTTTGTATCTATAGGTCTAAACTTATTGGATGGTAACCCTTCTACTAATAGTTACAAAAAACACATCCTGATTTGGAAGGTGGTGGGTACTAGGAAAGACAGGGGCAAAGCCAGTCCTCAGTTTACCATTGTGTTTGTCATTCCTTATCTGAAAACCTACTCTTTAATAGAATGATAAGTCTTTAGAGAGTGTAGGGATTGTGTTTTGAAGTACAAAAAAAGTCTTATTTTTGTACTTCTTGGAGTTTAGCTTCTGGTAGGTGCTCAATAACATTGAAATGCTCAGTATTTTTTGAATTGACTGGTGTATTGTCTAAAGACAGAGACTCATTGAATTTAGTTCAGCAGTTTATATGGGCTCCAGGGAAACCCCTACCCACCATGTTGGAGTACTATTATATTTTGCCTTAATTTCCTGTAATGAAAACCCATATTTGCCAATGATCAAGGCAGAGAAAAAAAAGTTCACTTAATTTCTATAGACTCTCATTTATGTGAGTCCAGCATGAAGAAGAATTTATGTAGCAGAGACTACTTCTTGTCCTTCAAAATCCTTTCACTACATCTACCACAGTTGGTACTTTTACTCCTTTTTTTTTCTCTCCCAGAACCCATGCCATCCTAGAATACATATTATAATCCCTAGGTTCCTTTACTGCTGGATGTGATTACATGATTCAGTTCTGGCCCACAGACTATAAGTGAAAGTACAACTTTTGGATGCTATCCTTGGTAGGAGAAAGGAAATGTTTCTTCCTTTTCTTTTCCCACTGTGATGCCTGCAATGTGCATGTGATGGCTAGAGCTCTCACAGCTATCATGGACCATGTTCTTGGGAATGGAAGCCATGCATACAGAACAACAAGGTAGAAGAAGCTAGACATTATGACCCCATGGATCTTCCATATCATCTCTGGACTGCCTACCTAGTGACTTCTATATGAGAGAGAAATAAACCACCATATTGTTTAAGGCAGTTTTATTTTGGGTTTTGATTTTAGTTAAAACCAATTTGTAACTCTTTTAATCCTCTGAGGCAGCAGTTTGCACTCAGTTATCAACCACAATTCTGTTATGTAAATAATACAACAGGTAAGTTTCTGAACTCCTCCCCCGCTCTTTTTTTTTGAAGTTTGAAGTTTTTTGTTGTTGTTGTTGGTTTTTTTTTTTTTTTGAGAGTTTTTTTTTTGCTATAGAGCATGTGCACTCACCAGAAAGACAGAGAGATAGAAAGCGAGAAATCACCCCCCAGGGGGGATGGCCATGCCACACAATCTCTTCTCCTCCATTTTCCTCTCGGGATCTTGGGCACGCACGCACATGTGCCCAGTGTGAGTTTAAGCCACCAGGTCTGGGACTCGGACCACGGTCAGCTACGTGGGAGTTCAGCGACATAGCCATTATGCTAATTGCTGGTCCCCAAGTTTGAAGATTTTTAAAAATACAATAGCAGGCATTACACCTTTTAAAAAAACCAAACAGCAAAGTCTTTTATGTAGAATTTACTTCTTTGCCATTGTTGCTATAGAAATGTTTTATAAATAAAATGCTAAAACAGAAAAAAAAGGATGTCGGGACCAGCAGTTAGCGTAATGGCTATGTCGCTGGACTCCCACGTAGTCGACCGTGGTTCGAGTCCGGACCCGGCGGCTTAAACTCACGCCGGGCGCGTGTGCGTGCGTGCCCAAGATCCCGAGAGGAGAATGGAGGAGAAGAGATTGCGGCGTGGCCATCCCCCCGGGGGGTGATTTCTCGCTTTCTATCTCTCTGTCTCTCTCTGTCTGTCTGGCGAGCGCACGTGCCCTATAGCAAAAACCTCTCCAAAAAAAGAAAAAAAAAAAAAAAGGATGTCAAATGGGACTACTGAGATCTAAGTCTGTAGTTTGGTTAATAGTATTATTTAATACCAATGTTCTTTTCTTAATTTTGAAAATTATACCATAGTTACTTATATGTTAACATTAGCATGTGCTAGTTAATGGCATATGGAAACTCAATACTGTTTTTTTATTGTGCTAAAATATACCTAACAAACAAGTTGCCATTTAAATAATTTAAGTGTATATTTCTATGGTACATTTGCATTTTTCTACACTCACTATCACCCTCCATTTCCAAAATTTTTTCATCTCTCCAAACTAAAACACTGTTCCCATTAAATACTTATTTCCCAACCCCTAATTTCTCTCAGTCTTTGGCAACCACCATCTTATTTCTGTGTCTGTGAATTAAACCACTCTAAACACCTCATACAATTGGCATCATGCAATATCTGCCCTTTTGTTACTGGCTTATTTCACTTTGCATAATGCCTTTAAATTTCATTTATGTTGTGTATCTGTATCAGAGTTTCTTTTCTAAGAAAAGACCGAATATTTTATTTTATGTATAGCCTACTTTTTTTTTTTTTTTTTTTTTTTTCATATGGTGCATGAGTGCTCCAGAGAGGAAAATAAGAAATCGCTCCCTAGGACAGATGACCATGCTGTAATCTCTTCTCCTCAAGTCTCCTCTTGGGATTTTGGGTGTGCATACACATTAACCTGGCATGATTTTCAAACTGCCTGATCTGGGACTTCAACCATGGTTGACCATGTGGGAATCCAACACCTTAACCACCATGCCACCTGCTGGCACGTTTGCTTATCCATTTATCTGTTGATAGAACTTTTTTTTTTTTTTGAAAAATTATATTTATTTCTCTCATGACAGAAAGAAAGCAAGAATAAGAGAAAAAAACAAAAACATAAAAAAAAAACAAAAAACAAGCACGTCCAACAGGATCTAATGCCATGATCTTCCCTTCCAGCCTTCCCAGCTAGTTCGAATCATGGACATATTGGCATATGCCCTAGCATGTACAAGTTGGCCCAGGAACTGAACCCCCTGCTTCCATATGGGTCCATAATTGCTGAATGGTGCATTACCTCTGTAACACTGTGACTGATCCTATTGATACGAATTTTGAAAGACACAGACATTTGGTTTATAGCAATCCTCTAAAAGATATTCACATCCTAACCTCTGGAACCTATGAATGCTATGTGGTGAAAAAGGGTTAAAGACCTGGAGATGGGTAAAGTATCCTGGATTATTTGGGTGGGGTGTAGATACAACTGAATGATTTTTTGAAAGGAGGAGGAAGGAGATTTCAGACAAATGTGGAGAGGGCAATGTTAACAAAGAGACAGAGACTAGAGTTATGTGAACACAATAAGCCAGGGAATGCCTATAGCCTCAAAAGTTGGAAAAGAAAAGAATGGATTCTCCCTTAGAGCCACCTGAGGGAGTATATTACCTTGATTTGGGCCCAGTGATAAGTCTAAATTTATGATAAGTGATATTTCAGATTTCTTACCTCTAGAATTGTGATAAAATATATTTCTATTGTTTTAAGTTACCAAGTTTGTAATAGTTTTTATAGCAACCATAAGAAACTAATATAACATGTAAAAGTAGCTGATGTTTTGTTAACATGAAGTTAAATGTTTAGTGGGTGAGATATAATTTTTTAAACAAACTATGCAAATGACTGAATTTCTCTTTATCTGTCGTATTTGGTATCATGTTAACTTACACTACTCTGAACTTCTGTGCTTGTTATAATCTTAAAATATTTTCTGGATTGGGAATAATGATACATGTTAGCTGCAGAAAACTTAGACAATATGGAAAAACATAAAGAATGAAGTTAAATATCACCCACAATCCCAGTACACAGTTTTTATGACTAATATATTAAATAAATAATGAAATATATTTAGATTTATTTTCCTCAAGTCCTCCCTTTTGGTTTATAAACTGCATTTAAAATAACATCCTGGGCTCCCCCATAGTCTAATGGTTGAGTGAGCTGGATCTCACATGACCAACCATGGTTCAAAACCTGGCCTTGGTAGCTTAGAAAATATCTTGGGTATTTTAGAAGTCCTCTGCTAAAAAAAAAAAAAATTAAAAAATATATAATATTTTAAAAATCCTCTGCTAAAAAAATTCTTGTGTTAAAGAAATTTTCTGCATGTTTCTTTTCTGAACTATTGCTATTGCTTTAAGTTTATGAAATCCCAGCAGGATGAAGATATATAGAAAGGATTACATTATAATGATGCCTCATTGGGAGTGCTTTCTCTCTCTCCTTGATAGGTGTACACACACCTCTGCCAATAAAAATAAATAAATAAAATATTCTTTATCATTTTAAGTGACTTAATTCGATATTTCTGAAATTAGCCTTAAATAATTATTTTATTTGCATTTTTTTTCTTAGAGATTTTTGCCATAGGGCATGTATGTTTGCTGGAGAGACAGAGAGAGAAAGAGAGACAGAAAGCAAGAAATCACCCCCCAGAGGGGATAGTCCCATGTAATCCCTCCTCCTCCATTCTCCTCTCAGGATCTTGAGCATGCATGCACACGTGCCTGGCGTGAGTTTTAAGCCACTTGGTCCAGGACTCCAACCACAGTTGACTACGTGGGAGTCCAGTGACGTAACCATGATGCCATCTGCTGGTCCCCAATTTTATTTTAATTTTTAACAGAGATGAAAGCATATATTTCTAGGAAAGTCATTTCAATATATTTTAGAAATTTCAAATTCTAATTGCTACATAAGGATGTGCTGAAACCATTTAGGCTATTCATCTGCTTCTAAAAGGGCTTCATTAATATTATTTTAGATTGATGATCTGGTATTTTAAAAGTCCTCAGCTAAAAAAAAATCTAATATTTTAAAAATCCTCTGCTAAACAATTCTTATATTAAAGAAGTTTTCTACATGTGTCTTTTCTGGACTACTGCTATTTTTGTAAGTTTATGAATTTGTTTATTGTACATTTTCAACTTTCTCATTCATTTGAGACTATTTATATCTTTTTGAAGCTCCAAAGTAGCACACTTAAGGCCAGATATTTTTTCAGGGACCTATCTGGAATTAAAGTTCAAAGATTGGGGAAGAGTATTCTTCCAAGAGCTTTCTACTTCAAAAAAGACCAAAAAAATTTATACATCAAGAACAGATTCTTAAAACAATACACACAATTAAAACCTGAATATACAAACAAAATAAAAGATTACTATGATAAAATTAAGCATCGTCATCTAGTTAAATGTCTCCTACCTGCTGAGTTGATATGATCTCCAGTGGGTATACTTGTCTGGAGCTGTAATTGCAATCTGCTTTCCAACAAAACAGCCAGTTAATTCCTATTCTCTCTCTCCTCCCACATGCAGATTGTAAGTTTCACAATTACTCTTCTTGGCCTCTATTTGGGAAATATTTAAAAGTTTTAAAAACTTTGAAAACATCCAAATCCACTCTAAAACCTTAAGATTGGTAAATTATCTTGCTTATTTATGCTACACATATCTAAAAATTTTCCTTCAGTAGAAATTGTCAGTTCTAAAGGCTCAAAAAATTTTTTTGTGCCTTTTTCTCTTCCTTTAGATCTTTATCTTGAACTGAAAATAGAGTAATTTTGAAAACCAGTTATATAAATTTAAGGTTTCAGAATTACTGCTTCCAGAGTGGGAGATTTTCCATTTCCAATTTCCCCTTAATATTCACCTTAATAAAATAAGTTGGTATTGGCTCAGAAGGGTGATTATACTGGATAATCTGGGCATATTTATATACAATTTTTTTAAAACACTAAAGTTGTAATGTTATCAACTACTTGATGCTTTTTTTTAAGTAAAAAATTGAATCTGTTTACAAATAAGTTTTACTCTACATACATGAAGCCCAAAGTAATTTCCCACTGAGGTGACCAGGGGATTAAATTTATTGCAATATAATTGTGGTTTTGGTTCATAATTCAAGTATATCTACAATTATGTAAGCATGAATAATAAATATCTGTTCTGTTATTATAAAATATTCCTATCTTTATTTGATCAATTAGTAAGGAAAACACCAGGACCCCATAGAGATAAATGGAAAAAGAACCTGGGATGAACAATTCACAAATAATCTCGAGTGGACCCAGAGTTGTTATGTGCAAAGATGCTCTCCAGAGTGTTGACTACAAGAAAGAAAAATTAGAAATGGTCTAAACAAAAAATTAAGATGTAAGAAAATGACTCAGATATAGAATGGAATATTATATAGTCATTCTAAATCATGTATAGGAGAAATTATTTTTTTTAATTTTTATTTTTTATTTATTTATTTTTTTGAGAGGTTTTTGCTATAGGGCGCGTGCGCTCGCCAGACAGACAGAGAGAGACATAGAGACAGAAAGCAAGAAATCACCCCCCAGGGGCGATGGTCACGCCGCAATCCCTTCTCCTCCATTCTTCTCTTGGGATCTTGGGCATGCACGAACACGTGCCCGGCGTGAGTTCTAAGCCACTGGGTCCGGGACGTGAACCGCGGTCGACTACATGGGAGTCCAGCAACATAGCCATTACGATAACTCCTGGTTCCCTAGGAGAAATTATTAATAATTAGAGAAGACTTCTGTTTTGTGAAAGAATAATAAAAATATATAATATATAATAATACACAGTAAGATAACAACTCTGTCACAAGCATAAAGAAATGTATATTTATAAACAGAAAAAACACCGAATCATTAAACTTTTTCCTCTATCATGTTCAATTTAGTAACAGTACACAAAATTCAGCCAATCCAGTTCACCATGTCCAGAATAGTTTAAAGACAATAACTTAAAATTAAAAATTTGTATTCTTAGCATTTTAATACATTTTTTAACAATTTTTAAATTAATTTTAATTATTATTTATACACTTAATCGCTATACATCATTTAGATTGTGAAGAGACTTTACCCAGCGTGACACACACCTCAGTAAGGACAATAATTTTGTAGGTAAAATATCATTTAAATAAGTGCATATTATACACAAACTGAATTTATGTGAAATAAATTGAGGACTTTTTTTTTTTAATTGCCACAGAGAGTGTATGCTTGCTTGGGAGAAATGAGATACTGAATGCCACATGTAAGGAACATTAACTAGTGTGGGAAACAGGCATTGAGATAGAAGATTAACAATTAATATGTAAATGTAACTCATTCATTCATCGTTCATCCGTTACATATTACCTATGAAGGTTGCTAGGTATACAGAGGTGAGAAACGTAACAAAACCCAGGCCCGATTCTGCTTCCTGTAGAGCTTAGAGTGTAATGGAAGAGAGAGAGTGAGAAAGAGTGAGTGAGTTAATAAACAAATAAACCTGTAATTAAGGACTGTGGTCATTTTTAAGAATGACATGGCTGGTGCTGTGAGTGAAGTTAAAGAGGATGTAAGTGAGATTGGGGACATGAAAAGCCTCTCCTGAGAAAACATTTCAGCTGAGGTTTGATGGATGGGTAGGTGTTAGACAAAGAGTAAAGGAATGAATGGTCTGAGCAAAAGGAGTAGCTGGTCTGGAAGGCCCTGGGTCAGGAATGAGCTCCTCTAGATTAAAGATTGGAAAAAAGGCTGGTGCGGCTGGAGCTTGGTTATTAAGGGTGAGACAATGGGAGCCAAAAGTGAAGAAGTTGGCAGGGCCGGAGCATGCAGGACCTTGAAGGCCATATTATCTTCGGATTAATATTAATATTAAACAATATTGATTCTTCCAATCCATGAATGTGGACTGTCTTTCCTTTTTTGTGTGTCTTCTTCAATTTCTTTCATCAGTGGTTTAAAGTTTTCATTGAAGAATTATTTCACTTCTTTGGTTAAATTTATTCCTAGGTATTTTATTTTCTTTGAGGCTACTGTAAAAGGGATTGGCTTCTAAATTCTTATTTAGCTATTTTGTTATTGGTGTATAACAACAATAACACTGATAACATTATTGAATCCTATAATGTTACCGAATTTATGTGTGTGTGTGTGTGTGTGCGCGCAGAATATTTAGTTTTTTTATATGTAAGATCATATAACCTGTCAGTAGGAGCAATTTGACCTCTTTTCTAATTTCAGTACTTTTTAATCTCTTTCTTGCCTAATTTCTCTGGCTAGGATTTCTAGTACTATGCTGAGTAAATGCAGTGAAAGTGAGCATTCTCGCCTTGTTTCTGTGTTTAGAGGAATTTCAGCTTTTTTCCCATTCAGTATGATATTAGCTTTGGGTTTGTCATGTGTGGTTTTACTGTATTGAAGTACATTCCATCTGTCCCTAAATTTTTGAGCACGTTTATCATTAAGGATGTTGGACTTTGCAAATGATTTTCCTGCATCTATTGAGATGAGCATCTGGTTTTTGTACTTCAATTTGTTGGTATTGCTATTGCATTTATGTATTGGGTTGTTGGAAAAGTCATGACCTATTTTTTCTGTGCAAAAATGCATCATGACTTTTCCGATGACAAACAATATTTGCATATGTTAAGCCATCCTTGCATCCCTGAGATAAAGCCCACTTGGTCATGGTACATAATCTTTTTGATGAGTATGGGTGTGTGGAAGTGTGTATGCATCATAGTGGCGTGGTTTTGTTGAAATATAAACTGTGAGACAGGGAGCAGAGTGAAAGTAGTTGGGAGAATGAGCCAAAGGCTGAACTTGGTTTATCTTTCGGGGACACTTCAGAAGCTCCCATTGCCATAAAAAGACATGAAATCGTTTTGAGCAAAAGAGTGACCTCATCCAATTTGTAATTTACAGAATTAATTGTAGCTATATTGAAGGAGATTGTATTAAACCAGGTTCGAACTGAAGTAATAATAACAAAAGTGGCCTGGGTAGACATACTCAAGAAATGTCAAGGTAAAAGATAAAATTGGCAAATTCTGCTGATGAGCCAGATAAAGCAAATGAGAAAGGAAAAAAAAAGTCAAGTTTGAAGTTGAGGTTTTAAAGTCAGGTGGTTGGATAGGGAAAATAGATCTGGAGTGGGGGTGTAGATGGCAGGAAGGATGATGAGTTAAGTCTGTAAGCAGCACAGTGCTAGAGACCATATTTGATACAAAAGGTCAGGACCAACCAATAGTTGCTACATGTCTAATTCATGTGATGTACTCTTTTTTGTTTCTTTTTTCTTTTTCTTTTTTTTTTTTTTTAGAGGTTTTTGCTATAGGGCATGTGCGCTCACCAGAAAGACAGAGAGAGACAGAGAGATAGAAAGAGAGAAATCACCTCCCCCAGAGGGGATGGCCATGCCACAATCCCTTCTCCTCCATTCTCTTCTTGGGATCTGGGGCACGCACACACACGCGCCCAGTGTGAGTTTAAGCCACTGGGTCTGGGACTCGAACTGCGGTTGGCTGCATGGGAATCCAGCCACATAGCCATTATGCTAACTGCTGGTCCCATGATGTACTCTTTCAAACACCTTATTCATTTAATCCTCATAACAACACTGTGAGTATGTATTTCAAATCTCATTTACAGAACAAGCAACGAAATACATAGAAATTATTTATATATTTAGGTTTTTGCCATATGGTGTGTGTACTAACTGGAAAGGAGAGAGACAGAAAACGGAAAAGTAAGAAATCACCCTTAGGGAGGTTGGCCATATCATAGTCCCTTCTCCTCCATTCTCCTTTTGGGATTTTGTGTGCACACACACCATCATGATATTCAAGCCACCAGGTCTGGGATTCGAACTGTGGTCGGCCACATGGGAGTGTAGCCACCTTAACCATCACATCACCTGCTGGCTCCAGTGCATAGAGCCAGCAGGTGATGTGATGGTTATGTATATGGTCACTACACTGATAAAATTGTAAAGGTAAAGGTCGCTAAATTTATGAGAGAGCTTATAGTATGGGAGAAGTTAAGATGTACACACAAACCGTGACTTAATATATTAATTGCCAAGCTACATGGTTATAAAAATAGGTGATGAAGATACCCTAAGGATAAGAACAGATTGGATGGGAGTATTAGGGAAATTCTACAGGGAGTATGGTACCATATTAATGATCTCAGTGGCATTACAAATGGCAAAGTGAAAATCTCTGGCTTACATGTCAGGGCCATATAGAGTTTTAATCCCCTTCGGATGTATTATATCATATCAGGATAAGTAAACAAAATGAAGGGGCTTAATCTTGGTCATTCGTACTTGCATATGTTTTGGGCAAATAGTTAATTACGCATTTTCTTTCTTTTCTTTCTTTTTTTTTTTTGTAGAGGTTTTTGTTTTAGGGCATGTGCACCCACTGGAGGGAGAGAGAGAGAGAGAGAGAGAGAGAGAGAGAGAGAGAGAGAGAGAGAGAGAGAGAGAAATCACCCTCTAGAGTGGATGGCCATGATGCATTCCCTTTTCCTCCATTGTCCGCTCAGGATCTTCGGCACACATGCACATGCACCTGGCATGAGTTTTAAGCCTCCGGGTCTGGGGCTCAGCCATCTGCTGGCTGCTAATTGTGCATTTTCATCTGAGAAAAAAAACCTTATTCCTTTACTATGTCCACTCTATTCTTTTAACAATTTCCATTGTCTTCAAGAATCTAACACTTCTTGGAATGGAAACTGAACATAAGATGGCTAGGTAGACAAATTGCCACAGAATAAAGCAATGCAGTTCCCAGGACTAGAAAAGTTCATGTAGTAATGGCAAAGGTTAGCAGTAGTTATAAACACTGCCCAAAGCCACTGACTATGGTGTAAGTTCCTGCTCAATTACTCTTCTGATGGGATCTTACCCAAAAATGAAGGGAGAAAGAGAACATATTTGACCACCATTTATAACAAATCTTATCAGCAGAATTGTTGCAGCTGACGGTGCCTTGAGGCCTTGACTGCCAGAGATTTCACTGAGATGGAATACCTTGACTCCATAAGAAAGCTCAGCAACAAAAATGTGAATTTTAACCAACACACATCATTCTGTACATAGTTTATAGCTTAGCAGTTTGGGAATGACTGGTTTTACAAATAAAAATATCAGTGATCCGGCTTTTAAATGCCAAGAGTTTAATTTAGGTGAGAATTTCTCATAAGCTTTAAATCTTGACCTTCTGAGATAAATCTATTTCCATCCTACACATTCTATAGAGATAAGGAAAAATAAAGAGTAAAATGGAAGACAAGATGTCTTAAAGGCATAAGACTATCTCCCTGGTTCCATTTATTAGGTTGAACTAGACAAATTTACTGTTTTCATAAGTAAAAATAGTGTCATTATCAGCAATTTCATCTGGTTCAAACTCACAGTACTGAAATCATTGCAGAAAAACAGTCTACACTTTTTTTGTAGATTCAGGAAACCTCTTCCCCAGCCCCTTGACAGCCCCTTCTATTGTCTTGGAATTCATTCATTCAGGAAGTTCTTGCTATTGACCTAAATCCCTCTTGAATTAATTAAAGCCATTTTACTTCTCTTGTCCAGAATGAGAATTGAAAAGGACAGCTTGTCATTGCTTATTTCAAACCCCTTCATCATTTTGAAGACTGTAATGAAGTGTCCAGTCAGTCTCTCTTTTCTAACATGAAGTTCTACCAGCTTTCCAGCAAGGACCTGTTCCCTTTCAATTTATTATATGCTGTTGACAGAGACCAGATAGTGTACTTGGATAAGAGCTTCATCTTTTTAGGGCTAGACTCTTTGTTTATGAAATGAGGATTTGTAATAAAAGGAAGTGTTTTTCATTTGTTTTGAAAATATTTGTTATGGGTTTCTGGGAAGAAGTATGATGTGGGAAGAAGTGTGGTGTGTGTGTACACACACACATGTAAGAGTGAGAAAGAAGACAGCTGATTTCTGTTCCACTCTATTTGTATACAATACTTAGGGGCCAGCAGTTAGCGTAATGACTATGTCACTGGACTCCCATGTAGTAGACCACAGTTCGAGTCCCGGACCTGGTGGCTTAAACTCATGCTGGGTGCATGTGTGTGTGTGCCTGATTCCGAGAGGAGAATGGAGGAGAAGGGATTGCTGTGTGGCCATCCCCCCCTAGGGGGTGTTTTATTTCTTTCTGTCTCTCTGTCTCTCTCTGACTTCCTGAAGAGCATATACGTGCTATAGCAAAAAAACTCTCAAAAAACAATTTATATAATACTTAACTTTTAAAATTACACATTCTGGGACCAGCAGATGGCATAATGGTTACGTCATTGCTGCACTCCCAGGTAGTTGACCGTGGTTTGAGTCCTGGACCCAGTGGCTTAAAACTCACACGGGGTGCATGTGCCTGTGTGCCCAAAATCCCGAGAGGAGAATGGAGGAGAAGGGATTGTGGCATGGCCATCCACCCTGGGGGGTGATTTCTCACTTTCTGTTTCTTTGGCAAGTGCATGCACCATATTGCAAAAATCTCTTTAAATATAAATACGTAAATACACACATACATTCTAAATTCTCTTTCCAACCAGTTCTTTCTTCTTTCTTCTTTCCTTTTTTGAGTTCTTGCAAAAGGAAAAATATAAGCCAATCTGTTATAAATAGCCTTTAAAAAGTCCTAAATAACTGACCAACAAAACCCAGGAAGCCCAGCCTTGTAGCATAGTCAGTAGCAAACTGAATTGTAGTGATGAAAGTGACATGGCCAACCTTCTTGTCTGCCTGAAAATACACCTGGTACATTCATGTGAATTCAAGAAACTGTATGAGCTGGAGGGCTGGGGAAGGGATTGTCAAGTGACCTGTTGAAGGTGCATGTCTCTATCTCTCTCTGTCATATGCACTCATACACTCTCTATGATGAGTAAAACAAAGCATATTTTAGGAATAATATACTATGATCAATTTAAAAATAAAAATTTTAAATAACCTAATATAATTAATTAGTAGAATATAATGCTTATTGATGAAAACAGCTTTTACTAAAATCTAAAAAGATGCTGGGACCAGCAGTTAGCGTAATGGCTGTGTCGCTGGACTCCCATGTAGTCGACCGCGGTTCGAGTCCCGGACCCGGTGGCTTAAACTCACGCCGGGTGCGTGTGCGTGCGTGCCCAAGATCCCAAGAGGAGAATGGAGGAGAAGGGATTGCGGCGTGGCCATCCCCCCTGGGGGGTGATTTCTCGCTTTCTATCTCTCTGTCTCTGTCTGTCTGTCTGGCGAGCGCACGCGCCCTATAGCAAAAACCTCTCCAAAAAAAAAAAAGATGCTGAAAGTGGATATAATACTATTTATTCTTGATATATTAAACACCTCTTAATAAATAGGACTAGATGGACATTTCCCTGTCATGATATATATTTATTTATCTTAACCAACAAACCTGACATATGACTGATGAGAAACAACTGGAAAAAAATCCCAGTAATGTGAAGAACAAGGCAAAAATTCCCAATTTTACTATAACATTATCATGTAATATAACTATGTAGATATTAGTTAATAATTCTGAAGAAGAATCATGATGGGGACTCGAATGGCCATGTAACAGTTTTATTATTAAATTATCATAATTAAGATATAACTTTGGAACTGATAATACAGAAGAATCCACATATATATGGAAATATGAAAAATGAAAAAGCAGTATTGTAATTCAGGAGATATACAATGGATTATTCAATAAATGGAACCAGATAGGGTTGCCAAATGAAACGTAGGATTCCTACTTAAATTTGATTTTCAGAGAAACAATAAATAATGTTTTTATATAAGTGGTAGTACAACACATAGTATGGTAATATTACATGGAATATACTAAAATACATATTTTTCATCTGAAATTCACATTAAATTGGGCATCTTGTATTTTTATTGACTGACTCTGGCAACTCTAGCGCCAAGCCAACATTATTCATTTTGACAAAAGTGAAAATGAATTCCTACCTCATTTTTAGCACACACATACACACACAAATTCTAAATGGGTCAAGGTCTAAAATGTAAATGGCATAATGCTCACTCTGAAAGCTCTCTATATGGTTCCTCTACCTCTTTCTGGATCTCAACTTACCTACTTACCACCTACTCCAACCCTCTCTTCATGGAAGCATGTGGAATCTTCTAGATTGCCCATCAGAGCCTTAAGACAGGTGACTGACTCTTTCAGTCAGACTCTTGTACCCTCTTTACACCGCTAGGCCTACCCTATGTTGACCTAAAGCATTCTGCTGGGTGAATTCCTCCTAGAGAACCAAATAGGAAGGCAGGCAGGTATACTTGTGTCTTTATCCTTCTCTGCAAGAAAACTAACGTCCCTTCTCTCCCAGTCTTCAGATCAAATGCTGGCAAAGGGACACTCATGTGTCCTGCTCCTGTTGCCTCAACTGACCTTCCCCCTATAACTGCCATCTCCTTTCCTAGCTCCAAATTTTTCTCCCTGTTATCTCCTTCTGATTATGGAAAGGACTTTTGTTTCATGTTTCCTTCCACTCTAGACATTATTTCCTTTCTGTCATACATTCTTCCTTCATAACCTCAATATTGTATGAGCCTTAAGGTAGGTGGAGACAGGAGGAAGATCAAGTTACTCCTAAAAGTAGTTAAATTGGTAAAGATTTAAAACATACTGTATATGAGCCAAAGGTATTTTCACATAATTTTTTAGTGTGCTAGAAACAAAAATGTCATTTTGAACAGTTTTTGAGGGAAGAAAAGATACAAATTTATGTCCAAAATAGGATTAAATGGGCTTTTCAATACTGTTTCAGTATTCTCAGGCATGGTAGTTTATATAAAAATTGCTTCTCTTGGTCAGTAGTATTTTGTAGCTTCTCCACTGCATGAGGTCACAGCTTGCCCAAAGAATCAAAACCTTTCTTTTTAGTTTAGAAAACTAGATATTGAGCTTATCTAAATGGGCTGTCTCTATCCCCTACAGATAGAATTATAATAGGATCCCATTCTCTGCTTTTCCTAAGTTAAAGCTAAAATTACAGGTCAAATATATGGCTACTTTCCATTCATCATTTTTTTCTCAGAACTTTTCTTCTATGAGTATGATTCTAGGCCAGGATATGATGTACATGATGGTTCATGATTTAGATATGATTTACCCAACAGAACCTATTTTTTCTGATTCTCTTCTAGCTTATGAATACACACAAACACATCTGACTTTGGTTGAAATATTAAATCCAAATATGAAGTTAATTTTATCCCTCAGAATCCAATAAGAATACCAGACTTTAAATTTTTTTGTTTCTTACAACATTAAAAATTATTTTAAAAGAACAATTATTTTCTATGGTTAAAAATCTGCCCAGCACTAGTGTTACAGATTAAAATGAGGCAGTAGCTAATGTTCAGACAGTATCTGTAATCTGGTACCCTAAAAAATGCTCCAGATTGGGAACCCCAAAGAAAAGTTTGTAGTACAACCCTGCCATCATTACACATGTATCTTTGAGCAGCTCATTTCTTTTTACTGGGTTCCTAATTCCTCCCTCTATAAAATATGGAATTTCATTAACTTTTCTTCTAATGGCTTTACTTTGGTAAAAATCTTTGACTCAAATATCTAGAGGAGGAAAGTGACCATGTGTGTTGAAAAACAAAAAACAAAAGCAGACAAGGAAACATTCCCACCAGCTATCCCCTCTTCTAACTGTGCCCTGTGTGCTTCCTGCCAAACCAACAAAGGATATAGACTGTCTGGCAGAGTCACCAAGTCAAAGGATTAAAGGAAGAAAAAGGGATCCAGATGTTCCCATTTGGTGTAATTGAATTTTCAGACACATCTAATTCAGATGAACTGTATCCATGGACAACTGAGCCAAAGACATAAAAGTGAAGCTTATAATTCAACTGGGTTTTCGTGATACCACTTCCCATTCAGCATTCTAATCAATATTATCCCTTCACACTCTTTGAGGACATGGTGAGAGTCAAGGGAAAGGATACCCTTAATCAAAAAACAAATTAAAACCTCCATGTTCCCAGTAGTTTCAGAGCAGAATTTATTACATGACCACTGAGTACAGAGTATTGTTTTAAGGGAGATGAGGAAGGGATACAAAAACTGAGAATAATGGTACTGCAAAAAGTTCCCAATCTAAAAATAAATAAGTTCCCATTCTAGTTGAAGAAAACATGGGGACCAGCAGTTAGCGTAATGGCTGTGTCGCTGGACTCCCACGTAGTCGATCGCAGTTCGAGTCCCAGACCCGGTGGCTTAAACTTACGCCGGGCACGTGAGTTTAAGTATGTGCGTGCCCAAGATCCCGAGAGGAGGATGGAGGAGAAGGGATTGTTGCGTGGCCATCCTCTCTGGGGGGTGATTTCTCGCTTTCTATCTCTCTGTCTGTCTCTGTCTGTCTGGCGAGTGCACGCGCCCTATAGCAAAAACCTCTCCCCCAAAAAAAGAAAACACGTACAATAAAAAACTTTCTAACCTTTAAACAAAATCATATAAATAGCAAATGTTTTTATCTGTACACTGAATGTTTCCTTTAATCCTTTCACATTAGGTTGTTACATAAGAAATTAATAAATTGAACCAAGAAGTGGGATTCAAACTTGAATCCTACTTAGAAAATTTGATTTTAATTTACCAAGCCTTTTAAATTCTGTGGTCTATTCTAAGCTTAGGAAATAAATAATAAACCAAAGCCAACAACAGATAGGGTGAGCATAATCTATTATTCAAAACTTTGAGAATAAAAAGGGGCAAAATTAATTCACCAATAATAGCAAGCTTAAACTGGATCTGTTTTGGGTAAATTGGAGTGTTTGGATGCCCTTTCCATAAACAAAATAGATTTGTCTGAAGAGTTCACATAGGTAGAGAGAACTTGACTTCAGGTCAGAATGTTGAAACCAGAAGTACAGTGGAGCTCTATTCCTGGCTGAATGTTTCAGCCAAGTGTCTCTCCATCTTGAAAAAACTCAAGGTGATTTTCTGTTACTTATTTCCCTCCTATTCAGGGAAATGGGCCTTTATTATTTATTTACTCATTGCTTCTTTCTTTCTTTCTTTCTTTCTTTCTTTCTTTCTTTCTTTCTTTCTTTCTTTCTTTCTTTCTTTCTCTTTCTTTCTTTCTTTCTTTCTTTCTTTCTTTCTTTCTTTCTTTCTTTCTTTCTTTCTGTCTTCCTTTCTTTCTGTCTTCCTTCCTTCCCTCCCTCCCTCCCTCCTTTCTTTCTTTCTTTCTTTCTTTCTTTCTTTCTTTCTTTCTTTCTTTCTTTCTTCCTTTCTTTCTTTTTCTTTCTTTCTTTCTTCTCTTTCTTTTCTCTCTCTCTCTCTCTCTTTGTTTTCTTCCTTCCTTCCTTCCTTCCTTCCTTCCTTCCTTCCTTCCTTCCTTCCTTCCTGTCTGTCTTTCTTCATTTTTTAATTTTCTTGGAGAATGCCTGTACTTGCCAGAGACAGAGAGAGAGAAAGAGAAACAACTACCCAATGGCTATAGTCACACCTCAATCCCTTCTCCTCCATTTCTCCATTCACTTGGGACTTTGGGTCACACACACATGCCCAATGTGCTTTTCAAGCTTCTGGGGCTGGTATTTGAACTACATAGTTGGCTATGTGCCATTTAGTCCCCTTAACCATCAGACCATGGGGCTAGCCCACCTTAGGGTTTTCTGAAATTATAATTTTAAAAAAGTATTTTATGTTGTTTGACTTTTACTAAGTAATCATGTTTTGTTTTTATAAATAGATTATACTTCTAAAGCTATTAAAATATTTTGAAGAAAAATATCTTAGTGATTTGGTAAGTAATGTCCATAAAATAGGCATAAAAACATATTTTCAAGGTTGTTTCTTATAAAAATACCAAATATTGCTACTAGAATTTCTTTTTTTTTTCTTTTTTTGGAGAGGTTTTTGCTATAGGGCATGTGCGCTCACCAGAAAGAAAGAGAGAGACAGAGAGACAGAAAGCGAGAAATCACCCCCCAGGGGGGATGGCCATGCCACAGTCCCTTCACCTCCATTCTCCTCTTGGGATATTGGGCATGCACGCACACGCACCAAGCATGAGTTTAAGCCACCAGGTCCGGGACTCGAACCATGGTGACTACATGGGAGTCCAGTGACATAGCCATTACGCTAACTGCTGGTCCCGCTACTAGAATTTCTTAAGGCATGACTCAGTGCAAAAATTCTGTAATCCTCTTCCCTACATGTCTGTCATGGTCTCAGGATCTAGTTTTAAATGTGTAAGCATTTAAATGTGTGGGCATTTAAGCCATTTTATCCAATATTGCTACTTTAACTGAACTTTTGAAATAAAATATTGAATTGTAGTGAGCTGAAATTATATTTTGTGGGAACTCTTGGGGAAGCATCAATCTATGTATGAATAGTTGGTTTCTCATGAAGACTTGTGTCTTAGTCATCAGTCCTAGAGATAGGATTAGCCAGCTTCCTTTTGTTGAAGGAACCAATTAATGACAGTAGAATCATATATAGACAGAAGACCATCCCATCTCTTTTCTTATATACATACTCTTTAGCAAGGCTGAGCTTTTCTGCAGAAAATAGTTTTGGATCCTCTTCAAGATACAAATAAATGTAGAGTCAAGGTCCTACCATTTTACTCATGTAGTACCATCAAAACAGTTTTGACTTAAAAGATTCTAAGACAATTATAAACATGCTCACATTAACCAAAGCACCATAAACTCTTTGTGAAGTATACATGTCTGTAAAATGAGGGGCTTATAGTGAACAATACTAATTCTGTATTTATCCTCCCAGATACAATGTATGGCTAGGCAACTAACTGAGGAAATAGGTTATACAGTATTATTATCTATAAAACTGAAGAAAAAGTAGTCCCCAAATAATAACTTTTAGCATAATGACTAATATCTGTAGCCTTATTTTCTGGTGGTAAATACCTAAAGGGGTCAGTGATCTACTAAACCCATTGCCGATTTTAGGTAGGAAAATAAATTTTTGCAGCAACAATAATAACAGCAACAACAACAAAAACAACAGTCTTGTCTGGTCTTTATAGCTGGAGTTATAGTCTAGTTGGGCCAATTAAAGTTGTACAAATAAAGTAAGTCAAATAATAGAAAATAAGGCTATTAAAAAAATCAAGACCTAAGTCATAAGTACCATAGAATTTTAAGAAAATTATAAATGACAATGAATTTTAGAAAAATTACTCACACCTCCCCCTCCCAATGAATATAGCAGATTCCCAAGCTTTATCTACTCTAAACTCACAGAAAAAAAGATCTGAGTGAAGGTTGAGCGTGTATATTTTTAAGGCCAAGGCAATTCTGACAGGCAGCCAGGTTAAGAACTGTTACTTCAAGAAGCAAGCCATCTGGCTCTAGTTGGTGTCTCTGGTAAATAAAGGAGGAGCCTTCCATGTAGGACTTATAAACTAATAAGTAGTTGAAATGGCATTGGGTTTGGAACCAACTAACACTTGGAGCAAAATGCTCAAAAAACCTCCAGGACTGAGGTTAGTAATTTTTGTGTGTGTGTGTAAAATGTGTTTTTCTGGAAAATTTTAAAAAACTATGTCAAAGTAATACATGATTACTATAGAAATTTTGAAATTGAAGTTTAAAAGAGTGCAAAGGGGATAAAATGAATCACCTAGAATTTTATCAACCAGATATCGCAACATTGTCTATATATTTTCAGACATTTTATATATAAATGGAAATAAATTATACAATTTTGTAATGTACCTTTTTAAAATTAGCAGTATAGCAAGGACTTTTTTCTTGTTAATACTCTTTGATGAATGATGTCCAAGGGTATAAAACATTTCATCCCATAAGTAATTTTATTGCCTTTCTATTTTGGGAAATTTTAGCTTTTGAATTTATAATAATTCTGTAGTAATTCTTTGACTACAAATCGATATGCACAATTTTAATATTTCTTTAGGAGTGCTAAAAGTGGGATTGCTGGGTTAAAAAGGAATGTTTATAAGGCATTTCATACATATTATAAAACAATTTTTCAGGAAGCATATACCAATTTTACATTAAAAATCATTTGTTTCTTTTATGAGAAAGAGAGAGAGAGAAGCACTCTCAATAGGGCTTTGTGTTGTGACCTCTTCGCCCCACCTCCACTGCCCCTACATTGCTCCTCCTTCCCAGTCAGCCAGGATCATGGGCATGTACAGGTTGACCAAGGACCCAAAACCCATGATCAAACACCACTTGAACAGTGTTGTCCTTGTCTATTATTGCATCGCTTACAAAAATACCTGAGACTGATAAAGGGTAAACTGATAAAGAAATAGAGATTTATTCAGCTCATAGTCTGGCAGTTCAGGGTTCAGGAGCCAACTTCTGTTAGAGGACAAATTCTTGAACATAGCAGCTTCCACGTTTTCCTTGTTTTGGTCCATGTCGCTGTGGCTTCTGCCTGCCTTATTTCCTCTCTTATACACACATCATAATTCAATCATGAGAGCTCCACATTCATGACTTTATCACACCTAAAGGTCACACCCTGAAACACCATGAAGGGATTAAGTTTTCACTTAACATCTTTTCAAACAACACAGACAAATCCATGAACATTTTGATGGACATCCAACCACCACCCACTAAGACCCAATTCTAAATCATGAATCTTTGGGAGATAAGCCATTATCTAAACCATAGCAAGTACATTGCTACTCTGCTACTGAGTGGTCCCAATTTTGCATTTTGACCATATTTCAGTCACCATTATTAGTAAGAGTCCTTATCAATATTGGAGTATTTTAAGATTTTTGCTAATCTGATAGATGACAACAACTCACTTTGTTCATTTCTTTGAAGCAATTTCTAAAGATATTTAATATCTCCTTCATGATTAATGCTCCTTTATATTTCTTGATCATAGGTTATATTTACTTTTTAATTAGGACATTTGCTCTTTTCTTACTGATGTAAACTCTTTGAGTTTCACATGTGTAGAACATATTTTTTTCTATTTTATTTACTTTAGAAATTTCCTTATGGTGTTTTGAGATGTACAAAAGTTGATAATTACTTTTTGAGAATAATTCACAGTTCAAGTGTGTCCCTACAGAAGAATTAGCCTTGGTAAGATCATCAATTTGCTAAGAATGAGTTACTCCCTCCTACACTGGCCCACTCCAGGCTCCAGATCTAATAATCTCTCTTCCTAACAACAGCTGATTTAAATGCTAGTATACTCTTCAGTAGCCACTCTGTGAGCACTTGTAAAGAGGTAAGTGTTGTGTCTGATGCCCTCATCTCCTGATTTCTCCTCAGCAGTACAGGACCTTGCTTACAGTCTCTTAGACAAAACTTGGGGTTTCCACAGTATCTTTCTTTTCTTTTCTTTATTTACTTTTTGATTTGTTTCAAGTTCGGTTTTTAACTTCTTGATCATATCTTTAGTCCTCTACTAAGTACAGGTGTTTTCAAATAAAAGCCAATAGTTTCAAGAAAGAGATAAACAGTAGCATAATTAATATATACATTCCACTCTTTTCTGTGAATTTCCTTAAGAACATGACATTAGGATTATAGCCATAGTTAATGCTCTGACAAAAATTCATAACTGACAAAGAAATTTGGCTAGAAAAAAGTTTAACATAATAACTTACTATGTGACTGATAAATATTCCATCATATATTCCTGAGAATCTCAAATTACTTTGGAACACAATACATATATAGACATACAAGTACATAACATATTTTTACATATAACTTAAATACAATGTCAAGAAAATTAGAATTACTTAATTTGACAATGTTTTCCATCTTTATCTAACATATAAAGGATAAGCCTGATCAGTTTAACATCTCCCTCTTGGATGTTTCAGGGGCCCTCTGTAAACATCCAAGAGTTACTTTGAGGTCAAAGATCCTCTGTTAGTACTAAAACTAAAAAACAGAAAAAGCAACATGCACCACTAGCTGTTTTATTAAACCAACCATATTAAGATAAACATGATGTTGTTTGATTAATAAAAAACTAGACAAAATATATGTTGAAAATTGTGAAGACTTTCACTTATTAATTTTTTTCTTTCATTACTTTTGAAAACAGATCATTTACTAAAGTTATATGAACTTGAAAAATATTTAAACCAATTTTTATGAGTGCTCTTTTTATAAACTAAATTGAATAGAATTTTTAAGGCATTTTTTACATGCATACAACATATAGTATGTAACATGACATATTACATGTATGGATGTACACATACCTCAGGACTATAAGAGCCAGTTTCCCTGGGGTTACTTTGACACTGATAAGACAATTCACAGAAATACACCATAACCCTCGGCCCAGCGTCAAAAATCCTGAAAGTGATCTAGAAAACAGTTAAGGGGGGCACATTTAGACAAACAGACTGATGATTGTCCCTGACCATCTTGACAAAAACCAGACTAGACAAATCCAGATGGTGCACCCAAAGACAAGCAGGGTGATGACTTGTCCTGTCCCATTCTCAAAGACAAGACAAAGCAAGACAGTGTATCCAGAAATCATGGTCACCAGGTACCTGAAGTGCCATCACACTCGGGCCCAGGGACCTGGAGGTTCTGCTGCGTCCAGCCCTCCTAAAGTCCCACCAGGAGAGCTCTCAAACCAAGATAACTAGAATCCTACCGGATTCAGGCACCACCAGTGACTCCAATTTCTGATCCATGTTTGTAAGGCCTCCTTACCCCTCTTGGGACCTGGGACAGTGCATAAGGAGTGTCCTCATTGGAGTGTTATTTAGCCACTCTAAGGTTCCCAGATCTCGCTGTGGCCTCCAAATGTTGTAGAGTGCCACCGAATGAACAACCACCAAAGCCAGATTAAGTTTAAAGGGAGTCTTTATTAGCTGGCTAGTGACTACAGTCTGAGGCTCTGGGAGCGGGGGCGGGGGTGGGAGAGCGGGGGGTGGGGTGGGGGGGGGTGGGAGGGACCAACAGTCAGAACTGTAGCCCTGGGAACCAGCAGTTAGTGTAATGGCTATGTCGCTGGACTCCCACGTAGTCGACCGCGGTTCCCGTCCCGGACCCGGTGGCTTAAAACTCACGCCGGGTGCGTGTGCGTGCGTGCCCAAGATCCCGAGAGGAGAATGGAGGAGAAGGGATTGCAGCGTGACCATCCCCCCTGGGGGGTGATTTCTCGCTTTCTGTCTCTATGTCTGTCTCTGTCTGTCTGGCGAGCGCACGGGCCCTATAGCGAAAACCTCTCCAAAAAAAAAAAAAAAAAGAACTGTAGCCCTGACCGAAGTTTGTCTGGAGAGCGCACATGCCCTATAGCAAAAAAAAAAAAAAAAAAAAAAAAAAAAAAAACCCTCTTAAAAAAAAAAAAAGAAAGAGAGAGACAGAGAGAAAGCGAGAAATCCACCCCCCGCCCCGCCGGGGGGAATGGCCACGCTGCAATCCCTTCTCCTCCATTCTACTCTCGGGATCTTGGGAACGCATGCACACGTGCCCAGCGTGATTTTAAGCAGCAGGGTCCGGGACTCCAACCGCAGTCGACTACGTGGGAGTCCAGCGACATTATGCTAACTGCTGGTCCCGAGTTGTCTTTTTATAGGGGGTCAGTTACCAGGGGTTTCTATGCAGTTACAGAAGCTGAGTCAAGCAGGTTAATTATTTCTGAGGGGAGTGGGATTTCCATGCAAGCAGTTACGTTGCTAAACAAAAGGGTTTCGGGCTAGTTAACAAGGACAGTAGCAGGTACAGGATGTCGTCTTGGATATATGGTTTTCTATATGGCTAGCACAAGCTATTTTCTCATGGGAAGAGCAACCAGGTTTACAGAAGCAGACAGCCATGTTAGGGTAAGGGAACAAAATGGACAAACAATTGTTCATGTGTAAGATCTAATGTGAGGCCTTCCTCAGTACTTATAAATGGAGTTATTCTTTTAATTTTATTTTTGAATTTTTTTGTTGCAAGCAAATAAAAATACAGTTAATTTCTCTATACTAATCTTGTATCTTGCAACCTTGCTGAGCTAATTTATTAGTTCTAATGGTATTTTTAGTGGATTCCATAGGATTTTCTATGTATAAGATTGTATGATGTACAAAGATAGTTTTGCTTCTTGCTGTTCAGTCTGGATGCACTTTATTTTATTTTCTTACCTAATTGCCCTGGCTAGGACCTCAGAACAATGTTGGACTGAATTGCACCTTGATGAAAATGCTCATGTAAGTCAATGCAACTATACACACACACACACACACACACACACACACAAAACTTCCAAATAATCCTGAAAACAAAATACACACACACGCACACACACACACACACATATATATATATATATATATATATATATATATATATATGTATTTGAGAATCTTTTATTTATCATTATTCTTCAATTTGCTACAGGGCATGTGAACTTAACAGAAAGAGAAAGTGAGAAAGCAAGCTGCCAGGTCTGGGACTTAAACCACAGTCAGCCATGTGGGAGTTCAGCACCCCAACCACTAGGCCACAATATTGTTGCCCAGATGCAACAATATTCTAAAGAAAGAACTTACCCTTATAGTTCACATTGACAACCAAAATCCCAAGAACCAATGACTGGATGAAGCACAATTGAAAAATCAAGATCAGATTTTAGTCATGAAGTACAGGTATCCTATTCACAAAGGTTTAAGAACATTTGAGTTTGTAGAACATTTGAACCAATGCCTATATGCTTATTTTTACCAAGTTAATCAACTTTCACTCATTTTATCAATGAAAACTCACTTGCAACTCTTATACTAGTTAGCTGAAGATTTGAGGTTGATTAGAAATAATGATAGGTGAAGCACTTATAGAAGTGATGTCAATAGGGTAGGTTTTCTGATATAATGTTATCCAACCACCCTTGATGGCTGAATTCTTTCTTTCTTTCTTCTTTTTCTTTTTCTTTCTTTTTATTTTTAGAGTGAATTTTGCTATAAAAGCGTGTGCACTCACCAGAGAGAGAGAAAGCGAGAAATCATTCCCCAGTGGGGTACCCACACTGCAATCTCTTCTTCATTTTTCTCTCAGGATTTTAGGCATGCGGCACACAAGCCCAGTGTGAGTTTTGGGCTACTGAATTTAGGACTTGAACTGTGGTTGACTATGTGGGAGTCTAGTGCCTTTACTACTATGCCACTAGCTGGTCCTAATGGTTGAATTCTAAATTAGGAAAACTAACTGTCCTAGGAGTATAGCTTAAATTAACACATGCATACAAACTAATATCAGGCTCATAAAGGAAGAGTAAAGAACTCATACACACACTCATACACATTATAGCTTACTCTCAATTCTGAAATATTTTAAAACTGGTTACAGATATCATGACTAAGTCAAATGACTAATGTGGTTGAAAGGGAACTCTTGTTTCTTTCTTCACGATGTTTCCCTATGGAAATTTCCCATCTTATTAAATTATTCTGTGAACATCACTATCCATGAGTGTGCTTAACCAAAAAATCTAAGTGTTAGTTTTGTTTTTATTTTTGTTTTCTCACCTTGTATATTCAAGTCATTAGCAAGTCCTTTTAATCATACCTCTAACTTATAACCTGATCTCAATTTCTCTTCTTCACTGTCACCACCTTAGTCCAAACCACCAAATCCATGTCTACTAAAAAAAAAATGAAGTGATGTGACAGGGAGTTTATGCCAGTTCCTGTGGCTATCATTCTCTCTTTTCTGGATGTCTGAGGTAACGTCCTATAAGGTTTCTGCTTTCTTCTCTGCCATTCTTTTCTCATATTGACTCCACTCAAAAAAGTAGCCAGAGGGATCCTTTAAACATGTAAATTAGATTGCAGCTCTTCCCTTATTGAGACCCTCCAAAGACTTGGAATGAATTCCAAATTCCTTACTTTAGCCATGAAGTCTACATGTCTGGATCCTGATTACTTACATGACCTCATTTCAAACCACCTCCACTCTGCCCATTATATTCTGGTGGTGCTAGCCAACTTTTTGGTCCTGGAAAATGCCAAACTCATTCTTCCTTTGAGGCCTCTGCATGGCTGGCTGTCTCTCTGCACTGGCTAGACAGCCCCTTCGCCTGATCTCGGAACAACTGCCTGTTTGTTGTCATTCAGATCTCAGCATGAATGTCAGCTTCTCAGAGAAGTCTCTCTGACTATATATTCTAACTCGGATCCACCCTGTCATATTCTGCTAAATTTATCTATTTTAATTATCTGCATTACACATGTTGAAGTGTATTGTGTGTGATCTCCTTCTAACTAGGATATAAGCCCCAAATGACAGTAGAAGTCTTGTCTGTGTTATATATCTTCATCCCCATCATGGAGAACCATGCCTAGTATCTAGAGTCACTCATAAATGTTGAATAAATAATTAAGTGGAACTTTCAAAATAGAGTCTTATAGCATGACAAAAAGACCATCAAAATTATTCTACTTGATTGGAATTTTGGTAATAAATACTGTTTAAATGAATGAGACATAATATGGGGGCTCAAAACTTCTTTTTTTAAATAAAGAATTATTTTATTTAACGTTATTTATTATTATTATTTTTTTTAACTTGACGAGAGAGAGAGAGAGAGAGAGACAGAGCGAAAGAGGGAAAGCGAGAAAGCAAACCACCAGGTCCGGGACTCAAACTGTAGTTGGTCTTGTTGGAGTTCAGCACCTTTAATCATTATGCCACCTGCTGCCCCAGGGCCACAAAACTTCTTTAGAGACAAGAATTAATTCTATAGTATTCGCTGCAACAGGACATAATAAACTTCCACTTTAAAATCATTGTATACATGATTTGTTTAATTTGTACATCACTAAGTAATTTATACCCTAATTGCATTGGGTGCTCCTGGAACTTATCTGTTTAACTTTCCTGCAGCATCTGACCAATCAATTAACCACCCTCTGCACATGAAGCTCTTGACCAGGATTCAAAGAGAATTATAATCCCTTGTGATATTACAGTAAGAAAACTCATTAGTGGACCAGCAGATGGTGTAATGGCTATGTTGCTGGACTCCCATGTAGTCGACCGCCGCTCAAGTCCTGGACCCGGTGGCTTAAACTCACACCAGGTGCGTGTGCATGTGTGCCCAAGATCCCAAGAAGAGAATGGAGAAGGGATTGCAGCGTGGTCATCCCCCCCACTCGGGGGGGTGGTGTTGGTGATTTCTCATTTTCTGTCTCTCTGTCTCTCTCTGTCTTTCTGGTGAGTTCATGCACCCTACAGCAAAAACCTCTCCAAAATTAAAAAAAAAAAAAACTCATTAGTATTCCTGATTAAAAAAAAAATCACATTACCTTAGACAAAAAGTCTTAGGTACTAGACTCTCTAATACTTAATATTTTGGAATAAATTTTTTCTATTAAAAAGGAAAAATGTGCCTCAGGTTATACTTAAAGGTGGTGGATAAGAGTAGGGTGGTCAGGGAATATAGGGTGATTATTCCTGCATAGAGTGACTTTATATTATTTTAGAAGAATTATCTTTTGAATTAAATTTAATTAATTGTCATTTTTTAAGAATTTGCTACAGGGCACATGTATTCACCAGAGAGAGACAGAGAGAGAGGAAAAGTTGAGAAGACAAGCCACCAGGTCCAAGACTTGAACCATGGTCAGTCATGTGGAAGTCCAGTGCCTCAACCATCATGCCACCTCCTGGCCTCTAGAGTGACTTTTGTATAATTATAACATGAGGTATTAACTGGTTCTGTGTTCTTTTTCTCTTCCTCACTCTTACTATTGCTAGATTCTTTAGGACCTTGAGATATGAGTCTGCTATTGATCCCAAGAGAGATTTGTCAGTTCAGAGCCTAGAATTAAAGTAATGGAATAAATATTCAACAAATGGATCAACTGAAGAAGAGCCCTGATTTGTGGTGTGTGCTGGCTTTCACAGTGTGAATATTCCCATGATGGCTGATCTCAAGTAATCAGTGAGATATCACTGAACATGGAGTTGGGAAGAGGTGCTAACAATTGGCTATTGTGAGCTCATTCTAGCTAGCTAGAGCACAACACTGCATGAAAGCTACAGATTCTCAAATTCAAGTTCAGAAAGTCTGATCTAGACAGAAGAGATTTGGTAATAGATACAACAAAACTGAAGCAATTTCATAATCATCCTAAGACATAAAACAAAAAAATCAGTGACTCCCCAAAACAAACCAAAATCAACCACAAAAACCCTTTAATCAAGAGTAAGAGAAGAAAGGGGGGCCAGCAGTTGGCACAGTGGTTAAGGCACTGGATTCCCACTTGGCCTACTGCAGTTCAAGTCCCAGACCTGGTGGCTTGAAAATCATTCCAGGCATATGTACTTGTATGCCCAAAATCCCAAGAGAAGAATGAAAGAGAAGGCACTGTGTCATGGCCATCCCCCGCTAAGGGGGGGGGGGGTGTGATTTCTCACTTCCCTCCTTCCTGTCTTCCTTTTCTTCAAAGAGAAGAAAAGGAGAAGTTTAGAGAGAAGTGATGTTCTTTAACAATAAGTCAGTGTTCGCACTGTGAGTCTAGAGGAGCAGGGTGTGAAGACGTGGTAAAAGTTGGAGATGCAGGAATGGAAGAGACTTTTGTGTCTCCTGAGGACAGGGTACTAATTATATCAAAGTTTCTTCTGAGAGCCAGAGACCCTGGGTGCTGTTAGTGCTAGCTGGAACTGCGGCTTGCCAATGCTCCTCTTGGCACACGGACAGGAGAACTAGAGAGCAAAGGCAGTATGAAAGGGAGTAGAGCAGGCAGAGGGCTGCTAACAGCCCACAGTCTTCCTGAGGCCTCAAAATGTGCCACACTTCCCTTTGCTCTTGGTCTTCCTTGTGCCCATAAGAAGGACAATGAAGGGCTGGGAGGAAGGTGTGAAGATTTGATGGGGGGCCTGAAGAGTGCTGACTTGCCCCTTCTACCACATGAGGACACAGTGAGAAGGTGCCGTTCTATGAACCAGAAAGTGAGTCCTCACCAAACACCTAAATATCTGGCATCTTGCCTTGCTCCATTCAGAGCTATGAGAAATAAACTTCTGTTGTTCAAAAACCACCTTAGTATATAGTATTTTGCTATAGCAAACTGAATGGACTAAGACAAAGTGAATTAAGATTCTCAAGGTGAGGGTCTGTGGGACAGAAGACTGAGTTGGGTGCGAAGAAGCGGCTAAGGGAAGTTTTGTCATTGTGGGATTTTATGCCAAGGGCAATTTTGTCTGTGTTTCCTTGCAGACACCTCTGCAGAGCATCAGGCTCTATCCCTGCTGTGAGGATCTGCCAAGGCCAGCCCTTGCCCTTTACAAATCTCCTTTCTCCTTCTTTCAAAATGGACTTGCCCTGGATTAATAAGGATATGCTGGAGAGCTTCTTATCTCTCCCTGGAATTATGTTTTAATAATAATATTATCCCCAAACCTTAATCTAAAAAGTAGACGAGAATTAGAAAAAAATAATTCACAAAGAAAAAGCAAACCTTCACAATTGAAAGAGATAGGCATAGGGACAGAATAAAGGACAAGAAGACACTAGGCTGGAAATGGTAGCATTTAATCAGGGATTAGGCAGGACGTGAGCAAGGCAATTCCAGAATGAGAAGAACTAACCTTAACCTCTAATGGAAGCTTTGTCAAGATTTCAAATACTTCAGTGCCCTTTAAAAAACATTTCCCCCTCTGACCTTATGTTTTTGTCCAGACTTGGAGGTGAAAAATGAAGTAATCAAAAGTGAGATGCTGGTTCAATTGACTTATTCTCCTAGGAAAGACAGTTATAAGTTTCATGGGAAGTCCTCTTGTTAAGTGAAAAGCCTATAAGAACAGAATTTGACTACATAATTTATGAGGACCACCACAAAGTGAAAATTTGGGGGTCCCTTGTTCAAATAATTAAGAATGCCAAGATGACAGAAGAGTATCACACCCAATGTGTTGACAGGACTGGTCACAGAACAATGAAGCTGGCCCTGTTAAAAGTTTCTGAATATCGGGAACCAGCAGTTAGCGTAATGGCTATGTCGCTGGACTCCCACGTAGTCGACCGCGGTTCGCGTCTCGGACCCGGTGGCTTACAACTCACGCCGGGCGCGTGTGCGTGCGTGCCCAAGATCCCGAGAGGAGAATGGAGGAGAAGGGATTGCGGCGTGACCATCCCCCCTGGGGGGTGATTTCTCGCTTTCTGTCTCTATGTCTCTCTCTGTCTGGCGAGCGCACGCGCCCTATAGCGAAAAACCTCTCAAAAAAAAAAAAAAAGTTTCTGAATATTCATGCTCTCCCTCATTTTTAGCCTCAGTAATGCTTTTTACATTTTCAAGGCAACAGAGATGCTGCGGGGTGTGTGTGTGTGTGTGTGTATACACTATTTTTAGGCACTTAAATCGATTTTCAAAATGGTTCTTTAAAAACTCACATTTAGAAAATCCAATTGATTATGACAGTACCACCATTATATCTAAATTCAAACAAAAGAGATTCTGCTTGTCATATACTTTAGGGGACTCTGCTTTGGCTCTTTTCCAGCTCATTTCCAATCTGAGGAGCCAAAGAGACATACACCCCCAAAAAAGGTCCAGGTGGCTGAGTCAGAATTCTTTCCTCAGAAGGTCTGTTCCAGGCATGGGCACCATCTTCATTGGGTTCTTCTTCCAAAGAGTGGCCCTCAATACCAGTCTGAATACTTCAAGACCTAAAAGTAGGCCAAAGACAGCTGTTTGGAGCAGGGGATTATGGGTGCTGTTGACAGAGCTTAGATGTGTGGGTTGGTCTGGGATCTTTGCACCTGCTGTGTGAGGATCCTTGCTGTGCCAGAGGAAGCTGGAGGGAAGAAGCTAAGGATGGGCTGGAGAGGGGATGGTTTCTCACACTGACACATACTGCACAGGAATACCAGGGAGTCTGAGAATTCTCAATGATATCCTGGCTTCTCAGGCTGTTTTGAAGGTGTATTTATTATGGTTGGGTCAAGCATTTCATTTAATAGCTAGCTTGATTTGTAACTTATAAATCTGTAGACTTACAGTATATGAACTTTCATCTGCATTCTTGTAGGGAGTTGTGCAAACATTAGGGGCAGAGATGAGTGATGGGCAGCAAAGAAAGTATGTATTTCCATAACGAAGTTGTGTACCAACCTCTCCATAAAAAGTTTTGTAGTTCAGCCACTCTCATTTGCATTGTGTGTGCACGTGTGTATAATATTTATAGATTTCAGCAAGGATGGTTTTTATTTTGATCAGTGGAATATATAGATGTTTAGGATGTAATTGCTAATTATGTGTGTCCCATGACCAATTTCAAGGACCTTTTAGTTTTTCTTAGTAAACTAAAATCTTAGTTTAGTTTAAACTTTTACCATAGCACTACTGTGCTAAAATTTGTGTTCACACACCATGAAACAATTTATCTTTAATTTTGACTTTTTTACATGAACCTATAATAGTACTCACAATGTCAGGTTTCTCACTTTGACACAATGAATATTCAAAAGGTATATTTTGATTTCAGAATTGAATAAACAAAAATAAACCTTTATGGGAACTGATTTTTCTCTTTGAAGTATCTAGGGCACTGGATAAAACAAAACAAACAAAACAAAAAAGGGCCGTATTTAACTGTTTGTGCAGTTCTTCTAATAGAGGGAACATATGAACAATTATTGCTTCACTTTTTAGATGTCCAAAAGAAAACTTGGAATCCAAAGTAAATGATATTAAAGTAGAACAACCATTTGAGGTAAACAAAAAGTCACGCTCTTTGGAGTGGTACATAAATATACCTTTTGCAGGTGCACATGTTCAACAGTATTTTGGGACAGAGTCTTAAAGTAATGTCTAACTTTTGGGACCAGAAATTAGCATAATGGCTATGTCGCTGAACTCCCATGTAGTTGACCACAGTTCGAGTCCCGGACCCGGTGGCTTAAACTGATGCCGGGCACGTGTGCGTGTGTGCCCAAGATCTCGAGAGAAGAATGGAGGAGAAGGGATTGCAGCATGGCCATCCCTGCTGGTGGGTGATTTCTTGCTTTCTGTCTCTCTGTCTCTCTCTGTCTGTCTGGCGAGTGCACGTGTCCTATAGCAAAAACCTCTAAAAAAAAAAAAAACAAATAGTAATGTCTAGCTTTCAAAATAGATGCTAATGCTTCTCCAGATTTGTGTCTTCTTGTTTTTATGTGGTCAGTGATACCACCTAATCCTCATGGTAAATGGTAAACTATGTATAACATTTTTTTTTAAGTTAAACAGTTAGCAACTTTACTGTGAAGTTGAAATTCAGAACTTAGCTTTTCACTAAATAATGCTTTTGATTTTTTGAGCACTTTGCTGATAGAAGAGTTTATTACAAAATAAAGCAGCATTACTAAATAATTATAGCGCTCTCTCTATAAACCATACAGTAAATAGCAAAATCATGTAATGAGAGTTTTCAGGCTGCTCTTTATAAGCCCTGTGAAAAGATGGCTCAGCCTCTAGTTCTAACTAACCAATGAGGTCTCCTCTTTCTACTTACTATGCCAATTGATGACCCAGTGGTTTTATGCAATTTAAGGGGTTGTGACATAGGCCATAGCATAGCAGGCTAGATCAACAATGGCTAGCAGGAGCTGTGTTTTTGAGCCTTTCCCCTACTACCACTCAACCTTTGAGAAATTAGCTTAGTGAGCTCTCTTTATTTGAGTGTATTGTGTTTATCAGCAAGTGCTATGTATGTTGTATTTGAAAAGGAAGTGCTTTTAATGTTGAATCTAAGCAAAATAAGGAAAAGAAAGATGGGCTATTGCTGGACATCTTTTAGATCTAATCATATTAAAGTAAAAAAATATATGTTCATTGCACATACTTCTCCCATGTTACTAGACAAGATCATGTCTGATGTTGAAAATACAAAGTAGAGATCTATCAATACAGCTATGAATAGTAAGTCTTCATTTAAAAATTAAAAATTTAGATAACCAATAGACTAGTTATTCCCCTTTTGATTACCTTAATGATAGGCAAATAAAGACACATCACTTTCTTTACCTCTTTGGGAATGGTGTTGATAATTTTGCTACTTGATATATGAGTATACATGAGTTTTCCAAACGTAGGTTTTCCTAGATTGGCTTTATTCTAGCCAATGTGAATACAAAAGCCCAGGATGCTTGCTTGATTCATGTGGCTGGATGGCCATCAATCTATTCCTTTTACTATTGAATATAATTTTAAAATTGGCTGATTTACTAGGTTGTGTTGATCATTTAATTGGATGGAACTGAGCAGGCAAAGGTATTAAAGACTTGGCATGTGGTATATGTTCACTAAATATTTTAATTAAAAAAACATTGTTGGAAATGTTACTGAGAGCCACTAACTTGCTTGGGAGTTGTTTTCCTTGTAAAATCAGTGGTTTCAGAGTAGCTCCCATGACTGTGTTTATGACTCAATGGATATTTGAAGGAAGTCTAGATAAAGAATCAAAAAGTTATGCCAGGGCCAAGCAGTGGTGCAGCAGTAATGCAAATAGATCCACATGGGAAAAGTGATGGATTGCACCCTGGAATTATCTTCAGCATGCCTGTGCCCCAGGTCAGCTGAGACTAGGAGTATCTCTTGGCTGGAGGACCCCAGTTGGGGGGTGCCTTTTTTCTCTATCACTCTCCTTTATGGAAGAAAAACATAAAACATAAAATAAAAATAAATATTAAAAAAAAGTAATGTGGGGGCTAACTCGTGGCATGGTGATTAAGGTGGCTGGATCCCACATGGGTTGGAGTTCTGGACCTGGTGGCTTGAGAAATATGCTGGGCATGTGTGTATGTGTATGTGTGTGCCCACAATTTTAGCAGTAGGGAGAGATGAAGGAGAAGGGATCACTGCATGACCATACCCCATGGGAGGTTCTCTCTCTCTCTCTCTCTCTCTCTCTCTCTCTCTCTCTCTCTCTCATTTCTCTTCAGTGAGTGCATGCACTATCTAGCAAAATTTAAAAGCAAGAAAGAAAAAGTAATGTTAGTAGTTTCTTCATGGTTGCTACAGTTCAGATAATGGTTTGCCCCTCAAAGGTTTATGTTTTAGAATTTGGTGCCCAGTGTGATGCAATTTCAAAGGTGAGACCTAGTGGGCAGTGATTGGACCATGGAGGCATCAGCCTCATGGATACATTAATGCTGTCTCTTGGAAGGCTGAATGGGTTCTAAGCTCTCATGAGAAGAGGTTAGTGCTCATAAGAGTGGGTTGTTATAAGATACCTGTCCTAGGTCTCTCTGTCTCTGTTTCTGTCTCTCTCTCTGTCTCTGTGTATGTTCCCCTTCTGCTGGACATGTTATGACCAGCCTGATGCCAGCCTTATTCCTTTGGACCTTCTAGCCACTGAAATTATGAGTGAAATAAACCTCTGTTTACTACAAATCACCCTGTCTCAGGTATTTCTATTAACAATATAATAATGGACAAAGACAAAGGTCATTGTAAAATGACCATACATCACTCACAATATCAATGAACAACTTCCCCATTAGGGCATCAGAATCATAAGTTCCTGCAAAAAGGCTTACAGAAAAGAAAGCAAGCGAGCGAGAGAGAGAGAGAGAGGGAGAGAGAGAACTTATCTTAGAATCACTAAGTGAATTGCTGGGCGAAGACCTGCCTGTCACCTTCTACTGTTCCTGGAATGCTGACTACGGATTTTGCCCCTGCTTGACATGTCAAGCTAAGTAGCTAAGTGCTGATATTCGATATTATTTGATGTCCTAATCAGATGCTCATTCAATAGAAGTCACTGCCAAATTTTGCAAAGACTTGCAGAAATTGAAAGTCTAGTTGCTAATGTCATTCTTAACTTGCTGCTTTGGTTCCAGGCTTTAAGTTGATTTTTTTTTTCCTAGGCTTTTAATTAAGTAGATGATGAGAGCATGATGGAACAGGGGTTAACTTAGGATCAGAGAATTTGTTCTCTTTTTGCTCACCATAGCATGCTTCAATTTTTTCCCCCTTTTATTCTTTTAGCTCTGAGGAGAGCTGATATCATCATATCTATTTAGTCTGTCCCAAGAATGTCAGAGAGGGACAAAATAGATATGTTTTCTCCAAAGACATAGATTCCTGCATTAAACATGAGGGAAGTTTTCTTGTTAATCTTTCAGAAATGAGTTAACATCGTGTGTTTTGGAATTAAATTGCCTAAAATTTCTGACAGAATAAAATAACTTGTGTTGCTATGCTAAAAAGAGAGGTAGAGAAAATAAATCACATAATCATAGACTTATTAAGATTAATCCATGGAACATGAGTAACAGGAGTTGATCCATGAAAGAAAAGTTCCACAGCTAGGATCCTCATATTACAGTTTCTTCCTGTAGGTTCTGAGCATATGCTAATATAGTGAAAAATAATTTAAATTTGCTTAACCTGAAATTTTCTCTAGCTATTTATTATGAACACCCCATTCTATAGTACTTCTCACAGAAAGACTACAGTTTGTGATATCACACCGTTAAGTATGTTTTATTGCAGTAATTGGGCTGATGATTTAGTTTTTACAGTCCAAAATATTATTTTCTGTTTATTTCATTTAAGTTAACCTAAATGTATTTTCTGTCAACAGGCTATGATAACCCTTCAAATAATTATATTGCCATGTGATCTTAAAAAAAATAAAAGTCCATGTGCTTCTGTTATTCAGTGTCATATCTTATTTTCTTTTTGTCCTTTTCTAAAATAAATGTTTATTTCCTCCATAAGTGAGGAAAGAGACAGAAAGATAGATAGATAGCTAGAGAGACAGTGAAACAGCACCACTAGCATAGTCTTTTATTATTTTTTTAAAGTTTACTTATTTATTTCTTCCATGTGAGAGACAGAGAGAGAGAGAGAGAAACAGAGAGACAGAGATACAGTACCCCTAGCAAAATCTTGATACTGTGATCTACCCTCAGTCTTTGCTGCCACAGATCATAGGTATGTGTATGCCAAGTGTACTCAGGGAGTATGTCTCTGGTCCTGAACTGGTAACTTTCCCATGTGGGTTAGCCTTGCAGAGGTTTATGTTTTACAACTGCACCACAGTATGAACTCCTATTCTCTCTTTTCCTGATTTGTGAAGCTTTGTTGTCTTCTATTCCACAGTTGAATCATTGCAATTTAGCTGGCATTTGGCTAGTTTTTGTTTTTGTCATTCCTACTTCTCTTACCCCTAAGTGATCAGTATCTATCAATTGGGTTGTTGGAAAATCATGACATATTTTTCTATGCAAAAATGCATCGTGACTTTCCAACAACCGAATGTTTTATCTGTGTCTGTCATTCCAATAAAATGAAAACAGTATGGATTGTGAATAAAAATCTCTTGTCAGACTAATATTGACTAGCTTCAATATTTTCTTTTCTGTAGATTTACTACATAAATTTTCCTGTAGAATGGGATCACTATACCTACTGAAAGTGTAGAATTCAAGAACCTGTAGTAGGGCTGAAATCTGGATTTATTCGATTTATCCAAGAAAATGTGATGAGTACCTTTGACATATTAGACATTAGGACACAGTGACAAAGAGAGTATGAATAAAGCAACCTACTAGGTGAGGTTTCTGTCAATGACTTTCATTACCGTTCGAAATAGTTTCAAAACAATATTTCAAAATGCTGTAGTGACCCATTTTTGAGGTCCTGGGTAGAGGTCAGTCATATCTCCTTTTTGAGCAGCTGATCGAGGCCACACCTTGAGGACTTTCCTTATCAGGTTCTCACATTCTGGACCTCTAAGTGCCAGCCCTAATTGCCCTAGGGCCAGGTGGTGGACAGCTAACAACAGTTTATGCCTGTGAGCAGGGAAATTATTCAAATTAGCCAGTCCATAGGGAGCTCAGGAAACCTAGCTAAGCCCATCCTGCTTGCCATATATGAGCTGCCTACTGCAGGTCTAGCTTGCTGTTACCTGTCCCCCAGGGCAACCACTGTGCGGTCCTGGTTGGCACCATTCTCTTTTTTGGAGCTTTATGTAACAAAAAGTGTTGTTGTTCATCCATCTGAGAAGGCTGGTGTGCTGTGTCCTGTCATTAAAAAGTACCTTTAACTCTTCTAATAAGTAGCTGTGAGCAAAAATTTTTCACTTTAGTTGTTAATGAAAATGGCAAGGTGGGACCAGCAGTTAGTGTAATGGCTATGTTGCTGGACTCCCATGTAGTCGACTGTGGTTCGAGTCCTGGACTCGGTGGTTTAAACTCATGCCGGGTGTGTGGGCATGCGTGCCCAAGATCCCGAGAGGAGAATGGAGGAGAAGGGATTGCGGCGTGGCCATCCCTCCTGGGGGGTGATTTCTTGCTTTCTGTCTCTCTGTCTCTCTCTGTCTGTCTGGTGAGCGCATGCGCCCTATAGCAAAAAAAAAAAACAACTAAACAAAACAAAAAAAACAAACAAAACAAGAGAAAACTCTCCAAAAAAAGAAAAATAAAAGAAAAAAAAGAAAATGGCAAGGGACTTAAAATTGAGGTACTAACTGGTGGTGGAAAGGAGGTGAAATCAGGACTTAAAGAGAAGGAGGCATTCTCTTTTGAAAAAATTAATTTGAGTAACTTAGTTTCCCCACCAAGGACACTAGCAAGTTAATGAATATATTCATTTGTTTCTTGTGCACTTATTGAGTATTTACAGTGGCCCTGGTATTGATAGTCAAGAAACAGAAACTGTGTAACATTCTTTTGAGAAGTCTATAGGTTAAATTCAAAGATATGACATACGCTTAAAAAAAATTAGAGACAAAATCAAGTGTGTAGTAAGAAATCATCCCTCAGTCCTCACACTCGCATATACCCACATACAAAAGACAAAAATACTAAAGAACTAGGAAAATGAATTTGCTTGAAATTTTCATAATAGCCAACTTTAAATGATTTTAAACATTCTTTATTTTTCTAGAGAAATGATTGCCTTTTCTGTGAATTTGTTCTTCCCAGCTCTGAAAACCTTTTCCAAGGCACACTGGGTCTGGCTGTTTTCAGCCTTGCTATGAGAAGTTCATAGGCTTTGGAGTTGTGTGGATTTTGATCTGAAGCAGGTAACAAGTTTCTCTCAAGGGATGGATTTTTGAGAAATGTGTTGGCAGTACAGATCAGATGAAGCTATTTATTTTAAAACTTGGTTGTGTTTCAAAAAGGAAAATGGTTTCGGCCAAAATCCATTTGCAATATCAACCTTCCTAGTTGGGGAATTGAATGTTTAGCTAATATATTTTTGATAGGTGGACATCTGTGTGTTTTAAATAACTGACTAATCTGTGTGTTTTAAATGACTGATCTGGATGCTGGGCTTTCCTAGACAGTATTGGGTACGGGTCTACATTTTTTTTTTTTTTTTTTTTGGAGAGGTTTTTGCCATAGGGTGCATGCACTCGCCAGACAGAGAGAGAGAGACAGAGAGACAGAAAGTGAGAAATAACCCCCCAGGGGGGATGGCCACGCCGCAGTCCCTTCTCCTCCATTCTCCTCTCGGGATCTTGGGCATGCACGCACACGCTCCCGGCATGAGTTTTAAGCCACCGGGTCCGAGATGTGAACCACAGTAGACTACATGGGAGTCCAGCGACATAGCCATTACGCTAACGGCCGGTCCCTGGGTCATCTTTTAAAGGAATTCACACTCTTCCTGGAGGAGAAACAGGAAGTTGCAGTTGATCAAGACTCTGTTCTTTCTGTAGACTGACCCTCCAGTGACTTTTAATTGTTTTTCCTAACCATATATACTTTCTTCTTATTTTTTTTTTTAAAGAGATTTTTGGCTATAGGGCACATGTGCACTCCAGAGAGACAGAGAAAGAGACAGACAGGAAGTGAGAAATCATCCTTCAGGGGAGATAGGCCACACTGAAATCCCTTCTCTTCCATTTTCCTCTTGGGATTTTGGGCACACACGCACATGTTCCCTGTGTGAGTTTTAAGTTTCTGGATCCAGGACTCGAACTGCAGTTGACTATGTGGGAGTCCAGTGACATAACCATTATGCCATTTGCTGGCCCCATATACTTTCTTATTAAATATCTACCTTGTGTAAAGGATTGTGGTGACCTCTGTGAGGATATCAAAGAATGCCAACAGAGACATGAGGCAAGGACTCTACAAGGCAGCATTTGGAAATTGCCATAAAGAGGCATAAAGCACATGGAGTGAGGAAGGAGTCACTTCCAAGTGGAGAGATCAGGGGGTGCTTTGCAGAGAGTCACACTTGGGACTTGCCAAACAGTTTTGACTTGGCAGAATTTTAGTAGCATGTGCCACCAGGGTCATACCCCGTCCATTTTGATTAATAGAGCATTGGACCATAGCCATGCCCATTCATTGATATATCATCTATGGTGGCTTTCAAACAACAACAGAAGAGTCGAGAACTTGTGACAGAGACGCTGTGGTCCTTGAAGCCTAAAAAATGTACAATCTGGTTCTTTCGAAAAAAAAAAAAAAAGTGTGTGATGCCTGGTTTAAAATCAGTTGCTTGAGGAACTTGAAACGTGGCCTTTATGTTTGGACTTGATGTGGACCAAAATACAAGGCTTCACTGGCAGGCATTCTGGAGCCGAAGTGCTTCTGAGTCTCGAGAGTGTTGGAGTGATATGATGGCACAGTAGTACCACCTTATCCATAAGTTTCTTTCTGTAGTTTGAGTTACCTGAAGTCAACCAAGGTCTGAAAATAAGTGAGTATAGTACAATAAGATATTTGAGAAAGAGAAAAAATGCATTATAAAGCATAGCTTAAATTACAGTATATTGTTATAATTGTTCTATTTATTTTTAGTATGCCTAATCTATAAATGAAACTTTGTCGTAGGTATGTTTAGAGAAAGCATAGTATATATAGGGTTTGGCACTATCTGTGGTCTCAGGTATTTCCTGGGGGTCTTGGAATGTATCCTCATCAGATAAGGGGGACTGCTATGCTGAACTTCAGTACAGTGATGTAGTAGATGGACTATAGCAGAGAGATGTTACAGACAGGAAGAAAAATTGGCAAGTTCATGTTGTCATCTAACTGAAAAACAAAACAAAACAAAAACAAAAATAATCTAGATTAAGAGCATAGCTGTGGTAAAAGCGAGAGGATACAAAAGACATTGTGAATAAAACATTGGAAGAGTGGACCAAAGGAAAGAATGACTCGGCTCTTGAGCTAGAATGAGTGGGATGTCAAGGATCCTGTCTCTGAAACTGCATCCACCTCGACAGAATGAATTAGATACTCCTTCCACCCTGTCTCAGGTAGGAGGAGGAAGAAAGCTGGAGTGGCCCCACCCAGGGCAGCTCATATTGGGAGAAGAGGTGGTCAGAAGCTTTTCTTACTGGGGGAATTAGATACAAAACCTTGCTTATGCAAAAAATATCTGTTACTATTTATAGATGGGAAATCAGGCTAGGCTGCTTCAGACAGAACGGTTGACCAAGTTGGAGGGGCGTCCTTATAATTTAGGTTGTCTTGGATGATTGCCAGATAAAATACAAAATGTCTAGTTAAATTTGACATTCAAAACCGTAAGGAATAATTTTTAATATTGTTTGGCCCAAATATTGCATGGAAGATATTTATACTAAAAATTATTTGTTTTTGATCTGAAATTCAAATTTAATTAGAAATAAATTTCAGACCAACAATGAATACTTTTTTTAGTGCAAGTATGTCCCAAGTATGGGATATATTTGTACTATAAAATTATTTTTTGTCTATCCTAAGTTCAAATACAACTGGGCTAATTTTTGTTTTTGCTAATTCTGACAATCCAACTTATGAATAAGCAGACATAGCTTTCACTTTGGGGAGACTGAAGAAGAGCTGGGGCACATGTTTTTGCTTTCCTACAAAGGAATAAAGTTGACCCTCTCAGCCATTTGGAGGCCATGGTTGAGTAGAAGATAGGTCAGGGGATATCAGGCCTGAATCTGAAGCACCATTCTAGAGCACAGAGGATGGACCTGGAGGAGTGGTGGGTTGAAATTTCCAGTGGCAGTGGTTTAATCATCTAACTTTGGGGGAGTAAAGGAAATCTGGATTAAAGGTACCAGCAGTTAGCGTGATGGCTATGTTGCTGGACTCCCACGTACTCAACCGCGGTTCAAGTCCCAGACCCCATGGCTTTTTTTTTTTTTTTTTTTTTTTTAAATTTTGGAGAGGTTTTTGCTATAGGACGCATGCGCTCACCACAAACACAGAGACGCATGCGCTCACCACAAACACAGAGAGTGACAGAGAGACAGAAAGCAAGAAATCACCCCCTGGGGGGGGATGGCCACGCAGCAATCCCATCTCCTCCATTCTCCTCTCAGGATCTTGGGCATGCACGCATATGCGTCCGGAGTGAGTTTAAGCCATCGGGTCCAGGACTTGAACCGCGGTCAACTACATGGGAGTCCAGCGACATAGCCATTATGCTAACTGCTGGTCCCCAGACCCCGTGGCTTAAACTCACGCCAGGTGTGTGTGTGTGTGTGTGTGTGTGTGTGTGTGTGTGTGTCCAAGATCCCGAAAGGAGAATGGAAGAGAAAGGATTGCGGCGTGACCATCCCTCCTGCGGGGGTGATTTCTTGCTTTCTGTCTTTCTGTCTCTCTGTCTGTCTTTCTGGCAAGCAAGCACGCTCTATAGTAAAAACCTCTCCAAAAAAAAAAAAAAAGATCTGGATTAGAGAGAGGAGTGAGTTCAGGTGGAAGATAGATTACTTAGGGGAGCCTCCTTTCAAAGACCTAATTCTAGATGGAATTTTCTTGGGATAGAACAAAGCAACAACTATGCTAGGTAAAAATCCCAGCTTCTATCACACTGGCTCTGATGCAGAGATCTGTCTCCTCATACTTCTAAATCTCTGATATACTGGCACAATTAATGGATGGACATTATCTACCAAGCTATCTCACAGGGCTTTGTGATCTTAATTTTAGGTGTCAACCTGAGCTAGACTATGGTATCCAGTTGTTTGATTAAACACCAGTCTAAGTGTTGTTGTGAAGGTATTTTCTTAGATGTGATTAATGTTTAAATCAATAAGACTTTGGATAAAGCAAATCACTCTCCATAAAGTGGGTGAGTCTCATCCAGTCATTTGAAGGCCTTAAGAACAAAGACTGACATTGACAGAAAAGGAAGGAATTCTGCCTCTAGGTTGCTTCTGGACTCAGGATGACAATGTTGACCTCTCACAGAATCTTCCAGGCTGTTAGCCAGCCCCATAGATTTTGGACTTGCCAGCTCCTACAATTGCATTAGTCAATTCTTTAAAATCTCTCTGTTCTGTTTTTCCAGCGAACCTTGATTAATACAGTCTGCTATTCAGGTGATCCTGGAGAAGCATTGATTATTATCCAACTTCCCCCCAGACCCATCTGGAACAGTACCATGTGGAGCCATTACTGGTTTCTGGCCATACCAAATTCCTTTCCCCAACCCCAGGTCTGAGCAGCAATAAGACTCAGCTCTGTGATTGTGTTGCCCACACAGGTTATCAAAATACACTCCTTAGCTGTGGGGCATGGGGGAAGAAGGCCAGACCTGCCCTGCCTGGGTCACACATCCAAGAATTGTCATTTACACGAGTGGATTGCCCCCAGAGCTGAATGCGTGCAGCCTTGTCCTTGAAATCGGAGGGAGTGAGCTGTGCCCTTTGGCCTTAGACATGGCTCCCAACACAGCACCCCTCGTTTTCTCTGCACAGAGTGGTGCTGTTAAAAGTGCATGCCTGAGAAGACTCTTTCACCATATATTTTCCTTCTTTATCCCGCCTCCTCACTGGAGAGATGAGACAAACAAAGACATGTAGGTTTATATTAAAAATCTTTGGTGGATGGTGTGTCTGCCTGTTCTCCTCCCAGCTCCCTAGCAACAGTTATATCATCCTTTTATGAATCTTTTCATGGAAATTCTAGCTTTTCCATGTGGGTCTCTGTCTATTTTTTTTTTTTTTATCTCTCATATCGTTTCCTTTTCTGTCTGTGTCTCTGTTTTTCTCTGCCTTCTCTCCTTCCTTCCCCCCATTCTGTTTCTCTCTGTCTCTCTCTGCATGTTTCTTTCTGTCTGGCATGATTTCCCACACTAGCCATCGTCCATTTCTTTGATTCCTTCTTGGCAACAAGAGTCACAGCACCATTATGCAGCAAGCAGTCCTGCTTCTCTGCTTCCTTAAAATAATAATGTTTCATGGTGACAAATGGATATAGCTAACAATGAAAGTAAAATACTTAGCAGGCAGGGGTGCAACCGTGTCAGATTTCTCTGCTTGACAAAAACAGAGAGTAGCCTGAGAATTTCTAACGAAAGGAATATGTATGTGGGGATAGCTGGTGATGTTTGCCAGGCGGACACCTCTACTGTTTTATGTTTAACTTAGCGTCTGTGGATCTCCAAAGTTCTCAATGGTAAAACAGCAGTCATTCTTAATTTATTAAGCTTTTGTCATTGCCTTAAGCAACTTAAACAGTATTAGCAGATTTAAAAATCTGGTTTTACATTTATTATTTTTCTTTGTTTAAAAAAATTAAAAACAGGGCCAGCAGGTGGCATAGTGGTTAAGATGCTGGACACCCACATGACTGGCTGGGGCTCAAGTCCTGGATCTGGCAGCTTAAAAACGATGCCAGACACATGTGCATGTGTGCCCCAAATCTCAGAAGAAGGGAGGAGAATGGATTGCGTGTGGTCATCCCCCGGAGCAGGGGCGGGTGGTAGTGGTGATTTCTCACTTTCCCTCTCACTGTCTCTCTCCAGCAAATGCACACACCCTATTTCAAAAACCTTAAAAAAGTTTAAAAACAAAAATAAGGGTATTTGAATTAGTGAAGGCATATAATCTTGTTTTGTGCCTTCATGGCTAAAATTTCTACCCTGTGTCAGAAAAGGCCCAATTAGAGTTGAAAAGAAAGAAAATGAATCTTCCTAGTCTTCCCTTCTCTTGCCAATGTGAAGAAGGAAAAAAATGAATGCCTAAGGAATCATTCAACACAGATGCTGTGTGTGCTGGTCTGTGTTGTGCACACTGCATGTGTGCCCTTCCCCTGGGTGCTAACGGCTACTCTAGCAACAGCCCATGTGGGCTATGAACGTCTGAAAGTCGACGTGGCTGTGCTTATGAAAAGAAAAAAACAAGAGAGTGAGGTCGAAACCACACAAGCCCAAATCAGAAGCAACTGCTGTACCACGAGGTAAGCAGGCAGACCTTGCTTTGTGCACACTCCATTTTTTCTCTGCCGCCCAGATGGATCTTTGAAATAAAATAAAGAAGCGTGGCAAACTAACTGAAACATAGGTAGAAATAATATATTTGGGTTTCAGAAAGGAAAAAAAAATAATCTGGCATAGCTTAAAAGGCACCCATTTCATAACAACACATGTGCAAAGAATTACAATAATTGCAGTGCACACATCGGTAACAGACAGAGTGAACAATGAATATTGAAAACACATTCCTAGAGCCGGCCCCGTGGTTTGGCAGCAGCACACAGCGTGGAGACCTGTGCAGGAGTCAAAGGAAGCCTCTTGGCTTCCAGAGCTGTCAGGGCTTGGCAGGAGCTGAGGTGAGACCCTTTGGTGTATGAGAAAAGAGGAGGAAGGAAGGTGGTGGTGACTATACCTGTCGCTGTGCTCTTGTCTCCCCTGGGGCAGAGCCTAGGATGGCTGCAGGATAGTTTCATGGAGGAAGTCTGCCTCAGCCCTTTGGGGGTTCTAGTTCAGAACTAAATCAGAGCCAGGCTGAGAAGGGGGGAGGGATAGGGATAGAAAAATACCAGAGGACAAACAGACCAAAGGTAATGCTGAGAACACCCGGCTAGTGCCCTGCGTGAAAATCCCAAGTCCTCTGTCTCCCAAGGCTCACCTACAGCATGAAGGACTTCACTGCTGGAGACGTAAACTGGGGAGGTGTTTATTTTCCATGGACTAAGTACACTGATCTCTCCCCCGCCATCTTTTCCCCCACTTTTAATATTTGCTATACGGTAGAGGGATAAATCCTGGTGGTGTGTTCCAGGATCTTCAAAGGAACATCAACCAAACAGTAAAGGTACTTATTCCTGATCATTTCATAGTGAATCCTTTCCATTGTCAGCAGAAACAATGGCCCTTCTCTTAAGTATAGCTTTTGTTTTTAATGTTCAGATTTTACCTCTTACCATTGGCAGAGAATTGATGCTTGAATCCTTGCAACTTTGGCAATGAGAGAGACCAGAGGGTGAGGATCTCTAACTGGAGAATTTGGTTCACAGACTGGAAATTAAGGTCCAAGGACTCTTAAGCTACAGGCTGTAACCATCCAAGGGGTTCATGAGAAAGAATTCAGGGGACTCCATAAACATGAATGGAAAAAAACTACATATTTGTTTTTGCTAATCTCTAAGTTTAGCATTCTTTCAATTACAAATGTAAGAAACAAACTACAGTTATTTGGTAATATTTAATGACTTTGCCACTAGTAAAAATCTCGGATATTTTCATGTCATTTCACTGTAGTTTCATGTATTTCCAATTTTATTTTACTCATTCCTACTTTGGAATTATGGTCATTATGATGCCTGTTACAAGAGCTTGTTGTTTTATGTATTAATGAAAAGAACATATCATAATAAAATACTTTGATTGCTTCATTTCAATATAATTGGTTTCCCTTACCATATTATATACTGTATTTTATTCTTTAAAAAATAAAAGCAAACAATTATTTTGGGACCAGCAGTTTGTGTAATGGCTATGTTGCCGAACTCCCATGTAGTCGACTGCGGTTCAAGTCCTGAACCCGGTGGCTTAAACTCACTCTGGGCGCATGTGTGTGCGTGCCCGAGATCCCAAGAGGAGAATGGAGGAGAAAGGACTGTGGCATGGTCATCCCCCGTGGGGGGGTGATTTCTCTCTTTCTGTCTCTCTGGTGAGTGCACACGCCCTGTAGCAAAATCCTCTCCAAAAAACAAAAATCAAAACAATTATTCTGACAAGGGGGTCCATAGACCACATGACTGCATTGCTAGAGGGTCCCATGGCACACACAATATTTGTCATACCTCATGAGAATCCAGATTCCAAAGCAGTCATAAGACACAGTGCCCTCCACACAGTGAACTCCACAGCTGGCCAGCTCCATGTGTGTCTCCACACATGGATAAGAGAAGGGAAAGGCAAACATATGTCTCCAGACAAAGGAACTTCTTATTCCTTAGATATGCTCAACAAATGTTAGCATTTGCCAAGATGAACATTTGCATTTTTTCTTCAATGATTTGAGGCAGAGCTCCAAAGTGATTTAATTAAAAAGAAAAGAAACTCCTCCAACAATTCCAAGTTCTCTAGATGCTGTCCAAGAATGTTTGCCATTGAATCACAGTTGATAAGGTGAGCAAGGGCTGATAATGAACTGTTTTTCCAGTTTCTGAACTGAACAAACTGTAGTCATTTGGCAATAATGACCTTGCCACCAGTGAAAAGATAGATATTTTCATGTCATTTCATTGTTTAAGGAAGGACAGAAAACAGCTGAGAGGGGTAGTGAGAGAACCAGATAATGCAAGACAATATAGGGTGACATTTCTTCAATCACAGAATCAGCTATGAGAACAGACAAAGCTTTGGGGACCAGCAGTTAGCATAATGGCTATGTCGCTGGACTCCCATGTAGTCAACCACGGTTCGAGTCCTGAACCCGGCAGCTTAAATTCACTCCAGGAATGTGTGCATGTGTGCCCAAGATCCTGAGAGGAGAATGGAGGAGAAGGGATTGTGGTGTGGCCATCCCCCCGGGGGGTGATTTCTCGCTTTCTGTCTCTGTCTCTCTCTTTCTGGCGAGCACACATGCCCTATAGCAAAAACCTCTCCAAAAAAAAAAAAAAAAAAAAAAAAAGAAAAGAAAAGAAAAGAACAGACAGAGCTTTGAGAATCAGGGAGCAAGTTAGAAAGTCCCTTTCTTACGATTGTCCTCATGATAGAGAGCAGCTGGTCAGATTTGGAAGAAATGATTCATTTGATTGATCAAAACCTGAAATCCTGCTGAATACTGTTGTACCAATGCAAGATGTAGCATTAAAAGGAGTGTTGAGAACAGACCTACTGACAAGTTTCCAAAATATGAACCTCAGTATCTGGCTTCCAAGGGACAAAAATATTGTCCTGAAAGAAAATATACAGAATAGTAGCAATCTTAAAAGACATGTTTTTGTTTTTAAACTTGGAAAGAAATATTGAGTATTTTACTTAATATAGTCAAATAGGAAAGTTGGGAGAGAGATTTAAGTAGACAGGAGGAATGCTTGGAAAAAATCTATATTCTAGTACATTCTGTTGCTATTAACAGAAAATACCTGAAGGTGGTGATTTACAGAATAGAGGCTTATTCAGTTTACAGTTTGGAGGTCTGAGGTCCAGTGGATGCATCTGGTGAGGTCTTCTGGCTACAGAAGAGAAATTATTCTAAGGAGGATCTTAAATATGTTCACTCTCTCATCATGGCTTTATTTGAAATGGGAGGAGGTATATGAATCGGAAGAGTAGCACTTCCCTGGTGTTATGCTGACGTGACTTCATTTGTTACTTTTTTCATAATTTTTAATAGCTGTTATGGCCTTAATGTTAACCCTGAGTGTCCTGCAGATACAATGGAGGACAGGAGACTGTGTCTGTGTCCTAGTTTCCATTCTCTCATTTCCTCTCCTTAGAAGCCCAATGAGGAGTCAGTAATGGGGTCTCCGTCCCAAAGACCTTAATCCTCATCCCTCTCAGAGTACCATAGTCAGGCTAAATTTCCACTCTTTTAATTCTGTCATAACCAAATCTCAACACATGAATTTTGGTGGAGGACATTCAAACTATAGCAATGTAGATAAATTTTTATAACAAACACTATTAGTTTATATTTTTTGTTGTTGTTGCTATAGGTCACATGCACTTGCCAGACAGACAGAGAGAGACAGAGAGACAGAAAATGAGAAATCACCTCCCGGGGGGATGGCCACGCCGCACTCCCTTCTCCTCTATTCTCCTCTCAGAATCTTGGGCACGCACGCACACGTGCCCGGCATGAGTTTTAAGCCACCGGGTCCGGGATGCGAACCGTGATCGACTACGTGGGAGTCCAGTGACATAGGCATTATGTTAACTGCTGGTCTCACTATTAGTTTTTAAAATGTATTTATTTATCTGTCTAATCTAACTATTTTAACATTTGTATGAAGTATTATTAGCCCAAGCTTTGCATAAGGGGGCACTGAAGCTTAGAGAATGAAATAATTTGAATGAGATCACAGACCTAGTCACCGAGGTTTAAACTCAGGTTTGTCTGACTCCCAAAAGTCACAATCCTATTATTTCAAGTGGTTTCAATTATAAAAAATACTCTGTGACCGAATCATTAAAATCCAAGAAGTTGGTATAGGAGTTGAAGGATCAAATTTCAAGTTAGGAACATAAAATGGCAATGCTACATAATATAATATAAAATGACAGGTTACATATTACTAAAAGAAACTATCAAAACAAATTGTTTCTCATATGCAGCAAGTGAAAGGGGCTGGTCCGTCTACTCTAGTAATTAACTTGGGTAAATATACAAACAGGCACCTGGGGTTGAAGAGCTTCTTAATGAGCTACTTATTTGCTGACATAGTAGTTCCCTGCACCTATAGCCAGAATGAACCTGTCATCTCCATTTCCTGTTTATAGGAAGTGGGAGAAGCCACTTGGTGCACAAAATGCTTACCAAATTTTGTGGTGTTCAATGTGTGTTTTTGTACCAATGGCCATCTCTTATCATATCCGCAGGACACTGAGGGTAAACATTAAGACCATAACAGCTATTAAAAATTATGAAAAAAAAAGTAACAAAGTCATATCAGCATACCCACCAGGGAAGTGCTACTCTTCCCAATCCATATACCTCCTCCCATTTCAAATAAAGCCATGATGAGAGAGGAAACATAGTTAAGGTCCTCCTTAGAATAATTTCTCTCCATCAAACCAGGCAAGATATTTTCCTACAAGCTGTAGACATTAGACATTACACTGGGATGCTCGCCAAGGCCTTGTCCATCCCTAACTTTCTATAATTGCAGGTTAACCATTGCTAAGATAAAAAAGTCTCTGAGGATATCTTCATAATGTCTTGTAGCCATCAGAACTTAAAGAGGTCTTGATTTAAGTTCGGTTATGCGAGACTACCTCTGAGCTCTTTCATGCTGTAGAAGTTATTCATTCAGTATGAATAACTGGGACAAGTTACAGGATTTCAAAGACTAAGTAAATAACCTATGATCAGAAAATTCAATTTGTTAATGAGATGGAGAAAGCCATCCTGCCATTGAGCAGTCAGATGGAAAACATGCAAACCACAGTTTGTGGAAGAGAAAAGAACATTAAAAATCCTTGCCCAGATGCGCAGGCAAGTGCAGGAAACACACTCAGCAGAGCCAACATGTCTATTGTAAATGTGAGAGCCTCAACACCAATGGAACTCCAAACTGAAATAACCAGAGACATGACTTCGAGGCCATTATTTCCAATGGGGAGCACTCGTTTCACTCATGCAGAGGTGGGTTTGGAATAGAAGATTCTGATCAAGTAAAAAAATGCTCTCTGGGTCAGGTTCAGCCACTATGACAAATATCAATGATGGACAAAAATGGCAAAAGGAACAATTCACCAAGGTCATCTCTCTATTAGGCAAAAAGATGAGTTCTTTTCTCAGAATAGATGGAAAAGTTCCTCATAAATCACACATTAATTATCGCTACAAAACATCTTGGAGAATTGATGTGCATGGGGTGCAAAAATGATACTTGCATTAAGACACATCTCTCTGTCCAAAAAAGCTTTATTGCCTAGTATAAAGTCTGGCTATTTTTTTTTTTTTTTTTTTTTTTTTTTTTTTTTTTGCTGTCTTATTTTTCTGCTATGCCCTCTTTTCTACATCAGAGAAACCGTGGTGTGTAAAATCATACAACATGATGCTTATGTTGTTTTGACATCTGTTGTAATATTGTAGTAGTGTAGTCACTGCTAGCTGATTTGCTACTTTTGTGCAGATTTTAAAATGAGCTTCCCCTTTTCCAGCAGGAAGCACCCTACACCAAAGCATGCAATTTGGTAAACAGAATAGGAACTGGATTTCAGTTCTACTCAACCCTCAGCTGGATGTCCTTTGTGAAGTCGTAGGTGCAGTAGTTTCTTGGTCACTAGAGGTGGGTCCTGCTAGGTAGTAGCAGTTGCTGTTGGTGCCTCACTGTATCCTCTCAGCCACTCCAGAGGTTACCTCCAGCTTTGGTGTTCAGCTTTCTGTGTAAGTCAGGACTTCTTATCTCAAGCTCCTGCTCCTTTCAGCCTGGGGACTTTTTCTGGCTTCAGGAGCATGCAGGATAAGACAAAGAGTTAATGCCCCAGAGCAGACCTCAACCAAAGAAGCTGGTGGATAAATTTCCCAGCTTCCATGTTCTTAGGTGGGTAAGTTCGAGATGTATCTGCATAGTGTCACATAGGATCCTCAGCAGGATTGAGGATCACATGAGTAAGGCACTGCACCATGGTATCACTAGGTGGGAGGAATCCTCCAGTTCCATTGTAATTTTTAAAAAGAATTATTTAGCTTATTATTATTATTATTATTAAATTTGCTATAGGGTATGTGTGCTCATGAAAGAGAGAGAGAGGGAAAATGAGAAAGCAAGTCACCAGGTCTGGGATTCGAACTGCAGTCAGCCATGTGGGAGTCCAACACCTTACCCACCATGCCACTGGTTGGCCCCTCCATTGTAATCTTTTTTTTTCTTTTATTGGAGAGGTTTTTGCTATAGGGCGCGTGTGCTCGCCAGACAGACAGAGAGAGACAGAGAGACAGAAAGCAAGAAATCACCCCCCCAGGGGGGATGGCCACGCTGCAATCCCTTCTCCTCCATTCTCCTCTCAGGATCTTGGGCACGCACGCACACGCGCCCAGCATGAGTTTAAGCCACCAGGTCCGGGACTCAAACTGCGGTCGACTACATGGGAGTCCAGCGACATAGCCATTATGCTAACTGCTGGTCCCCCTCCATTGTAATCTTATGGGACCACTGTCGTATATGTGGTCTATCACTGACTGAAGCGTTACTATGTCATGCATGACTATATCGAAGTGTGATGGTATTAGGAGTGGAATCTTTGGACAATAATTGGGCTGTAAGGACAGAATCTTCGTGAATAAGAATTATACCCTGATAAAAAGGGACCCCCAGAGAGCTAGCTCATGTTCTTTCTACCACATGAGGACATAAGTAGAGTCAACCATCTGTGAATTGGAAAAGGACTCTCATCAGGACCTGGCCTTGTTGATACCCTGATAGTAGACTTCTAGTTTCCAAAGTTGTGAGAAATAAAATTTGGTTGTTTATAAGCCCCCTAGTTTACGGTACTGTGGTATAGCTGTTTGGGTCCGGAACACAAACCGTGTAAATTGGCCATGTGGGATCCAGCACCTTAATCACCATGCCACTGGCTGGCCCTTAATGGTTTACTTGTAAAACGTTTTAAGTGCTTTGACTATAGTAGGTGCTCATAGATGGATGGTGGGTGTTTGAATAACTGGGAAAGAATCTCATTTGTTTGCATATAGTTTCAAGGTGAAATCTCACTGTGGCTTAGGAAATAAGAGAAGGCTTCCAGGGCAAGGCAACTTTGAAACTGATCAACAGTTCTAAAGTAAAATATACCCAAATAAAATGGTCTCTAAAGTGTTTTTCTTTGCATGTCAGCGAGATCCAGGCTCAAGTTAGGAGATAATGTCCTTTCTTTCACCATTTCTTGGTATCTCATGGGTGTATATTAAATTCTGACGTTAGAGAGTTACTTTTAAAACATCTTAAGTATAAACTTTTCCTTCTCTTGACATCAATGAAAGAGTTTTATGTCACTGCAGCTGTGGGACTATAGTTAATTTATTCTACGCTGTTGCTCAGAGATATAAACACAAGGATACATTTAAAAATGGAAAACAAAAAGTTAGGGAATGCACCTTATTTAGGAAAGCCAATGCTACCAAAGGGAAAAGAAAAGGCTGCCAAAGTAAATTTGTGTTTTAACTCGTGATCCTTCGTATTTCCAGCTCGCTTCCGCCTAACTCTCCTCCTCTACCGTCTCTTGCTTTTCCTTTGTAAGAATCATATTCGGGCCCACAGTGGCTATTTAATACATGGCAGGAAAATAGCAAGATTTTATACACAGGATCTTTACTAAGGGAAACCCTCTGACAGGCACAGTTCCCCCTGTGATCCAGCAGGTCAGTACCTGCCACTTATAGACCACTTTTTCATGAACGATATGAAATTGCCATTTTCTTGGGCCAACAAATGGTTAGTTAGCTGTAGTTTCAAACTTTTGGTTCAAAGCAAAAGTTTTGTAGCACAGCTAGCCCATTATCTCGGAAAATAAAAAGAAATTTAAAAATTAAGCTTGTTTTTCTTTGTCTTTTTTCCTGATTTCATTTTTGGCATTTTTTTCATTTGGAAATCTGTCCACATAGCAGATTGCTGCATGAAAATTCTTAGCAAGCCTAATGATGTCACTCCAAGAAAAGTAGATTTGAACTCAGTCCATGAGCAGAGATGGGCAAAAAGCATCGGGGACTGTACATATTCTTCACTCAACCTCACAGTCATGCCTCTTTGGATCTCTCTCAATGGAGGTTGCCAAGAAGTGGATCTAAGTTTCTGCTCCTCAAATCAGCCAATTTCTGTTTCTCGATCTCTTACCTCTAAACATGGATAATTCCTTTTTAATTTTAGTCTTTTTCCAAGCTTTCCCAAAAGAACTGCACTTCTACTTACAAACTCCTTTCTCTTCCTTCTCTCTCTCAAAGTAGACTTACTGTGTTCTGAAAGGTTAGGTTTTGAAAAGCAAAGACCAGAAAGCCTTTCTGATTATAAGATGAACTTCCCCTGGGCAAGGTAAAGTAGAGCATACACGAGTGGGGCAGGAATAGTAGGAAGGACAGGTGGAAGGAAGAAGTGATTAATTTTACAAAATATTTAGCTGCATGGAAAATATGTAGTAGAGTGGTAGGGATTAGAAATGTGTAAGGATGTCATCTTCTTAATAATGTCGTCCAGGTCGGACTTTCCTTCTGATGCCTTAGATCACTTTAAGACCAAAAGAAGAGACTCCTGGAATTGTTTTCCTATAGTCCCTCTTCCTCAGAAGAAATGAATTAGCACAGCCCACACCTTGTCAAGGATGCAAAGCTAATGTGGGCTTGTGAGGTGGATTTGAGTTGGTTTCTACCTTGTCTGAACTGGCTCATTACAAATAATCCTAATAAGAGTTGGGGAATCATTTCCAGACATTCAGGATCAGGGCACGACAGGCCAAAGGAACTTCCTCTCGGAGCCCTGAGGTTACAGCTTCCTCTTACCTTTCTATTTCTTTAAAAACAATTCAAAATTTTTGTTTTAAGACTGCTTCAGGCTCTTTGCCACCCATTCACATGTGGGTGGCACTGGTTTATGGTTAAGTTTATTTTTTTACTTGACTTTCTGTTTGCCTAGTTACCCAGGTGATTGATTCGGCTATTTTTAAAGCCACTTTTAGAAGCCTTAACTTTTCTATGCACCATTGACAGCAAATATTTTAAGCCTGAGTCAGAGAGCCTCTGTCTTTGTGGAAGTCTCCATGGAACTGACTTGTCTTCATCGGTGTGCTTTCCTGCACGAGATGCTGCCCAAGAAGCTACCCAAGAAGCTTCCCATGATGTGAGCTGGAGAATGCATTGCTATTGAGAAGAATATATTGGTTGTTGGGGAAGTGATGACACATTTTTCCATTTAGAAGCTGGAGTTTCATTCACACGTCCTGACAGTCCACACAAAGGGGTGAGCTAGAGAAGACAATGAGTATTCTGCCCTAGAGTTTTCTGTTAAACTGTGTTGTTTTCCAACAACTTTGACAAGTAAACACAGCACTCCACAAGAGGAATATGTATCAGCGAGAAAACCTTTGTGCCAGAGACAATATGAGATATAATAATTAAAGTGGACTAGAGTATCCTCTGGGGTTAGAGAGTAATAAAACGGTTATGGTTACATCTTCATCTGGGGATGCCAAGAAGAAAGCAACAAACCTGCCGCCTACTGAGTTAGGACACGTTTTTTCATTATTTCCTAAGTGTATGAAAGGAGCCGAGGAGATTCCTGGCTTGTCATGAGGAAAAAGCTTCACAAGAAAGAAATGGAGCAGGCCTAGGCTTGCCAGTCAGGTGAGATGAAAGGAGAGGAAACCAAAAGGATGAAATGCCTCAGAAAGACTCGGATGACTTGGAATGTGAACCTATATGCACAATCTGACCATTTATTCTGTATGTGTGAAAGAAGAACCTAGTGTGAATTTTCTTCTCCCACTTTGGGCAAAAGGTGGTAGGGGTTGAAAGATAGCAGTGAATGGCACCCTGGCCTCCTGAGTATAGCACTGAAAGGTGTTGGAAAACTAGAGGAAAGTCTTTTACTGCTGTCTATTCAATACCACAATTATACAATTGTCAACCTCGAGATCATAAATGTAGCAAGTTTTTCCACTTACAGGAAAAAAAATTACTTGGGAAGAATTTAACCTTTCGCTCTTTCTTCCTCCCTTCCTTCTTTTCAAGAGCAATAAAACAAATACTATTTTTCTTTTATGGCCTTAGGAGTTCTGGGGTCGGTTTCAAATATCAAGCTCACTTGCTATCTCAGATGATAGAACAATCTTTGCTGGTTTTTTCCTCATAGGTTATCGCAGGTGGTAAAATAATTACTGGTGAAAGAGGTACTGTATCACAGATGATGACAAGTGAGTCAGGTGGGTTCACGAGGTTTATCTCTGGGCCTAGAAAGGGTCAAGGAGTCTGGAGATGCACAATCCAAAGTATTAATAATACACAGATCTCTGCTTCTGGTCTCTCTCCTTGCATCTTGACGTACTAGTAAAGTATGGACAAAGACTGACAGACACTGAAACTTTCCTGGGGCAGGTTAGCCTCAAATACTGACAAGATGTAAAGGAATGCAACAACTTACTGTGAAAGAGCATGACCCTACGAAGAAAGGCAACAAATAGCTCCAATAGGGGCTTTTTCTTTTCTTAAGTTTTTTTGTCATAGGGTATGTGTGCTTGCTAGAGAGTAGAGAGACAGAGAGAGACAGTAAGTGGGAAGTAAGAAATCATCTCCTGGGGAGATGGCCATGCCACAATCCCTTCTTCTCCATTCTCCTATTGGGATTTTGGGCATGCTTGCACACACACCTGGTGTTATTTTCAAGCTGCAAGGTCTGGAACTTGAACCGCAGTTGACCATGTGGGAGTCTAGCACCTTAACTACCATGTCACCCGCTGGCTCCCAAAAGGAACTTTTTTTTATTTAGAGAGATTTTTGCTATAGGTACATGTACTCACTGGAGAGACACAGAGACAGAGAAAGAGGGGGGTGACAAAACTCCTCCCACCCTCTGCCCAGGGGAGATAACCACGAATCCTTCTTCTCCATTCTCCTCTTAGGACTCTGGGCACACATGCACATGCATCTGGCGTGAGTTTCAAGCTTCTGGGTCTGGGACTTGAACCACAGTCGGCCATGTAGGAGTCCAGCACTGTAACCACTATGCCACCTGCTAGCCCAAAAGGGACATTTTTATAAACAATATAAAACTTGATTTTTTTTTTGTTCATTTTCTTTTGTGTAAAAAATGTCAACTAAGAATATGAATCAGAATTCTGGTTGGATTAGAATGTGTGCTTCAGAAAGGGCCACTGACAGGTCAATCTACCCTCACCCTCCCCACCCCTGATTCATGGCTAGTCAGACCCCGTCTCACACCTTTCGGTTCCAACTGACCTTGGGTAGTAGTGTGGCAGAGTGAGAAGAGCTGGGATTTAAGCACGTAAGCACAATGAGCACTCCTTCACTAAGTGGTTTTGTATCCGTGCCTGAACCTCACCGATCTTATCAGTGAAATGGCATCTCAGACTTTCCCAATACGAAGGGTCGTCGTCTAGGTCAACCAGAGAGATATGAAAGGAAGAAGTTGGGCAACCAGAGAGTACTGGATACAAGTGTGGGGTCTATAAAAATCAAGCTGTAAGGTTGGCATTCTGTAGAACATGGCTTCTCTCAATAGAGGATCCAATTCACCATAAAATGCATAGAGAGAAGTGAAGACATGTTGAAGAGCCATTGGAAGTGCCTGTACAGTTCTACTTCTAGAGAGAGGTTTTTTATGAGCATAGAAACCTTTTTGCTTTCTTGAGAAGCCATCACATTTCTATTTTTCCTTATAAAAGAGTTCCCAGACTCGCTTTAAGTATCATGTGATACCCATTCCTAGAAAGGAAAGTGAGGGTTTTACTTTACAATGCTCTAGTTTCCTCCCACAACTGAGATTTTATCATGACTTTCATCAAAAGTATGTTGTTAGGGCCATGCAGGGGAAAGTACTTGTTTTCTACTGAGAACTGACAAAATTTTATAAACTTCTAAGGCCTATATTTCAGATGCTATAGATCAATTTCATTAAAACAGTGAAGGCAGAAGGAGACAAAACCCATATCACTCTGAAACAATTTTGTCTTATACTGAACTAATCCAGAGGCAAAGAGGTTCGTTTCTACGTTCCCCCACCCCACCATGTAAGAGCCACCTATAATTCCTTTGCTCCCGTGCCAAATTTAGAGCAGGTTTGGCAGAGGGACTGATGGCCAGGAAAACAGACGTTTTATTTTATAGTCACACAAATCTCTTCTTCAATTTTTATTACAAGCCTGTGAGCTCCCTAGGCAGGAAGAAATTTTGAATGAACTCAGCTTTTAGTGACCAGGAGTGGAGACATAAAAAGAGCTTTTCAGTCTCTCTGGTTACTGAGATAAGTACAAAGGGTAACTGGCATTAAGTCTGTAGTAATAGCTGCTATAAGTACTGACCATGATTTGAATCTCTTGATAACTGATTCTGGGGAGGCTGGAATATTTATCAAGCTATTAGGAGAGGCTGTTTCTTGCTGATAAGATGCCTACAACTGATGAGGCCCACCTGAAAATGGGAGGCTGGGCTGGATTTATGGCCATTTGCAGCAAGAGCAAAAAAAAAAAAAAATGTTATCCTTAAGAGCAGCACGAGACAGTCATCAGTAAAATTATGCAAGCTGTTGCCTAGGGCAAGCCTATGGAATCTTAGCAGAACTGGTGAGCACCCCTCACATGTTAAGTGATGGGTACTATACTCAATCTTGGGCAGCAAATTACACATTCACTGTTTGGAAGCTAAAGAAGTAAGCAGTGGGACACATGAAATAGAAGAGCTATTAATCTGTGGATCTCATTTTTAAAAGAATTCACACTGAATTATAAGGTGCCCAATGTGTGATTATCCTGGGCTAAAAAAAATAAAAAATAAAAAACAAGAATCACCCATTTTATAACTCTATTACCTTATTGCAGGTTATTACTTCAGTGAGAGAAACTGCAGTATAGGCAATATTCAAGTTAAAAACAACCATAGAAGTCACCTGCTTCTATTTTCCCTTTCTGTGAAGTTTTGCACCCACATGTAACCTTGATACCTACTGGCTTTCACATTTTGGCTTTTGAACAATACAAACAGACTCTATCTCATACTTTAAAAAACACAACTTCAGTTTGCTTTTAAAATCAGAACTTGTTTTTCTAGATTGATTCTATTTGAAAATAAAATCTGGAGCCACCTGGTGGAATGATGGTTACGGCGGATGCATCCCACACAGCTGACTGTGCAGTGTGAGTTTTGGACCCTGTGGCTTGAGAAACATGCCGGGCATCTGCTCATGTGTGCTCAGAATCTCAAAAGGAAGAATGAATGGAGGATAAGGAATTGTAGCATGACCATTTCCCATGGTAATGCTTTCTCACTTTCTTTCTTTATGATTCTCTCTCTGCTTCTTCCCCAGTGAGTATACATGTCCTCTGGCAAAATTTAAAAGAAGAAAGAAAAAAAAATAATCTGGGGTGAGAGGCTGATATGCTGACCAAAAATGGTGGCTCAGCCTCTAAGCCATATAACTCAAGATTGTTAAAGAGTATAGTATCTTGTGTACCATTTCCTTGGTTGGTTTTTCAAAAGTATATATATTTGCTTATAACTAGCAACACTACATTTCCCTTTTTCTAGGTTCAAACTGTCTGTTGCCCAACATTTGCCTAAAGTCTGTTTATGAGAGACCATATTTACAGAGAATTGCCTGGAAGATATGCAGTTATTCAATCCATTGGATATACAAGATTTTTATTTCTGGATCAGCCAGGCCCTCAGAGAAGTAGCTATTTGTATTTTACTGGTTTTTCCTCCTTTTGAAGAATCATTTTTACTGAATTCGAAAATTCAAATTTGGTTCTTTGTATTATACTTTTGGTCTACTTTGAAGACATCTTGAACAAATAGCCCTACCTCTCTCCTCTGTCCTACCCACCTCTCTCCTCTGTACTACTCAAATGACTGCTTGAAAAGAAGATCCCAGTTATCCCAGTGGGGCAAAGCGTATGTGCAAGTATGTGTGTATGTGTCCTGACAGGACATCTGACATGTTCTTTTATCACCACTTGTGGCTTCCCTAGCTGTCTTTTTGTCTTTGGCCATGAACATGCACAGCCACTCTGGTGGTCCTCCTTTGATAACGGCCTTGAATATTTCTGAGGTTTCCTCCATCTAGTTGCATCTTGCTGTACTCATAGGCAGTATGACATAGCTATTAAGAGACAGACTCTAGGAGCTAGCAGGTGGTACAGTGGTTAAGGAGCTGGACCCCCATGTGGCTGAGCATACTTTGAGTCCCGGACATGGAAGCCTGAAAATCATGCCAGACCCATATACATGTGCGTCCAAAATCCCAAGAGAAGAATGGAGGAGAGGGGACTGTGGTGTGGCCATCTGCCTTGGGGGGATGATTTCTCACTTTCTCTCTCTCTCTAGTGAGCACACATATCCTATGGCAAAAACTTAAAAAAAAATAAAAAAAAGTAGACTCTGGGGTCAGTCAGATAGCACAGATTTGAATTCAGCTCTACTACTTCCTTTAAGCTATGGCTTTCAGCAAGGCTCTTTCTCTGTGTGCCCAGTTTTCTCATCTCTAACGTAGAGATAGTAATAGTTTCTTGGGCCATAATGAAGAGTTTAAAAATGAAAAGTGTTTAACATAATGCCTATGAGAATGAGAATAATGATTCTCCATGTAAGGTTTATAAAAATGTTTGCTATTATTCTCATTAGCGCAATTGGTCTCTCCCTTTTTTTCTAAATTTATATTTTATTGTATAGATTATAGTCGGTCACCTCAAATTATTTTGGGAAGGGATAGAAAATACACAGTTCTAAAATGTGAAAATTTAAATGGTTAATCAAAGTGACTTCATTTAAATCTAACCAACATTCTAATTTTTACTTTAATTAATCTGGATGTTTCAGGTGAAAATACTGTTTTGCCTGAATTGTCTAGAATGATTACAACAATTTGTCTACTTTATGTGAATAGTGTGAATAGTGTCTATTTCTTTCTTTTTTAAAAAGAATTATTTTATTTAACTTTATTTATTTATTTACTTATTTTAATTTGACCAGAGTGAGAAAAAGTGAAAAAGCAAGCAGCTAGGTCTGGGACTCGAACCACAGTCGGCTGTGGGAGTCCAGTGCCCTTAACCACCACACCACCTGAGGACTCACCTATTTCTTCCTTAAATATTAACCATCTGTGGTTTAAGTGAATATTAGGGATAAAGCAATAATATTAAGAATAATCCAGTACAATCCTCTAATGATGACTCTACTTAGAATTTTTTTTGACTTTATGATGGGTTTATCAGGACGTGACCCCATGGTCAAGCAGCATCTGGACGCATGATGGTTAAACTTACAGTTTTTTCACTTTGCACTGGGTTTATCAGGGCATTAAATAACTTTCTGACTTAGGGTAATTAGAGTTCACAACGTGTTTTCAGGAAGTAACCCAGGGTAAGTTGAGGACCATCTGGATTCAGTTGCTATGCTTTGACCCCTTCCTCCCGATCCTGTTGGGACTCTACATTACCTGAGTGCCTCTCTCTCCATCAGAACATGGTGAGACCTCTGACAAAAGCACACCCTGACTCAACCCCCAACTCTTGCTAATCTGCCACTTTCCTGGCAACATGTGAAAAAGGACCCGAGGCACAGGACTGGAAACTGTTACTGACTAGCAGCCTTAACCTTGTCTGTGGAGGCCCCTTTCCGGACCCCAGCCAGGTAGCTGTGCCCCAGGAGAGACCACTGGCTCCTGCAGGCTCAGCCTTTGCTTCTGAAGCAGCAGGAGCCAAAGAGAAAAACGATTCATTTCCAATGTGCCTCACTCCTGTCCAGTTCAGTATCTTCCAGAACAGAAATTTCAGATGCTAGATTCTCCGTGCGAGGGTTGCTTTAGACCTAGCCCTTACATCGGCACTAAACAGATAAAATATTAAGCACCACTGCGCTCCCCAAATCATTAGCGCCAAATCCACAGGTAATGAATTCAGCTCAAGGCTATTTGGGGCCTGTTGTTTTTATTTCTCACCCACAGCATACACTTTGCAGTAATGAACTCTCTCTGTACAAGGTGAGGGTACACATATCATGTCCCCAGAAGGCTTGGAACATCTCATTTCTGCCAGAAACTCTAGCCCTGGGGGCTCCACAGCAGCTGTGAATAGCAAAGAGGAAGAAAAGACAATCACATGGTTACCTTGGTACGCTGATAAGAAAAATCTATTTCTTAAATCAAATTAGTGATTGGAAACAATTCGGAGGATTTAAAAAAATGTGTAAAAATGGATCCAAAGTTAAAATGGTACATCTTTCCCTCTTTCCATAATTATTTTAAATTGCTTCATTAGTTGAGCAACATCATCTTTAATTCTTACACTGACCCCTGGAGGCTTTGGTCTCTATCATCTCACGACTTCCAGTGGGGAAGACAGTTTTCAAGAGAAGTGGGATTCCAGGGGTCCCCTGACAAGTGAATAGAGACAGTTTGAAGGTGGCCCCGGCTGGTCTGGTATTGAATCTTTCCAGTTTTGCAGTTAGTCTAACCTTAGTCTAACTTTGATTATGTAGGGAATGGCAAATTCACTTTGTACAGGAACTACCCAAATATTTTTAGCAGAAAAAGAGAAGCACAATTCCAATTTAGAGAAAGTATCAGCTAGACAGATAAATTATGCAGCCCGGAAGGGGCTGCTGAGCCACAAGACTTTGGAAAGGAGAAAATTCCATTCATTAAACCGTCAAAGTAACTTTGTTTCATGTACATTTGTGATCATGAGTGTGTGTGTGGAGGGGGTTATAATATCAGACTTTTGCTGATTGCCCTTTGGAATACAAAAACCGTACAGTTTAAACACAAGCTATTATTTGAAATTTGTTTCTCTGCACTGGACTCATGAAGTCAGCTACTAGTTATTTCCTGCCTGGCATTTATAAAGGCTGTATTGGTCTTTTAATTCAATGCTCTGAATTATAGGGAGGGATTGTGGAGATTGTGCTTAAGAAATGATCTTCACATATGCAAAACATAAGTTAATCTGGAGTGAGCTTGGCTACTGATTTTTAAATCTAGAAGAATATTGGGAGCAAATATGAGGGGTGAGAATGGGGAGAGAAATATTTCTACTTTAAGGTAATACAGTGATAATTTGAAGATGAATACAATATGGCTAAAGGCTGGGCCATGGCTAACAGTGTGGCAGAACCATTAAACAAGTTAGTGAATGCATCTGTCTTCCGTGATTGTCAGGTATCAGGACCATTTCTGTTGTGACAGAAAACTTAGCCCACCCTGGCTTATATCAAGAGGGAATTTATTCACTGATATAACGAAACATCTTAGAAATACCTAGTTTCAGATGGTCAGCAGGTGGCGTGGTGGTTAGGGCACTGGACTCCCACATGGCTGACCATGGTTTGAGTCCTGGATCTGGCGGCTTGCTCTCTCACTTTCTCTCTTTCTCTGTGTCTCTGTCTCCCTCTGGTCAAATAAAAAAAGAAAAGAATTAATAAAATTAAATAAAATAATTCTTAAAAATACCTAGTTTTAGACAAAGCTTTACTTAGCAGGAAACCAGAATCAGTCTGTCTATCCATTGGGTTGGCTCTGCTCTGTTACGTGTTGAATTAATTGGTAGGCTTCAAGGGGCTTCAAGGGGGTTTTAGCAACTTTGCTCTCATTATGCTCATAATAAGATCCCAAAGTTTATTAAGAGTTTCCTGGCATCTCATCATCTCTGATGCCTTCCTCTAAACCAATCACTGTGGTTAGCAGATGCTGAAGCACTGACTGGTTGAGGTTAGGCCACGTGACACCTATGGAATTAGATGTGGCATTAGTTCTGCTTTACTTCTGTGGATGGAGAGTAGGAGAAAATGGATACTCAAAATGGAATAGGGAGCTGGTAAAGGAAGAAGGTGAATGGGTGCCACAGGACAAAAACCCAGTATCTGCTACACATAGTGTAGCCACTGATTTTTTTATTATTATTTTTTTTGAGAGGTTTTCACTATAGGGCGCGTGCCCTCGCCAGACAGACAGAGAGAGACATAGAGACAGAAAGCGAGAAATCACCCCCCAGGGGGGATGGTCACGCTGCAATCCCTTCTCCTCTGTTCTCCTCTCGGGATCTTGGGCACACACACACCCGTGCCCGGCGTGAGTTTTAAGCCACCGGGTCCGGGATGCGAACCGCGGTCGACTACGTGGGAGTCCAGCGACATAACCATTACGCTAACTGCTGGTTCCCTAGTCACTGATTTTTTTAAAGAGAGATTTTTGCTATAGGATGCATGCACTTGCTGGAGAGACAGAGAGACAGAGAGACAGAAAGTGAGAAATCATCCCCCATGGGGCATGGCCATGTTGCAATCCCTTTGCCTCCATTCTCCACTTGGGATCTTGGGCATGCACACACATGCACCAGGTCCAGGACTCGAAATGCAACTGACTACATGGGAGTCCAGTGACATAACTGCTATGCCATCTGTTGTACCCAGTAATCACTGATGTTAACAATAAAAGAAAAATATATTAATACAAAAATTTAAAAATAAGCATTAAAAATAAAATGATATTCCAGTGAATGAGTAATTAGTCTTCTGTGTTAGATACATCCTTTTTTTTTTCTTTTGTATTATATGTAATACTTGCGGGACATGAACCATGCTCAACTACAGGAGAGTCCAGCATCGTAACCATTATACCATCTGCTGGTCCTATTATGACATATTTTTCTATGCAAAAAGGCTTTATGACTTTCCTGTTGACCCAATATTCAGAGAAGATATGTTACCTAAAGAGCATGACTTAATTTGGTGGAAGGTCTAAAACGTTTGTAGAAGTTGTTACCATTTGGGTACAGAGGACCATTACCCTGAAAGTGTAGCAATGTGCTTCTTTACTAGCTCTTGTCTTTCCTGTTTAGAGTTGGGATATTTGTAGTGAGAAAAATAACAAGTGTTGAATTAGAGTTTTCAGGTAATACTTAAGCTGGAAGATGTTCATCCTTTCCACCTTAACCTTTCAAAGGCATTTCTGAGCATTATATAACTCAGCTACAAATACTATGGTTCCTGTCTTATGTGGGTGTGTACAAGAGCAGTGGACGGTAAGAGAACAGGAATGTAGTTAATGAATTCTGAACACTGAGGGAGAAGCTGAACACTTGCAAATCAAGGGAGAAACAACTTTCTGGACGTAGAGTACTGACGTTGTGATCAGAATATAGCCGATCTACCCTAGGTCAACATAGGCTTGTTGAACTTTGGTACATTTTCATTTGTATGTTCTTCTACCCGAAATATATATCCTCCAGCTTTTCCTATGCTTGGCATCTATTCACCCTTCAGACCTCAACTTTTGAGAGAGTGAGATTCCTGATCCACTTACTTTGTCCCATTGACTTAACATTCTGTTTGTTTCCTTTATAGCACTTTTTATAATGTGAAATTACTGTGCTTATTTGTCTGTTGTCAGTGTCTTCCCACTAGAATTATGTTCCATGAAGGCAAGGGCAAGCGCCTTATTTATATTACTCCCTTCTGAATCCCCAGCATCTAGAAAAGCACCTGACACACAGAGAGGATCAATAAACTTCATCAGGTAGAAGGGAGGGAACAAAGTGTACTGGTATTTTTTTGGTTATGGGGGTTTTATTTTTAGAGGAATTTTGCTATAGGTCTCTCTCACTGGAGAGACCAAGCGAGGCAGAGAGACAGAAAATGAGAAATCACTCCCTCCCCAACCCCCCGTGGGGGATGGCTATACCACAATCTCTTTCCCTCCATTTTCCTCTCAGGATTTTGGGCACACATGCACATGTGCCCAGTATGAGTTTTAAGCCTCTGTGTCTGGGACTCGAACTGTGGGTGAATACGTGTGAGTCCAGAGATGGAGCCATTATTCCATCTGCTGGTTTCAAGTGTGCTGGAAATTAAATAGCTCACTTTGCCAGTAAGAATCATTGCCACTTCTGGCAAGGGTTCTGAACTATTTTGTGCAATTGCCTTTTTTGACAGTCTGGTGAAGCCTATGGGCCCCTCTAGGAATATTTTTAAATGCATCGAAAATACATTTTTTTAATTCAATTTTAAGTTGTAGTCAATTATATAGGAGCATAATTATCAAAATACTTAAAAATTTGTGGTATAGTAATATATGTGCTTCTTTATTAATGTACAAAATGAAAGATCTAGTAAGTAACATGACTTTATTTATTTATTTATTTATTTGGAGAGGTTTTTGCTATAGGGCACATGAGCTCGCCAGAAAGACAGAGAGAGACAGAGAGACAGAAAGCGAGAAATCATCTCCCAGGGGGAATGATCACACTGCAATCCCTTCTCCTCCATTCTTCTCTCGGGATCTTGGGCACGCATGCACACGGGCCCGGCATGAGTTTAAGCTACTGAGTCCAGGTGACATAGCCATTACGCCAACTGCTGGTCCCCTAACATGATTTTAAAGTAGTTATCAGAGTGAATGATATTTTGAGATATTTTCAGCAACTATTATGTCATGTAAAAGTGGTGTGATTTCTATTTGTAACAAAGTCACAGATATTCTAACACTATTGTAGCTTGTGGTTTATTATCATAATTAAAGAAAATGTCATTAGAGGTTAGTGAAAATGAAGATATAATTTTTCCCACATCTAAGTATACGGATTCCCTAAATTTTACCTATAGATATCTTGGGGGAAGGGGGGTGGCTATTGAGTTCAGTTGGCCTAAGAACTTCAGCACTCCATAAATCTGGTAGGAGTGAGAATGTTGGAGCAATCAACAGTTATGCCTAAATTCTATATTCTATCTGTACTTACCTGGTTGAGAGAGTATTTTAAAAATATATACATATATATATATATATATATATATATATATATATACACACACACACACACACACACACACAATATAAAGGTACGCCTAAAAGTCTGTGGAAAAATTGAATTAAAGTACAACTTTATTTTGTAAAATTTTTTTAAGTCCATGCATAGTTTTTTCAGTATATACATTTCCACAAACTTTTTGAAGACCCCTCATATATGCTAATCATTAGAAAACTGTGTACAGCTCATTTATAGAGATGGTTTAGTTCTTATTTAAATAAAATGTTCTTGGGGCTGGCAGGTGGCACGATGGTTAGGGCACTGGACTTCCACATGGCTGGCTGAGGTTTGAGTCCTGAACCTGGTAACTTGCTTTCTTTGTCTCGCTCTCTAGTGAGTACACATGCTCTATAGCATATTAAAATAATAATAATAATAAATAAAGTTAAATAAATAATTCTTTTAAAAAAATAAATAAAATGCTCTTGCCTTCATAGAATATTGAGCAAAAAGCTTCCTTAAATGCTACTTAGGAAAAATAAACTGACCAGGTGACCCATACATATTGTTATTACTATTCTGATTCTATGAGTGGATGAGAAAGAGAAAAAAAATTATAGAATAATAGTCCTGTAAGGATAAACTGTTTAGCTCAGGTGGGTCAATACCCTTAACATATGGAGGCAAGAGTCTGGACATCAGACGTTCTCTAGTATGACATGCTTGCTCATCACATCTTCCTTTGGTTTGGGAAAAGAATCAGTTTAAGTTTTCCCTTTTCCAGTAAATAACAAAATATAAATCCAAGTGGCAGTGATGTAATACACTTACCTCCCTGGCATTATGTTTTATGGTAATTTCTTTATTTATATCTTTGAAGGTTGTGCTAAATTTTATAGAGGAAGAGATTCACTTAGTCACTGCAAGTTTGAAAAGATAAAAAAGGGGGTGGCCATTACAGATTTCACTCTTCCTTTTCACTTTTTTTCCTTTTTTTAAAAAATTTCATTTTCCTTTATACATTCAATCACATTATTTAGCTTACAAAGTGAATATTTCAATATGTGAACATTTCTCCCTAGTCCAGTTGTTTAAACTATAATATCTCTTCAACAGATGTCCCATTAATGAGTTGCCTCTGTATTTTTCTTCTAAATGTCCTTCAATCAGAAAATTTTCATCCTACAAAGAAAGATCCCCAAGAACTTAGAGTAGACTGTCCCTCTCCAGCTCATGGAGAGCGTATTTAGTGCACCTCAGAGGGCACTAAAACTGTGATGCTCCTCAAACTGTGTGAGTGCCTCCATTTCAATAAGGGTTTCAAAGAGATGTTTAAGAATTTACTTTACAGCATGTCCCCAGGACAAACTGTGATCCTCACACTAACTTTTTCTTGATTCTTCTAAGGTATCATTAAGAATTTAGACACAAGGTTATAACTTTAAAATTTTTCAGACATTGTGAAATGTAGTCATGTTTAATGTGAGAGTCTCAATTTTCAGATGTTTTCAATAATACCTATACCAGCAAGGGCAACATTTTCTAATTCAGTTTGACCTATACATCAGTATATAGCAGGTATTGTCATAGTGACAACCTCCTCACACACCCTCCCCTCTACCCCACAAGTCTCTGTATATTAACCCAAGAGAAGTTGATCTCATATATTCTTCTGGTGGTTCAATGTAAGAGCTTCTGGTCATTATAGTCACTTGGGGACCAAGTCTAATGGTGGCTCCATCTTGACACACTTCTACTATCTTTATAATAGAGAGAAGAGAATATGAAAGTTAAAAACTGGCTTGTAACACCACAAATCCTCTCTCACATTTTACTGTCTAAGGAAAGTAGCATAACCATACCAAACTTTTAAGTGTGGAGGAAGTGCAAGTACACAATAGTATGTGCTTGAGAGGAAGAGAGGTGAGAATATCTGTGGAAGAGCTTATGACTACCACAGTCCACCCTCTGGTTACCATCTATTTTGTTTACTCCCTAAGCTCAAGGTAGACAACCCAGAAGTCCCACCCATTGGTAGCATCAAGTTCAGAACTCAGGATCTCCAAGGGATGTTTAGTAGTCTATTCGGTCGGCATGTGGCTCTTCTTAAGCCAGAGAGATCTGTGAATTAAAAGATGTGTTACGTTTCCTCTATATGCCCGATATATAATGGTGAAATATGGATACAGAAAACTCAATAAATATTAACATTAAGAAAGGGAATGTAAGGGATACCTAGGAATTCTGAAATGCTTCTGGGCAGAATGGACAGAAGCCTCCTATCCTAAGGGGTAGGAAATATTTCTTTGTTAGACCTACTTTTTTCCCTTGGTTCCTTTCTGGGATGCCCTCCCTTTCCTATTATCTCCTTGATCACATCTGGGGTGAACACTGGAGATTGGGCCTTCCTTGAGTACTAGCTGCTTACTCAACCTTCTTTATGCTCCTGTTGTTGTTAGCCCAAGTGTCTTTTAGAACCTCAATCACAATCTGTGTAAACCACACTGTTAGATTTACTGGCATCCCTCTCCAAAATTTGGTTAGCTTCTTATGTATTTGATTCAAATCAGCCTCACATGCCAAAAGCTCACTCACAATTTTTTTCCTGGACATAGATATGCCATATTTTTTGTCTCCCCTCTATGTTTCCTCTGTATTTGATTGTGGGTTCCTTGGATATATCAGGCTTCAAAGGGAAAGTAATACTCTTAGTTTCCCTTCCCTAAACATTTTTCTTTAATTGACAGAATTTATTGGGCCCATTTCACAGTTGGAATCTGAGACACCTTCAACTATTCAGAAGTTTTTGTTTATTTGTTTTGTTTTATATTATTTGTTATTTACATGTTTTATTGTCTTTGTCTGTCTTTTTTATTATAACCATCCTAGTGAGTGTAAAGTAACATCTCATTCTGTTTTTGATTTCCCTAATGACTAATGACATTAAGCATCTTTTTATATTTTTATTGGCAATTTTTGTATCTTTTTTTGGTGATATATCTATGCAAGTGCTTTGTCCATTTTTAAATTACCCATATTTACATTTTATTGTTGAGTTGGAACAGTTATGTATATGTATTCTAGATACAAGTTCCTTGTCAGATATATGATTTGCAAATATTTTTCCCCATTGTTTGGGCTGTCTTTTCACTTTCTTGATGGTGTCTTTTAAAGCACAAAAGAAAAATAATTTTAATAAAGTTTTTGCCATAGTACCTGTGCACTAGCCAAGGAGAGAGAGAGAGAGAGAGAGAGAGAGAGAGAGAGAGACAGGGAAAGGGAAAGTAAGAAATAACCCCTCCAGGAAGGATGGCTTCTGTTCTTCTCAGAGGATTTGGGGCACATATGCATATGTGTCTGGTGTGATTTTTTTCAAGCCACCAGGTCTGGGACTCAAACCACAGTTTCTCATGTGAGAGTCCAGCACCACAACCACTACATCACCTGCTGACCCCAGCAGAAACATTTTTAATGTTGGTGAAGTCTAATTTATCCTTTCTTTTGCTATGTGTTTGATGTTGTTACAAGAAATCATTGTGTAATCCGGGTCATGAAGATTTATGTTTTCTTCTAAGAGTTTTATCTCTTTATCTCTCAGATTTATGTCTATAATTTACTTCAGTTAATATTTGTGCATGGTGTGAGGCAGGAGTCGAAATTTATCATTTTACATGTGGCTGTTTCAGCACTACTTGAAAGACTATTCTTTCTCTACTAAATTGCCTTGGCATCCTTATTGAAAATCTTTCTTCTCTTCCTCCTCTCTTTCGTCATTTTTACTTCTTTTTCATTTTAATTCAGTTTTTGTCATCTAATAGTCTATTTTCCTGAACATATGTTCTTTTTGTTCGAACTGATCTTCCATCTTCCTCTTAAATAGGTTCCTCTCTTTATTTGCTACTTTGGGCTTGGACCAAGTACACCAAGTGCAACAGTTTCTTAACCAGGAGAAGATGACATCGTTTTCTTCCCAGTAGGTTAATAAGGAAGAAGCAAGCAGGCTGAAAATACCCTAATGATCCACCTGAAATAACCCTCCCAATTCCCTAGTCTCCTTACAGTCTTCAGGCTTAGAAAAGCCACATCCTATCTATTCAGCTCCCCTAGGCCTCTTAGAGAAAAAGAACCACACATTTATAGGACAATGTACTTCTTCATCTCTGGGGATCAGATATGTTTCAGAGCCAAGCTCATCCTAGAATCTACTACTTTGTGATAAGCAGGAGAGTGTCTGTTTATTATCAGGCACTGCTGCCCACAGCAATAATTCTATCAAGATTTTCACAAAGCCTGAGGTTTCTATTGTCCATGGACTACAGAAGACAATTCTTGCAGGAGAAGAAATGAAAAAATAGAGATGGGTAAAGACATGTCAGTCTGTAAATAAATCCTTATATATGTCACGAAGTAACTTGAGATGACAAAGTATAATTTCAGTGATAAATGTGTTAGTGTTTATGAAAAATAAGCATTTTTCATTGCCACCAGAGTAATGAAAATTAAAATTTAAAAAATTTTAGCATTTTTAATTAAAAAATTTTTAATTTAAACTGAAACATTTTTGACATAAAATTGTTTGTATTTTCATATTGTTTTGGACAGTGCTCTCCAGAGAGACAAACCTATATAAATATAGATATAGATACGTATCAAACATATACACACACGTGTGTGTGTGTGTATATGTGTGTGTGTGTGTATATATATATATACACACACATATATATATATTCAGGAAAGTCATGACACATTTTGGCATAGAAAAGTATGTCATGACTTTCTCAACCACCTAATATATAGGAACTTCAAAAAATTCGTGAACAAATGTATTAAAAGTGTGAGTTTATTTTGGTGCAAAAATTTGTGAAATACACTCATATTTTTTCACACTATACATTCTCCATATCTTTTGGAAGACTCTATTTATCTTAATGAGAGGGGATTATGGAGGCTGAAAATTTCCATGATAGACCATCTGCATCTTCCCTGGAGAACCAGGGAAACCAATAGCATGATTTGCTGAAGGTCAAAGGTTTCTCTAAAGGTATAACTCTCAGTCAAGGTCAAGGTCAAAGGCCTAAGAATCCTGGGAGGCCATTTGTGTAAGTCTCAAAGTCCAAAGGCTAAAGAAACTGGAGTTCTGGTATCCAAGAGCAGAAGAGGGCATTCTACTCTGATGAGGGGTCATCAAGGGGGAGGATAGAATTCATACCCCTCCTTTAAACTTTGTGTTCAGTCTGGGACTCTAGCTAGATGGATGATGCCTGCTAACATTGACTCAGTCCACCAATCATTTGCCAATCTTCCTCTCAAAGACATATCCAGAAACACAGCTTTGAAGTCATCTAGGCATCCCTCTATCCACTAAATTTATAACTAAAATCAACTATCACAGACATTATTATTCTGAAACTATACATATTATTTTTATTGTTGTTTTAAGTCAAACAAATTGGATGGATGACATATCTGTAGCATATTATTAGTTATAAGAAGATAATTCAGTAGTTTGCTGCTGAAATACAGAAATCAGGTATTCCAAGTATTATTTTAGTCATGATTGAGAAATCAGAATGAAGTTTTTATAGTCACATTATGACCATTTTTTATTGAAGTGCTCTTAAGCTCTATAGGGAGTGAACTGCCTTTGAACTTAGATATCAATAAAATATTTTTCAGTTTTGAAATGTATTGAGTTATTGAAAGCAGTGGAGAATTTCTCAATATGGTTCAGTTTATGCTGTATGTAAGCAGAGTGACAGATCATTATATACTAACAACAACAAAAGTTACTATGGAAGAAGACAAAGTCCACCATGACAGTTGAGATCTAGTGATTTCAGGGATAAGAGCAATGAAGATGTTTTGCTGAGAATTTACCCTGGTAGTGTCACTGGAGAAAAATGCCATGCCAAAGAGTTTGCAGACCACATCCTCCTGTGCACCTCTGATTGCTCAGATTGATCTTTTAGAAGTTAGGAAGAAATGGGGACTAGCGGTTGGCGTAATGGCTATGTCGCTGGACTCCCATGTAGTTGGCTGCAGTTCGAGTCTTGGACCCAGTGGCTTAAACTTACACCAGGCGCATGTGCGTGTGTGCCCAAGATTCTGAGAGGAGAACAGAAGAGAAGGCATTGTGGCATGGCCATCCCTCTGGGGGGTGATTTCTCACTTTCTGTCTCTCTGACTGTGTCTTTCTGGCGAGTGTACGTGCCCTATAGCAAAAACCTCCCCCCCCCCCCAAAAAAAAAAAAGAAAAAGAAAAGAAAAGAAAAAAGAAAGGAAAAGATATTAAGAAGAAACGAATAACCCATCACATAACTAGAAATCACCACAGGGCCACAAGAAATATGTGAAACCAAGAAAATACCTCTCCCCGAAGAAAAAAGAATAAGTTCTTTTCATCCATGGACAGTACAATGGAACTCATGGAAATGTCTGATAAAGAATTTAGAGTATTCATAGTGACAAAGCTAATAGAGATAGAAGAGAGACAATGAACACCAGAAGAAAAAAGCCAATGAGTTCCAGGAGTTGAGGAAGTTCTTGTGAGAACTGAAAGAGGAAATACACACCATAAAAAAAGAATCGAATGAAACTGTTGATGAAGGCTATAATATAAGAAGTCAAAAACTCCTTTGAAAGTATTAGAAGCAGACTAGATCATGCAGAAAATCAAATCTCAGATGCAGAAGGCAAGATCGCTGGGCTAGTAAAATCCACCACGAAGACTGAGAAAAGAGGCCCAAAATGTGAGAATAATATACTATAAATACTAGATACCTTTAAACGTCAAAACATCTAGATAATCAGTATCCCAGAAGGTGAAGAGACTAATAAGGGCATTGACAATCTATTCCATAAATCCTACAAGAACACTTTCCAAACCTAGAGAGGCATTCAAAGATTCAGACCCAAGAAATACAAAGGACCCCAAATAGGATCAACCGAAGAAGATCTTCTCCAAGACACATTATAGCCAGAATGACTAAAACCACAAAACTAGATACTCAGATTGGCAAGAGAGAAACATCAAGTTACCTGCAAAGGATATCCCATCAGGCTAACAGTAGACCTCTCATTGGAAACAATGTGAGCAAGGAGAAAGAATGGGAAAATATATTCATAGTGTTGAGTGAAAAACAATTTCAACCAAGAATACTATATCTGGCAAGATTATCCTTTATATGGAAAGGGAAGACAAGAACATTCTCTGATAAACAAAACCTGAAAGAATTTACCAACACCAGACCAGCTCTCCAGTAAGTTCTGAAGGGAATGCTGTCCCAGGAAAACTAAAGTCAGACATACAGAAATAAGAGTTCTAAAACAACTAAGAAAATGGCCAGCTTAATGCTAGGGACAAGTCCAGAGTTGAATGATATCCAGAATTTAAACGGAAAGATCGGACCACAACAGAAGATTAAGTACATGAGTTTGAACTGGTGAAGTAGAATTTTATGACTTTTGACTAAAACATTACTGATCTTCTATGCTTTGTTTTCCAGTATTAAGGAGTTTTGTCTTCTCTTGAGTTGTGGACAGGTCCATGTATCTACTATTCGAACAGAATCCTAACGTGTTTCCTGGCTTTAAGTATTAAGCAAATTTCTCTTAACATTTTCTTATTTTGATTTAATTAAAGCTAAAACAATCTTTTTTGAAATTAAAAGATGTATTTTTAAAAACACCTATTCAGTGACCACAGTAAGCTATATAGCCTCAGCTATGTGCTATTTTATAGTATATTCATTCTACCCACAGTTTCATGTTTAAAGTCAACTTTTGTTCATATATATATATATATATATATATGTGTGTGTGTGTGTGTGTGTGTATACATATATATATATATATATATATATATATATATATATATACATATCAGCTGAACTTACTGTTGAAAGTATTTAGATTAATTAAGATATTTTGTGAATCAATACAATGTGGGAAAGAATAAAGGAAAGGGAAGCAACTGCAGATACCAGAGATAGGGTGGGAGGAAGATGGGAAATGGCAGAGGGTGAGAGATAGGAGGAAAAATACATATATACAAGAAACAAGAAATGGAAAATTATTTGTTGATGATAACATGTATGATTAAGCCACTTTACCGTGCATTCTGGCTGGAAATTTGCATTTTGTATGCTGAGATGATGTTCAGTGAAAGTATGTAAATTAAATTTATTAATTAAAAAAAGGAAAAAATAATTAAAAAGTTACTATAAAAAATTAAATTGTAGCATATACTTATAAATTCAGGTGAGTAGGGTAAGTGTAGGAGAACGAAAGAGACAAATAGGTTTGGTAAACAATTTTGATTTAAACTTCCTTAGTTAACTTAATATTTGAATATGTGAGGGCATCCTTCTGTGAGGTCCCTATGTTATATTTATGGGAACAGAGTTTAGGCCATTAGTTGTTATGGTCAAAAAAGCCACTTTACTTTGTGCCTCTTGTGAATCATCAGAAATGTGTAACAAAAATACATAGGTAAGATAATTAAAGTCATGCTTACTTGAACCTCGGGAAGAGGTGTTCTATGTTCTTCCCCTCTCCCAATTATCTATGATGGATTGCTTGATCTGTAGACAACATTCATAAGTCCCTGTACTTTTACTTTTGAAGATACATGCTCAGTATCCTGAATGCTCATTCAGTAGACTTGCTCTCTTATCCCTCTCTTGCTGATTCTAACAGAATAAAACAAAACAAAAAAAAAACAAAAACAAAAGATTAGGGAGACTGCATTCATTTATAGAACATTCCCTGAGCACTTTTTATATCATTGACATTATACTTGTTTACTTTTAGTGAAGGAAGAATAAAGCATGGTCCTTGTTCTCAAGGAACTTGCAGCCTAGTGAAAGGAATCAGTACCTAAACCTTGGGAAATCTAGACAAGTAGGGCCTGATCGTTTGTATTTCAGATGAGTCCCAGAGTTGAATGTGATCCATGCCAAAGTTTCATAATCATAACTTTAGAATAAGCTTATAAACTTCACAAGGTTTTACCTTACCAATAATTCTACTGTAGGCCATAGGTTTTTAAATCATTTATTTTGTTTGATCCTCCAAAGTTCTTTTATTTCTTTCCATAGAGTAAAATGAACCCTTTCAATTTTATGGTGATTTGATATAATCTTTCCTACTTATACGAATTTAATTTCTTAGTGTATACAATGGACAATTTAGATGGTTTTTCTAAGATAAAAATGCTTGGGGCACTAATTTCTATTGGTTTCATTCAGTTATCTCTCAGGAGATAAAAAAGATATTGTACCACGTTGAACAGAAAGTTCAACCAGAATGTGAGAATAAACTAGAAACTTTTTCTCATGACTTAGGGCTTCAACATTATCTCGGAAATCCTGAAGAATACACTGTGGACTCAACAACTTGGGAAAAGTGCTCTGAGAAAAATTGGTATTGATGCTTCCTCCTCACTGACTTAAATGTTTTGTCCCTCCAAAATTCTTGTTGAAACTTAATTCCCAGTACAATGGTATTAAAAGGTGTGGCCTTTAGTAGATGATTGAACCTTAACAGCAGAGCTGGTCGCGTTTGACCTTATCGTTTAATTATGTATTATGTATATTCCCTGGGATTTTATAGAAGTTGGAATTTAAGAATGATGAACAAGAATATTTGGAAGAAGCAATCTCTAAGCACAAAGTCTAACAAATGCTGTGTGGCTTCTCTTAACTGCTTATAGTGAAATATGGAAAAAGAGAAGAAAATTTAAGACTGATTTTGTCATTAAAGAGAAGAAGAATATAAATATTTTGAAAATTCTCAGGTATGTAAAGAATGTGTGTTTAGAGGAGAAAACCAAGATTGTGACCAGATAACTGATAAGGAGATTAATGTAGATAGAAGAAAGTCAGGTATTATTCATCAAGACTATGGGAAAATGACCTCAAAGGCATTTTTTTCAGAGATCTTAGTGACTGCCATGCCTATTCCAGGGCCATAATACCAGAGCTTTGAATGGCAGAATGGTTTTCAGAAAGAGGTCTGAGGTGCCCAAAGAACCTCAGGGTTTTTTTGCCCAGGGTTACCTTGGGTCATCTGCTTCCTGAATTCCGGTAAAGTGATCTTCAGCTGCCCTAGCTCAGGAAAGCTTGCACTGTCACTACAGAGGGGACAGTGATAAGCCTTAGCAACATTCACATGATGTTAACTCTGCATGCACAAAGAGTGCAAGAGCTGTGTAAGCATGGGTATCTTCTCTAGATATCAAAGGTTGTCTCAGACAGCCATAGGACCCAGATACAGATGAGCTGCAGCAGCAGAAACAAGAGAGAGCGTGCATTAGTGCAATGCTTAGTGAAGCCTTGGCTGGGCAGCTCCTAAAACCTCGAACCTGTAAAGCCACCAACATGCAACACCAGATTGGGAGAGGTAGAGGCACTTGACTTTAACCCATGAAAGCTATAGCATGGGTTAAATCCAGTAAGTTCAAGGGGGAGCATTACTTTGAGCCTTGGGGCCTAACTTCCATCAAGTATGTCCAGGGAGCAAAAGTCGAAGAAGATTATTTTCCAGTCCTAGGATGTAATGTTTGCTCTACGGGGTTTTAGACTTACTTGATATGTTTTTCCTTTTTTTCTTTCTCATTTCTCCTTTTTGGAATGGAAATATCTGTCCTATGCCTTCCCATTATTGTATTTTGGAAGCAATAACTTGTTTGCTTTCACAGACTCACTTCTAGAGGGGAATATGCCTCAGGATGAATCATACCTTAAGCCTCACCCACATGATATTTAGATGACACCTTAGATTTAGACTTTGAAGTTAATACCGGAAAGTTAAGACTTTTAGGAGGCTATTGGGATAGAATAAGTATTTTTGTATGTGAGAAGATTAATTTTGGGAGGCTAGGGATAGAATAATATGGTTCAAATGTTTTTGTCTCCTCCAAAATTCAAGTTTAAGCTTAATTCCCCATGCAAAAGTGTTAAGAGGTGTGGCCTTTAGGAGGTACTGAGTCATGAGGGTGCCCTCATGAATAGGAATAGATAAAGGACTTGATGGAAGGAGTTCACCCCTTTTTGTCTATTCACTTTCTACCATGTTAGGGTCCTATTTGTCCCTTCTAGAGGATGCAGGATGAAAGACATCATCTTGGAAGCAGAGATTGGACCCTCATTAGACAGAAAACCTGCTGGTCCCTTGATTGTAATATTTTCAGTCTCCAAAATTGTGAGAAATAAATTTCTGTTCTTTGTAAGCTACCCATTCTCAGGCATTCTGTTTTAGCTGCACAAATAGACTCAGACAGAGGACAAATTCCAGTTTTCACATGAAGCCTTGATGGGCACTGATGTAAACACCCAATATTCAGAATTGCTTTACCCTAGCATCTACCTTGGTATTTCTCAACCCAGACTTCATCTAAAACCTGGATTCGTCCCAGATTAATTAAACCAGCATCTGGAGCAGGTGGAGGAGTAAGCAGCCATCAGCATTTGAGTCTAATAGCTGCCAAATTGAGACTACACCCCTGAGCCACCTGAGTGTGATATTATTTTGTGAGTGTCATTAAGTATAATCAAAGTCTGGTGCCAGGTCACGCTATAGACTTTCTTGATCTTCTTTATGATGGTTATTCAATGATTTATTTTCTTATAGTATTCATTTCTTTCTCAAATCTTAATTCTGTCTTCTCAAATCTGTAGACTTAGAAAGGATATAATCCTTTAAAATCTGAGATGGGTGAGCATATTTATCGATTTGCAGGTGGTGTGAAATAAGAATTCTCTGGTGTTGCTGACTCTGTTGTGACAAAAGAGACTACTTACTGTATTTTAAAACTTTATGGTTATAATGGTAAATGGATGATCTCCTGCTACCAAGGGCCTTTCCTTTAGGCAAAATAATTATTAAAATCACATCATTCTTCAACTTTTTTAATGGGTTTAATTGCTTCTCCAAAAAATGCGTGTTAGAATCTTAACCCTCATATCTTCAAATATGATGTTATTAGAGTGGGTCTTTAAAAGGTTGTAAAGTTAAAATAAGGCCATCCAGGAGGGCTCTAATCTATAAAAAGGAGAAAATTTAGACATAGACATATATACAAAGAACACCATGTGAAGATTGCAGTTATGCTGCCACAAGTTAAAGAACTACCAGATGGTAGGCAATGGGTCTTGAATAGGAGCTAGAATAGGTCGAGCTCTGTTAGAGGTGGCATGGCCCTGCCAACACCTTGATCTCAGACTTCTAACCTCCAGACAATACATATCTATTGTTTTAGTCACTTGGTTTCTGGTACTTTGTTAAGGCAGAGCTAACAAACTAATGCAACTTCCCAGAATAATGTATTTGTAAACATCTTTAATAGTTTATGAAGGACAAAACATACATTAGGATATGAATGACAAAGACTGGTCTTGAAGGACAAATGGGAGTTCGACAGGCAGAGAAGTTTGGGGGTTGAGAGGGGCAAGAAGAAGACTGGGAGAATAGAAATCTAGGTCTAGGAAACAACAAAAATAAAGATAGGTAGGTAAATGATCAAGAATGTTTCCCAGAAGCAGAATAATAACATTTGTTTGGAGTGTACATGGGGGGAATGATGAAAGAAAACACTGTAAAGATAGATTATTTTTACATTGACAAAACACTGTAGAGATTATTTTTACATTGACAGAAGCCTCGAATGCCAGTTAGTGGTTGATATAATAGAACTGGCACTGAGATGATCTTGACCGGTAACATTACACCTCTGTGTGTGTGGGCATAAGAGATTATGCAGGTAGAATCTGGATAGAGTCTGGATCCTAGCACACCAGTATCCAAGAGGGAAACCTCAAAATAGTACCTGGAACCTGGGCATTCACAGTGTGTGCCAGGGTCATGGAGGTGCACACCTGTCAAGTATCTGTATTTAACACACCTGCAGTATGGGGGCATGCAGACATAGGAGCAAGAGCATGTAGAATCCTCTAATTCTACCTAAAAGCCTCTGCAACATTGATCAACTACACGATCTAGTCAAGTCACCTTACACATGCCTTAAGCATAACCTTAGTTATTTCTCTTCTGTGCCAAATAGTCATTTGTTAGTTTTTACACTTCTGTCATCTTTTCCCCACCATTTCCCTCCAGCCAAAATAAACCCCTGGCATAGCAAGGCAACTCCCTTTGGAAGTACCAAAAAGTCATGGGTCTCAGCGATGACTGTATTTTCTTCATCTGCAGTGCATGACGGCTGCCTAATCTACTTAGGCAGCTCAGCACTAGCAGGTAAGTTAGATGTGACAGTGCCAATAGGATGGATTATAGTGCTCAACATCAGGTCACTCTTTCACTTGAAATTCTTTGTGAATATGGACAAATCTGGAGCCACAGAAGCAGTATAATCCTCTGCTGGGCTGCAGGGGCTGAGCCAGCCTCCGTAGCTGCCTGGCTCCCTCCTCCAGGTGTTAGACATCACTCACTGTGACTTCTTAGTCCTGTCCTGACGATGTGGTAGCTCTTTGGTTGTTGATAGGAACGTCCAAGTGTGTGGAGCCCTGTATAAGGGCATGCTGGGAGCTACAACTTCTGTTCTGTATATTTACCATCACTGTGGGGACGGCAGTCTTTCCCCTCAGGTGTTTTGTAAAGCAATCTGGAATCTGTTGCTTACAGAGCTGAATTCTGCATCTGATCAGTAACTTCCCAGCAAATTCATAAGAACAGGACCTCAGCTTGTTTCTGCTGCCATTATCGTAACCAGAAACATGCATAGCTGAAGCATTGCTGAGTAAAATGTCCTTTGCACAAAGAATCATTAAGTAGATAATGTCAACTCTACTGTTTATTTTTCTTTCTTTTTTTTTTTTTTTTGAGAGGTTTTCACTATAGGGCGCGCGCGCTTGCCAGATAGACAGAGAGAGACAGAGAGACAGAAAGCGAGAAATCACCCCCCAGGGGGGATGGCCACGCCACAATCCCTTCTCCTCCATTCTCCTCTCGGGATCTTGGGCATGCACGCACACGCGCCTGGCGTGAGTTTTAAGCCACCGGGTTCGGGACATGAACCACGGTTGACTACGTGGGAGTCCAGCGACATGGCCATTACACTAACTGCTGGTCCCCAACTCTATTCTTTCTTAAGGGTACAATGGAAGGTAGTCCCAAAGTAAAGTGTTCAGAAGTGATCTACAATTAGGTGTAATGAGCAGGAAATACATTTCTCTTATAGAAAATAATAGCTTCTATCTCTGTTAACCTTGGGAAATGTGAATTTAACCATATAGAAATGCTTTATGAATGTAGAAGTGGGTAAAACTAGCTTCAGAATAGGGGAGAAGAGAAAGAGGGAGGGAAAAAGAGAAAATCAAACATGCATAGGAAAATAGAGATAGATGAAGAAAGAGTCCTTTTGGCATTATTGTTTTGGGTTCTAATATTTGGTAAATCTTTATTTCATCTCATATCATAGAAGATATACCCTTGGGACTAGCAATTAGAGTAATGGCTATGTCGCTGGACTCCCATGTAGCTGACTGCGGTTCGAGTCCCGGACCCGGTGACTTAAACTCACGCTAGGCGCGTGTGCATGCATGCCCAAGATCCTGAGAAGAGAAGAAGGAATTGCTGTGTGGCCATTCCCCCTGGGGGGGTGGTGATTTCTCGCTTTCTATCTCTCTGTCTCTCTCTGTCTTTCTGGTGATTGCACGTGCCCTATAGCAAAAACCTCTCAAAAAAAAAAAAAAAAAAAAAAAAAGATATACCCTTACATTCTTATATATTTTTTTCCCTTTTGTTTTTGCTAACTCAAGCTAGTTCCTATTTTTCATAGTCTCAAGGTCTTCAGTTATAGGTATTCCTTTTTTCTTTAAAAAAAGAATTATTTTATTTAAATTTATTTATTTTAATTTGACCAGAGAGGGACAGTATATGAGAGAGAGAGAGCACATCCGGGACTTGAAACACAGTTGGCATGTGGGAGTCCAGTGCCCTTAACTACCACGCCACCTGCTGGTCCCAGTTATGGGTATTTCTTATCATAGACCAAGCTAATTTTCCCTAAAATACAATAGCCATCTTTTCCCAAGTCTCAGAAAAATGTAAGTTAATGAATAGTCTCAATTTTATGTTTTTCTCCCCCAAATTATTTTTTAAATCATTCAAAATTGTAACCGCTTGCCTAGTTGTGAATATTAGCAGATAACAAAATGAATGAATGAAGAAATGTTAATAGGAAAACTGAGAAGTAGCCCTTTGTGTTTAGTTCACTACTTGTTTTGCTAGACATGTGGTAATCATGTTGTTTTGTGTATATGTATTTATACACCTGTATGTTTATATGCATACAGAAACATATATATCTATGTAATAGCCATATTCTCTACAAGTAAGGTAGATGCTTATTTCTGTGTTAAAATTAAACAGACCAATTAGGCTTTTGACACCTGAAAAAACTTGGGAGCCACTGCCTTAGAGTATTTGAAATCTCTTCTATTTTCTTCCTTGCCACCTTTCCCAGGCACTGCAGAGCCATGTGGGCTCCTATCTGCCCCTCCCATCATTATTTTATCCCCTGCCCGCCCAATTTCTAGCCTTTCACATGGGAGCATCCTCATCATCCATGCTGGTACTTCACATCTGTGGGGCCTCTGTTGTGAACAGAATAAAAAACCAGAACCTCCATGCATATCTTATTGGGGAGAAGAATCATTCCTCACCATGACCCTGGAAGTGGGAAACCAGACCTTGCACCATGGTGTGGATTTCTTAGAAGTTTGCTCAACACTGGATCAGTTTATAAGGATATCACCTGCTTATTAACTCATTAGATCACTTCTATATCGGGCTTAGAGCTTTTATTTATTAATTTTTTCCCAGTATTTTTAAAAGTTAGACCTGTGAATGGATGTAAGGATATCTTATTAAATATAATAAAACTTTTCACATCAAATGAACTTCAAACTCACTTGTTGAATACTTTTTTTTTGGAGAGGTTTTTACTATAGGGCATGTGCGCTCACCAGACAGAGAGAGACAGAGAACAGAGAGAGAAATCACTCCCCAGAGGGGATGGCCACGCTGCGATCCCTTCTCCTCCATTCTCCTGTCGGGATCTTGGGCACGCATGCACAAGCGCCCGGCGTGAGTTTTAAGTCACTGGGTCCGGGACTCGAACTGTGGTCGACTACATGGGAGTCCAGCGACATAGCCATTACGCTAACTGCTGGTTCCTCAAATACTTTTCATAAATGTTTGTTGAACTTCTTATGGTGTTCTGATGATATGTTTGTCCTATGTTTGTTGAATTCCAGATTGACTTGATTTTCTTTTCTTGCTTATCATATGTTTTAATGAAGAGGAAAGTACTAATTATTGAGTCTGTCCTTTCACAAACACGTGTCTGTTACTCACGTAGATAACTGGCAAATTTACTAGTAATAAAGCTTAGTTTCCCATAAATAAAGAAATCTGGCATTTAGAACTCTATTTACTAAAATTTCAAGGGAGGCAGCTTTCCCTTGGGAAGGCCATGTATTTATTCATTCTAATTTGGTATTTAAAATTCCGTTGTTTATTTTATCTTTCTAATTGTTCTTGTGGTTTAGAAAATCATATTGCTTCAAATGGAGTCCCTCTCTTTTATTGGCATTTTCAGACAGCAAAATCTTTGTCTTTAAAACTGTATTTCTTTCTCCAAGGTCTACCCATCTTGATATATCTGAGATGTATACTCTTGTAGAGTTAATGTGTTAGACACATGAGGGATTTTCGTGAAATTGTTATACTCAATGTTAATCTATAGACATAAATTTACAATGTTTGTTATTTTGTTTCATAGGATTTTTTTTTTTCTCTGACTCTTACCTTTTTACTTTCACTTCTTCTGGCTCTGTTCCAGTGAAACTTCTCTTCTCCCTGGTGGTTCCCTCCTCTCTTAGGGTCCTAAGTAGTGATAGGAGGATGAGGGATAAAGATAATGTTTATGGGAAGCACTCAGGAAGTCTTTTCTAAATAGTTATGCTTAGACTCATCTTCAAATATTTTCATTTAGTTAGTCTGGAGTGAGACTTAAATATGAATTTTTCAAAGCTCCTCAGGTAATTCAGACATGCTCCTTTGGTAGGAGTCACTCCTGTACTGGCTGTCTTTGTCAGTTGGTATGTCCACTTGTTATCTGTTTGTCCTTTAATTTTTTTATTTTTTAAAAATTATTTTATTTAACTTTATTTATTTATTTATTTGTTTGTTTTAATTTGATCAGAGAGGGACAGAGTGAGAGAGAGAGAGAGAGAGAGAGAGAGAGAATGAGAAAGCCATCACCAGGTCTAGGACTCGAACTGTGGCAAACCAAATGGGAGTCCAGCGCCTTTAATCTCCATGCCACCTGCTGGTCCCGTCCTTTAATTTCTATAATTACAATCCAAAACTGTCCATATACAGGCCTTAGGTCATTTACCTTCAATATCTCCCAATTTCAATCTACCTTCTACACTAAATTCATCCTAATTTTTCTTTTCAAACTTTATTTCATCCATGAGAGAGAGAGAGAAAGAGAGAGAGAGAGAGAGAGGAGAGACAGGAAGGGGGGAGTACTCCCAGAGGATCTTCATGTTGTGATCTATCCCCAGACTTAGCCAGTCCGGATCATAGGTACAGTCAGGTACATGCCTGGCATGGAAAGAGAGGCATCAGGATGTGAACTCAGGACCTTCCTGTGTGGGCCCAGCTTTGCAGAGTATTACATTACTACTCTACCACCCAGCCCATCATATTAATTATCTTTTAAGTAAAAACCTTGGTCTTAACTATGTTTGCAAAAGTAGTAACTGTCATACAATTTTCAAAACTCAGAAACAGAAACGTGATCTATAAAAGTGGAAGTCACTTTTAATCATATTCTCAGGTATAACCAGATCCAATCAGAGAAATAAGAAACACTGTGGCTATTTAAAACAAGTAACTTAATTCAGGTAATTTATTGTAGTGGCCTTGGACAAGAGTGAGAAATTTATAAGGGTTTGGCAAGGCAACCTAGTGATTCGTGACTCCAAGAAGCTGCTGAGCTCCTAAACTGGAGGGATGAAGGGAAAGGCACTGTTACCAGAACTCAAGGGCCAGGGTCACCTAGAGTCAGCTAGGAAGAAATGGCAACCGATGAATGTAGCTGTTACTGGAGAAATCCAAGGAGGGAGACAAGTACCCTGGCTTTTCCTCTCCACCGGCTCTTCAATCTTATTGGTCAAATAACCAGTGGAGTTAGCCCCACTATGATACAGAAGGGGAAAGGGGGGACCAGCAGTTAGCCTAATGGCAATGTCACTGGACTCCCATGTAGTCGACTGCGGTTCGCGTCCCGGACCCGGTGGCTTAAACTCACTCCGGGCGCGTGTGCGTGCGTGCCCAAGATCCTGAGAGGAGAATGGAGGAGAAGGGATTGCGGCATGGCCATCCCCCCTGGGGGGTGATTTCTCGCTTTCTGTCTCTCTGTCTCTGTCTGTCTGGCGAGTGCACGTGCCCTGTAGCAAAAACCTCTCCAAAAAAAGAAAAATTCAGAAGGGAAAAGGGTAAAAAATTGGGTCTGAGGGCGAACAGGCATTGCCACTATTCATAAATCTTTGGAAAACTGATATTTTCACAGCATGGCTCTGATTACATGGCTACCACATGAATAGTTGGCCTTTGCTTTTGCATTATGCCCATGCAAAACCGAATTCCTAAACCCTCTAAAATATGACAACTTGGACCAGCAGTGGCATGGTCATTAAGGTGCTGAATCCTACAAGGCCATCTCCACAGATATGAGTCCTGAAACCAGTCCTAGGCACATATGTGTGTGTGCCTAATATCCTGGGAAGAGAGTTGGAGAAGGAATTGCGGCATGGCCATCTTCTCCAGAATAATTTCTCATGTGTCCTCTCTCTTTCTTTCTCTCTCTCTCTCTGGTGAGTGTAAGTGCCCTACAGGAAAAATAAAAATCCAAAACCAAGTAAATAAGTAAAATAATATATGACATCTCCAAATCCTTATAATTGTCTCTTCTCCTTTCAAATATGCACTGTGGTTTGTTCATGACATCCCCTCTTTCAAAAAGGCTTCCCTGGCACATCCTCATTTACTATCCCACGTGAAGTCTTTTCTAGTCCCTGGAGCCCTCTGTGACTACTTCCTCGACACAGCTACATGTATTTCTGGTCTCACTTATTTGAGCGTATTTTTAAAAAATCGACTTTACCACATTCTTTGAGTTTTCAGGTGTCTTTCATTTCTCCCCAGTTAGATTTTAATAATCCTGAGGGCAGGGAATGTCTGTTTCCTCAGGACATAGGTCAGTGCCCATAACATAGTTGATATTTCATATCACTGTATGTGGTTATGTTAACCGAGGATGAAATCAATCTAATTAAACTGGAACTCTTGCCTAAATCAATCCTAACACTGACTCTAGGAGAAATCTGAACTATTAAACCTTATTGTAACTACCATACAGAGAAATGGAAAATAAACAAAATAAAATAATAACTAATATACCTGATCTCAAAGTTTTATTTTACTCAGTGTTCAGAATAAAATAAAAAAATTATGAAATGTGATGGAACAGGAAATTATGCTTTATAGTCAAGAAGAATAGTAAGTGGAAGTAAACAAATAACTTGGTTTTAGTAATTAGACAGAGACTGAGAGAAAGAAAGTGATAAATCACCCCCCACCCCAGGGGGATGACCACACCACAATCCCTTCTCCTCCTTTCTCCTCTCAGGATTTTGGGCACACATGCACTCACGCCTAGAGTGGGTTAAGCCTCTGGATATGGGACTTGAACCATGTTGGGCCATGTGGGAGTCCATTACCTTAACCACTATGCCATCTGCTACCCATCCCCTACCTCCCAAAAAAAAACTTTTTCTTTCATGACACACACACATACAAGTCCTGGCCAGGATCATGCTCCAGTCCTTTCTGCAGCCTCCCAGCCAGCCAGGAGCATGGGCAAGTATGGGTGTGCCTGGTGTGTTCTGGTCAACCCAGGATATGAAGTTAGGCCTCCGGTATGTGTCTACCTTTATGTAGCCATACCACCATGGCTGGGCCAGTAGCTTTTTTTTTTTTTTTAAATAAAGTTAAACATACTTTTACCACCTATCTCAGAAATCCTACTCTTACGTATTTATCTAAGAGAAACGGAATATGTAGTGAAGATGACCTATATGCAAATATTCATAATTTTATGCATTATAGCCTAAACTGGAAACAATTGAAATGTCCATTAACAAATAAATGGATAAATAAGTATATTGTACTAATCAGTATGGGCTACCATAACAAAATGCCATAGGCCTGGTTGCTTAAATGACAGGAATTTATCTCATAATCCTGGAGGCTAAGAGGTCAAGGGGCTGAATAACTTGGTTCCTGGTGAGGGCTTGCTTCCTGGTTTGCATACAACCACTTTCAACCACCTCACATGGCCTTTTTTGGGTGTATGCACATAGAAAGAAAGAAAGACCTCCATTTTCCTCTTCTTACATGGCCATCAATCCTATTGGATTAAGACTACTTTTATGAACTTTAACCTTAACTTAAATCTGAAAATCTCAAAATTCATGTTGATAATTAGGATTTCAACATAAAAAACTGGGAGGACATGATCCACTGTATAGTAGGTATATTCATCCAGTAGAATACTAACCAACCTAAAAAGGGGTGAATTAGTGTATTTCATAGACATTCTGAGTAAAAGAAGCCAGATGCTAAAGAGTACATACTTCAACTCCTTTAGTTTAGTGAGAAAGCCAAGGAGAGATTGACCATGATGTGGGAAGGTACACAAAGGAAACTCGTGGGATGAGAGCGGTGCTATGTCTTGATTGGGGTGATAGTTACATGGGTACGCATATTGGTCAAAACACACTGACTATATTTAAAACTTGTGCCTTTTATTGTACATAAATTATTATGTTAATGAAGAGAAGACCATTAAGAAAAACTCTTCCCTGGTGATTTTGATATATTTTCTGGTTAGGGAGCACTGTTCTGTAGAGTCTGCATTTTACATAGTCTTACAAATGATGAAACAGGGGATTGCAAACTAACATATTTATGATGTGCTTTCATATAATAGATTCTCCAGTTTACAGATGCAAATCAGAGGAAGGGACTTGGGCAAGGTCACCTTTCTGACCAATTAATTCTGGGATGGGAACCATATTTCTAGCTTTCAAGTTTAGACTGTTTGGTATTAGAGGAAAATAAATAATAAAACACTGAATCAAGTAGGTCTAAAGGGGTTGAGGATGCTAGAGTTTGCTGTCTCCCAGGATGTAATTCTAAACTTTCATTTGGGTTGTGAGGAGCAATTAAGGAGCAGGCAGATTTTCTGTGGTGTTGAAAAAGGCCTGTGCTGACCAGGCAGAGGCTGGGAATGTGATCTCAGCAGGAAATGTCTTCAGTCTCCAGCACCCCTTTCAGCCCTGTAATGTTACCCAAGTATTTTCCTTAGACTTTCAAGTCTTTCCTTCCAGGGATGGGCTTTTCAAGTTTAACCTCTGAGGCACCAGGTCTACTATTAGCATTTTCCTTTCTAAGTCATTTTCAATAGAGGGTTCACTACACTTTGAATTCTCTGGGGGCAGGAATCACTGCTCACACATCTAACACAATAGTGGGGGCTGAATGTTTGTGAAATATCTGTAGGTATTTAACAACAAAGAGAAAAACATTCTCATTTCCATCAGCAACAGCTTGCGGTGTTATGCAAGCACTTTGACGCAGCTTCATGAACTGCAGAATTAAATCTGCAACCACAAAAGAAGCTGATTTCTCGTGGCCCTTTTGTAATTTCAGAAAGGTTTTGGGAAGTCTCTAAATTGAATTTAACTTGAGCACAGGCCGAACTTAAAACCCTCATCTGTTTTAAGTCATCCCCTCCCTCCCATACGCTATAAACTCATCCCCTCCCTCCCATGCCCTGTACACTCATACAGAGTCTGAATCCTAAGTGCTTTGGCTGTGGACATATGCTCTGTGTGAAAGGCCAAGTAACCCAAGAGGCTGAGATTACTGCCTGCCTCACCACATTCCTTTTGTTTGAATTCACTCGGCTGAAAACCACTGAGTGGTTGTAGAATGGCCTGCACAAAACAGTGGGGGCTCATCGGGTCACAAAGGTGGTGGAGAGAGCACTGCCTCAAGAATGTCAGTGTTATTATTCAGCAAGGGAATTAGAAGATGAGGAGAATATTTTTCAAGAACGATATGCCAAACATGTCCTAATACAAAATCAAGATGCAATTGACAGTATCTCGAAGCCATATTCCATGACAATGTTTTTAAAATTTGTTTCTTGACTCTGGCTGGGTCACTTATCTCATGGATACCAGGGAATCTTCCTGACCACAGGGACAGTCCATTTAATAATCAAGATAATGGTTGTAACACATCACTAATGTGAGATATTTGGGGGATCTTTGAGATGAGGAGAGTTAACTCTTGCTCATATCAGAGTACAACAAAGGTAAAGAGGAAGAAAGGTGGTGGTGTATGTTATTCTCCACATTGTCATTCAGAAACTCGTATTTCTTACACAGTATAACTACCATTGTTCAGTATTTGTCCTTCACTGCATTAGGCTGGCAAAAGGGCAAAGAGAGAGCTCATGGGGGAACCACATAGGAACTTTAGGGAGTAGGTCTAAGACTGCTTTAGTATCACCTCTGCCATCCCTCCATTGACCAGAGCTGTGTCACATGGCTTCAACCAACCTCAGAGAAGGCTGGAAAATGTGGTCTGGTTTTATATCAAGAAGGAAAAAGAAAGAAAGAAGGTTTCATGAGCACAAAGCACTGTCTCTGCCACAGTATGTAATAGTAGGTGGCAGTCACATAAATTCTACCTTTATTAAGATACTTAAATATCTACTGACAAGTGGGAAAATGAGTATGTTCCATGTTATTCTTCCCAAGTGGTGTTGGTGTGGCTTCTGGTATGGTAATTATAGACAGTGGTCCATTCACTCTTATACCATCCTTATAACCAATGCCTATTCCTTAACATACAATTTGACAATTGGCACTGATTATATAAATGTTCCCATAGAGCAGATTTTTCAGTGCAGTACTAAAATCATACTTATTTTGAGAGCTGTGTAAAATCTTCAGCTAATCAAGAGTCAGGACACAGGATTTTGTAACAGGATTTCAAAATCATTTTATTCTTTCACTTTCTAAAATTATACCACTAAGCAGAAATATTAGTCAATATATCATTGTAATTAAAATGATATAGTAAAGATCAGTCAGAAAATAGCTCCAAATTTTCGTTTCTTTAGTTAGTTAGATAGTAACAGTTCCAGAATGAAGTCAGAAGCATTTATTAGGAGCAGGTGAAGGTGGTAGGAACAGAGAAAAGAAGTACGTCCATCTACTTTTTTCTTCTAGGCAGGGAAGGAGCACAAGGCTGGGAGCCCTTCACAGCATGGGCAGAGTATGAGGCTGCCAGGATTTTTGGAAAAGTTGGAAGCAGGGGGAACTGTTTCAGAAGCACTATTTCTAGGTGCTATTTTAGGTGTCTTGAACAGGCACTGTAGCCATTTCCAACTGGACTGACTTCCCTTGGTCTCAATATAATATCTGCATTAAGGACTCATGCATGCCTTAAACCCATTCCCTAACTGTGTTCTCATGGCTGATCAGATCTCTAAAACCTATAAGCATTGTTGTAGGCCATGCTTCCATTTGAACCATCTCAAAGTTTTCTTGGAGGTTCTTTATGAAAGACCTGACACGGAGCTGGAGGATTAAGCATGGTTACATTGGGATAACTAAACATCTGGGCAGCCATCTCCTCCTGCAGACCTGTCACTCCCAGGCAAGTCATGATATCATTTCCTAATTATGCAACGTTCTGTTCCATGAGCATTTTTAGTTCTCACTGTTCTGTATGTTGTACTACATCCCTGACTGAATAACTGTGAGGAGTTCTGGCTACACGTTTCCATGTGGTTAATTGCAACAGCATGTGGCAAAAGTCCTCACTGAATATGTAATCTGATGCCACTAATGTGATGGTGTCAGGTGCATAAAATGCTTGAGATTTTTTTTCTTCATATGGAATAAATTACTTCATTGGGAGGTTGGAAACATGCCAATTAGTTTTTGAGAGCAGAGAAGAGTTCTTTCTTTGTCATAAAAGTCCTTAGGATTTTTTGCAAATAAAAGTCCCTTTAGTACAGACCTATAGGAGAGAGGGCCCCTCTGCACCAGACCATGTGCTCTGTACGTTATGAGGCAAGAGGGAGGAGAAGGATAGAAGGAAAGGTGCCTAGAAATCACACCCATGGGGGTGGTGAGGATAGAAGTGAGATGAGAGAAGAGAATAAAGAGAGTAGAATTCAATAAGATCAAGGAGAGGGTAGGAGACTTTTAGAGTAAAAGGTTTGAAATAAATGCAAGAAATGCAGAAATCATTCCATAAATGTGAGGCTTCAAGTCAGTAGACTTATTAGATGCCTTAGTATAACCCACAAAACAAATATAATTATTACCAGTGGGTAAGTCAGAAAACCTCTTTCATTCCACTTCCTCATATGCAAAATGGGAATACCAGTAGTTATACCTAATAAGAGATATTGTGGGGTTTATCAGAGAGGATATACATAAAGCTGTTAGCAAAGAAATTGTCATAGAGCAAAAACTCAAGGTAGTTGAGTTTTGGGGCTATTTACAGGCCCATGGAAGAGTTATATGGTACTTACAGATTATCTGCATATTTCCCACTTCCTTCCTTTCTTATATTCCCTGAACATATGGACAATAGAGAAAGTAAAAGCTGGGAGAAATGCCAGCACCTGCGTTTTTGAACATACAGTTACAGTGTTGAGGGGACATCAAGAAATCATCTTTTATGTAGAATTGTGTTTAAGTATCTGAGACAGGTGACTCTCTATCCTGTTCTTAACTTTTAAGGGCGTGGTTTTTCTCAGTAGTGGGTTCAGGGTCTAATTATCTGGATGTTTAACTGAAACACCACTTCCATCTGGTTCTGATCTCCTTGGCAATACACAACAGCTGGAGTTCTCTAAAATAACCCATGACCTATAGGGTCGGAAGATAGGAATAACATCCATGCTAAACCTAGCGATGTCAAACCAGGCTTAGCATAGATTCCTAAAGGTGAGCTTAAGGTCATGTGTCATCTGCCTTCAATCAGAGATGTTTGTGGGAGAAAATGAGAAGCAGGTCATGCCACAATGCAGTCCAGCTGTCTGAAAAACCTCCAGGGAAGAGAATCAAGAGGCAATAAGGCAAAGCAGGCAGAGTTCAAGGTGACTTATGTGGCTTCTCTGGATTGGTCCATCTCGACATCAAAATAGTCATAAATTAATGGAAGTTTCACAGTGGAAATTCAGCCTGGACAGTCTCTCTGAGACTCTTACAAGGTTTGATTCGTGGTACAGCTGAACGTGCATCCAGCTATAATAGAGGCCTACTGTTGTTTCTGCCAGCTCCTTCAGAGCCTTCTTTTTGAAGCCTTTGTCACTTCTGTGGATCCCACTGGACTTGTCCTAGGTTTCCCACCCACCTCTGAAGTCAAGGGCAACAAATCTTATCCCTGGGCTATAATCAGAGGCTGACTTATGATGCATGTTTCCCCAGGTGTTATGTGCCAGGGTCATATTTCTGACGATTCATCATAGGGCAGTCCTTCCACAAATAAAAACACAAATAAATGAAACAAGAGCACACCTTTCCTGACTCACACGCATCATGTGTTTCAACATGTGAATGTTTTCTCATTTAATTGGTCTTGAATCTCATTCTTCAAGTTTTATTTGTATAGTTTGTCCTTAAGCATCTGGAAAACAGAGGTCACATCTCACTTATCTTTATTTCTCCATTGCCTTAAAACATACTAAAACTATAGGTGAATGGCAAATGCTTCTTGAGCGAATGAATGAGACATGAAAAAAATCCCCATCTATCTTTTTGCTTACACTGATTTTTATTTCAGATCCTAAGTCAGGGACTTTAATTCACCAATCTGCGTACACACAGCTGGATGCAATACCCTTGGTTTTCCTGGTGCCATCTGCTGGCTAAGTCACCCCCCACAGATGAAAAAACTGAACAAAAGGAGCATTTGTAAGAAGAGAAGGAGGTGTGGAAACTGGACAGGAAGAGGTGTTTAAGGGAAATGGTGTACATTAGCAGATGTCACAGAGATTTATTTCTTTTTCTATGGGGATTTACTCTAGTGACCAAACTCTGCTTTTAGGATTTTTTTTTTCCAAAAAAGCATTTGGAGCATTCATCATTTGCTATGGGGGCTGCTTTGTGGGCAAAACTTTCCTTCTTTTCACATTTTGGATTCAGATTTTAGTCTTGAAATATTGAGAGGAAAAACACCTTGAAGTTTTGGGAAAAGAGAAAGTGCAAAGCCTAGGGTGGAGGAGGGAGCTGTCAAAGTAAATTCTCTAGGTACCCTTCTCAAAGCATTCTTTTCCCTACCCCTCATTCCTAGCAACCACATCAAGAAAGTATAAAGAGGGAAGGCCTTAGACCCTCTGTGTGGTAGGGAAATGCAAGACATTTGAGCTCTTGGCAGGGTGTTTGAGGCCACATTTTGGATCTGGTGCCAGACAACAGGTCCTGTGTGTTCCTGAGGGAGCATCCTCAGGCTTTGAGGGTTGCCAACAAGCAGGGTAACCTGTGTATAAGCCGTACACTTAGGAGACACAATAAATCCTCACTGATTAATTCCAGACCAGCACTCCCTTCCCAGAGATGTAAATTTTCCTCAGAATTATTTTTGAAAATGAGGAGTGCTTGGAAAAGTTTGAAAGAGGGAAGATATATATATATATATATATATATATATATATATATACACACACACACACACACACACACACACATACACACACACACACACACACACACGCGTGTGTGTGTCTATTTATTTTATAATTGATCGTGTGCCGTAAAGGATTTTTTATGATACTTTTTTTGGGGGTACCGCAAATAGAAATACAGGATAATAATTATCATTAAATATAAGTTGGTGGAAAAGCAAGGGACAGAAAGACACCTCATTAGGAAAGTAACTCTCCAGAGATACTTTTTAAAAAATATATATTTCTTAAAATTGTAATTAATTATTTAGTTTTTCCTGTATTTAATTAATTTATTTATATTTACATTTAATCACTACATGTTTATAGTTGATGACATAGTTTTTATCCAGCACGAATACAGTGCATATTAGTCAAGTCAAAGATATTACCATGCACATTATCATCAACAGATAGCTTTTCATTTCTGTGTCTGTTAAATGTTTTGTTGTTTTTTTCCTCTGATGCCTTCCCTCTTACCCCTATTACTCACTTCCTACCAGAGACATTTTAATTTAGCACAATTACAATCTGAATTAGTAAACAAGTGTATAGAGATTTGTCAGGAAAAAAACCAGAAATCTGAATTTTAGTCTCCAATAAAAAGTATGTTCATTTTAATTAGGATATTGCTAGCTACTATACAGATAAATCCTACAAACTTCGATGGCTTTCACAAGAAATATTTGCTTTTGGTCATCTGATAGTCCACTGTGGCTATTACTGGTTATAAAGCAGAGAGATGAAAGGCATAGCTTTCCACTGTTATTTAGAGTCTAAGGCTTAGTGGCTTTGCCATCTTCAATATGTGCAAGTACACCCTGGAAACCATCACATGTCAATGGATGGAGAAAAAGAGAGGGTAGAGATATGTATCTTCTTCTGACACACCACATTTCTGCTCATATTCAGCTGCAGAGCACTCATCACAGAGCCTCACCCAAATGGGCCTGGGGAGGAGCATGTGGTCATTGTCTAGGCAGTTGTCTCCTAGTCAAAAATCTCCACTCTGAAAGGGACTGCCTGAAGCCACTGGTGAATAGTCAGGCAACTCTGCCATGAGAATAATTAGGAAATGAGTTGAGATGGAGGAAGCAATGAAATCAAATTTGGACAGCCATTTTCCTTTTTGACAAAAAAAAAAAAGAAGCATTTATTTACTTTTTTCATAAGAGACAGAGAGAAAGAAAAAAATAAAGTGAAAGAGAGAGACATCATGACATGATTGTTCCTCAGCATTCTTAGCCAACCAGGATCATGAGCATGCATTTTTTGGCGTGTACAGGATGACCCAGGAACTGAAGCCTGGTATTCTATATGGCTCTAGTACTACCGTTGTGCCACCCTGGTTGACCAATAAAATCATTTTTGAGTTATAACTCTACCACCCACCAGCTAGTTGATTTAGTCTCTTTGCTCAGCTGTGGCCTAATTTACGAAGTCAAGTTCATAGTAATAGTTCACAGGGGTGGCAGTGAGGACTAAATATAACATTAAAAAATGAGCTTCTTTGTAAGCAAGAAATGATTACTTGGTGTTTTTGCTGCTGTGAATAAGCATAGTAAATTTTATTCTTCAAGTCATTAATCCATGACTGAAGAAAAATATGTGTTTCTTAAGCTTATGCTCTATGTCTTAATTGTTACATGAGAAAAGGATAGTGAATTTTTGAAAGTACAAGTTGGACATTTGGGGTTGCAGTAACGGAAAGAAAGCCTGGTTTCTAATTGCTGCCGTGACACTGGCCAGCTGATTGCCTACAATCTGATCACTTCATCTGTCTGGGCTCTAATTTCCTCAGAGACAAAAAGAAAGTGGTTAGCTAAGTGGTCCTTTTCTCATTGTGTATGAGATATTATGAGGAGGATACTCATCTAAATGATTCATCTACATCGTTGGATTACGATCACAGGGAGGTTAGTGAAGAAATAATACCCAACTTACACAAATTTAGGGGTAACATATTTTCACAATTTGAAGGAAAAAATGACTCATTTTCTAACTTCTTACTGGAATGACTGAAGTACTACATTTAGATATATCAGTTGTTTCAAAAAATTATCTCGTAACATTTATCTTCAAATTCTCTCCTGGGTCCTACTTTCATATTTTTATTTTTGAGCTAATGTAGAAGCAAATAGCATATAATACGTAGATATCATAGAGTAGATATTATTTCATTGGCCAATGCTTCAAGATGAAACCTCTTGCTGTGTCCTCCCATGGTAGAAAGGGCATAAAGGGGAGAAACACACTGGTTTGTTTTTGTTTTTATAACAACAAAAAATTTTCTCCTCAAAAGTTTGATATAAGGGTTTGCTAGAAAAGATTTAGGACAAACAGACATATTTTGTTGAACTTATTTCTATGTTAAGAGACAAACATTCACATGTGTTTAATTTCCTCTGTAGATACTGATATATGTGTAGGCAACACTTCGGGTTCAGAGGTTATCACGCAAGGCAACTTCAGGTCCTAGAAGAGTAGACTGGATGAGTACAATAAATTCTATCAGTAAATAATAATTACTCAGGATACATTATTTTTAGTTCCTGCTTTTCTAAACTATTAACCATGAATATCTAATTACTTAAAATGTAGATTTGATTCATTAAATGTACATAATCATACTTATTAAATTAGTATGGTGTCAGCTTAATTTTATGACCTCTCTGACTCTCAATTTCTTGATCTTTAAAATGAGGTTTACACAAAGGCACAAGAAACATGAGAAACCACGAAAATATCTCTCACTCAAGGGAAAAAATAACTCCTCATCCTCCACAGACAGTACACTTGAACTCATCGAAATATCAGCTAAAGAATATTCATGGTGATAAAGCTAACAAAAATACAAAAGAAGAGAGACAATGAACTCCAGAACATGCAGGAGACTAGAGACAACGAATTCCAGAAGGTGAGGAAGTTCTTGGATGATTTGAAAGAGGAAATACATACCATAAAAAACAATCAAACGGAATTTTTAGAGATGAAGGCTGTAATACAGGAAATCAAAACCTCCCTTGAAAGTATTAAAAGTAGATTAGATTATGCAGAAGATCGAATCTCAGATGTAGAAGATAGAATCTCTGACCTAGGAAAAAATCACCAAAAAGACTGAGAAAATAAACCCCAAAAGTGAGAGTAATACATGAGTAATACTAGATAACATTAAACACCCAAATGTCTGGATAATTGGTACCCCAGAAGGTGAAAAAACTAATAGGGGCATTGATAATCTAGTCCATGAAATCCTGGAAAAAACTTTTCAAACCTATCCAGACCCAAGAAATACAAAGGATCCCACATAAAATCAACCCAACAAGATCCTCCCCAAGGCACATTACAGTCAGATTGACCAAAACCACAGACAGAGACAAGATACTAAAACTGGCAAGAGAGAAACATCAAGTTACTTTCAAAGGATATCCCATTAGGCTAACATTGGACCTCTCCTTGGAAATAATGCAAACAAGGACAGAATGGAAAAATATATTCAAAGTGTTAAGTTTAAAACCATTTTAACCAAGAATACTATACCTGGCAAGATTATCCTTCATATGGGAAGAAAAGATAAAAACATTCGCAGACAAACAAAGCCTGAAGGAATTTACCAACACCAGACCAGCTCTCCAAGAAGTGCTGAAGGGAGTGCTATCCCAGGAAAGCTAAAGCTAGATATGCAGAAATATGAGTACAAAAAGCAACCAAGAGAATGGCCAACTTAATGGTAAGGACAAGACCAGAAAGATCAATAATAATGTTGAGGGACCAGCAGTTAGCATAATGGCTATGTCGCTGGACTCCCATGTAGCTTACCGCGGTTCGAGTCCCGCACCTGGTGGCTTAAACTCACACTGGGCGTGTGTGCGTGCCCAAGATCCCGAGAGGAGAATGGAGGAGAAGGGATTGCAGCGTGGCCATCCCCCCTGGGGGGTGGTTTCTCACTTTCTGTCTCTCTGTCTCTCTCTCTCTGGCGAGTGCACACACCCTATAGCAAAAACCTCTCCAAAAAATAAAAAATAAATAATAATGTTGACTGTTAACTCCCAGAATTTAAATGGAAAGGTTAGACCACAGTAACACTGCAAATTCAATAGAAGAGAGATTAAGTACATGAGACTGAACTGTGAAATAGAATTTTAGTACTTTTGACTAAAACATTACTGATTTTCTTCTATGCTTTGTTTTCCAGATTTAAGGATTTATGTCTTCTCTTGAACTGTTGATAGGTTCATCTACCTACTGTTTGAACTCTAAATGAGTTGAATTCTAAACTTTTTTCTGGATTTAAGTCTTAAGTAAATTTCTCTTAACATTTTTTTGATTTTGATCTATTAAAATTGCTTTTTTTGAATTTTAAAAATGCATTAAAAATACCTGTTTAATGACTGTAGTAAGCTACATAACATCAGCAAGGTGCTACTTTTTAGTATGTTCATTATAATCATGAGGTTTACACTTAAAGTTAGACATGTTTATATATATATATATGTATATATATATATATATATAGTTAGATAGATATAGATATAGATATAGATATATAAACATCAGCTGCACTTGCTATTGAAAGTATTAGATTAATTAAGATACTCAGTAAATCAATAAAATATGGGGAGAAAAAGGCATGGAAAGCAACTGTAGGTACCAGAGACAGTGTGGGAGGAGGGTGGGGAATGGCAGAGGGTGAGAGGTAGGAAATCAAGGGGGGAGAAAAAAAGAAGCAAAATATATAAGAAACAAGAAATGGGAAATTACTTGATGATGATAACAAATATGATAATATCCCTGATTGAGCCAATATACGGTGTACTCTGGATGGAAAATCTCATTTTGTATACTGTAATGATGTATAGTGAATGAATATAAATAAGTAAATTTTTAAAAAATTAAAAAATAAAGTGGGGTTCATATTTTAGAAGTTATTGTACAAATTAGAGAAATGTATATAAAATGCATGGCACTGGGTTCTGGCATGGAATTGGATTAATAAATGGCAACTATTAACTACTTATATATTATTTTATAATTATTGATGACCTACCAAGTACTTTCTGTATTGTGTTAACTAATGAAGATTAAAAGAGAGCTAAGAAATGGTGTATGTGGCCAGACAGGTACCCCAATAAAAGGCAATGCTCTGCAATGCTCACTCTCAGGGAAGGGTTCAGGGTTTGCAGGCAGAGACTTCCCTGAGCAAGCCAGGCAGGTGTGTTCCCATGATCTAAAACTGTGTGAAGCTGGGGATGGATTGTAACTTCAAGATCCCCTTGGGGGTGCTGTCTCTCTGTCTCTATCTCCATATATCTCTCTTTCTCTCTCTCACTGATGGGAGAAATAATTGGATGGACTTAAGAAAATACGGTCCTTATTTGTAAGGAGTATACAGACTGGCCAGAGGGATGGGGCAGGTTAAGAAAAATATAATACAAAGTGGCATTTGCAAGTGCCAAACCTCTGTAATGGTGTCCCCATTTTAGAGACAACCTATGTGACTGGAAGGTGGTTCCAATGTACACGTGTTTAAGTAACAACCATTACCCAAATTTGCATTTAGAGATGGCCCCTTTTATTTCCAAAATGTTTTATTGGTGCGTTGTAATATGCACTGTAGTAATAATGAGGGATCAGTTAAATTCTCTCATTTTATAAAGTGAGAACTGAGGTGAGAAAAGTCCGGTATTTTTGTGAGGTTATGTGTGAGAGGCTTTTGTAGAGGTAAGATCAGAAATCAGATGTGTCGATGCCTATGTTTCTGTTCATTTCTCTGTGTCCCATTAGAGTTCAGGGGAGTAACACATTCACTTAAAACTGGAGTCTTATTTTTCTATCTCTTAAAATTCAGTGCATTTATTCTAAAAAGATTGATGGCTCAAATGAATACTGGAAACTGCCTCCACCTTTCATCTCCTTGAAATCATGCCAGAAAAGGCCTCCAGCATGCTCAACTGTAGCTTACTTATTCTAAAGTTTCTCCCTCCCTGGATGATGGTAGTGAGAATCATCACTTGTTAACACACAGATGACTCCAGAAATTTCTGCACTTCAAAGTGAATCTTTTATTCACCTGAGTGTTTAACTGTGTCAATGTGCTCTCATTATCAGATTTAATTGAATAATTCAACAAGGAAATGTGCCCAGTGCACACATTATACAGATGTGTTTGCCAAAGTTATCTTGGCTTACAGGAGAGAGCAGCCCTCTGATGCCCTGAGTTATTTAGAAAGGCCATCACAGATGCCAACATAGGATGGAGGACATAGATACCTGTGGCAGTATGTAATTACTAAACTTCATCCCTGGTTTATTCTTCGGTCCCATTACTGGGATGCCGCCCTTATGCTGCAGTTGTGTAAGTGAACAGATGGTCCTGAGGAAGGTGTCGTACTTATCCTCCCACTGGGTGGAATGTGAGCTTTTGGCCAACTTAAAGCCTGTCAAGCATAGCAGCACTTCAGGGCCTTGCATGTGTAAAGATTTTGCTAGGTTCCTGACTTTCTGGTAGAAAACAATTGAAATATTTCTAAAGTAGCCTAAAATTGTAGATTGCTATTGGATGTATGTGTCACTCCAAAATTCATGTGAGAATTTAAACACCAAAGTGATGTTATTAAGAGATGGGGCTTTTGGGAAAGTAATAAGTCATGAGGGTTCTGATCTTATGAATGGAATTAATGCCCTTAACTATCATTTTTGGAGAGCTTCCTGGCCCTTATATCACTTCTGCTATATGAAGACACAGTATTTTTCTTCTTTATGCCCCTTCTGCTATGTTCCATCTTGAAAAAGAAACCAAATCTTCATGGGACACCAAATTTGCCTTCAATTGGGACTTCCTAGCCCCTATAACTGAAGGAATAAATTTCTTTAGTTTATAAGTTACCCAGTCTGTGGTATTTTGTTATTGTCACAGGAATGGATTAAGATACAGATATATTTCTTTTTTGAGAGAGATTTTTGCGATAGGGCACATTCACTCGCTGGAGAGACAGAGGGACACAGGAGAGAGAGAGAGACAGAAAGTGAGCAGTCACCCTCCCAGAGGGGATGGCCATGCCACAATCCCTCCTCTTCCATTTTCTGCTCAAAATTTTGGGCACGCATGCACACATGCCTGGCATGAGTTTTAAGCTGCTGGACCTGGGACTCGAATCACGGTTAACTGCATGGGAGTCTAGAGATGTAACCATTACGCCATCTGCTGGTCCCAAGGTATAGATATAGTTCTATTGTATATGTCCAAGTTGGTTGCAAAAAGTATACAATACAAATTATTTTCCTTAATGCATACACAGATTTGATTAAATTGAATAATCAGATATATGTTTTGAATTAAAACTATGAACCATATAAAATATAGAGCATACAAGAGTAATTTACTACGAAACTACTGTATTAGTTAACTTTTTGCTATAATAATGCTGTGTATCAAACAACTCCCAAATCTCAGTTTATTTTCAAAAACAAACATTTGTTTCTTGCTCATAGTTCAGTGAATTGTGTATGGCTCAGCTGAACTTGACTGAGCTGGGTTTGGTTCGGCTTGCACCAGGATATAGGTTGAATTTTGGTCTGGTGTATATGTCTCCTTACTTTAGGACTTAGATTGAAGAAGCTGTGGTTCCCTGGGACAAATTTCTTCATAGTACATTGCAAGACTGAAAAGAATGCAAACCGAACCAAAGTCTCTGCTTGACTGTAGGTCATTTTATATTCTTCAACATTCCATTGACTAAAACAGGACACCTGATCAAACCCCTAGCCAGTGGCACTAAGTATCTGCTAAAAGTATGTCTGGGCTGAGGAGGGAAGAAAGAATGTTGAACAAATAATATAACTTACGATAACCAGCAACTCTGAGCTGCTGAATGAAATTCAGGCCAATGGAACCACAAAGAAATTCAATCAATTAGAATCAATGGGTTATTTCTAAAAATAAGTCAAGATATTTTTAATTCCCTTAAAATCATTATGCCACGTGATTTCCCTTCCATTGAGTCAATGGGTTTCAGTGCTTCAGGGCCCCAGTATGTTCTCTAGAACAGTAAAATCACTGTTCGACTTCCAGTTAGGCTCTCTGAGTCTCTAGCAGAACAATACTAGATAGCTGAGCTTTGCTGGGGGAGAAACTGGATCCAAGTGGATACTTTTAAAAATATAAATCACTAAAATTGGCCCAGTATGATACTTACGCAGGCCAAGACCACAAAAGAAACAAAAGTAATAGTTGTTGATCTGTCTCTACAAAAGGCATTAGGTTGAATGCTGCAAATAATAATGCAGTAAATTCTCATTATTCATGATTGTTTTGTTCTGTAAAGTTGCTGTTAACAATTGATTAGTGAATACTGAACCTTTGCTCCTGGGGAAAATACAAGGTTAGTTTTCTGTGGACCTCTTGTCATAGCATTTTCAATACCTGATTAAAATATAACTTTGTTTTTAGTGTGTTTTTGTTTAAAGAGCATTTGATACATATTGACTCATTAACATTGAAGTCATGGTCAACAGCACTAAAACTTATGCCTAAACAAAGCTTATGTAACACACATATTTCCTCCATAAGTTGTAGTATAAACTTCTTGCTTAGGAACATGAGACAAAATTTCAGCACCAAGGGAGCCATTTTAAATGCAAAATCACCACCAAAAGCACAAAAATGCAGAAAACATAGTACTAAGTAGACTGTAAAAAGGATGGGGACCAGCAGTTAGTGTAATGGCTATGTCGCTGGACTCCCACGTAGTCAACCACGGTTCGAGTCCCAGACCCGGTGGCTTAAAACTCATGCCAGGCGCGCGTGCGTGCGTGCCCAAGATCCCGAAAGGAGAATGGAGGAGAAGGGATTGCGGCGTGACCATCCCCCCAGGGGGGTGATTTCTCGCTTTCTGTCTCTATGTCTCTGTCTGTCTGCCGAACGACGCACCGTATAGCAAAAACCTCTCCAAAAAAAAAAAGGACACTTGTTTATACTTTTAGACCTAAAAGAAGAAGAAAGAGTGTTGCTTTGTTTGAGCTCAGCTGGATATGTGGATGTAAGATGACCGAAATTGTTTTGCTAATCTTCTTATATCCACAAATGACCACAGCAGTACTGAAAGTATTGATGTAGGGGCTACAAATCAATTTTAGCGAGTGGATAAATTCATAAATATGGAACTTATCAAAAATGAGGGCCAACTATAATTTGTACTGTATCAAATTGCTCCAAAACATAGAAAAATATGAGGAACTACACCACTAAGGTTAACCCCTATGCCAAATTAAACTGAAGACCACGCAAGAAAAAAATAAAAATAAAAATAAAAATAATAAAAAACAACAACAAAAATACCAAAAAAAAAAAAAAAAAAAAAAAAACTGCAAAAATACAAGCTCACTTCATTGTAAATAAGGACCCAAAGTATTATATAAAATATTGGCAAATGGAATCCAGCAGGACGTTAAAATAATAAAATATTAGGATTATGTATATCTGAGGAATTCAAGGATGGTTCAAAAGTAGAAAATATATTGGTATATGTTTTAGTCTGTTTAGACTTACATAACAAAACACCATAGACTGGGTTGCTTATAAACAACAGATATTTCTTTCTTATAATGTGAGGACTGGGAAGTCCTAGATTAAATGCTGGCAGATTCAGTGTCTAGTAAGGGCCCAATTTCTGATTCCTAGGTGACACTTTCTTGCCATATCCTCACATGGTGAAGAGGCAAGGCAGCTCTCTGGTGTCTCTTACATAATGGCATTATCCTAACTTGGAAAGCTTCACTCTTATGACATAAGTACCTCCCAATATCTCCATTTTCTAGTACCATCACATTGGTAACTAAGTCTCAACATATAAATTTTAGGAGGACACATATATTCAGACCATAGCAGTATGTTAATTAACACTTTAGAGGAATAAAATAGTATTCACTCAATAACTTTGGAAAAACCATTTAGTAATATTTAGTAATATTTAATCATGATGAAAATTTTCTGCACATTTTTTCAAAAGCAAATCAGGACTTGCTATAACACTTGGCCACCAGCCTGAGGATAAAGTCAACACAGAAGAATAACAAAGCAAAGAGGCTTTCATAAAAGCAGAGCTGGAACTTTATATGATATAGCTGGAGCCATTCTACATTGGAATTTCCTGGGATATATAATAATACATTCTTGTACTATTTAAGCTGAATTTAGTCCTATTTTTCAGTTACTTCCTAACTAATATGTAAAGAAGACCCAAAACAATCAACATTTTCTGATAATATGATTACCTACCTAAAAGCAAAGCAAAACAAAACTAAAAAAGCAAAACAACAAACCAACCCCAGGAATCTCATTATATAAACTGTTGTAACTAATAAGATTTATGAAGTTGCCAGATATAAGAATGGCAAAGCTTAAACATCATCATAAACTCAGAGTAGATGAAAAAAATGTTTAAGCAGTCATGAAAAGCAATAACAATAAAACATTAGTAAATTAGATTGTGTCGAAAGACACCATTAAGAGAACAAGAAAACTGTCCAGAAGTGGGAGAAGGTAACAATAACACACATCTAACAAGTGACTCATATCTAGGATGTATAAAAACTCCTACAAAGTATTAAGAAAAAGAGATACAAAAGGAAAATGAGCAAGAGGCTTGAACAAGTATGTTACAGATGATATCCAAATATATACTACACATTTGGAAATGTGCCTGACTTCATTAGCTATTAGGAAAATACAAAACTAAAGCAAAGACTACTACTACACTAGATGGCAAAATGAAAAATGGGGCCAGCCCCATATTTAAGAGTCATATCCCACACGGCTGACCGTGATTTGAATCTTGGCCTTTCAGCTTTACAATCAACCTGAGCACATGTGGGTACCTGCCCAACATCCTTATGGGATAGAGAAATGGAGGAAATAGGATTGTGGCATGACCACACCCCATTGGGGGGAACTTTATCCTTTTTTCTCTTTCTCTCCTCTGTCTCTCTCTGATGAGTACTCACATCCTTTGGCAATTAAAAAAAAAAAAAAAAAAAAAAAAAGGAAAAATGAAAGGTGCAGAAAACCAAGTGTTGGTAAGGGTGCAGAATGACTGGAATTCTGGAATACTATGGTTAAGTACTAAATTAAACTGGAAATCTCATACACTGCTGGTGGGTCTGCAAATTGATTCAACTGCAGACACCTGTTGGAAAGTTTTTATGAAATATATGACTAAATCATTCTATCTCTATGTAAGTAATCAATTTGTAATGTCCCAAAACTACCTAGACAGAAATTTTGGACTACCCATCCCACACCACTCTCCTCCCTTCCCCTGCCCTTCCCTTTTCCTGCCTTCCCCACACAGGTAGGATTCTGAAAATCCTGACCAAAAATGATCTGACTTTCTTGGAATTCCAAAGGATACTTCCAACTTTTACTGCTGAAAAAGACCATTTAACTGCAATTCTTTTTTTTTTTTTTTTTTTTTTTTGAGGTTTTTGCTGCAGGGTGCGTGTGCTCGCAAGAAAGACAGAGAGACACAAAGAGACAGAAAATGAGAAATCACCCCCCCCAGGGGGGATGGCCACACTGCAATCCTTTCTCCTCCATTCTCCTCTCAGGATCTTGGGCATGCACGCACACGCGCCCGGAGTGAGTTTAAGCCACCGGGTCTGGGACTGGAACCGCAGTCGAATACATTGGGAGTCCAGTGACATAGCCATCACACTAACTGCTGGCCCCTACTTAACTGCAATTCTTTACTTCTTTATCTCCTTCCATTAGACTATGGACACTTTCATAGTCATAAACCTTTCCTCAGATACCCCAGTGCCTTATACATACTCAGCTATGTGAATTCATGTTTCTAACGATACCCTGCAAAGATGGAAATCAAACTAGACACTAGGAGCAGAATCCAGCCATCAGGCCACAGTGTAGGCCCTTCTCAAAATGCCAATGTAGTGTCAGTTGACAAGGCCAATAGCAAAAGAGTCTTCTCTATCATCCGACGTTACTATTTCATTTCCTGTTTCTTCTAGTTACTGTTGACATGGAATATATTTCTCCATCCCTTTACTTTCAACTTATTTGTGTTTTGGGGTTTATAGTGAAATTTTTTTCTAGATAGCATAAAGTCAAATCATTTTTAAGATCCCTTATGCCAATTTCTTCTTAGTTGGAAAACTTAATCCATTTACATTTAAAGTATTGATGATAGGAAGGATTTACTTTTCCATTTTGCTGGTTGTCTTCTATACATCTTACATCCTTTTGTTCCTTAATACTTTCATTACTGTCTACTTTTGTGTTTAGCTGATTTTTTTTTTTTCTATTTCACTGTTTCAGTTCCTTTTCCATTTCCTTGTGTGTATTTAAAACAAATTATTTTTCTAGTGGTTACCCTAGGGATTACAATTGTCAATACATATTATATTTACAACAGCCTAATTTAAATGAATAGCAGCTTAGCTTCAACATTGTAAAAATCTCTGTTCCTATAGATCTCTGTCCCTTCTGCTTTGTCTTTTTATGGTCACAAATCACATCTTTATACATTGTATGTCCATGAATATAGGTTTGTAATGATTGTTTGATGAATTTTTCTTTTAAATAATATTTTAAAAAGGAGCTACAAACCAAAAATACCATAACCCTGGCTTTTATATTTATTTAGTTAATTATTTTTATTGGTGGTCTTTATTTTTTTGTGTGGCTTTAAGTCAATAGCTAGTGGCCTTTCATTTCAGCCTGAAGTAGTCTCCTTCGAATTTCTTGTAGGGGGCCAGCAGATGGCGTAGCAGTTATGTTGTTGGACTCCCACATGGCTGAACGTGCGTGGTTCGAGTCCCAGATCTGGTGGCTTGAAATCACACCAGATGCGTGTGCATGCATGCCCAAGATCCCAAGAGGAGAATGGAGGAGAAGGGATTGCAGTGTGGCCATCCCCCACCCCCGCCACAGGTAATTTCTCACTTTCCCTCTCACTATCTCTGTCTTTCCCTCTCTCTCTCCAACAAGTGCATGCACCCTAAGTCAAAAACCTCTTAAAAAAAAAAAGAATTTCTCCTAGGATCAGTCTGTCAGTGATAAACTCAGCTTTATCTGGGAATGTCCTAATTTATTTTTCATTTTTGAAGGTTAGTTTTTTTCAAATACAGAATTCTTGGTTGATGATTCCCCATTCCCAGCACTTTAATAAGTTATCTCATTGTCTTCTGACTTCTGTTGTTTCTAATAAGATATAAGTTGTTATTGAGATTTCCTTTTATACAACATTTTGATGATTTCTCATTGTTTTTGAGATACTGTCTTTGACTTTGTCCTTTGAGTGTTTGATTATAATGTATTTCAGTGTGAAAATATTTTGAATCTATTTTATTTGAAGTTTACTGAGCCACTCTGATGTGTAGATCTATGTCTTTCATCCAATTTGGGAATTTGAGTAATTTTTAGTCACTGCTTCAAATATTTTTCCTTCCCCTTTCTCATCTCTCCTGTGGAACTATCATAATATATATGTTGGTAAGCTTGATGGTATCTCATGGGACTCTGAGGTACAGTTCATTTTTCCTTATTCATTTTTCTTTCTACTTTTCAGACTGGATATTTTCTTTTTTGATTTATTAATTTTAATTATTATTTATACATTTAATCACTATATATCATTTAGATTATAAAGAGACTTTACCCAGAATGATATACACCTCAATCCAGACTGGATATTTTAAACTGACATATTTTCAAGTTTATTTATTCTTTTTTTTTTTTTATTTTTGGAGAGGTTTTTGCTATAGGGCATGTGCACTCGCCAGACATACAGAGAGAGACAGAGGGATAGAAAGCGAGAAATCACCCCCCAGAGGGGATGGCCACGCCGCAATCCCTTCTCCTCCATTCTCCTCTTGGGATCTTGGATACACACGCACACGCACCCGGCGTGAGTTTAAGCCACCGGGTCCGGGACTCGAACTGCGGTTGACTACGTGGGAGTCCAGCGACACAGCCATTACGCTAACTGCTAGTCCCGACTTATTCTTTCTTATGTTTGTTCTGTTGTTGAATCTGTTCTAGAATTTTTTTTTTTTTTTTGAGAGGTTTTATCTTATTGGGCGCGTGTGCTCGCCAGAAAGACAGAGAGAGACAGAGAGATAGAAAGCGAGAAATCACCCCCGCCCGCCCCCAGAGGAGATGGCCATGCTGCAATCCCTTCTCCATTCTCCTCTCGGGATCTTGGGCACGCATGCACACACACCCAGCGTGAGTTTAAGCCACCAGGTCCGGGACTCGAACCACGGTTGACTACATGGGAGTCCAGCGACATAGCCATTACGGTAACTGCTGGTCCCTGTTCTAGAACTTTTTTAATGTTTCAATTATCATACTTTTCATCTCCAGAATTTCTATTTTATTCCATTCTATAATCGCTATTGTAATATTGATATTGTTTGTGGAAATGTAATTCCCGATTTCTGTTAGATCTTTGACCTTAATGTTCTTTAACTCTTTGAGCATATTTAAGACAGTTGTCTTAAATTCTTTGTGTATTAAGTTTGGGCTTTCTCAGAGAGAGTTTATGTTCTTTTCTAGCCAATGAGTAATTTGTGGGTTTTTTTTTTTTTTTTTTTTTTTTTTTTTGGTATGGCTTATATATGTTTTTAAAATTTAAAAATATGCAGTTTGAGTTCAGCAGCATAGTCAGTAGCAAACTGAACTGCAGTGCTGGAAGCCATGAGGCCAGCTGTGGGTTTGGATCCCTGGGTAGGTTTGAAAATATGCTGGGTGTCGGTACATGTGCCAAGCATCTTAATATACAGGAGAACAATGGAAAGGGGATCAGAATGCAATGATATCATATCAAGGGTACTTTATCTATTTCTTTTCTGCATACACATGCACTCTCAATCATGAGAAAAAAATAAACTTCCAAAACAACAATAACAAAATAAATTGGACATTTAAAAAATTATAATGTCTTAACCCTGGAAATCAGATTCTTTCTCTTTCCCAGAATTTTTTTGTGCTGCTTATTGTGGCTTAGTTGTTTGATTAGTAAATTTTCTAAACTATTTTTATATTCTTTGTCAAGTATGGTCACTGAAGCCTCTTCTGTTAACCTAGTGGTTAGCTAATGATTTGACAAAGATTTCCTTAAACATCTAAAGCCAGAACAAAAAAACAAAACAAAAAAGCAAAACAAAACATTCTAATCTTTATAGCTGAGTTTTGTGTATGTGTGTATTAGAGCATACCTTAACCACTCAGTCAAGCAGTTACAACTCTGCCTTAGCCTGCCTTTCCTGCCTGAGCTGAACTTGAAGGTAAGCCAGAGCTAAGAGATTAGGCCTTCTCAGGATTATATGCTCGATTGTGGGCATATATGTGTACCAGAAGTTGATGGACTTACTGAAGACTTCGCATTTTATTATGAAAATTTTCCTGCCAGGCTTTTTAGTGTGTCTCTTATTTGTCTCAACCGATATTCCTTGCATCAAGTGACAGTAGTTGTTCAGCTTTGTGGCCACTTCTTTACCCTAAGAGAGTACTAAGTTAGACAAAATGAAGGAGTACTCTTTGTGTTAGTCCTTCAGGGAGCCACACAACAGATCGAAACTGACAACCACAATTATTTGAGAATGAAGTTCACTCTGCTGCCACCATCACCAAGAACTCACACCAGGAATGTCTTCAAAACATCCCTGCAGTTGGGCATGCAACTTCTTGTGTTGCATTCAGCTTGCAACTGACTACACCACCAGGCCAAACTGACACCTTCCCACCTCTTATTTGTAATGATTTTTTTTTTCTTTTTTTTTGCTATCGGGTGCATGCATTCGCTGGAGAGAAACAAAGAGAGACAATGAGAAAGAAAATGAGAAATCACCTCCCAAGGAGGGAGGGTCACACTGCAGTTTCTTCTCCTCCACTGTTTCCCTGGGACATTGGACATGTATGCATACATATCTAGCATAATTTTTTTTCTCTTAGAGGTTTTTTTTTTGTTTTGTTTTTGTGCATTTGTTTGTTTTTGTCTTAGGCATGTGTGCTTGTCAGAGAGAGAGAGACAGTGAGAGGGAAAGTGAGAAATCATCCCACAGTGGGGATGGCCAAGCCACAATCTATTCTCCTTCTGGGATCTTGGGCACACATGCACATGTGTTTGGTGTGATTTTCAAGCCACCGGGTCTGGGACTCGAACTACATTCAGCCATGTAGGAGTCCATCAACATAACTGCTACATCATCTGTTATCCCCCAAGCATGACTTTTAAGCTATGGAGTTCAGGACTCAAAGTGCTATCAGCCACATGAGAATCCAGCATTGTAACTATTATGCCACCTGCTGTCTCCCAGACCTACCCTTTTATATTGATTATATGATTGGCTGTTGTAAATATTGACAATCTTCCAGAGTCCTGAAAAGTTGATTCTGATTTTTTTTTTAACCAGTCTTTTCAGGATTTCTACTAAGGAATGTGGCTTTGAAGTTCTTCTACTCTGCCATTTTCATTGACCTTCTTTTCATTTTTTAAAAATATTATCATATAATCATCCAAATATGCCAGCTACATAAAGACAATTACTACATGTTCTCACTTATATGTGGAATTTAAAACATTTGTGCTCAAATAAGCAGATTACCAGAGGATGGGAGTGAGAATGGTGGAGGGAATGGGGAGATGATAATCAAACAGTACAAAGCCTCAGTTAGACAGAAAAATGTTTTTCTTTTCCTTTAAGATATATTGCATAGCATGGTGAATGTAGTAAGAACAATAATATGTCCATTTCAAAATTTCCAAGAGAAAATATTTCAAATGTTCTCACCATTTGAGGTAATGCATATGTTAATTAGCTTTAATTAATTATTCCACTTGCATTCATAAATCATAAAAATCACATTGTATCCCATAAATCTATACAACTGTACTGTGTCAATTTATAATTATTTTTAGAGAGAGATTTTTGCTATAGGGAGTGTGTGCTTGCCAGAGAGACAGAGAGAGAGAAAGCGAGAAATCACCCTCCTCAGTAGTAAGTCATGCTGTAAACCCTTCTCTGTTCTCCTCTGGTGATCGTGGACACACACACGCACACATGCAGCCAGCATGAATTTCAAGCCTCTGGGTCCGAGACTCAAATCAAAGTCAGCCATGTGGGAGTCCAGCAATGTAAACATTACGCTGGTCCCCAATTTACAATTTTAAAAAGTTAAATAATAATAATTTAAAATTTTCATTATATCTTGGTTAACCTTAGTTTATTTGGAAAATATCACATTCATGGCCCCAAGACCCCCAGTGGATGCCTGAAACCACAGTAATATCAAATATAAATGTAGTCAGTTAAAACTCCTTTGTGTCTATATCTTCTACCCACAAGTTTAATGTCCTTTTCATGTTAACCAAACACTTATGCACTATGATTGTAACTTTTGCAGTTTGAAGAGAAACAGCAAAGCACATGAATTTCTTTTTCTTCATAATTTCACAGATTTGTTTTGTTCTTCCCACAGATCTTTGTCACTTCAACATACAATTTTCTTTTTCCTTATTAAGTCAAGAACTTTCACCTTCTAACTTAAAGGAAACAATTTGTGACTTCTCTTTTGTGTGTTTGAATTGCAGTATCACTACTTTTGTACATTTGGGCCATTGCGAATAAAATAAGACTTACTTGAACATAAACACCATAGTACTGAAACAGTTGATTTGATACTCAAGAAGGTTACTAAGTGACTAATGGGCAGATGTAGCATATACAGAATGAATACACTGGACAAAAGGATGATTCATATCCTAGGTGAGATGGACTTAGGACGTCAAGAAATTTCAGCATGCAACTTAAAACTCAAGAATTGTTTAATTTCTAAAAATTTTGGTTTAACAGTTTTGGGTCACAGTTCACTGTAAGTAACTGAAATTCCAAAAAGCAAAACTATAAATGAGGGAAAACTACTCTCTTTTGGGTCCTCTAAATTTGAGGGCCATTGTAAATAACGCTATAGCGAACATCTTTTATAGCCAGAGTTTACATAGGTTTTTTTTCCTCAGGGCAATTACTTAAGGATGCTGTGTTGTAGGAGTAAAAGTATATACATTTTAAGTTTTTTTTTTAGATAGATGACAATTATCTTTAGCAAAGAGGAAAAATCTTCTAGAGCCTAGTAACTAGTATGTCAGGAGTGAAAGTTTAACACCTCTTAGGGTTTAATGATGAGGCATTTGAATAACGTAAAAATATTTATTCAGTTGCATCTTGTTTGACTCTGTCTCTAACATAGCTAGTTTTCAAACCTGAGTTTGTGTGCGTGAGTTAGGTTTCTAGTGTTCAAATAAATCATCTAGGCTGAAGTTGTACATTAACCACCGAAGGCCCTATAGTGCATTAAAGACAAGTCAAGAAGTAGAAATCAATTTCTTTGACTCCTATTTCCATTATTTCCAAACAATTTCTAACTTAAAAAGTGATTCCTGTCTACCCAGGGGCAAGTGGATCAAATGATCAGATTCATTATCTACAGAACATTAATAGGATGAACATTCAAAAAATTCATAGACGGGCTATAGGATGTACAGACACAAGAGATGGATGTGAATGCCAGATATGGTGTGTGTGGAGGAGTGGGGCCTGGGGAAAAACATTTGGAGGAGGGATATGAAGACAGCATTGTTGAGACAGGGAGGTAGTGTTGTTATTTTTTGATCAACTTGACCGGTGAGAAATGTTCACATATTGGAATGATCACCTTGTAAGCTAAATAATGTGATTGAATGTATTAAAAAAATGTAAATAAAAAACAAAAGCAAAAACAAAAACAAACAAAACAAAACAAAAAACAACAAGAAAACAAATACCATTCTTGTTGTAAATCAGATATAAGCTATACTTTCACAACTTTATTTGTATGTATGTATACTGGAATTACTTGTTTTGTACAATAAATTTGTTTAATGTAAAAAAAAATTAAAATGAGATAAACATTAGGGTGAACAATGTTTGTAAACAATTAAATCTCTATATAATATAGTATCCGTAATACAACTTTAGTGGGTATCCAAAGCATTCAATAATATTCTTTCTCTCCTAGAAACCCTCCTATGAGCCTTCCCACCCTCTATGACCTACTATCAATGACAAGCTCTATACCTAATTCTACCTATAAAGAAAAATGTTGTTCTCAGTCACATATTACCCTCTAATTAGTAACTTCAGTTGTACAGTACTTGTTTTTTTTATTATATTGGGGTTATTTAAATTTTTACTCATCCCCTTTTATCACTGCTTGACAAAAACAACCATAAACATAATTTGGATTGGAAGTCTGATGTCTAACACTGACTTTGCTTAAATTTCGAAACTCAAGATCCACTAGATTCTTCCATTTTCTTATTTTTATGTGATTAGTTTATATTCTTATTTTGGCAAGAGAGAGAATATTTGTGAATTGGAAGTCCAAGTTAAAGAAAAATGTATTTCTTTCTTCTAAGTGTTGGTGCAATCTGGGATTTTACATCCTATTTCTGTCCAGATCTGTTTGAATATGATAGGAATCCTGTATTTGGGGAGAGATAAGATGGGCTGGGCAGTATTACCAAAGAGAGGCTTTTAGATGTTGGTGATAAAGAATTTTTTTGCAAACAGAATGTTTTCTACCCAAGGATACAGTGTGGTTCTAGTTAACTTCAAAATTATGTGAGTCAAAGTATTTGAAACCAACTTTCAAATTCTAGAGAAAGCTTAATGTCTAGGGTTATCGTTTTGTTGTTGTTGTTAAGTAGGGATTAAAACATTAATTTCCTGTTACTTTTCTCTGGAGAAATGATGTGGCAACAAATTCTGAAGTGGCAATAGGAAATGACTATCAGTTTAGTTTAGGTCAACTAGCACTGTTTGCATCCTTCCCTCCACTTCTAATTTGCACTTGACCACTAGCATCAAGCTCAGATTGTTTTTCAAGGCCATACTGTATGAGAATGAATGGTTCTGTCTCCTAACAGACGGAAGGCATCATTTACCACACAGCACAATTCTATTCCTATTTATTCACTCATTCATTATTTATGAATTGTCCTATATATATCAGGAACTGGGCCGCATGGTGATGGAAGAGGCATATGTTATTTTCAAAGACTGAACATCATATTAGAATTTCGGGTCAGCATGCCGTTTCTGCCTGATACCATAGAAATGTCCAATGCCATATCTAACCTTACTCACTGTTAAAAGTGAATTAAATGAAAGTAAAAAGGCACTAATATTGTGAATTCATTCATATTATGCCCTGTATAATGGTTAAAACTTGTTTTAATTTTTTGTTTTCTACCCAGTTACTTGAAAAAAGTTTTATCTGAAATGTGGAATGTGGAGTGACTTACATTTGCTGATTGACAATGACAGCTTCTATTCCTGTGTAAAAAAGAAAAAATAAAAACAAAACAAAAACAAAAAACAAAAACCTCTGACCTATTTCAGCAAATAATTAATGAAATCTGTACTCACTGATTATTATTTTGGATAGCTATCAAGGAAGGTTTACAGTTTCTTTTACTCTAAAATTTCTGGCAGAAGTATGACAATTTTCACGAAGGGCTTGTAGAATCACAGCTCAACCAGAAAAGGGCACCACAAGTCCTCCCAGGAAAGAGTGTTCTTGCTTATCCAGGAAAATTCAAAATCTGGCTCTTTGCATGTGTACCCAAACTTTACAGAGAGTTTTGGAATCCAGTTTCTAAAACCTTGGGTGGCTCATTCATCTTCCATAATAACATCAGGAGTTACTGAATGGGTTAGCCAGAAGTGGTGGGAAGAAGTTGCCCACAATTTGGTTCAGCATTTTTGGAATGGACAAAATGTCAAGTTAGAAAAATTGTCGGTTATGAAGTTGCTGCACGCTTTTTCTCCACAAATAAAGCCTAGTGTGACATTTTATATAAGCTGTATTTTAGAAAATAAAGAAATGGCATCTTTTATCTCTAACTAGTTTCTGGAATTAATTTGCTCTTTTTTACTTGCATCAATATATTTGTCCCCCAATGGCATATGTTTCATCAGGGCAATCATGTGGAAAACTCAGACACAAAGAAGCATTTGTTTCTTGGAAGAGCAATGTGAATAGTGTATTAATGTAATATTGATGCCAGATAAAGTACTTTGTTATACAGGGAGCTAAATAATGACGAGACTTATAGAGAGCTGGGTTTGTTGATCTTTGGATTTCTTCCACGGTGGAGCAGTGGAGTTGGCTCAACTGTTTCAAAAATCTGCTATGGTGTGGATTTTTTTTTATTTCCCAATTTCTAGATGAGGTAGCTTATAGCAATTTCAGATTATAAGATTTTATCAAAAACCTTATCACAAAGACCTGGTCCAATAATAAAGGGGTGCAGTGAAGAGATACTCTCCACAATTAAATTCATCAGCTTTTGGGAAGCAGGAAAAAAATCTACTGAATAATTTATAGCAACATATAGAGACATGAAATGGGGATTTATGCGGTGCTTCAGTTCTGATGGATATAGTACAGGGAAATAGCAGTGAAATAGTGACCATATTTTGACAGAAATAAGTTCAGTTATGAGGGTTAATCCACATATATTTCAGGATTATAAGAAAATCACAATGGTGTAGAGAAAATATCACTGGATGAAAATCAGGAGATTGATATCTAATGCCAATTAAATAGCTGAGCCATGTACAGCAAGTGACAATGGTGGTGATAATAATACTGGTTCAAGTTATTTCATTTGGCAATTGTGAGCATTCAATGCTCTAAGTATTAATGAAATCTCATTAAAATTGGACATTATCCATCAGTTGTTAATTCAGAGAAAGTTTAACAAGCAGAGGTAGATAGTTGGCACATATTGCCTAATTTTAAAAAGAAGGAAATAAAAATGATACAAAAGTATGCCCCCAATAAAATGTAATAGACTTGGCATTCCATTAAAATATACCACCTACTAAATTAAAACTGTTTCTTGTGTTGTCTTGAGTTTCCATATTAAGCTTCAACTTTAACAAATCCTTTTATGCAGTTTATGACATCATAACTTAAGTGCAGGTCCCTGACAAGAATGACTGAGAGTTAGTGATGGAAACCTCGAAGTGTAAACTAAAGGAAACCTCACATCTTCCGGTGTATTCTCTTTGTGAACTCAGCTGCAGGAAAGTGTGATGGGAATATTCTAGTAATAGCTTTACCATCATGTTGCCTTCTAAGAGTTGACTAGACATGTTCACAATATGCTTCATAGGCTGAATCAGACCCCTGGCTAATGTATACCTAAATGGAAGAATACTGAAAGTTGAATAAGTTAAGTAGAAGTACTTTTTTAAATGTAGTCTTAATACTTTTTAAGAATTCAAAGTTTTTGTGAGTCAAAATAGAGGAATTATGAACCAACCAACCATAGACTCATCAAAATGTTCCCATGGTGGCACAGCAGTAAAATGAGTTGCACTGTGAGGCAATCTCAACTGGGAAGGTTCTTGATTCAAGTCTGGAGCTTTCCTTGAATAGATTGGGAATGTGTGTACCTGTGATCCATGGTAGCTAAAGTCTGGGGGTGGTCCATGGCATCAAGACTCTGTTGGAGGTTTTCTTACTTTCTCTGTCTGTCTTTCTCACTCATGGAAGAGATAAATAAACTTTAAAAAAACTGTTGCCAAGTCAAGGGCTAGCACATGGTGTGGAGGTTAAGGCACTGAATCCCACCTGGCCAGGTACACAGTTTAACTGAGTCCAGAACCAGCAGCTTGAAAATCATGCCGAGCATATGTGCATGCATGCCCAAAATCCCAAGCAGAGAATGAAGAAGAAGGTACCGTAGCATGGCCATCAACCTTAGGGTGGAGATTTCTCAATTTTCCTCTTTCTCTGTCTCTCCTTGTCTCTCTCAGGCTAGTACGTACACCCTGTAGCAAAAACAAAAATAAAACAATCAAATCAAGTTGAGATCCTATGGGTCTACTTGATAAGTGAAAATTATTAATTTATAAATCAGCTTTTTAATTTTTGTTATTTTTATTCAAAGAGTTTGCAGTTTATTAAAGTCACGAAATCTTAGTTTTACTATGAATTTTTTTAAAAAATATTGTTGGTCAAAGGCAGATTTCTACTTAGCTTCTGCTGACTTATCCTGAATTCCAAATAATGGCACTCAAAGCTTTCTCGTAATCTGCCGAAACTAGAATATTGGAAATTTAATGCATCATCATTTTTTATTCCTCCAAAATTTGATTCTGTGGTTTTCCTTTCCTTCCCTTCAATTTAGAAAAAGAAAGGTTGTTTTGACAACACTTTTAGTCTGAGAAGCCCTGTAAATAATCAAAGAAAACTCACTCTCCAAATATTGCCAACCCTCTTTATGCAGATGCAAGATACTGATATATTCCTAATCAGGTCAATTTCCCTATTCTTTGACATTCAGAACTCCCCTTGCCAAATATAAAATGCAATAAAATTTTAAAAATTTAAATAGCAGGAAAGGAGAAATGATGAATCATCGTTTGGGGTTGGAAAAATGTAGTGTTTTATCCCACTGAAGCCTCTGTAATTTTTTATTTTCCTTGAATGGTTAGGTGGGGACAATATATTGAAACACTCTTATGAGTCAAGATTCTGGAACTAATTTTATTATTGTGATCTTGCATCTAGTTGAATTTCCTCATCAACCAATACTGAGATTTTGAGTGTACTGTTGGATGAATGTTTATATAGGCTTAAGATTCTTGGATTAAAGGTGTCATAAAGGAAAAGCATATTATTGTTATTACTCATGAGAAATATTCTTAGTGCTGATTTTGGCAGGGGCTTACTGCTTTCATGTAGGCTAGCAAAGAAAAGTCAACATAAATTCATCAAGCACTTTATCTGCACTAGGTACTAACAACATGAGAGCTCTCAGCTTAGAATTAAGAATACTTCCTTTTAAAACTGATAATTGAATATGAACAGTCTTTCTCATGAAAATAATACAAATAATTTATCTACTGTTGATTAAATTCCTGGTAAAATGCTGGCAGTACTAAATAATCAATGAAGATTTGATTGATTCCTCCCCACCTCACATCTGGCTAATTCTATCCTTTGTCCAGCCCACCTGACATAGAGTAGATTCTCTAGAAAGTGTCTTTACAATAATTATTTCTTTGTCATGAGATCCACATTTCCTTCCAGAGAAATTCAGAGTATGGTCATGAATCAGAAAAGTACGTTTCAAAGCATTTTCAGAGATGGAGTGTTAAAGTGTGTTATCAATTACAAAGTTAGAATTTCTGCCACTCAAAATTTCTCAGGGCTTTCTCCACCTCTCTGACATTCCACTTGGTTCTGCAATATTCATACGTTAGGCTCATTCTCAGACAGACAACAAGATGGTTGCCGCAGTTCTGGGCATCACATTCAGACACAACTCTGTCCAGAGGAGGAAAAGGGACAATACAATGTCTTTCTCATGAATTTCAGGAGCAGGGAAATGATTTTCCAAAAGCTCAGCCCCACCTAGAAGACCTTCCCGTATAGATCACTAGCTAGAAACTAACCATATGCCTTTCCTGATCTGCACACTAACGGGATGAATAGAATTAGCAGGACTGGTAGACTAATTGGATAGGGAAGAATTTATGTTGGGAAATGACCATCATGACACCTTTACTGAAGAATATTTGGCTCATAACAAAAATTGATGTACAAATTTCATTAGAATGGACTCTGAGCAGAGTCTTGAAGTTGATCATTAAAAAATATAACTTAGCCATTAAAAGTATCCAGTCTTGGCCCAGTCACAGTAGTGTGTGCTGACAGGTGCTGCTACTTGGCAGGCCGAGGTGACATGTGAGGCCTGAGTTGACTTCTGGCCCACCCGAAAAGCCAAACATGGCAGCATGTGTTTATAGTCCCAGCTACTTAGGAGGCTGAGGAGCAAACATACTGAGAGCCTGTTTTCAAAAACAAAAAAGTGTCCTGTATCGAGTTTCTCATTATAACTGTGTTTTATGGATTCTAAGAAATGAAACAAAAGGGCAGAATAAAAATAAATTGCAACTGGCTCATGGTTTTAAGTATCTTCACCACAGTTTCTGGGACTTCTTATCCAATACTAACTCTCAAATGCCCAGGCAAAGAACAGGGTAGGAAGGGCAGGAAAAAAATGATCAGCCCTATTTAAACTAAGGCCTTCAGCACCTTTATGCCAAAAGCGTTTTTTACTAGTCACAATAATTATACTGGAGTGCAGAAGAAAGCCCCAGACAGAGACCTGGAGAACACCCAGCTATGCTATATGCAATACGATCTTTCATGAGCAAGGAACATGCAACCTTATGCTTGAGTAACAGGAAGGTCTGTGCTGGGATCTCTAATGCCATTTATAACTCCAAGAAAACATGAGGGGGGTCTTCAAAAAGTTTATAGAAAATGAAGATATGACAAAACTGTGCATGAATTTCTAATTTTTGGTACAGAAGTAAATTTAACTCCATTTTCCCACAAATGTTCTGAAGTTCTCTTACATATTGTTGGTGTTCTTTAATTTTTGCTTTATATCTTTGGAATATGGCTCTAATAAAGTGAGAATTTGCTTCAAAGCAGATAGTCCATGAGAGAGCAAACTTAGCTCAGTCTGACCTAAGGCTAGGATGGCATAGGAGATCTGTTTTAATTCCTGGTGCAACCCAAAGGAAGGGTGCAGTGGCTTGTGCCTGTAATCACACTGTTTTGGGGAGGCTGAAGCAGGAGGATTCTGAGCTCGAGAATGGTGTGGGCAACACAGGAGAACCCTGTCTTATGAAAAGTTGCGGGCTCCCAAAATATAGTGGTTAAGCTCTGTGCAGAGAAGGCCAGGTCCCACCTGGGAATACTGTCCTTCCAGGTGGGAAGCAGAGACACTGAGATAGCTACATGGAGAAGCCTTATTTTATAAAAAAAAGAGAGAGAGGGTGCAAACCCATATAAACAGGCTTGGGCCTGATCAACTCTAGAATATTGAGTACAGCCTCTTTGAATGACCCCATGGCTAAAATTAACGCTGTTTATAAGATCAGAAGAAACACAGTGCCAGCGTGTCAATACATCTATCAGTGTGCATAGGGGAGAGAGCAGAGAAAAAAGAGACATATTTTATGAGAAAGTCTAAACAGAACAATATAGAAAACACTGAATTTTCCAACTTTCTTCATTGTTATTTGCTCATGTGATTGATCATCACCACAATTTGGTAATGTTGAAAGAAAACATGTAATGGCGGCTATATGACAGATAAAAAATAATGTCAGCCTCGGGGAGCCCAAAGATATAAAATAATACTGGAAAGACTGGGAACTGAGTTGGATCTTTTCAGTGGAGAAGTAGTCTTCAGGACATTCTATTTTTAAAACTATTTTAAACACTCATATTTATAAGAAACTTTTAAAACCTAGGAACTGCTAGATAGACACCTTCTAATAAAGTTTTTGATTGGCTGGTATTATTTAGTCATTCAAGAAATATTATTGAGTAACAACCATGTACTGCATATGCTTAATAACATCTTCACATTGAAGTATGTGTATTCATATATTTCATACATTTTCTCTGGTCTGATAGCCTTTTGGCTGGTTGAAATATTTTGATCTTGAGCTTGAGTTCTTCTTTGATTTAGAGTTAATTGATTAGTCTAACCTTTCTTTTCTATGCCTTTAAAACAGGAAATAGATGTAAAGAGTAAAGAGAAAGGTACTTACTCCTTCATATACTCCATACCCTCTTGGCTAAGTACCCAAGTAGAAATTTTTCCTAAACTACCCAGGCAGTCAGAAACAGAAATAGTTTATGTTACTTTGAGGTCTTTTACATTGCTACATCTACTTAGCTATAAAATTTCTGGGACAAATTAACCCTGCTTTCCCAGTTACCTTAAACATCACTACTTCTAATCTTTAATCTGTAGTCAGTTTGGCGAAACGAGTTCATCAGTTTGTTTCATTATTTTGGAGCCATGATTATGTCAGACATTCAAGGACTAAAGGAACTCTCAGAATGGTGATTTAACCCCTTTTGGTTCAAGGAAAAAAAAAAAAAAACAAGTCCTGGTAAAGGATGGGAACAAGTCCTGGCAGGTAACTGTAAAACTAATGTTTTTTCTGAAGACCATGATGATACTTGTAATTACTGTCACCTAAATCAAAATGATTAAAGTAAAAATCATGTCCTTCCAGATGCTTGGCATACACTTCCTCAGAGTAAATTAAAGTACCATTAAGCATCTGAAATGCCTATAATTTGAACCACAGCTGCAAGAAAAGTCACTCAATTGTGAATTTGTTAGGCCATATGTTATTGCACCAAGTGTAGGTTTTCCTTCCCAAGATCCCTATTGCCCCCACTGGGATCATTTTTAAAAGAATGACATTGGCTTGTATGCATAACTACTCCATGACTAAGAGGTAGCAGGTTAAGTAGGGGGGGGAATCTACTTGGTCAAATAACAACTTCTAAAAATAGAATGAGTCCCATGTTACAGGTTTGAACTATTGAAAGAGTTTCTTATTTATTATAACCTAGATCTATTTCTGCTCCCTCCTCCAACATGGACATTTGGGCGCACACACACACACACACACACACATACACACACCAATAGTGTCAAGGTATGGAACATTTTTTTAAAAAAGTATTTTAGGATAATTGTTAAACCACTATTTCAATAAGTTTTCATTTCTTCCCAGAAAAGGAGTTATTTGCCAAGTAAGTGGATTTGTTTAACTGTAACCTGGTTTCCTTCGACTGGCCATACCTTTTGCCCAATGAAGAAATAGACAAATATGGTGGTTAAAGCAACCAAAGAACAAGGAAGAAAGGGCACCGAGATAATCCACAGAGAGAATAATCACTATTTGAATTACCAAACTGGATTGCACTTTTGATTAGTTTTTAAATGCCAAAAAAGGCTGGCCTCTCCTGTTCCCAGTAGCTTGAAACTCACACCAGGCAAGTGTGCCTGCATGCCCAAAAACACAAGAGGAGAATGGAGAAGAAGAGATCGCATTGTGGCTGTCTCCCCTGGTGCTTGGGGGTGATTTCTTGCTTTCTGTGTCTCTAGAGAGCACACGTGCCCTATAGCAAAAGTCTCTCTAAAATAAATAAATAAATAAATAAATAAATAAATAAATAAGTAAGTAAGTAGCTGGCTGGCCTCATGGCTTCATGGCTATGGAAGGGTGGGAACAGGTCCCACATGGCCAACTATGATTTCAGTCCCAGACCTGAAAGCCTGCTCTGGGTGGACATACATGCCCAAAATCCTGACAGGAAAGAGGGGTGGAGAAGGGAGTGTGGGATAACTATGTCCCATTGGGGCATGCTCCTCCCCATTTCTCTTTCTCTGTGTCTCTCTGGCAAGTGCTTTCTGTTTTCTGGTAATTAGAAAGAAAACTTTAAAAGAAATGTGTGAGTAGTCCTGATGATTCACTGAGAATCAGGAGAGAAGTTTTTTCTATAGCCTTCTTAATCACATTAAGAAACCCCTCTCTCTTTCATTCTCTCCCTCTGTCTCCCTCTCTCTGAGTCTAGTATTTTTTTTTTAATTTATGTCTTTTTTTTTTTGCCCTCATCATTGTCATATCCTTCCTTTTACTGACTTTACTCTCCTTTTTCTATTTCTTATACTTGAAATTTAAGTCATTGGTTTTTAAAACTTTATTTTCTAGTATAAAAATAAAATCAATAAATTTCCCTCTCAGCGCTGCTTTAGCTGGCCCACGTGTTTTAATATTTTGTGTTTTTATTATTTTTCAGTTTTAATTATTTTCTAATTTCCTTATTTCTTATTATAAGTGCAAAATTTTATTTCCATTATATATGTTAAGATATCCAACTCTAATTGTAAATGTGCCTATTCCCCCAACCCCCAATTCTGTCAGTGTTAATTTTATGAATTTTGAAGTTTTTTATTATGTGTAAGAATATTTAGGTGGAAAGTCATTATTATGAGATACTTTTATCTCTAATAATATTCTTTCTACTAAAGTATAATATTACTGGGTAATAAAGAAAGTCATGACACATTTTTGCACAGAAAAATAGGTCATGACTTTCCTGATGACCTAATATATTGTCACACTATTTTCCTTATGTTAACTATCTTAGTCTGTTGATGCTACTTTTACAAAATACATAGGACTGGGTAGTCTATAAAGAAAATAAATTTATTTCTCATGTTCTGGAGCTGGCATGTACAAAATCAAGATGCTGGAAAGTTCAGTTGTCCAACAAGGATGGCTCTCCGCTTTCAGGAGAGTGCTTTGTTGCTGCATCCTCTGAAGAAGAACTCTGTATTCTCAGATGGCAAAAGGGAAGCAAGCCAAACAATGCGAAGCTTCTTAATAAAGACCTTAATTTCCACACATGAGCAAATAGTTTTTATGGCCCAATTGCCACTGAAAGATCCCACCTCTTAATATTATCACACTAGCCATTAAGTTTTTTAACACTTGAATTTGGGAGGTGACACATAAGCCATAGCATTTACTGTTTGTGTTGTATATGTTTCCATCATTTTTAAAAAGTCTTTTGTGTATATGTAAATTTCTCATAGATAGCACTTTTTTTTTGGCCTTACTGTTTTTATCCAGTCCAACAATCTTTGCCTTTTAATTGGACTGTTCAGTTCACTTACATTCAATGTTTTATATGATTGGGTTTAGGTCTACTACTTTGCTAACGGGTTTTCATCTCTCCTTTGGGTTTTTTGATCATCTGTAGTTTATTTTTTGCCTTCTTATGGGTTAATCAAATATTTTTTAGTGTGCCATTTTACTTTTATTTGTGTCTTGGCTACATCTCTTTTTATTATTATTCTTTTATGTGGTTGCTCTGGGACTAATAAAGTATATGTTTAACTGTTCAAAGTTGCTGGGGAGTCAATAATAGACCATTAAGTACTTACCATTTCACATCTTAAACTTTCTACTTCTTAAGAGTAAATTATAGTCTTATAACAGTATGTATTTTCTTTACCCATTGTATTAGTTTTCTATTGTTTAAACCTGACGTGTTGGTAAGGCTTGTTTTTGTTTTTTTTTTTTTTTTTTTTTTTTTTTCCCCCCTGAAAGCTCTAGTTGAGAATCTCTTTTCCATTTATTTGGCTTGTTGGCATAATTCAGTTACTTGAGATTTTAGGTACAAGATTCTCATTTTCTTGCTGGTTGAAAACTGATGACATTTTCAGTGCTAGAGGCTACTATATTTCCTGGCTATAGCTAAGCCATCTTCAAAGCCAGGGACTATAGATGAATTGAATGCTTTCCACAACACATCTCTATGACCCATTCCTCTGCCTTACTCTTCCACTTTTAGGAGCTCATATGATTAGATTGAGTCCATTTGGGACAATCTTCCTTTTTCAAAGATACCTGATTAACTGACTTAATCCCATCTACAACCTGTATTCTCTTAGTTATATTTTGCAAAATATTCCCAGGCCCTAGAGATTAAAATGTGGACATCTTTGGAGGACATCTTTGCCTACAACCCCTCTCTTGACTCCAGATAATTATGGTATTATTGTTATTCCTTTTACTTCTATATTTGTTATAACTCCACTTGATGATATTTTTGTTTGTTTTTAGAGATTTTTGCCTGAGGGATGTGTGCTTGTGGGGTGTGGGGAGGGGGTTGGGGAGGAGACAGAGACAGTGAGAGGGAAAGTGAGAAATCACCTCCCAGGGATGACTGCTCTGCAATCCCTTCTCCTCCATTCTCCTCCCAGGATCTTGAGCATACACACACATGTGCCTGGCATGATTTTCAAGCCAACGAGTCTGGGACTTGAATCACAGTTGGCCACCTGGGATTTCAGTGATGTAACTGCTATACCATCTGGTGGCCCTGATAATGTTATTAAATTTGCCTTAAAATAAGTTGCCTTTCACAAAAGGCCACATAGTGTATGATTTCATTTACATGAGGTGCTTAGAAAAGGCAACATCAGAGACATGGAAAGAATTGATAGTTGGCTAGTTTCCAGTGGCTTGGGTAGGGGAGTGGTTGCTAATGGGTATAGTATATATTTTGAGGTGATAAAATGCTCTGAAATTAGATAGTGGTGGTGATGCTTTTACAACCTTGTGAATATATTTTTAAAACATTGAATTATATGCTTTAATGTGATGGACTTTATGGCATGTGAATTATTTTTAAATTAAAAAGATAAGGAAAAGAATCACTTCCCTTTGAAAGAAATTGCATAAAAAAATTATAGCCTTTTATATTTAGCCATTTATTTACCATTCCCATTGTTTTCCCTTTTTTCTATTTATCCAAATGTCTGTCTGCTGTCATTTTCCTTCAGCCTGAAGAACATTTTTATCATTTTTATAATAGTCCATAGGTGGCTAATTCGGCTTTTGTTGGTCTAAAATATATTTAATTTCATTTTCTCTTTGAAGGATATCATTGTTGAATATAAAAATGAGGGTTGACAGAGTTTTTTCTTTGTTTGTTTGTTTTTTAAGGATTTTTTGTTATAGGGCATGTACGGTCGCCAGAGAGACAGAGAGACAGAAAGTGAGAAATCACCCCCTGGGGGGATGGCCATGTTGCAATCCCTTCTCCTCCATTCTCCTCTCGGGATCTTGAGCACACCTGCCTAGCATGAGTTTTAAGCCCCGGGGTCCAGGACTTGAAGTCTAGGACTTCAAGTGAACTGTGGTCGACTACATGGGAGTCCAACAATGATGTAACCATTACACTATCTGCTGGACCTGGTTGACAGGGTTTTTAAACAGTATTTTGAAGATGCCATTCTATTGTTTTATAGTCTTCATTGTTTGTGATGCAAAGTCAACAGTTTTATATAATGCTGTTCCTCTGTTTGTAATGTATCTTTTTCCCCTCTAGATGTTTTCAACATTTCTCTTTATCTTTGATTTTCAACCATTTTGTATGTTGCATTTGTAGGTCTGTTTTTTATTGTTGTTTTGTCTTTGTATTTATGCTGTTTGGAGTTTGTAAATCTTTCTAGCTCCATAAGTCAATGCTTTTAATCAAATTTTAGGACAATTGTTATTATTTTATCAAATATATTTTGTTTACTCTTTATGGGATTTCAGTAATATACATATTTCATAATTGCCCACAAGCCTCATATATTTATTTATTTTTCTTATCTTCTTTATTTTTGTTCTTCAGATGAAAACTTTTTTGTTGACTTGTTCTCAAGTTCACTGACTCGTTTACTATCTGAGTCTGCTATTAATCCCATCCAGTTAATTTTTAAAATTTAGTTTGTTATATTTTTCATTTCTAATATTTTTGTTTGGTTACTTTTTTTTTGTTTGGGGGGTTCTTTTGGTAGTGGTTTTTGCTTTAGGACACATGCGCTAGCCAGAGGCAGTTGAGAGGGAAAGTGAGACTGGCTACACCACAATCCCTTCTTTGTTCTCCTCCCAGGATCTTGGGCACACATACACACACACCCAACATGAGTTTCAAGCCACAGGATCCAGGAGTTGAAGCTCAGTCAACCATGTGAAAGTCCAGCGACATAACTACCCTGCCATCTGCTGGTCCCTATTTGGCTTTCATTTCTCAGATGATATTACACAAGTCTTCACTCCTAAACAAAATGGCTTTCATTTCTCAGATAACGTTACACATGTCTTCACTCCTAAACACAATATTTTCATGTAATTATATTTATAACAATTAATTTAATGTTTTTGCAAAATTTAACATATGAACCATTTTAGAATTGGTTTCTGTTGACTTATTTTTTTCCTTGATTCTAGGTCACATTTGTTTGTTTCTTTGTTAGTCTGCAATTTAAAAATATATATAGAGAGAGGGTGGTGGGAATGATACATCCTGTGCAGAAAAAAGTATAATTTTGGAGCTTACCTAATATATATACCTTTTATATGGATTTGCAATTTTACACTAGATAATTTTACACAGTTTCTCAAATATTTTGTCTAATTTTTTTTTGTTGTTGATTTGTAATGGGATAGCTAATTTGGTAGTTACAGTATCATAGCTGAAATTATAAACCCTACATTTATTTTAGTAAATACAATAAATCTTTTAGTAGTTTTTCTTCAGTTAAGTACAATTGATAAAATTTGGGCATTATAGAAGGGAAATATTGCAAGGTAAAGGGTTTTTGAGAGACATTTATTCTACCTGCACTTAATTCATCCAACTTCATAATCACATTCTTCATCACACAACAGTAGTAATGTAGCACTTCTTTCATCTCCTCACATCTTGTTTTTTCCAGCATTTTTTGGAGAGAAGGATGAATATAAGTTCTATATTTTTGAACAATCATTTATGTTCTCAAACTCGATCAACAAGTTTTGGATCATCTGATTGAGATAGAATCCAAAGTTCAAATAAAATTTTTTGTTCTTCAGATCAAGATCTACATTCAAGACCTTTAAGATTAATATTTCCACCACTCCTATGAATTCTTTCACTGGATCCTTCAGCAATATCTAGTTTCTTGAAACCCCTACCTCTGAGCAATTGATAAAATATAGTTTTTGATGCATTTGTTTAAAAACTTTGACTTTTTACAAGATGAAATATGAATCTAGAATTTTTCTTGTATCTCCACAGAATTTATCATAGGATCTGCTCTAAGTAAAGATTCAATGACCAATTTCTACCTACTTTGTTGTTTCTAAGCACAGAATTTAGGCTTCTAAAAATCTGTATAATAATCTGAGAACAGGACTTCCAAATTACCTGCTTGGAGCTAATTTAGAACCTTTACTTAATGAGTTTCATTATCACTCTCAACAAATTCTTCTTCTTCCCAATAATTCTGCTATCAGCACTTCAGCCTTTCCTCACTGCCTTGTGTTATAGTCATTAGGTACAATTCTCTCTTTCATTACATCATAAATAAAATGTTTATACATTAGTTATTTAATATCCTGACACAGTGCTTTATATATCATTGACATTATCACTGCTTTAAATTTATATATATATATATATATGTGTGTGTGTATATATATATATATACATACATATGTATATATATATATGTATGTATATATATATATATACACATATATATATATTTCTCACTATGACAGTAATGTGTCCTTATTACAAGTAATTTGGGGGAAAATAAGACATCCACTGTCAATATTTTGTATATTTTCTACTAAACTACCTATGAACAAAAATAAAACTATTTTAAGGAGAAAATGTTTTCTTTTTAGCAGAACATATATTCTCTAGGCTCACAGAACATAGATTCTGAAAGAAATCTTGCAATAATCTAAGTCGACCCTCTCATTTTATACGAGAGGAAATAGGATATACGAGATTAAGTTCACTCAGTTCATTCTCCAATCAGATTTACTTAGGCAATAATAGGCACCACTTAAATCACTGTATATCTAACTTTTGTGAGCATAAGAATCATCTGGTAAGTTTTAAAAATGAGGCTGTCAAGGCCTCACTCCAACATTTCAAATAATTCTGATGATGATAATCTTAGAGGACTTACATTAGAAATACTAGACAGGTAAATGTTTACCTAGAAACTCCCTTGCAATTCTTATTACAGGTCAGATAAGACTGATGAATCTGATGGTGTTTCCTTGTCACGTTATCATTAAAACCAAAGAGGCATGGTGAGGAGCAGTTTTGTTGTTGTTGTTGTTTTACCAGTCTCAAGTTGAATAAGCTCCCTCTGTGAAGAATCAGCCCAGCTGATATGTTTCTGGTGCTCTACTTCATACTAGACTGGAGGCTATAGTGAGCAATCCTGAAAATAGGGAGCAAAAATAGATTTCTTACTAAATAGTCATTAAACTGTATTAAACAAGTCTCAGTTTAAAGATAAGAATTAAGTAAACTATATTAAAAAATGTAGTTCAAAGAATAAGTCAATATTCGAAGATAACTTTATAACCTATTGTATCAGTTTAGTTTAGAGCTCTTTTGTTGTAATAAATATTATATATATATATATATATATTCTTCACTAAAAAATACATTAACTGTGTAAAGTATACTAATCAGTAAAGTATAGCTTAATGTATTTTTACATATGTTATTTATTTTTTATTTTTTTTTGCCTACTTGGACTGGCTAGACTGCCAGTAAAATGTTGGAGAAAAATAATAATAGTCTGCATCCTTTGTTATTCTTGACTTCGGGAGGAAAGCATTTAATATTTCATATTAAGTATTATGCTAATTATAGGTTTTTATATATTAGTCTGTCAGATTAACAAAGCATCCTTTCATTCATAACTTGTTCTTTGATTAGTTTCCAGTTATCTTGATAATCTCTAAATTATCATGAAGGAACAAGCCCATGGCTGCTCAGATATAGTATCATATTTAATCACTCAACACATGGTTGGTGTGTACTCCCATGGTTTGAGTATTTTGTTCCCCAAAATTAGATATCCTAAGAGATAATGCTGGGAGGGTTACTAGTAGGTTTTTGGGACAAGAAACATCTGAATTAATTATTTAATTGGATGTGCAGAGTGAGGGAAAGAAGGAATCATTGTTTATTCCCTGCTTACCTGGGTAGTTGGTAACCTTAATCTTAACATACCTAGAAAGGAATGAGAAAGGATAAAGATGTGTTCAGTACTGGACCTGCTGAGTTTGAGAAAAGCCACCAAGTGAGATATCTATAGGGCAGCTAAAAATGTTGGCCTTGCTCTTGATTATAATTTAAGATCAGAATTCTCTGACCCAAAAGATAGATTATTAAAATAAATCTAGGGTTGTTACTAGCAGATTGAGGGATTTATAGCAAGCTACAACTCTAGAGGGGCTGTCAAGCCCTGTTCTTTTTTTCATCATTAAAGTCAGTTTTTAATTCATACATGGCATAGCTATCTGAGTTTCAAATCCTTCTTGAATTGCTCCTTTGTTTTTTAGGCTTTGATCCTAATTATTTTGAATTCTGAATTTTACCCCTAAATTTCTTTGGTTTCTGACATAGCTATCCTTGGTCCTAATTTGACCCAAATATGGGAGAAACCCCTTGAGGTCCAAATCTTCTATCAATTAATACAACCAAACTAAAACCCAAATACAATTCTAAGAGACTTAGAAGAGTTATGTGGATGACTTCTGAAGGTATTCTAGAATGAGAGGTATGGAGTTTTAACAGTGTACCACATAGCAAAATATCTTAAAATTTCTCTTCTTCCATAAAAAAGTCTCACATCAACATATTAACTGCCTAAAAACTCTTCCCTCTTTCCCTTCTCATAGTTTCTTTCTCAATACCCACTGTTGCAATCTACTCTGCTACCCTGGTTTCTATTTCTATATAGATTGGATGGATGAATGAATAGATAATAGATAAATAATTAGATAGATATAGATAGAGATAGAACACCATCTTTTCTCTCTTGTAGTGAGTTGTGGAAGGAAATCTGTGAATTTCATCTTGCTTGGTGAATAGTCTCAGCCCCTGCTGGATTATAATTTTGTGATGATCAAAAATGTATGATCACATTTTTGGAAATGTGAGTGGTTAGGATTGCCAGACAACCCCCTGCAGGGTGATTAGAAAACCATGGCTCTTACTTTCCCAAGAACTGCTTGCCTTGTTAGTATTTCCTAGACCAAACATAAACACCAGGATTTAAAGACACACACACATTCCTTTTAGAAAAGGTCAGGAAGGTCTCAATGAGCAATACCACTTGGGAACACCAGATTCTGTGTCTACCATTTACCATAAAAAGGTATGGAGAGAGCTTCAGGAAAAAAAAAAAAAAGTGTACTCCATATGGATAATTCCTCTTCTCTACTCCTCTTTCACTCTCCTCAAATTTCCCTTCTGTCAATTTATAGTTCTTTCTTTTAGATTCCCAGTCTGGTGTCCTGAATCACCCTTGAATAATCTCCATTGCTTCTCACTGGGGTGTTCTCCCTTATATTCTTTCTGGTATCATGAACTTGAGCTTCTTAGAAGTAGACCTCTAAAGGGAGAAAAATGTGCTCTGAATTTATGAGTTGAAGAGATTGAAAGCACATATCTTCATTCATTTCTATCAAAAGTTGTGGCCAATTTCCTCAGGCCTAAAAATGCAAGCATATTTCTCAAAACAAGCATTAATTTCCACTCAGCACACATACACACCCTCTGGATTTACCCAGAAGATCTCATATCCTAGTCTCATACAAAGAAAGCATATTTCATATTTCATGGAAAATAATAAAGCTGGCATTATGATGCTAAGGAATAGTTGACTCCGTCAATTACGAGAGTCGCAACTTGAGTCCATTTAGTGTAAAAGGCTTCATCTACAACAGATGTCTCTAATTCTAATTTACTCTCTCCTGAGAAAGAGCAGCATGCATGTGTTGGTTCTCAGTCCATTTAGCAACAATAGCTTCAATTATTGATATATGATTCTTTTTCAAACATAATCCTATGTCATCCTTATAGTGACCCAGCAAGGTTCATATTACTAAACATTTTGTGGATGAAGAAGCTGAGACTCGGAGTATTAAAAACTTGTTCGAGTTCTTATAGATGGTGAACAATGGAACTGGTATTTGAGCCTATATCTGTCTCTGAAGCCCAAGATCATATCACTGTATTGTACTACCTCTTAGCATGACATAGGCAAAGATGGCGCAAAAGAACATATCATAGGATTCTGGATTTTTAAGTCAGTAGCCCATGTGCTTATTAGAAAAAGAACTTGTTAGAAAAAGAACTAAACAATTAAGTTTTCTTTCTTTTCCTTTCTTGGTTCCTTCTTTCTTCCCTTTTTTTCTTTCTTACCCTCCTTCTTCCTTTCTTGTATTATAAAACCTCAATAGCAATAACATGAGAATCAGAAATCACAGTGTAACTGCCTCAAATCAAGATCTGGGTTAAAAGCTATGAAAATATTCTATTGTTTTATGACCCCATTTAGAGTGAACATTATATTTATAGCTTTTTCCCTGAATACACATTAAGGTAATATTGAACTTTTGGTAAAAATTATACCATACATCTGTGCTGACAGCTTGTTTCCTGCACACAAATCTTTATCTACTACTTTCAGCTTTCAATATTTTCTCCAAAGAAGTAAGTTAGGACATTAAAAGGTCCAGAAAGAAACATGAAACAGATGGAACTAGATTTTTGTAAAAAGTGACAGTCATAGTGAATTTAATAGAAAGCTAGCCAGAGGGGGGGCCTGAGAGAAAACCTGTAAAGCATACACAGGGAGTGCCCTGGCTTGGGATGGAATCTCAAGAGTGCAAAACCTACATTTATTGTATAATAGGTTGTCCTCGAAGTTGGGTGTTTGATAAGGTAAAGTAAGATATTGGTCTTTTATGTTATAAAAATATTTTTCGCCATTGAACAGTACCAGTCTTTGGTGAATTTAGTACTTATTCCTCTTACTTCCCATCCTGGACCAGGGAAAAGCCTGAGGATCTCACCTAGAGTGAGACCCCCAAGATCTGTAGCTAGGCACTGGGAATGACTGTGTTCTTAGAGCCAAGGGAAAGTAAATTTGGAGAGCTAACCTGGATGGATTTTAAGGAGCAAGAGACTATTAGTTTGAAGGGTCAACAAGAGGCTGGGCCAAAGTGATGGTTACTTGTTTAGGAAGCTTAAATTAGAGGCAATGCTTGGCAAAACAAGAGACTCTTCTGTGGTGTCTGGTGATAGTCAAGAAGAGAGTGAAGTGAGGTGTGTCTGAGTCTGCAATTAACACAGGATGATACCAGAGTGGCATGCATACTGGGATAAACTAGCCAATGAATTCTTTTCTTTCTTGTTTATTCAATTCTTCCTTTTCAAATGAATGATTTCTATCAATGTTAAAATATCTCTGGTCTTTCCTGTTTAATAACAAGAAAAGAAATGCCATTAATGTTGCTTCCTTTTCATCTCTCAGCCCTCTCTTTTCTCTTCACAATGAAGTTTGTCAACATTCTATATTTTTTCCATTTCCTTTCATTCCACTAACTCCTTTAAAGACCCATTTCCAGGACCAGCAGTTGGCGTAATGGCTATGTCACTAGACTCCCATGTAGTTGACTGCAGTTCGAGTCCCGGACCCGGTGGCTTAAACTCACGCCGGGCACGTATGCATGCATGTGTGCCCAAGATCCCGAGAGGAGAATGGAGGAGAAGGGATTGTGGTGTGGCCATCCCCCTTGGGGGGTGATTTCTTGCTTTCTGTCTCTCTGTCTCTGTCTGTCGAGTGCACGCGCCCTATAGCAAAAACCTCTCCAAAAAAAAGAAAAGACCCATTTCTCTTTGGTCTTTGTTCTTTGCTCTAACAAAATAACTTATTGGAGTTACCTATGACCACCAAGTTTCTAAATCCACGGACAATTTCCAGTTCTTGTCTTAACTGATGCTCAGAGGATTAATTTCCACCTCTCCACCATTGATAATGAAACACTCTCTCCTCTTGGCTTTCCTTATCCTCTCATTCTCTATTCTTCATGTTTTTCTTCTACATCTGTGGCTGCTCTTTTTCTTTTTTTTTTTTGGAGAGGATTTTGCTATAGGGCGCGTGTGCTCGCCAGACAGACAGAGAGAGACAGAGAGACAGAAAGCGAGAAATCACCCCCCAGGGGGAATGGCCACGCCGCAATCCCTTCTCCTCCATTCTCCTCTCGGGATCTTGGGCACGCACACACACGTGACCAGCGTGAGTTTAAGCCACGGGGTCCGGGACGCGAACTGCGGTCGACTACATGGGAGTCCAGCAACATAGCCATTATGCTAACTGCTGGTCCCTATGGCTGCTCTTATTCAGTCTCTATGCTCTTTCTTTTCCTCCAACAAGTAAGTGGTAGAATTTGTTAGAGCTAAGTTCCAGGCCTTCTTTTTTCACTGTATACTCTTTTTTTCACTTTATACTCTCTGTATAGGTCACTTTATACTCTCTTACTAGGTCACATGATTTGTGCCCATAGTCTGAATTATCAATGCTGATGACAGACCTCTCCTCCGAGCTCTAGAGCTATACAATTTGTGTTTCAACATCTCTTGGGTATGAGGACTCAAATTCAATATGTATAAGCCTGAATTCATTATCTGTTCTGCCACATGTAATTTTCTCCAATGTTATCACTCTCTGTAAATGGTTCTACCATTCACTCTCTTGCTGAAAAGCTATATAAAATTCACTTTTGACCTTTTCTCCTCTTATACTATATGCCCGATTCATTAACAAGTAGTATACATTTTTTGTTTTTTGTTATTTTTTGCTATAAGGTATGTGTGCTTGCCAGAGAAAGAAAAGTTACCCCTGTGTACGTTGCCTATACACTATCCCTTCTTCTCCACTCTCCTCTCGGGATTTTGGGCATGCATGCACATGTGCCCAGAGTGATTCTCAAGCCACCAAGTCCAAGATTTGAACCACGAAGCTGGCCATGCAGGATCCAGCATCTTAAGCTCTTCACTACCCACAAATAGTATAATTTTTTCTTATTAAGTATGTCCCAAATCCTGCCATTTTCATTGTCTGTTATCTATACAATCCAAACTAATACAACTGCTCACCATGGATAACTGGAATAGCCTTCTAATCTCACTTTTACTAACTCTTCACATCCAATTTACAGGTCTTTAAAAAAAAAAAAAAAAAAAAAACTGGTTACATTCTTACCTTTCTATATCCATGCATATAGACATTCAAAAGCTCTTTCTTGGGACCAGCAGTTGGTGTAATGGCTATGTCGCTGGACTCCCACATAGTTGACCGTGGTTCGAGTCCCGGACCCGGTGACTTAAACTCACGCCGAGTGCATGTGCGTGCGTGCCCAAGATCCCGAGAGGAAAATGGAGGAGAAGGGATTGTGGCGTGGCCATCCCCCCTGGGGGGGTGATTTCTCGCTTTCTGTCTCTCTCTGTCTGTCTGGCGAGCGCACACACCCTATAGCAAAAAACCTCTCAAAAAAAAAAAAAAAAAAAAAAAAAAAAAAAGAAGAAGCTCTTTCTTTGGTTTTGGTTTAAAGAGAATTTTTTTTTTTAATTTATCAGAGGGCATGTGTGCTCATAGGAAAAAGACAGAGAAACAGAAAGAGAGAGAAAGAAAGTGAGGATGCGCCTCCTCCTCCACTCCCATGGGAAATATCATGCCACAATCCTTTTTCTTCAATTTCTCCTCCCTTTTGAGATTTCAGGCATGCCTACCTGCCCAGTGTAAAGATGCTGGTCTGGGACTGGAAATATAAAGTCAGCTATATGGGATCCAGCTGCCTTAACCACCAAAGCCACAGCTGGCCCAAAAGCAATGTCCTTAACATACTCTAAGAAGCCGTGCATGATGAGTCTCTTGCCTATCTTGTCCTTCTTCTAGTTCCACTCTTCCTTCTGTACTTTATTTTTTATCACATTGCATTTTTAAAAAATGTTTCTAGATCCTTCCATGTGCTCTTTTCCTTAAGGCCTTGACACATCTTCCCCCTGTTCTGGAACATTCTTCAATAACCCTTTACTTTTCCACAGCAGACTCTTGCAGAAGACCAGTGTGCCCTTGCAATTGTACTTTGAAGAACTGAAATGCTGGCCCACTCTCTGACCTAAGCCTGTTGTGCTGAGTGAACTCCAAGTAGACATACATGTCTTTAATAATGCCCAGAGTGGATTAGGAAGTGGCACGGAGGTTAAGGTGACTGAGTCCCACATGGCTCACTGCACATTTTGAGTCCTGGACTAGGCGGCTTGAAAATCACTCTAGGTGCATGTGTGCCCAAAATTTCTGGAGGAGAATGGAGAAGGGATCGAGTCTTGGCCATTCCTCCTGAAGGAGCAGGGGGAATGATTTCTCACTTTTGCTCTCTCTAGCAAATGCACACACCCATGGCAAAAACTTTTAAAAAAGAAATAAAGAAGGAAAGAAAGGAAAGAAGGAAGGAAGGAAGGAAGGAAGGAAGGAAGGAAGGAAGGAAGGAAGGAAGAAGAGAAAATGGTCTCTTTTCTAGCTTCTTTTTATTCCTTTCCTTTTCTTTTTCTTTCTTTCTCTTTCTTTCTTCTTTCTTTTTTTCAGTTTGACTTAGCAAATAAAACTTAAAAAAAAGAAAGCAACATAAAACAACAAAAACTTTCTGAGAGGTTTATTAATTTATCTGCATTTAACAACCTACTGCAAATTAACCTAAAATTGAAATGGTGTCATTCTTAAGCAAATAACTAGAAAGTTTAAAACAAGAACAAGTTGTTGCAAGGCAAGAAACCATTCTATATTTTACAGCAACATTTGCAATAAATGTTATACTTATTGCTTTTCCCTAGCATACACTTTAAAATGATACTGAACAGAAACAGGCAAAATAAAACCCTCAGCCTCTGGCTCTCTTGATACCAGGCAAGTTGAAATAATAGGTCTTGGTCCTAACAAAAGACTTGAAGCAGACTAGGAGAGTGAGTTAATGAGATCCTGTAATCCGATCCCCAGCAGACATGGACAGCTGTTCTCAGAGCCCTAATGAACCCTACACCTTTACAGATCACTGACTGTCAGAACCCGACCCTGGTGGGCGCAGGCAAGTCCCGACACCATGGAAATGGCTTTGCTGGTGTAAATAACAGGGGTCTGTTATCATGAGATTACCTGTCTGTAAAATGTCTATTTATCTTCATTTTGTTTTCTTTGCAGGGAGGTAGGAGAGGATGACTGTTAAGTGTGTGAGATGATGGAGTTAGGAGAGGCGAAAAACATCTCTGACCTAAGAGGAAATCCGCTTTCACTCTGCTTTCCATCTACGACCAGATGGAGTTCATAATGCTGAATTTCCAGTGCTGAGCTCCTTTTAGTATTATAAGCAAGTATCTTGCAAAATAATGCAAGGACAGATTCATGCCTAGGATTTCAAAATCATAGTTTTCATCTGATAGTTCCTCATTCATTTCTTCATCTTTCAATCATTCCTTCACCGACTATTTGAATGACTACTTCCTGCGTGGCACTATGCTAGACATGGGTGTAGACTGGTGAATAAAATATACACCGCCCTGGTAGAGATTTGAGTCTAATGGGCAGACAGACAAACGATATATACAATCAAATAAACATACAGTTATACATTGTAATAAATTTTATAAAGTAGAAAAATAAGGTAAGATAAGGGAGAATAACAGGAAGAACCTACTTCAGAGAGAGAGAGAGAGACAAAGAGAGAGAGATGCCTTTTAATCTGACATAAAATAGAGTTAGCCCTGCAAAGCAGGGCATAAGGTCGTGATAGTACATTATATTGATGAATTTTATTTTTTTCTTGATTTTAATAAAAAATTTAAATATGGGGACCAGCAGTTGGAGTAATGGCTATGTTGCAGAACTCCCATGGAGTTGACCGCAGTTCAAGTCCCAGACCCAGTGGCTTAAACTCACGCCGGTCACGTGTGCGTGCATGCCCAAGATCCCAAGAGGAGAATGGAAGAGAAAGGACTGTGGCATGGCTATCCTCCTGGGGGATGATTTCTCGCTTTCTATCTCTGTCTCTGTCTTTCTGATGAGCACACACACATGCCCTATAACAAAAACCTCTCCAAAACAAAAACAAAAAATTTAAATATGAAGCATGATACAATTATGAAATAATAATTTAATCCAAAGCAAAGAACCCCAAAATATATAAGGTAAAAAATGACTTTTTTTCCCATCTCCTTCTCTGGAGGGAACCATAGTTAACAGACTAGTGTGTTTGAATAATTCTTACTTGGTCATTTCCCATCTGTGGAAGAACACATATTGTAAAGATCTTCCTTTGGAAAGAATGAGCAAATTGACCCTGCAGTAACACAGACAGTATATTACTAATATCAGAAGAGCTTTGCAACATATTAACATGCTCCTAGTTGCATAATAATTTGTATGTGTGAATAATCAATGGACATAAAGTTCTATAAAATCTGCATTTCAAAAATCACATTTCTTAAACTTTCAGAAATTTATTTGAATAAAAAGTTTATAAATATTATTTCTCTGACAATCAATAGAGTTGCTAAAAAATATTTTACTGCTTGTTTTGGCAGCTTAAATCTCAGTTTCGGGTCATTCAAACTGCTTTTGCTTTTGCTTATATTTGATTGATTTTGCAATAATGGTGAATACAGAAATTTTTTAAAAGCCCCCAAAGTGGACACATGAGGCATATCATATTTCTAAATGATAACAAACAGATGACATTCAGAATATCTAATCAATAGCATTCTGTATTTCACTAGATCAAAAATACACTTGAAAACAGGCTGAATTTAAAAAGTACAGTTTTTAAAAAGTCAATTATAGACTCATGATATATCCCTTGAGGAAGAAAACAATCCAGATTTCTAAAGTAGAAACCACTGAGCTAGATCAGCTTCCTGTGAAATGTGAGTTATCGCAGGACCACGAAGTTACTAATTTCCTGAGGGAGAGTGGTACTTGTAGTGAACCCGAATTACCAAGAGTTCTGGTCTTAGAGGAAACTTGACACAAGGGAAAAGCCATCCTGAGACCTATGTGCTCAGCTCCTTGACAAAAAGTATCTAAAGTGTTTGACTTGTTTTGTAACTATTTAAAGAATTGTGAAATATAGCACATATGTAGGAAAGTGATAAAATCCAAAAATGTGTTTAATAAGTGAAGTGTGACCTGTGTGACTAAGAGCAAGATCAAACAAAGAACAAAACCAATTACCAACACCTGGAAGTTCCCATACATTCCTTCCTAATCCCAATCCCCTCTCTTTCTTCAAAGGTTATCAGTTTCCTTTTATTGTTTTTGCCCCTTTTCTTTTCTTATTCTTTTGCCTCCTAATTTTATATCTTGAGAGTAGTTAAGCCTGATTTTAAATTTTATATAATTGGTATCATGTTGTATGTATTTTCAGTGTTTGGCTTATATCACTTAATATCATATTGTTGCATCTAACTGAGATGAATTCATTTTCATTGCTGTGTGATATTTTGTTGTTCGCTATTGGGTTGTCAGAAAAGTCATGATGCAGTTTTGCATAGAAAAATAGAAAAAGTTTGTCATGACTTTTTTGAGAACCCAATATTTATCCCTTCTGCTGTTGATGGGAATGTGGGTAGTGTCCATGTTTCAGAAATAATGTTGCTAAGGACATTATTATGTATGTTTTCTGGTATACTTGTGCAGAAGACTATATACTTAAGAGTGAAACTCCTAGGTTATAGTTTATGTATGTTTTTAATGTAACTAGATAACGTCAAAGTAGTTACATTGATTTACACTTTGACAAGAAGTGTGTATTGTCATTGCATCAGAGCACCATCTTTGTTTGCTATTGTCAGACTTTTAATATTGTCAATTTGGTGGGAACATAGTATTACAAAATTAATTTATATTATCTTTCTTAGGAATCATATGTAATATTAGTTAAATTTAAATTTTATTTAAAAATCAATAAGAAAAGAACAGAAAATAGAGAAATAAACAAAGATAGATATTTTGTACACATCAGAGCAAACATCAGATTAAATAAGGCAGTGTGGCAATCAGTGTATTTTAACTGAACCTATTTATTCCAACCCTGTAATTTGGGGATAAAGCAAGAATAGAAACAGTATGTCTGACACTTTATAATTTGTGCCTATCTTAGTAAATATAGTTAAATTGATGATAAAATAAGTAAATGGTCTTCTAAAACAAGTGTTAGATACTATCTCCTCATTTATGTGGATTTGTTTTTTAACCCTATCAATGTCCATTGATCCCATGACAATTTCACACTTTAACCCTATCAATGTCCATTGATCCCATGACAATTTCACACTGGTTTGACCACTAGAGTTTTTTTTTTTTTTTTGAGAGATTTTTTGCTATAGGGCGCATGTGCTCGCCAGACAGACAGAGACAGAGGGACAGAAAGTGAGAAATCACCCCCCAGCAGGGATGACCACACTACAGTCCCTTCTCCTCCATTCTCCTCTCAGGATCTTGGGCATGCACGCACATGTGCCTGGTGTGAGTTTTAAGCCACCGGGTCCAGGACGCAAACCACGGTCGACTACATGGGAGTCTAGCGACATAGCCATTACGCCAACTGCTGGTCCCACCACTAGAGTTTTATAACTGTCGTGATATTCAGTAGAGTGTGAACTTGCCTTAGATTCTACTAAAATAAGAGCTCTTTCCTCTTCCTAAACAGTATTGTTCTTTGACTCTTTTTAAAAATTAAGTGAGATGGCCCACCTGGTCTTACCTCTGAGGTAGCAGTCTCCCTCAGGACAGGTGGGACTGCTTGTTTGGGATCAAGGGGGCCCCAGGGCAATAAGATCAGATCTGGTGCCCACCACCAGTAGTTGAGGCATTTGGTTCCAAAAAGGCCCTCAAAAAGCTTGACTGATGAAGTTGTCCTATAGCTTGGTCAACTGCACCTGTTCCAGGGAACTGGTGCTCCACTCTCCACATGGTATGAGGTAAGACTCAGCACCAAGTAATGTGTGGTTGGTTGGAGCAAGTTTGCCATAAATTAGTGAATATATTCCTCTCATATGGCACTTGCAGAGCTCAGAGATGATGGAAGCACAAGCACTTTGTAAAGATAAGAGCTACAGAAGGAAACAGGGGTGTGGCTTGAATAGGTTTACACAACCAGAGTCTTCTGTGAAAAAAGAGGAGAATTGCTGGGGCAGAGAAGTGGAGCTATCCTCAGGGAGATTATTAAAAAGGAAGAGGTGGGAGGATTGAAAGGGAGCCATAAAAAATGAAAATATATAGTGAGTTGGAAATTACACAACCTTAAGATATGGACAGTAATTGGAGAATTTCACTTTCCCTTTGTCTTGTCAAGGGAATAACAGTTAATTCCCATTCTTTACTAGTACTACCTTTAATGCTCTGCTGAATATGAGATTTTTTTTTTTTTGAGAGATTTTCACTATAGGGCGCGTGCGCTCGCCAGACAGACAGAGAGAGACAGAAAGCGAGAAATCACCCCCCAGGGGGGATGGTCACACCGCAATCCCGTCTCCTCCATTCTCCTCTCAGGATCTTGGGCACGCACGCACATGCGCCCGGTGTGAGTTTTAAGCCACCGGGTCCGGGACGCGAACCGCGGTCGACTACATGGGAGTCCAGTGACATAGCCATTATGCTAACTGCTGGTTCCCCTGAATATGAGATTTTTCAACATCTGAGTCTGACCTAGTCTGAGTCCTAGAGTTGGCATTACTCTCTCATGGTGGATTGAATCCCATAACAGTTGTTCACACTTGCAGTCATGTTTTTGCAGGCATGACTGGGCTAGGAACTTTTCTCATCCATGAACATTGTATATGTCATCATTTATTCAAAATGGCTTGCTTTCAGAGATGTCTTGAAAATTGTGTGTAAGTATGTTCCTAGGTGTTTTATACTTTTTTGATGTTGTGAACAAGATTTTCTCTTCTATCATATATTAAAATTCACTACTTCTACTGTATAAGAAAGTTATTTTTATTACATAAATTTTTAGGTTAGGGTTCACTGAAAAAAAAATAAGTATGGAAAAGTACACAAAACATAAATGTGTAACACAGTAGTTTTTCACAGACTCAATTCACTCCTTAATCAGTATCCAATTAAGGAACAGAAGACTCTTTTGTGTAATTTACATACCCCAAAAATAACCACTATCCTGGTTTTCAACACCACACAATAATTTTGCCTGTTTTGAACTTAAATAAATGGACTAACTTAACAGAACTCTTTTGTATCCGTCTTGTCACATTCAACAATATGGCGTTGATAAGATTTATTTATATTGTTGCAAGTAATTGTAATACTTATTGGTGTATAGAATTCTTTTTTAACACATTTTATTTTTAGTAGACATTTTAGTAGTTTCCACTGTGAGGTTATATCAAATAGTGCTGCTTTGAACATTTTCGTACATTTGAATATCTCTATCTATCTATCTATCTATCTATATCTATCTATATCTATATCTATATCTATATCTGTATCTATCTATATCTATATCTATATCATCTGTTGGGTGTATACCTAGGAATGAGATTTCTTAGTAGTAAGTTATGCAAATGTTAAGTAGTAGCAGACATTTTCAAACAGATTTCTACAGTGGTTGCAATACATATGATTTTTTTAAAATTTACTCTAAATCCCTGACAAAGCTTGGTTTTTACATTTTAGCCATTCTAGTGAATATGTAGTATAAAGTTGTACCAATTTTAATTTTTATTCCTAATTTTATTGCTAGTAAATGCAAGTACCTTTTCTTCTGTTTCCTGGACATGTGTTTCTTATTTTATAAAGTCCCAGATCAAACATGTTATCTATTCTTCTAATGGATTATTTATCTTTTTCTTATTATTTTGTAGGAGTTTGTGTATGTGTGCATATGAGTTGTATGTGTGTTTTATATTTATGTGTGTGTGTGTATGTGTGTTTAAATTCTGTGTAGGATCCTTTGTTAATTATATATATTTCAGATATCTTCTTTCACTTTGTAGTTTTCATTCTCTATAGTATTTCCTCACAACAAATGTATTTCTGTTTTCATCTTCAATTTTAAGGGAGTCAAATTTATCAACACTTTTCTTTATGGTTATACATTTTTGGCAGTATTCATAGCTATTTTATACCTTGAAATCATGAAGATGCTTACTTATTGTATTTTTAGTCCTTACGGTTTTACTTTTTATATTTATATTTATTACCAACTTGAAATTTATATTTTGTTTGCTATAGGGTATTTCATAGCTTTATGTGTGATTACTCAGTTATCCAGCATAATTTATTAAATAGCCTATCTTTCCTCATTGCTCTGCAGTTCTGAATGCTATCTTATAAACCAAGTGTCTGTTTATTCACAGTTCAGTTTTGAGGTTTTCTATTTTTTTTTTTCTGCTAACCTACTTGATTTTTTCTATCAATGTCACTCTGTCTTAAATGCTGCTTTTTTTGTAATAAATCTTAATATTGGTTAAATATGTCTATTCACATTGTGCTTCCTCAGGAAGCAGCACTTGGCCCATCAAATTTTCACATACATTTATAAATCAATTTTCACACACATACAAAGAGTAAAATTTTGGTTGAAATGACTATGTGAGGGTTTTTAAAACCTCATGGGAAATACACATTTACAAAAAAAAAATCATGGCTTTCAAAAATGTTTTTGCAGCAAAATAAAATAGCTACCCAGTAGATGAGAATCTAAGTTGGTAGAAAATGAAATTAAAGTACAAGTCATTTGGTGTAAAAATTTAAAAAACCTCTATGTATAGTTTTTTAATGTATAGTTTTTTCATAATGTACATTTTCTATGAAGTTTTTGAAGACCCCTCTTATATGTTTGTGTGTGTGTGTGTTATTCTACATAGTATAGTATCAAACCAAAACATATGGTATAACTATTTAGGTCTTCTTCAATGACTGACAGTAAAATTTTATAATTTTTCTCATTGATTTTAGGGCACATGTTTTGTTAGATTTACTCCGAGTGCTTTAAATAACATCTTTTTTTTTTTTTTTTTTTTTTTTTTTTTTTTTAACTTTGTGACTGGGGTTGTCACAATTGACTTTTAAAAGTCACAGTTGACTTTTAAAAGTTTATTTATTTCTCTCATGAGCAAGAGAAACAAAGAGAGAGAGAGATAGTACTTCCAACAGGGTCCTGATACCCTGATCCACCTCAAGCCTCAGCCAGCCTTCTTATGTGGTATATTCTCTGGAGCCCTCTGGATTCAAACCTAGAACCTTTCTACATGAGTCAGCTTCACAAAGCATCATGCTTTACCACTGTGTCACTTTTTGGCCCTCACAAGTGATTTTGATTTTTGAATGATGCTTTTGTATGTTATTTCTGATATTTAACAATTTGATATTATTAATGAAACTATTTGTATGCTTTCTCATTTGTTGCCTAGAACCTTAGAACAATTTTGAATAGTTAAAAGGGGGCACCTTCATCTTTTTTCTGATTCCACAGGGAAAGCTTTCAGTGTTACACCAGCAATTATGACTATTTGCTATACTTCCTTTGTATTTATCATATGTTTTTATCAAATAAAGTTTATTTCTAGTTCTAGTTTTATGGGTTTTTAAAATAATAAATAATGTTGAATTTTGTCAGATGTTTTTATGGAATTTATTCACTTTATCTAAAGTTTTAAATTTATGCAAATGTTAATTGCATCTTTCTATTTTCTGTTTAGTATCTTAGGATCTGAAGTAATCTCTCCCTTTTCATTCCTTTTACTGGTTATTTGTTTCTTGATCACTCTTGACAGAAGTTTATCAATTTGGTTAGTTTTTTTCTAAGAACCAATGCTTGGTTTTTTAGTCTGTTATACACTGCTTCCTGTTTCACTGATTTTTCTTTTAATTTTTTTTCCCTTTATTTCACATTCTTGAGTTTGTTTTGCAGATCTTTTTTCTACCTTCTTGAGTTAGAATCTTCAAGTTTTCTTCAATGACTAAAATAAATTTTAAATTTTTTTCAATGACTAGAAGAGATGTGTCACTTTCCTATTTTTTAAGTTAAGAAATGAAGAGCTTTCCTTTGTGTAAGGTGGTGGAGAGGTGGGTGGGTGTCCAGCTACCTTGAGTTTTCTCTCTTCTTTTTGCAATTACTAGATCTGTTAGGATAGTGCTTCTATTTTGTCTTAATGTTATTAGATACAAATGATTAGTGATAGTAATAGTTGTAGCTGTATACATACACACACACACACACACACACATATATATATATACATATATATGTGTGTGTATATATATATACATATACATATATATATATATATATATATATATTGCTACGGGGTGTTTGCACTTGCTGGAGAGACAGAGAGAGAGATGGAGAGACAGAAAGTGAGAAATCACCCCCTAATGGGGATGACCATGCCACAATCCCTTCTCCTCCTTCTCCTCCTCAGATCTTGGGCATACATGTATACTTTCCTGGCATGAGTTTGAAGGCACCAGGTCCAGATTTGAACTACAGTCGGCCATATGGGAGTCCAGTGATGTAACTGCTGTGCCATCTACTGGTTCTGTAGCTATATTCTTTAAAGTTTTCACTCTTGGTCAGGTACCCTGTTAAGAACTTCATGCACATTATTTTTTCAATCCTCATGACAACACTATAAGAGGGATACAATTATTGTCCTTTTTTATAGATGAGAAAACTAAGTTTTTAGTGATTTAATAAAGTCTAATATATTATTAGTAAATATATAAATTCCCAGAGCTATTTAAGAGGATGAACCAGGGTTTGAAGTTGAGCAGTCTGATGTCAAGACCCTATATTATTCATTATTATATTCAACTTACTGTGATTTGTCTCTTAGAAGAATTGTACTTCCAACCTCTGAATGGTTTTAGTGTCGTCTTAAAGAAGATTTAATATATGTTAGTATTAATGTGCTTCTATTTCTGTTGGGAAAGTCCTGTTTAGACGACCCACAGAGCAGCAGATGAATTCCTTGTAGTTGTGAACTAAATTCTAAACAGCTCTAATGGAGTCCTGCTCCCTTAAGTCGAATGACAGAATATGTCTCAAATTTCAAACACCTGCTCCTGTTAGTTTACCTAGATTGAAAGTACAGGTAGGAGCCCTGATGGAGGACTACTTAGCTTCTGTGTTATTTCCTTACTCTTATTTCACAGCATTCTGTTTACTTTCCAAAGATCCAGCATTTTCCCTAGTGGGAAGAAATGTGGTTAGTTACTCTAAGGAACCACGGTGCTCTCAAAGTTAAAAAAAACTACTTTCTTAATCATGTTCTTCTACCACATATCTCCTTATGCTATTCAGTGCTTTGAACAAAACCTGGTCAGAATCCAAACACTGTTATAGAAATCTTTATAAATCCACAAAAATTTGGGCAGAAATGCTTCTCAATCTCTAGCAATCACAGAAAGGCAACATGCCTGTCATTCTTCAATTGATTTTTCAATAACTCCTCTTTATCTTTCAAGCCAGTATTAAAACGTCGTCTTTTAAAAGTAACTCTACCTTTGTTGAAGAATGCTTTTCATTAACAGTACCATAGAGTTATTAAAGACTTCTGAGGAAATAATGGCTGGTCGAATGAAGCTCCCCATAAAGAAACCCTATAGTATTATTTTTTTCTAAAGGTTTTCTCTCTTCAGTTTCCAAAGTATGCAATCTACATTGCCTTTATGAACAAGTGTCATTAATCGATCTCTACCTGCAGTACTACTGACAATAATCCATTGTGCTGTTTCCACAGTGAAACCGTTAGAAGCCTGTTCATTTCCAAGGCTTACACTGTTTGTTACCTTTCCAAGCTGCTAGATAGAGACACTCAAAACCCATTTTTATGTGAGCATACTCTATTACTCTCCTCTTGTCATAGATTTTTATTTCTCCCTCTTTTTTTTTTTTAAAGACAGCTTCTCACTGTGTAGCAATCCTTCTGTCTCAGCCTCCCAAGTAGGTGAGACCACAAGCACACCACTGTGCCAGGCTTTTAGGGTGGGGATGGGAATTGAACACAGGCCTCCCATACAGTCTCAGCTCATGGAGCAGTGGCTTCTTACCGTGTCTGACAATGCAAGTAGGCCAGGATTTTTATTTCTTACAGTAATGTTTCTGCTTCTTCTCAGAGAAACAGTGCATAGAGGTTAAATGTGTGTGTCCTATTGTAGACTACACTACCAGTTGCATAACTATGCCTTGATTTTCTTTTCTGGAAAACAGAGACAGACATATGTACCAAGAACTTTGAATATTTGTCTCATTATTTTGTGATCTTGGATTTCCTCTTGACTAAGTTTCCAGGCCAGAAATAGATAAGCTAATCAAACACATGGTGACTATTAGAATCCACGAGCTGAATGATGATGAAGAGATGAGTCAGGCCTGTTGGGATCATATAGGGATGTCTCATGAAGCAGGCAGATCCCAGGACAATCATTAGAAATAACCCCAGGGATAGATAATGGAATGGATAGATAATGGAATTAGATAGTGTCCTGAGACCATACATCCTGACCTAGGTTTACAAATAACATTTTCTATAAGCAGTCTGTTGTGATGATCATATGAGACTATGCAATCAGACATTTTGATCATTGGTTGGTCAAATAAAAGTGCAATACTCTATGAGTTAATACTCTAAAAAAAGAGTAATAATATGTAACAGGTCTGTTCATATGGGATAAGCACTAGCCACATCCTCTCCAGAAGCATGAACCCATGTTCATTAGCAGCATCTTAAAGTTTGGCACAATACTTGGCACATAACAGCAACTTAGAAAATATTTATTGAGTTAATAAGTTACTGACTGAATGAATGAGTGGATAAGTGAATTTGGTTTTCCCCAAGGATCTTTTTATCTACAGTTTGCTCTTGCAGGAATAGTCCCTTGCCTAGGGAAGGAAAGATGAACTCAGAGTTTTCAAGAAGTGTCTACTCTACCCCACTAGCTGATCAATGCAAGCCTAAAAACATTCAACCTCCTTTCTGAACAAATGGAATAAAAGCTGACAGAATCCCATAAGGCTGGTCTAATGGAGGAAGCTCTGCTCAGAACTGTGGGGGTATGCCAAAGTCAGGGGAGCAGGTCAAGCTCAGAGTTGAGGTGGGTTCCATGCTAGTATTTCCAGAAAGAGGAATCAGAATAGATACCCCAAAACCCAGAGTCAGAGGAGGATGTAAGAGACCAGGAAAACAAGTAGGAAGAGATAGGAATCCAGAAGCCAAAGAGTCAAAAAAGGAGAACTTGCTCAGAAAATGAAGATCATGTACAATTACCTAGGACAGCTGTCATCCCTTTGTGTACCAGTGGCAGTGTGCAGTGGGAGGGGCTCTCGGGCCTGCAGGCTAAGGACAGGCAGACACGGAGATGTCCTGGGTCTCTGTACACTCAGCACCCGGTTTTCAGTAACTTACTGGACACAGGCTTCTCAGACTTTTATGTCTAGGATCAAGACATGGAAAGCAACTTTCCCCTCATGTCTTCATGAAGGAGATGAGGTGAGTGTGAGTGGAAAGGAGAATGGAATAAACTATTGGTGCCTACGACTCAGTAATAACAAAACACAGGCATGCAGCCAGACCTTTTATATCAGCCTTCAAAATCAACATTTTTTTATTTCTCATGAGGAAAGACACCAAAAGAGACATATCTACTGTTTTTTTAAAAAAATAAATTCACTACTTGAAAAACTAATGACAATCTCTTGATTAATTCTTCTAATTCTCTATGGTTCAATTTCTTCCAAGTAAATCTGCCCATCAAGCTACTCTGAAGCCCAACCAGAATATAATATATTACAGAATTGTGGAGAGAGCAGGGGGATCCCCATTACTGTTTAGTAGAAGTGCTTATTACTCTGAAAATAATAATAAGACTCATGAGGAATCATCTTGTAGAAAAAAATGGAAATCCTTCTTAGATTAGCAAAAAATAACCTGGCCTTTCACCCTGCTCTGGGAAAACAAACAAAAAAAAAGAAAATCTGGCTTGGGATAGACAAGGACTCAACTAAAGGCATCCTTTCCTCTTGTGTGTGTTGGCCCTCTCCACTCAGTCAGTGGGAGCTGCCTTTCCAGCATTGACAGTCTCTCCAGCACCCCCAAGTAATACCCTCCTCGGGGACCCTGGGATTCTGTGAACCAGATAGTGGGACTAAATCAGCATCTGTTTACCAGATCACTCTAGGGGAAAGTAGCTTCCAATTTCTATCTTCCTTTGCCTTGCTTCTTATACTACCAGAGCCCAGTGAGGAAATGAAACTGCCTAACCATGTTTGACTCCAAAATTCTCTAGACTTCTTCAAATGTATGAACAGAATGAGAAACTCCATTTGCTTAATTGATTAACCTACTCACCTACACTGTGCTTTGTTCATTTCCCTGTTGATAATGCTACACTTGGCAGCCACACCCTTTCTCTTTTCATTCCTAGGTCTGTTCTTTTTCTTCTTTTCTTTGTGTAAAGGGTATGTACTGACTTTGTGAAATCCCTATAGCAAGTTTTGAATGATGTATGAAGTGAAAAGTCTTTACTCAGGGCACAGTAGGAATACAGAAGGTGCTGTGCATTCACTGCTGTGCTGAGTTTTTGATTGTGTGCTGTAGGCACAGATAGTCCGCATTCATCCTACACTGCCTCAAAATCCCAGGAATTGTAGATCTAGTGGCAAGGGGCACAGTCCTGCAGAAAGGCAGAGAGATGAATTTATTGACCTCCAAAAATCCTTCTTGGCATTATGATTCTGCATCCACTACAGGTAGGGGATTTTTTCCCCCATAATTTTAACAAAGGGACAAAAACAGGAATCCAAAGCCTTTTTCTAGAGTGCAAAACATTAACCCACTCTCTGCCCTGTGATATAAGATGGAGGTAGTAGATTAGTGATTGTCAGTGCTCTGCAGTCTAGTTTCACTTGGAGAGGATGCGATTCTTCACATTGGCTTGAGAAAGAATATCATCATGCCCCTAGGAGCCAGGAAAAGAGATTTGGCCTTGTGATTTATGCAGTATTTTCCTTTCAAGGAACTCAGAACTCTCTGAGGATCATCCCAGTTTTATGTGAGCTGAGTGTCACATTGGTTCGTGATTTAAAGTTCTCTCATGTTTCAAAACTAGATGTCCAATTATCTAGCAAGTATCTTATTCAACCAATTTGACATTATCCAGAATTAGCTGATTTATGGATTATTCTTGACTCTGATACAGCAGGAATGATACAGCAGGAATATACCACGGGCATATCTCCGTGGTAGTAGGGAGCTGAATAATCAGGCAGTGGCTAATGATTGCTAATTATGAGTTCTTTGGAGGATGAGTGAGGGGGTTAGCAGAGATGCTTTGTTTCAAGGAGGCCACAGCTACAGAGAGGACAGAGATCTCCCATTCAACCTGTACCTTATTTTTCTCAATAGGAAGCCCAGGAACTTCAAGCCTTGACTTCTGTTTTGGGTGGGAGGAGAAGGACTAAGTAGCTATTCCCTCAGTGTTAAGTAACATTCAGGAGTGACTATGTTGTAGGTCATGATGCTTTTTAACCACACTTATGTCAATACTGAAGAATTGAGCAATAACTCTAGTTTCATTTTTATCCTTGATTTTTTTTATGACTACCCTTCCATCTCCATCCCAATCTCACTTATTCAGCCTAATGAGAGTTGACTACTTCACCTCTCTAGTCTCAAGAGGATGAACAATTATCATCCAAGCAGATAGATCAACATTGAAACAGAATCACTGACTTTCCAAAATTTACCTTTTTTCCAGCATCTTCAGAGAGTTTTAGTGAGGTTTTAGACATTCAAAGTCACATTATCTTTATATACATGACTGAAGATAGAACAAGGCCTGGCCTGCCATTGTTTAGGACTTCTACTTGAATTACCATATTTTGCACCCTCATTTACAACTTGGAGTGCAGCAAACCAAAGGGAGCTCCATGAAAAAGCAAGAAGCCTTAAAAAGCTAAGTTAACCAAATCATGAGTACTTTACTCTTGAAGAAAAGAAAGCAGAAACATAACAATGACTTTTCTGCACAGGAAAAGATATCCTAAGGAGTATGAGGAGCAATTGTGTTGAAATCATTCTGTAAAGAGAGAATACCCTCAAAGTACAACTGGGGAGATTTGCTTTATGAGCCTTGTTTTTTTTGTTTTTTTTTTTAAAGGTTATTTATTTCTGGGCCAGCTGGTGGTTAAGGCAGCAGGATCCTACATAGTTACCTGGGTGGTTTGGGTCCTGGACCTGGTGGGCATGTGTGTGTGAGTGCCCAAAATTTGAAAGGGGAAAGAAATGGAGAAGAGATTGTGGCATGACCATTCCCCATGGATGGTGCTTTCTCACTTTCCCTCTCTCTCTGATGAACCCATGCACTCTCTGGCAAAAAACAAAAACAAAAACAAAACAAAACATCTTTATTTCCTCTAATAAGAAAAAGAGAGAGAGAGGGAGAGACAAGTACTCCCAACAGGGTCTGCATGTTGTGGTACATCCCCAGTCTCCTCTGGACTATATCACCAGAACATATGTGCACCCAGCATTCCCAGGGAGGTTGCAGGACTGAAATGTGGGACCTTTCCTATATGGGTCCAGTTGCATTACCATTGAGCCACCACCTTGTTCTATGTGTAAGAGTCTTTATAAACAATCCATTGTCAGTTTTTGTTGTCAATAAGGAGAGTTTATTTTATTGCCTAGCTCAATTATTTCAGGATATTTAAAATAATAGAAATATATAAATAGGAAAATACACTATAGGACAGTTGACGTAGAATCTTTTAAGGACTTTGAGGAATGATATTGCTCTTTGTTAGCTAAGGGTTTGAACAGAGAGCAGACATTACTTCTAACTCCAAAAAGTTGGCGAGACAATTTTAGTAAAACAGGTACTGTCCACTCACGCATGGCTTTATATGTAGAGGTAAAATGTTATGATGGCATTTAAGTTCTCATCTTATCCTTTTTAGTGTCCCCAGGCCATTTACTCATATCACCTTTCTAAATAAAATCCGGCATCTGCAGTTTTCTTGTAAATGTCTCTGGAATTCTGTTTCATATTTTCACCTTATATTTCTCTTGATGACTATTAGGTACTCATTTATCCTTCCATAGCCTGACAACATCCTAGCTATCAAACACATAAACCAAAATGGCAAGAAGGAGGACAGGGTGATAAGAAAGGGGCCTAACATTTAAAGTTCAAACGATCTGTTTATCTCTAAGGGAAAGATCCAACCTTAGGCCTCCTGTATGCCTAGGAATATATTTTCTTACTGAGATTTTTCTCTTGTTTTAAGTAGCCTGAAAACAACTGGTCTGAGGAATAAAATAAAACCTCTCTGTATCAAAAGCAAGAGCCTTAAGCAAAGGTGGTAACAAACCCTGAGATACTTAGGTTTGTCTGAACTCAAAATTCAGCAGGGTTCTATCACTCAGCACATCATGAAAATCTGAATTGGATTTTTAAAATATGACTGTGGGCTCTGGATCCATTAGAAGCATATTAAACTGTTGAGATACAAAACATGTTTTCTCTCTAGTAGTAAAGATCAAACAGAATCCTGAATGCAAATTTACCCCATCTCTTCACCAATAGATCATTTCCAACAACTAGACAAGTGCTGGAGGAAGCAGTTGAAAGCTTCCAACCTTAGTAAAGGGTCCTGTCTTGATTGCAGGGATAGGCCTGTCAGTAATGCCGCAGTGTGGGCTATGACAGTAGATGCAATGAATGTCACGATTATTTCTAGCGTCATTCTCAAGACATTCAATGCAGCAAGCACATCCTCTAAAGACTGTTACCTGTTGGAAACACAATCTTACCCACATCCTCAGCAAGGAGAGATTGCGTCAGCTGGTGACATGGGAGGTTGCAGAGCGCTTCTTCAAGCTTCGCACCAGCCCTCAGTGATTCCTTGCAGATATTTACTTTTGCACATGGCATATAGAACATTAAAAGGGTTTTGAAAAATCCCTCAGTTTTCAACTTCTGAAGGATTATTAACTTCAAAGTCTGAAGAAATGTCGCCCTTCTATCTTTGGAAATGCCAGGAGCCTTTGCATATCCCTACCACAGTACCAAGCAACCCCCAGCAGAGAAGAACGATTACTGCCTCGGTGGCGAGAGGATGGCTTTTGATCTCTTAACATATTGGAAATTACTTAAAGGTAAGCCATCTGCTAGCTGAGGAACAAAAACAGATTACATCACACCCTGCTAGAAAGATTGTGTTAAATCCTGTATATCAAGGCTTTTAATAATTCTATATTAAGTCAGCTAATAGGATTAGGTACACATTTTCTTTAGGCTTATTTCCTCAACTATTAAAAAAAAAACTTTTTTGTGTGTGTTTGACGATCTGCAAAATTCAAGTGTATTCCACTGTGAATAAAAAGGGTTCTTTCAAGAGAAAGCATTTCTTCAGATCACCACAGCCCTCCAAAGAGACGTATAGCAGAAGTGCCTTACCAGGGTGGTTGGTGGAAGAGGCGAAACCAGTGTGTTTCCGTCAGTACTAATATGACGGATTGCCCGTGCGATAGGAACTTGTCTGTAAGAGCTTCATATCTTTAGTTATTCTTACTCAGCAGGTCAGGGGTAGAATTCAAGCAGGTAAAGGAGGCAAGGATGCCTGGTCCCCTCAGCATAATAATTAATGATAACCACAATGGCAGTCCACCATAAGTTTGGCATGGCACATGTATCGAGGATGATAAAAGAATAAGCCTTAATTAATAAGAGTTTAAAACATACTGCAAGACTGGACTACCCCAGCCTTGAGAAAGCTTGCATTCAAAAATAACCACAATGCAGGGAAGTTTGCATTCTAAAATTACATCATGTCCAAACCAAATACACTGTCCTCCCTTCTCTTCTCTGTGGAGTGCTCCAAGGCATGGGAATATTAGTACAATCGCTTGATGGCATGTGAGAATAAAAAGAGCCTTTTTTCTTTGCCCTTCTTTCATTAATTTGTTTAATATTATTTTACAATCCCAGAGCATTAAATATACACATTATACTAAGGAACTTCCACTCATTACTTCTAAATCTTTTATAAGAGGCTCATTTGCTCTGTGCTCTATATGTCACTCCCGGATACTGAGAGTTGAGTAAGGTTATAGCAGTGATAGCAACAAACACCTTTGTCTCTTAATGGCCCTTGAAGTGGTTCTTTAAAAGGAAAAATAAAAAGTCTCAGTTCTCCTAAGATAAGGTAATTCTATCTTGGTGACAATAGAGGGTTACAAATAATTATTGAGAGCCAAATAAAATCCAGATTCAGCATATTGGGAAACCACCACAAAGTGCTGCATATTGAAGGGACTTGAGAAGTGCCAGGGATCTTCAAAAAGTTAACGGAGACTGCAATTATGAAAACACTATGCATGTGGATTTCAAACTTTATTTTGCACCAAAATAAACTTATTTCAAGTTTTTTTCACAAACCTTTTAGAGTCCCTTCAGATTTTTTGAGTTTCATTTCCAAGAGGTTACTAGAAATGGCCGCAATGATTTTGCTTTAATCATTGAATATTAAGAAAACAATAAACTTGATTTTGCCATGGCACAAATGAGAAAAGAAACTATAAAGTCAGTGGCCCAACTATCTAGTTGCTGTATAGTATACCTTTGTGCAAATGCTGCCAGCTTTCTGTGTGCCTGTTGCAAGTGTAGTAAGCACAGTGAATAATAAGTCTAGTAATAACTACCATATATGGAGATACTTTGTTAGCATTTGGAAAACTTTGCCTCTATTTCTCACAGCATCTTTGAGAGGCAGACATTATTACTTCTTGTGGAATGGTAAGAATACTAAAATTCAAAATGATTTTTAAAAAATACACACACACACACACAGACAGACCTACAGCAAGTGGAAGAGTGAGGATTCAAATCAGGGTCTGATACCAAAGTCCAAGTCATCCCTGCCATACTTGGCTGTGTCCAACTTGGGGGGCCAGGAGGTCGTGCTCTTCACTCAGTGACTTGGTTCAATTTCTTTGTGTCAAATCTTTATAAGAACGGACAGAACACTGTCATTTCCTTTGAGATGTTCAGACTTGAGGAATCTCATATTATTCTCAGGTCAGTTTCCCACTATACTTCTCTAGGACACTGATGCTCCTTCCATTGTTTAATTTGAGGTAGCTGAAAGAAATACCTGGAAGTCTTTTCCCAGAGTACAAAATTTCTCTTGCATTGAGTATCAGCTTTAAATTCTCAATTTTATATTTTTCTTTCACATTAAAACAAACATTACTTGTTAACAAACCAAGACATTATCATCTTACTTGTTTGCTAGCAAATAGTGGAGAACTAATGTCCAAATCATGAATTATTGATAAGAGAAAAACTGAGAAATATGTTCTACAATGTCTCGGGCATTACTGATTATTGAAATGAAGAGATCTATATATAATAATATGGTCATGTATCTAGTAGTTCAATTACTTCCAGTGCTGTAATATGAATGTGTCCCCTGAAAATTCATGTGTTGGGGACCAGCAGTTGGTGTAATGGCTATGTTGCTGAACTCCCACATAGTCGACCATGGTTCGAGTCCCGGACCCGGTGGCTTAAACTCACGCCGGGCGCGTGTGCGCATGTGCCCAAGATCCTGAGAGGAGAATGGAGGAGAAGGGATTGCGGTGTGGCCATCCCCCTTGGGGGTGATTTCTTGCTTTCTGTCTCTGTCTCTTTCTGTCTGGCTGGTGAGCGCAAGCGCCCTATCACAAAAACCTCTCCAAAAAAAAAAAAAAAGAAAATTCATGTATTGAACCACTTTAATGGAATTAAGAGAGTGAAAGCTTAATCTGATTATGGTGTTGAAAAATGTGGTCTTTGGGAAGAGATTAGGATAAAAGACATTTTTGTGTGGCCCCTATGATTGAGTTCTGGTGAATTTACAAGGAGAGAGAACAAGAGAGACAAACCTATGAGAAACAGACTGCACTCTCCTTCCCTCATTATACTGTGATGCCAGAAGAACCCCACTAGAGGTGGCCCCTGGACCTTTGGTCTTGAAACCATGAGCTAAATAAGTCTTGATTTTTATAAATCACCCAGTTTGGGGTATTTTTGTTATGAGTAGCAAATACACTGGAACACATAGATAAGGAGGAATTAAATGTGTAATAGTACTCAAATATCTATTGAATACTTATGCTAATATTTACATTAGTATTTTCATTAGAAACTGACTGTTAGTATTAATACTACTGTAATAAACAACACCTCAAATTCTTAACTTTATCCCCTACTCATATAATTGTTTTAATATGGCAATGTGGGATTACTGGGAGATTGACCTTCCATGTAGCCATTCAGAATCACAGATTATTTTTATGTATAGCTCTGATAGCTTTAACATGTGACTTTAAGGTCACTAGGCTCATCTTCATTAGAAGAAAATGGAAAACACATGGAAAAAACTCCATGGGAGATGTCTATGGACCAAAGGATGAAGGGGTGACTGTCACCTTCACTGACTCTTTTGGCTAAAACTCAATCATATGGGTTTATTAACTGCAGCAGAGGCTGGGAAACATAGTCTAACTATGTACCCAGGAAGAAGAGGAAAAAGGCTTGGTGATAAATTGGCAGTCTCTGCCATTGGTATTCCAAGAGAGTTTCAACTTTCTGGCATTTTGAACTGGGAATTACCTTGAGAACCAAATGTAGATCTATAAACTTTTTTCATACTGAAACACCTACCACAGGCTACCATTTGTATTGGACTATGAATAAGAAAAATGACCATACTCACACACCATTCTAATTTGATAAATACTACTCACCTGTCAGAACTCCTTCTAGCCCTATCATTTAGCCCTGTATTTTTTTTTTCCCTTCAACTCCACTACCTGGAATTTGCTCAACAAATGTATGTTCAATGAATGAATGTCCTTCTAGGATTGAGCATACATAATTTCCATCAATTGATAGAAACTGTGGCACAAATATCATAGTGAATCAACTCTGTTTTTCTGCAGATATTGTTGATTCAGCTTTACTCTAAGTCTGTCTTACTCACTTCTCCAAAATATACATTTCTCTGTAACATATCTTCTGGTAATATAAAAGATTTTACTAATGTCTACCTTGTTCGTCTAGACTTCTGGGAGAGAATGAACAACCATGTTTCATAATGGCAAGAACAGAGAGAAGCCTAGGCTGACTTAATTTCTCAGTCTTTGTCTAAGCAAGTTGCTTATTTCCTCTGAGCCTCAGTTTCCTCATGTAGAAAGTGACGTAATCAAATAACAAAACCTATGTTGTAGAGTTAAGTACAGCAATGTGTATCTAAAATACCTAGAATAGAGCAGTCACTGAATTAATGGCAGTCATTATCATCAGTGATAGCAATAGCTTTTTCATGTTAGCATTTGTAATAAAAACAATAAACATTACTCAATTTTGTTTTCTAATAGATGTGTTAAATAAGAAAGTGCTAATAAGCAACACAATGACAGAACTCTAAATAGAGCATCAGTTTTTCTAGCCTCCTGCTATCAATTGAGTCCCTGTTGAACAGACATATCCCTGGGGACAGATGATTGTCTCAGAGGCTATATCAGCTAAAAGCTAGAGATACAACTTTCACCTCTATTTGCATTGGATTGAGCCAATCTGTTTCAACTTCCACAAGGGTAAACAGCCAGTAGCCAATGAAGTTCTTGTGATTCATTGCCCCACAGAGCCTTATTAAAGGATCTTATCTGGCTCTATACCTGCCAGTTGGTGTGGATTATTAGAATGTGTGTCTCGAGAATCTACTGCTGTCTTGAATTAGCAACCTTGGCTCGCAAATGATATATTTTTGTATCAAAATAGCAGGAACCTTTTTTCTCTCTCTCTCTTTCCTGCTGCATAACATTCTAAAAGACAGGAATGGCCTTTAGCTAATACAGATCAATTTTCATTCAGCTTCAGTCAACATTTAATTACTGTTGACTTCTTTAACCTTTCTCACTTCCTTTATGGATTATGTTTCTTTGTACTCTATTGCCATTTTGTTTATTTGGTGACATAATCAAACTTGAAATGATGTGATAAGGTCTCATATTTTTCTCCTTTCATGCCTTATCCTGCTGAATTTATTTTTAAAAAAGTTATTTCCTGAAAGAGAAAAAAATGTTAATGAGTTGCCTTTTTAATTTATTTCTGTACTAATACTTTTAGATCCTGATTTTTTAAAAGAGCACACTCTGATTTCTTCTATCACATCCTTTGGATGATGGAACTCTCTCCCAGGAGATCTATTGAAGAGAGTCCTCTGTTCCTGTTAACATTTCTGTAATATTAACCTATATAAATAGTGTACTATGTGCTAAATCACATATTAAAATGAAAAATGAAATAATAAAATGAAAACTAACCACTAGTAATGTAAAGGGAGGTTTTCAGAATAGTATAAAGATGAGCAAGTTTTTTCTTTCTGATCACTTATTTTTATCATTGCTGACCTAGGCCCTGTGGTATAGAGGAAAGAGCTTGAACTTTAGACACTCCCTGGTTCACAACCTGACTATGCTACTCAGAAGCTATATGTCCTTTGGCAAGTTTCTTGACTTATCTGAACCTGTCTCCTTATCTGGAAGATATAAATAATTATTCTGCCTCTCAAGATTGTCATGAGGATTAAGTGAAATGAAACATGTAGCATGTCTGGCATATATGTTCTCTCTCTGTAAGTACATTTGAACGTACCAGTGGAACAGCAGCCTGAGCCTGGGTGGTTCTAAAAGTGGAGCCTGAGGCAAAGTTTTCTGTATTACAACTTTGTTAGGGGGTACAGTCTCAGGGAGATGCAGTGAGTGCCAGGGGAGTAAAGCAAGACATACAATCTGAATTTAAAGCAACAGCTCTAACTCCCCAAGTGATCAGGGTGGGCTGTCTTTGCCAACACAGTCACCCATTTCTTTGCCATTTAGTTTACTAGAATGAGAGCTCAGAAAATAGTGGTTGAAGATTTAAGTTCAGTGGAACTCTTTCAGTGCACATGGTAGAATCATCCCTGCCCCTTCTTCACTCCACGGTGGAGACTAGGACCTTACTGTGTGGAGACAGCACAGATCTTAAACAAGGGAGTTATTCTCTCTACAGTTGGAAATATACTGTAAAAATATGTACTGTCGTGATCTTTTCTCCTTCTGAGAGAAAGATTAATTGTTATACACCTAGCACCAGAAGGCCTGCTAATCTACTCACAGTAAAAATAGGACATCTGGGGACCAGGAGATGGCATAATGGTTACTTCACTGGACTTCTACCTATTCGACTACAGTTTGAGTCCTGGAGCCGGTGGCTTAAAACTTACGCTGAGCATGTGTGTGTGCGTGCCCAAAATCTTGAGAGGAGAATGGAGGAGAAGGGGTTGGGGTGTGGCCATCCTCCCTGGGGGTTGATTTCTCACTTTCTGTCTCTGTCTCTCCAGCGAGCACACATGACCTATAGCAAAAATCAGAGGTTTTTGCTATAGGGCGCGTGCGCTCGCCAGACAGACAGAGAGAGACAGAGAGATAGAAAGCAGGAAATCACCCCCCAGGGGGGATGGCCACGCCGCAATCCCTTCTCCTCCATTCTCCTCTCGGGATCTTGGGCACGCACGCACACGTGCCCGGCGTGAGTTTAAGCCGCCGGGTCCGGGACTCGAACCGCGGTCGACTACGTGGGAGTCCAGCGACATAGCCATTACGCTAACTGCTGGTCCCTAGCAAAAATCTTTAAAAAAAAAAAAAAAAAGACATCTGGCACAGCAGATACAATTGAGGCTAACATCTGGTTACATTTGTGAATATTCGGCATCATTCACCCTCATTCTCAGGCTTTTTCAGGAACAAATAGGCCTTGAAATGAATATACACAGACTTCAATGGAGCCTGTTATACTTGTATCCTTTGAGTCTTTATTGTGTCGTTCTTCTCTGCAGGTCCTCCTAGAATATGGTACTGCTTCTGATTTATGGTATTAGGACATAAACAGCTTCCACTTGGCCCTTCCCTCATATTAGCCCTTATTCCACAGATCTTGGAACCAGTGTGGGGGTTTCTACCACCTGATCAACATACTTATCCCAGTCATACACTCAGGGTGTCGGCAGTTACAACAGGAGAGGTCTGTGACACTTGAACACATTGTGATAAGAACGTGGGTCAAAAGTTTATTAGTCCTGTGCCCAGATAAGCTTCTACTCTAACTGGAGATCTTTGATAGCATTTCAGGTTCCTTGTTATCATTTCAGGCCCCAACTCCTTATCTAACAGACTTTAACAGATCTGGTCTTAGGCCAGTAGAAGGTGTAGTGGTTAAGGCACTGGACTTCCACATAGTCGATTGCGGTTCGAGTCCCATACCTGGTGGCTTGAAAATCATGCTGGGCATGTGTGTGTGCCTGCCCAAAAATCCCGGGAGAAGAGTGGAGGAGAAGGGGTTGTTCAAGGCCATCTTCCCTTGGGGAGTGATTTCTCATTTTCTCTCTCACTGTCTCTATCTCCTTCCTCTCCAGCAAGTGCACAACCCTGGCAAAAACCTTTTTTTAAAAAAATCTGGACACCTTTCAGCAGTGCACACTTTGCCACGGTTATATTTGGGGGAAGAACAAAAGGAATATTTCCTGTACAAACCTGTGGTGACATTTAAGCGTGTTTTTCTAAACGAATCTGGCCTCCCTAGCAATCGCTGAACTCCCAATCTATGAACTGATGTAGATCTGTAAACTGGATGCTTTTCTACTTTGGTAGTCGACATAGCATTTTCTTTACCAAACCTCAAGACATAGCTCAACAGACTATTGGACAAGCTACAGGGGCTTCTGTAGGGCAATTAATTCTTATGCTGGATAGGTACCCTGATGTAGGTGCATTTTTCTCTACCTAGCCTCATATGTTGGTTTCCTAACTCCAGTCCAAGATCTTCAAGCTCCATTCCCACAGCCCCTTCTTCTTACCAGGTCCCATTAACTACTTTCTGCAATTCTTTTGGCATGTAAGCTATTTCCTCTAGGAGTAGTGCTTGCGCTGGGCTAGACTTCACTTTGACCAACAGTGTAGAGGCAAGAAAAGTGTTAAGGATCAGACCTCAAGGAGAAAAATTGCCATCCCTGAGGCACTGACCTAAGAAGAAGTCCTTGAACAGATTCCAGGCAGGCAGACACTTCTCTCCTCTGTAAGACTCTTGGAATGTCAGAGCTCAAAGCTCTCAGGCTGGTTCATGCAAATTTTTCCATCCATTCTTTTCCTACTGTGGATCTGTGTTTGATATAGGTGGTCTGTTAAGCGTGTGTGTTCACTCACTTTTGTAGTGCTGCCACTGTAACAATTAGATCCTGGGCTTGATATTTAGCATAGTCTTCCCTGTGGTTCTGCGAGATGATAGTTTCCATTGTACCTGCTGTAGATGCTCTCTGACTTTCACAGCATGGCTTGACTTGACAGTTGGCTTCCTGAAGCCTACCTTTTATTTTCCAAGGCTTCCAGTGTACTTAACAGCAGTCATCTCCTCCCCACAATTTCTATAATTATCATTTTATTCATGCTTTTAACCACCAAGGCCCCCTAATTTACCACCTGCATCTCAGCCCAATTAACCAGAGGTAAAAGTCTTAGTGATTATAATGCCACTGCATGCAAGGTATTATCATCAGCACCATACCTTTTGCCAACAATGGGGTCTTTATAACTCAGATCTGAAATACCTTCTGAGGGGCTGCTTTCTGGACTACTCTTCTATCAATTGTCTTAGTTCTGATTCCTTAGAAAGGAGAGTCTGAAACCAAAGGCTTACACTGTAATTATGTTGTAATTAGGGAATGTAATCAGAATGAAGAATATGGATTATAAAGCAGAGAAGGATGAGGAAAATACGAGAATGCTTATCAAGCTAGCTGCCACTAAATTCAACGTAACGGCCTGAAGTTGCAAGACTGTCCTCTGAGAAGCCATAGAACTGCTTCTCAGAGGAGAAGAAAGAAAAATAATAATAAATCCATATACTCCTGTCTCCACTAGTCAAATTTTCACTCCATGGGGGTGCAAACTCTATTACACTTCCAGGTTGTAATTGTATGAGTACCTGGCAGGGTCTTATGGCCTTCTAACCTTCTATATTAACATGAGAACTCTTTGGCAGAAAGTTATCAAGTAGGTCATCCAGTGTCTCACAGTCAGGTTAAGCTTGGGTGAATTTTAGCAAAACCCACACACAACTAGTCACGATAGCAGTGCAGGAACTAGAGACAGACAAGGCAGAAAGGATCCTAAGTATTGCCTATCTGATGTCTGATAGAGAGGTCTCTCCAGCTTCCTGAGGTAAGAAATTACTTGGCATTACAAAAGCATATTTTATATTTCTACATTGCTTAAACAAGTAAACCAGTAAAGAAAACTTAACTAAAGGTTAACGACCCAAGATTTCACTCAGTTTTCCCACCCAAAAGAATCCTGTTAGAAAGTATGTTATTCTGCATTTCTCTATTTTTATATAAACCCTTCAAGGCAGGCAGAGCAGGTACTGTTAATTCCATAGGAAAAAAAATGAAAACTCTGTGGCTATGAATTACAGTTAATATTGAAGGTAAGTTACAAATATGGAGCCATAATCTAATAGATTTAGCTAGGAAGTGCTTTGAAACAAAAATTCTTGGTGCACTATGTAGCCAATTAATCTTTTCTTTCCTTCTCATTACTTTTACCTTCACAAACATCCTTCCTTAAGACTTATTCATATATCAAAATGAATCTGGGGGGGGGAACCAGCAGTTAGCGTAATGGCTATGTCGCTGGACTCCCACGTAGTCGACTGCGGTTCGCGTCCCGGACCCGGTGGCTTAAACCTCACGCCGGGCGCGTGTGTGTGCGTGCCCAAGATCCCGAGAGGAGAATGGAGGAGAAGGGATTGCGGCGTGACCATCCCCCCTGGGGGGTGATTTCTCGCTTTCTGTCTCTATGTCTCTCTCTGTCTGTCTGGCGAGCGCATGCGCCCTATAGCAAAAAAAAAAAACAAAAACAAAAAAAAAACCTCTCCAAAAAAAAAAAATGAATCTGGGGGGCAGCAGTTAGCATAATGGCTATGTCGCTGGACTCCCATGTAGCCGACTGTGGTTCGAGTCCCCGGACCCGGTGGCTTAAACTCATGCTGGGCGTGTGTACATGCGTGTCCAAGATTCTAAGAGGAGAATGGAGAAGAAGGGATTGTGGCGTGGCCATCCCCCCTGGGGGTGATTTCTTGCTTTCTTTCTCTCTGTCTTTCTGGCAAGCACACGCGCCCTATAGCAAAAACCTCTAAAAAAAAAAAAAAGAAAAAACCAAGTATATTCTATCTTCAATTTTATTCTCTACAAACAGTTTGTGTTTGCTTGTTTCTTCTGAGGGTAGAAGGGACTTGAGCAGGGGTAATGGACTGAGGGTGGCCTAGACAAGATAGTGGCTGCACATCAAACACATCTTGACAGCAAGTTTGGTTCTAATCACTGCAGACATGACTTCAAAGTCTTCTTCAATAAAGAGACTAGGCTATCTACCCCTGTATTTTCCTCAGTCTCCAGGTAGTTACTCAGACATAGCAGCTGTTCCATCTAACTTCGTTGGAGGAATACGTAAAAGTCTCCTTTCCCCACATTCCTAAAAGAGCATCCTTCTGTCTTCCCTCAGGGGTAATACAAGCTTCATGTGCCATATATTTTATAATATGTCCTTTGCCAAGTGAAATAGTTTTCAAATGAGTACAGTTACCTCAGACATTAGGAAGACAGGGAAGACTTTGTAGGAAAGGATTATTATGAAATCTTCTTTGAGATTCATGATATTTCAAGCCCTTTTCAAAATATTAAGTAAACATATAATGGTCCTGGGCAGCTAAGAAAAGATAAAGATCCAACCATCGTTTTTTTTCCCCTAACAGCACTAGTAGTTCCCCTTTGAGGGGCACATGGCACTTAGCTCTGGGCTTGGGAACGTGAGCCTGGTGTCATTAGTCAGCTCTTCCCCTGGCAACTTGTACCATTTCTGTGACATTCATCATGTTGGTGGTTAATGAACTCTGGGAGTGGGAGTTGCTAAACACACTTCCCCAGCGGTTCCACCATAGCCGTTAGTGAACATGAGTCTGAACTTGTTCCTAAGGGTTGAATCACAATGAGGCAGTAGTTTCACCAGAACCTCTGTTGTTGTTGTTTTCATTTTCTTGCTAGATATTTACCACCCACCACTGAGAACATTCAAAATTAGTAGTGGCTTTTCTCTGATTTATTCTAAGTTTTTGAACCCTTTAGCACCAGTCCCCAAATGATGCCTGGGATACTGGTACAAGTTGGTGGTTATGCCTCGGTTCAAATTCTGCTTCTGCTATGCACAACTTGAGTGAAAAATGAGTTTGTTACTTCCATCTCCTAGCCTTTTTTTTTTTTTTTTTACCTATAAAATACAGATAAAAGTAAGGTATACAAACACTGTATACTCCAGATCAATATATGCCTACTGTCTGCATTTTATGGCAACATTTAAAAGGTCTAAAGCTATAATAGTAGGAAGGACAAGTGTAGACACCTGAAACTGTATGGGAGAGGAGTGGATGGTAGAGGGTGAGTGAGAGGGCCTCCCAGAAAAAACTCTTATCAGGTGCAAGATTGCAAAGTTCTCTGTTGAAAATTATGTTTATGGTAATATCTTTGAGTTGACTATTGCATACTGCATGCATACCTTGAAAAACATATTGTGTGCTGTAGAAATGTACAATGATTGAATATAAATAACAAGTCATAAAATAAAAAGATAAGATATGCTTAATGAGATCATTCTAAGAAATAAATAAATGCATACAGCCTAATATCTGGCATGTCAAAAATGCTCCATTAACAGGAGCTCTTACCACGAGCCATTGTAAGCTGGAATAACTATGCAAAGCCTACAGCGACTGTATTTGAGAAATGATCCCCAAAGAGCAGGGTCTCAGAAAAGATTTGGTGGTAAGAGGAGCATGTTTCTGGAGTAGCTTTGACTTTTTCAGATCTCACTTCTTTCCCTCCTGTGAAAAGGGAGGTCAGCACTCCTTGGAGACCTGCAGGAACTATTTGTCACAATCACAGAGAGAATTTAAGTGAATATTCTTTTTTTTTTCCCCCATTTTCTTCATAGTTCCTCCAAAGATTAGCCCTTCTTTAGGGTAAATACTAAACTCTCGCTAAATAGCTTTATTCGGATTGGCCTACCCTTTCTTCCTCTTCATTGGCACCGTGCAGTCTAATCACGATAGACTCTCACCACATTGTGAATGATTTTCTCAAAGATGAGAGCAACAAGAGAACAGGGTCAATACTGCTCAGCAGAGTGGCCTTTAGTAATAGTCTTGAGTTCCACTGTTACTAAAACAGCCTTGTTACAGGGAGTTCTTACCTTAAACCAACCAAGCCATTTCTGTATATTATCTGCATCTCTCCTGTGTATGTGTATGACCACTGAATCAGATACATGATAATCTGGTATGCTGACAATATGTGCAAGCATAGATTATGCATAAACACTCATAAAAATACTTCTAGATACGTATGAACATGTATGATCCATATGCATATATAATGTGTATTCCTTTTCATATACTGAAGCTTGGTCTTACATCTTTCTTGCAGCAAGTTCTTATCTACCCCTTGGTCTAGTAATTAAACAATTAAGTGTCATTTATAATAATTACACATTACAACAAAGTGGTAAATAGGCATTAACTCATTTAAGAAATATGTTCTATATTAGAGCCAGTACAACATGGTAGCCAAGGTTGGCAAAGCACTAGTTCTTGGCACATGGCTTAGTTAGCATCCTCGCAGACAGCAACTCTCCTATTACTGCACCAGAAATAGGAAAGGACCATAGTCAGTCTCTCTCTCTCTCTTTAAGAGTTATTTAGGTGGGTCTCTGGGTCCTGAAAGTTGACAACTTCTTGGCATCCATGAGGCTGCTCCCAGAGACTCTGCAGCCATCACCATGCCACAGAATGAATGTATTGAATTATGTCGTAAACTCTATGGATACAATTGGGATTACTATGAGGAAAAGAGAAAGAAGGAAAGTTGAGAGGCTTGTGAATGTTCAAAGAAAGCAAAAAGGGTGATTGGTCTGAAGGCTAAGCTCTATCATAAACAGTGCCATGCCGAGAAAATACAAATGAAAAAAGACTATCAAGATGCATGAAAAGAGAAACACTAAACAAAAGAATGATGAAGACTCCGCAAGGAGACCTGCATCTGTTAGACAGAGAAGGACAGTCCTGAGCTACAGTACTTTCCAATATGATTAAACAAAAACAGAAAGATAAAGTGGGAAAATGGGAAGTCCCTCTACTCAAAGTTCGAGCCCAGAGAAAAACAGAAGTATTAAAAGTTATTTGAATAGGAAAGAGAAAGAAGAAGGCATGGAAGAGGATGGTACAAAAGTCTGCTTTGTTGGAGATGGCTTTACTAGAAAACCATCTAAATATGAAAGATTCATTAGGCCAATGGGCTTATGTTTCAAGAAGGCCCACATAACACATCCTGAACCGAAAGCCACCTTTTGCCTGCCAATACTTGGTGTAAAGAAAAATCCCTCAACCCCACTATGTACAACTTTGGGTATCACCAAAGGTACTGTCATTGAGGTGAACGAGAGCAAGTTAGGCCTGTGGCACAAGGAGGCAAGGTTATTTGGGGGAAATATGCCCAAGTTACCAACAATCCTGAAAATGATGGATGCATAAATGCTGTCTTACTGGTTTGATAGCACTTGTATACAAGTAACTCCCTGTAATTTTTGAAGATGATACACCAATCTTGAAAACCACCAAGACTGATGTTTCTAAATATAGCTGGTCTTACAGGTCTTCAGTCATCAAAGGATTATTTATTAAATTGTACAAAAACATTAAAGTGGCCTGGTTTTACACACACAAAAATTATTTACTAGTATTTATTATTATTTTTTAAATTTGTTATAGGGCACATGCACTCATTAGAGAAAGAGAGAGAAAGAAAATGAGAAAGCAAGCTGCCAGGTCTAGGACTCGATCTGTGGTCAGCCATGGGGGAGTCCAGTGCCCTAACAACCACACCACCTGCTAGCCCCTGGTCAGTATGAACCAGTGAGACACAATGGCTTCCTCTGGGATGTTATCACCACTCAACCGGTTACACTCATAAATAGTTCAGGAGAGGCTAATTCCTGTTCCACTCTTAGAGATTAAAGGGGAGGTTAAACATTTGTGTAATTTGTATACTTACACACACATAGGAAGGATTCTTTGGTTTTTGTCATGTGAAATATCAGGAGTGCAGGACTTAAATTAGGGAAAGGCAGGCCAGTCTGTGGTCTGGTAGTTAAAGCACCTGGATCACACAAGGCTGATCTTTCAGTTCAAGTCTGGACCCAGTGGCTTGAGGAACACACTGGGCATGTGTGCATGCATGCTCGACATCCCAGAAAAAGGAGGAGATAGAGAAAAAGGGATTGGGGCATCACCATTCACCACAGGCCTGGGAGGTACTTTCTCCTCTACTTCTTTTTCACTTCCCCCTTCTCTCTTTGATGATCACATGCTCCCTGTGGCAAATTAAAAAAAAATTTTTTTTAATTAGAGAAAGGCAACTCATTGCTTTTCTTATCTGCTCATGGTACACTGAGTTTAAAGACCTTATGAATCTAAGCTTTGGAACTTGTCTACATAGCTCCTGAGAGGAGAAGTGCGGAGACCTGAAGGGGTCATTTTCTAGCCCACCCTACCTGGCCTGTTTTCCCTCTGCAATGTGCTACTCTAGACCTGCTTGCGGCTAATAACTGATCAGGACTGGAATATGTCTGATGGCTATGAGTAAGCCCAAAGTTCAGTACAGGATGGGAGAAGAATTACAAGGATTGAAACCATCAGGCCAGCAGGTGGCATAGTGGTTATGGTACTGGATTCCCACATGGCTGACCATGATTCGAGTCCTGGACCTGGTGGCTTGAAACTCATGCCGGGTGCATGAGTGTGCACACCCAAAATCCTGAGAGGAGAATGATAAAGGGTTTTGAGGCATGACCATCTCCCTGGGGGGTGATTTCTCACTTTCTCTCTTTTTGTGTCTTTGGTGAGCACATGTGCCTTATAGCAAAAATCTCTCAAAAAGAAAAAAAAAATGTCAGGAAGAGGTTATACCACTAATAGCTGCTTCTGCTGCTGCTGTTGATGACAGTAACAATATAATATACTATATAATACAATATAATAATATAATAAGGGCTTAATTGAGCCCTTAGAATGTTTCAAGAATTGCAGTTTGACTTTAAAGAGCATACTTTTAAGAGTTACACTACATTATCCATGTAATATTTTGATGTGCTGGTGTATTTAATCTTTTACTATTCACATGCAAAATTTTCAGTAAAAGGCACATAGGATACTAATGTGTTTCTAAGATTGCTAAAGCAGATTATCTGGCAAGATATATTGGGTCATCAGAAAAATCATGATGCTGCTCAACATCCCTCATCATAAGAGAGATGCAGATAAAAACCACAATGGGATACCACCTAACCCCTGTCAGAATAGCAAAGATTAAGAATATAAAAAGTGATAAGTGTTGGCAGGGATGTGGTGAAAAGGGAACCCTCCTACACTGTTGGTGGGAATGTAAACTGGTTCAACCACTGTGGAGAACAATATGGAGGTTCCTCAAAGATCTACAAAGAGAACTACCATTTGATCCAGCAATCCCACTTCTGGGTATCTAACCAAAGGACAGGAGAACGCTCATTCAGAAAAGTGCTTGCACATCAATGTTTATTGCAGCATTATTCATAATTGCCAAGACATGGAACCAACCTAAATGTCCACAAACTGATGAATGAATGAAAAGTGTGGCATATATACTCTAGGGAATACTACTCAGTCATAAAAAATAACAAGACCCTGGCATTTGATAGAAAGTGGTCAGATATGGAGGATCTATTGCTGAGTGAAGTAAGCCAGGCTATGAAAGAAAGATATTGTATGTATCCACTTAATATATACCAACTATCTGCACTCTATGGTAAAGAGCAAAATATTGGAGGACATCAAAGCAGTGAACGTACTTAACAAGAATAAGACAGTGTGGAATGGGACGGGGTGAAGAGAAGAGGATAGAGAAATTTAGCAAGAGAACAAATAGAGAGGCAGGACGTTAGTGAGAAACAGAAATGGCTTATTACCTATTGATGATGACATGTATAGTATTCTCAACTGGATTGGTCTGAGAAGTATTTCATGATGGGTAAAGTCTTTTTACAAGCAAAATGAGAAATAGTGATTGACTGATTAAAAAATAATTGGAATAATAATAATGATTTAGAAAACAATGAAAAGATATTGAATGATGAAGTGGGGAGATTAATGTCTCTGTATTGACTGACACGCATGGCATTCCCTTTTGAAAAAGCAATGTAATACACTGTAAAGTTATTATATATATGCAATCTAATGTAATTAAACAAGATTATGATGATAATAAAAAATAAATAAAAAAAGAAAAATGATGATGCATTTTTGCAACATGAACTATATATTTATATATATATAGTTATATATTTACATATATAGTTATATATAGTTTTATATATAGTTATATATATAAAAACAGAAAATTACATCATAATGTCTCCTTCTTTTAGGAAAGCAGGTAGGGTGACATTAGTGAAATGAACTGTTTAGGGCAGTCAGACACTGATCAGATGCTCCTGTGAGTATTCTATGGGCCACTCAAGGATAAAAATGATAAAGAAGTACCAAGGAAATAATACATGAGGATGAAAAATCTCCGTTAACAGAAATCACCTGGGTTGCTGCTTTGTTTTTCTACAAGTGTTAAGGTTTAATCTAAAGCCAAAGCCTTTGTGTGGCTGGGAAGTATGTGGCTGGAATAATAATATTTCTATTATTTTTAGTACTTTAAATCATTGTAAATAGAATTATTTGTGAAACAACTTCATAAATAAATCAAGGCAAATATTCTAAAAATACAAAGGCCTCCTTAAAAGGATCTTCAAAGTTACTGTTTCTGGTGAGCTTGTGTTAAATCTCCTTGTAGTATTCAGGATAGGAGAAAGGCTGAGAAAAATTTCAGAGTATTTTAGAGATTCAGAACTCTTCTCAAAGCAGTTGTGAATGTCAGGCTCCCATATTTTGTGAGTTTGTCAATTACCACCATCAATACCAGTGGATAGAAATTACTGGACAGTCAAATATGACTGGCCTGGGCTGACTGCCAATTGAAGACTGGTTTTTGCCCTTTCCCTGTCCACAGTTATAGAAGGACAATGTCTGTCTTTTCTATTGTGAAACTGGAACTAAGAAGGAGGGTCTCTCTTATTTGCTTCCTATAGGAAGAACTCAGAAATAGGGTTGTGTGGGAATTTGTAGGAAACAGAGCAGTGTTGTTGGAGTCTGCAGAGTGCATGGAAATTCCTACTTGGCTGTGTCTACAGCCTGGGCAATTTGGTTTGAGATAAACAGGATTCTTTAAATGGCTGCCTGGAGCCAAAACAGACACATATCAAATATGAAATCATAAGATTGGAACACACACAGACTCTCCCTCTTTTTAAAGTTCATGTTATATAAATGGATGCAACTGGAACTTTTGTTTTTCAACGATTTTAAACAAAATTCATAATGAATTTAAGTTGACCGATTGAACAAGGGTAAGGAGGGTAATTGGTGGTAGGATAGATAAGTGTGATGGGAGACAGACAATCCTACTATAAATTCACAGATTAAAGCCTCATGTTAATAGACCCATAAGTGCTTAAAGAAGATCCTACCCTTTTGGGACCAAATTAGACCAAGAGACTACTGATTTACTCCATTCTCAGTTTAAATTCAAGGCTATTAAGCTAGATATACTTGGGAAACTCTGATTTCTTTTTTAAAAAAGAACTATTTATAGTTCTTTATAAATATTTAACTAAATATTTATTTAATTCCATTTGTTATTATTATTTTTTAAAATTTGACCGGAGAGAGAAAAAGGGAACCCAAGTAAGTAAGCCACAGGTCCGAAACTTAAACCACAGTCTGGGACTTGAACCATTGTCAGCCATGTGGAAATTCAGCACCTTAACCACCACATCACCTGCTGGCCCCAAAGCTCTGATTTTTAATGTCCAACTGACTTTTTTTATTGTGATATAATATCCGATGCTTGAAAATGTCTTGGGGAAGTTAATGTTTGGTCTAGTTGTCAGATTGCCATCTTGAGGCAGGGCTGAGAAGATGGTAGCCACTGTGTTCTTTTTATTTCTCTCCACTGCCACATGAACACAGTTATTTAACATAATTCTAGTCCAGTCACAGTGTAAGATTTCTCTTACACTCAAGTGGGAAGACCATGGGATAGTACACAAGAGCTTGGGTTCATAGCTTCATTTTTCAGATGAGCCTTGGTTTTCTCATGTATAAAATGACACAGGAATAGCTAATAGGAATGTTATTTTTTTTCCCAACTCCAATTTTCATCACAGTCAGCAGTTTTTAAATCATGAAATGTTTTAAAATGATTATATTATATTCTCCTAAATCTCTCTATCATCTCTTCTTCAGGAATTTAAAACAGATTTCCATTCATTTCTTCCAGGTAAAAATACACTTCAAAGAGTTAAAGTGAGAACTATGAAATTTTTCCAGGTTACAAAGATGAGAAGGAAGTAAGACCAACATGTTAAGTAATTCAGGGTTAGTCCTGAGTATAACTGAATTGGGAGGATCAGCAGATGGCATAATGGTTGTCGCTGGACTCCCATGTAATTGACTGTGGCTTAAAAAGCTCACGCCAGACATGTGTGCATGTGTGCCCAAAATCCAGAGAGGAGACTAGAAGAGAAGGAATTGCGGCATGGCCAGTCCCCTGGGGGCTAATTTCCCACTTTCTGTCTCTCTGGCGAGCGCATGTGCCCTATATCAAAAACCTCTCCCCCCAAAATACAACAACAAACAAACTGCATTAGAGAAGTCCATCCCTGACCTCTACTCAAATCCCACTTCCTGATTGTTCCTGTTTTCTGCAAAAAGGTTATTGTTTTCTATTATGGTAGAAACTTTATAAAACACCTTCCAGGAATATTGTATTAGAATTAGGAATTCTAGAAAGAGAAAAAAAACCTTCGTTCTTCAAATGTAACTTTATGAAAGAAAAATATTCTGAGAAGGTTCTGGACTATTTACAACTACTACCATACTTTGCCTTCATGTATCAACTTATTTTCATGAAAAAAAGAAAAATAATTAAAGACAATAACTGGAAATAAATGAAATGTAAAGTCTTCCTTTCCTTCCCTGCAGCCTCCCAGGTTGCCAATTCCCTATTCTCAGAAACCATCATGATAAAGAAATGTGTCCATATCCAGACCTTTCTATCTCTTCATATGCTCTATCCCCTACCCTTCAACATTCGCTCAAGGTGTTCTGATTCTATCTTGCTGCTTCCCCAAAGAGAAGCTGTGCCTAGTGGTGACTTGGGATATACTTGACCAGTACAAATGTCATTAATTTCATTAATCTACTTCTAAAAGCCTTTTCTATTTAGGAAGAGAGCATCAAAGCTCTAGGAAATAAACTACAAATAGCCCCACAATAGTAGCAGGATGGCATTTCAAAAGAAGGCATCAAAGAAAGCTCACCAACAGTGATACTTTTTCCTAATGGTTCTGGAAGGATAATTAAGTTGTTTATCACCTTTGATGCTTAGAACCCTAACACAGGTGTTCCCTGGAAACCAATTAAAAATACTTACAGCTGATAAAGAGCACCTCTCAGCTCAACAAATTTACTAATAATTTCAATCCCATTTGGAAAAGAATTTTGTCAGGTCTTTTGACACCAAAAGGCAACTTTCACACTCATTTACACTTCAGGGCCTATAGTGATGAGTACACATAGGGTATTTACTCAGCCTCCCTTGATCTCGATAGAAGAGTCCTCCAGAAGGCTTCCCTTGGCTATTGAATGACAACTAGTTTCAATGTATGAATTGTGTTCAATAGCTTGGGATTTTCTTTGAAAGGAAATGGCTTAAGACCTTTCATATAATACTTTTGCCTAATTGTCAGGAAATAGTGGTGCATGGGATCTATTGTCCTTATTTTGTAACTTTCAGGGGACACCAAGTTGATACTTTTAGGATTCATGGCAGATGAATAGGGCTCCTTTTAAAAGTCCCAGAAGATAACAAGTGGCTTATGTGGCAGCCTCCAAATGTGGACTTTTATTTGGTAGGTTGGCCAGAACCCACTTGTTAGCAGCCTTGATACTAGCATTTGTCCCACTAAGGTCCCAGTCCTGACTCCATCCATATTCTTTGTCTACTGTGCTGACCCCTGTCTGTCAAAGACCTTTTCAACCTGGTTGAAAAGTTTGTTGGCATAGTTCCTAATTCTTGAGTCTGAAGCCTTATTAGTTGATATGTTTGCTGATTGATTGGTGGATTGGGTTAGCTCCTTTCACCTGGACCAGCCTCATTCTGATAAGACTTCTCCATGCTTTCAAAACTCTCTCAGGGCAAGCAACTCTCAGGGCACTTTCTTCCCTTATTATTCCCTCTTCAGTTGACTTTGGGTCCAGGAACTCTAGCCCTGTCACTAAATAGCCATGTGACGTGGGTAAGTCTTTTCTCTTCTCTGGACCTTCATTTTCTCATTTCCTTATTTGGGGAGAGAAAAGCAGACCAGATGACACATGAAGGACTTTTCAGCCCTAAATTTTGTATGATGTGTTTGGCAGAGGGAAGATTTTCACATGCAACATTATTTTTCTCTTCTTTACTCTGTTAGACCAGTAATTTTGTAATTAGTTTCTTATCTAACATTCTCAAACACATAGTTGCATTTAAGAAACCAATTCCTGGGCAGCATTACTGCAATGGAGAGAATAAGGAAGAGACTGATATGCTATAAAACTGGGAAGAAAGCTGAGGGCTTATAGGAAACCAGTGAAACCAATTTTACTCACCAGGAATAAAAATCACTTGAACCATAAATATGGAGAACTTACTGGAAGGAGGTTAGAGCCAGTGGATGTAGTGCCTTTGGTTAAGAAGCCATTTTAGTGGTCTAGCAAGTGGTAACATTTCTTTGTACCAAGTGACTAAGGAGAAAAAGAGAACTGAATAGATGTAAGAGCTATTTGGGAAGTGAGATTTCCAGGAGTCAAGGATGACTGTTAATGTTCTGGTTTGTGCCATTCAACGCATGGAGGTGTCATTCACTGTGATGCAGAATAACAGACGAAGACCAGGGTTAGGGTGAGCAGAGGATGTCTTAAATTCAGTCTTAGACAACCAAGTTTGAGATAACTTTGAGACTTCCAGTGGAGATGCCAAGTAGGCACTAGGATATACAGATCTGGAACTAAAAAGGGAGTTTGGGCTAATGTATCAATTTGAAAGTCATCAGCGAATAAATGGTCGTTGAAACCATGGATTATCTGAGGGAGAGAACAAGGGTGAAGAGAGAAAAGGGCCCAGGGCTAATTCTAAATTTAAAGACCAGTTGGAAAAAGATGAAATGGCAAAGGGCCAAAGAAGGAGTGATTATGGAGGTAGGAGGAAAAGCAGGACAGTGTAGTGTCGGGGACAAGGGGCTTATTTAATGAAGGGGGGAAGGTCAGTAGCATGAAATTTTTTTTTTTTTTTTTTTTTTGAGAGGTTTTCGCTATGGGGCGCGTGCGCTTGCCAGACAGACAGAGAGAGCCAGAGAGACAGAAAGCGAGAAATCACCCCCCAGGGGGGATGGTCACGCCACAATCCCTTCTCCTCCATTCTCCTCTCGGGATCTTGGGCACGCACGCACACGCACTGGCGTGAGTTTTAAGCCACAGCGTCCGGGATGCGAACCGCGGTCAACTACGTGGGAGTCCAGCAACATAGCCATTACGCTAACTGCTGGTCCCCCAGTAGCATGAAATTTTTTTGAGAGGCTATATGAGGCTTAAAAATGTCTAAGTGATCTAATGACACAGAGGTAATTGGTGGCCTTAGCCAGATTTGTTTCTGTGAAATGATAAGGACATAGCCAGATTGGAGTAGGGTGAGAAGGAACTGAGAGATGAGGGGGCACAATGAGTGTTAAGATCTTTTTAAAAATTAGGGTCTGGGGGCCAGCAGGTGGTGCAGTGTTTGGCCCATATGACCCAGACCTGGCAGCTTGCTTGCTTGCTTGCTTGCTTGCTTTCTTTCTTTCTTTCTTTCTTTCTCTCTCTCTTGTGAGCACATATGCCCTAAAACAAATTAAAATAATAATAATAATAATAATAAAATAATTTTTTTGAGGGGGTGATGAAGGAAAGTACAGCTTTATTGCAAAGCCCAAAGCAAGGAGAGCAGGCAGCTCACTCCCTGAGATGTTCCCCCACCATGAATTTTTTTTCCATTTATTTATTTTAACATTTTCCCACAAACATTTACTTTACATATCAAAAAATTTTTGCTCATACTCCATTGTTCTTGACAGTTAATAAACAACTTTCCACATTTCAGAATACTGAATTTTAAAGATAATGTTCAAAATATTTCTTATAATTTTCTATAATTTTGTATGGTTTTAAATATTTTTGAGAAAATATTTACATGTCAACTATGCAAATTGTTGGAAAGCAAACGCTAGTCATACATAAACCTTCTCAATTCAGCCCTGCCTACCAAGTTTTCTGTGATATACCATCTGCTAGCTAAGATCAGTCTCTTTTTCTTCCTTCAAAGTCTTTCTCAAGATAATCCTCTGGGGTGGTTGTTCTTTTGCAATCTCTACTGATTACAATGCTGGGCTGGAAAAGTCCAGGTTATTTTATGTTAAATTTAAATTCTTTCATATATCTTCTCTAATCCTCTCTGCCAGGCAGAACTATTTATGATACCAGGCCATCTTTCTAAGAGCTTCTGTTGGCTTACTTGAGATCCACCTTAGTTCCATGGTTTTCTGATTAACCTTCAGGTATGACATTCCAGTCAAAGCCCTGTCCAATAAGGAGTAATTCCGATTTCTGAGTCAATGCAACAAGCATTATTGAACTTATGCAAATAACCCTTCTCCCACAAAATAAGAATACTCCCAAATATTTCCAATTCAAGAAGGGTCAGGTAGGAAGAAAAGTTTGTTTCCATTTAAATAAACAAACAAGAAAAATATTTTAACAAATTGCTGAACCTATCCACGACTCAAAAGAAAGTAAAATGTTTAAATTGGGAAATCAAAACATAGTAAAAAGAAAAAATCAGTAATGTTTTACTCAAAAGTCATAAAATTCTATTTTACCATTCAATTCTTAGGTTCAAACACTCTTCTGTTGAATATGCAGTGTTATCGTGGTCCAATCTTTCTGTTTAAATCCTGGAAGTTAACATTCAAGCGTTATTATTGATATTTCTTGACCCTAGCATTAAATTGGTCATTTTCTTGGTTGCCTTTTGTTCTCTCATTTCTGTATGTGTCTTTAGTTTTCCTGGTAGAGCACTCCTTTCAGAACTTCTTTTTTTTTTTTGGAGAGGTTTTCACTGTAGGGCATGTGCGCTCGCCAGACAGACAGAGAGAGACATAGAGACAGAAAGCGAGAAATCACCCCCCAGAGGGGATGGTCATGCCGCAATCCCTTCTCCTCCATTCTCCTCTCGGGATCTTGGGCATGCACGCACACGCGCCCGGCGTGAGTTTTAAGCCACCGGGTCCGGGACAAGAACAGTGATCGACTACGTGGGAGTGCAGCGACATAGCCATTACGCTAACTGCTGGTTCCCTCCTTTCAGAACTTCTTGAAGAGTGGGTCTGTTATTGGCAATTCTTTCAGGTCTTGTTTATCTGAGAATGTTTTTATCCTTTCTTTCCATAAGAAAGATAATCTTCCCTTTTGGCTCTCTGAGTAGCACCATGGCGGTTGGCAAGAATAAGCACCTAACGAAAGGCGACAAAAAGGGAGCCAAGAAGAAAGTGGTTGATCCATTTTCTAAAAAAGATTGGTATGACGTGAAAGCACCTGCTATGTTCAACATAAGAAATATTGGGAAGACACTGGTTACCAGGACTCAAGGAACCAAAATTGTGTCCGACGGCCTTAAGGGCCGTGTGTTTGAAGTGAGCCTTAAAGATCTGCAGAATGATGAAGTCGCATTTAGGAAATTCAAGCTAATTACTGAGGACGTTCAGGGCAAAAACTGCCTGACTAACTTCCATGGCATGGATCTCACCCGTGACAAAATGAGTTCCATGGTCAAAAAATGGCAGACCATGATTGAAGCTCATTCGATGTCAAGACTACCGATGATCATTTGCTTCATCTCTTCTGTGTTGGGTTTACTAAAAAACACAACAATCAGATACGGAAGACCTCTTATGTCCAGCATCAGCAGGTCCGCCAAATCCGGAAGAAGATGATGGAAATCATGACCCGGGAGGTTCAGACAAATGACTTGAAAGAAGTGGTCAATAAACTGATTCCAGACAGCATCAGAAAAGACGGAGAAAAGGCCTGCCAGTCCATCTACCCTCTCCACGATGTCTTCGTCAGGAAAGTCAAAATGCTGAAGAACCCAAGTTTGAATTGGGGAAACTCATGGAGCTTCATGGTGAAGGTAGTCACTCTGGAAAAGCTACTGGGGATGAGACGGGCGCCAAAGTTGAACGAGCTGATGGATATGAACCACCAGTCCAAGAACATGTTTAAAGTTCAGATTTTTAATAGTGAGAAATAAAAAGTCCTATTTGTGACAATTAAAAAAGAAAGAAAGAAAGAAAGAAAGAAAGATAATCTTGCTGGGTATAGTATTCTTGGTTGAAACTGGTTTTCACTTAGCACTTTGAATATATTTTCCCATTCTTTTCTTGCTCACATTGTTACTGATGAGAGGTCTGAGGTTAACCCGATTGGATAACCTTTATAAGTAAAGGTTATCTTTACATGATGTTTCTCTCATGTCAATTTTAGTATCTTGTCTTTGTCTGTAGATTTGAATAGTCTGGCTATGATGCGCCTTGGAGAAGATCTTCTTGGGTTGATTCTATTAGGGGTCCTTTGTATTTCTTGGGTCTGGATATTTGAAAGCATCTCTAGATTTGGAAAGTTTTGTTGCAAGATTTCATGGAATAGATTATCAATGCTCTTATTTTCCTCACCTTCTGGGATACCAATTATCTGGTGTGTGGGTGCTTAAAGCTGTCTAGTATTTCGCATATAGTATTCTCATTTTGGGGGGGGTTATTTTCTCAGTTTTGTTTTGGTTGTTTTTTCTAGATCAGAGGCTTTGTCTTCAACATCCGAAACTTGATTTTCTGCATGGACTAATCTGCTTTTAATACTTTCGAGGGATCTTTTGATTTCCTGAATGGCATCCTTCATCTCTAATAGCTCCATTTGTTTCTTTTTTATGGTGTGTATTTCCTCTTTCAGATCATGGAAGAACTTCAACACCTCCTGGAACTTGTCTCTTATCTCCAGCATCTTCTGGAGTTCTTTATCTCTCAGTTCTTGCATCTCATTTAGTTTTGTCACTATGAATATTCTGAATTCTCTATTAGACATTTCCATGAGATCTACTGTACTGTCTGTGGATGATAAGGGATTGTTCTTTTCCCTTATGGGAGAGATATTTTCTTGATTTCTCATGTTTCTCTTGCCTCTGCACTTGTTTCTGGTCATTCTGTGACAAAATCTCTCCTCCACTGTGCTTCACAATGTGGTATCCACAGAAAGGTTAGGAGTTCAGATTTATAAAAAGAAATTTCTTCATTAAAGCAGGAGGTTCAAAAAATGATTAGGATTTCAATGACTCTAAAATTATTCAGATGCTTAGCTACTGTGTACCTAGGCCTATCTAGACATTCAGTGTGTGGAGAGTGAAGCTTAGAGTGGGAAAGTAAGGTTAAAAAAACAATAAGCAAAAAGGAAAAAAAATAAAACCCATAGAACTAGAAAAATACTACCAACAAATAGTAAAAAAAAAAAAAAAAAAAATTATGTAAAAAACTAACACACCAGGACACACCTCAGCTTTAAAATGGCTTCTGGAATTAGCAAGTAAAAGAAAAGGCCCAGAGTGAGGAGAAGTGGTTGAATTTTTTTTTTTAATTAAAAATTTAAAGAGAAAGAAAGTGCTAGACAGACAGAGACAGACAGCCAGAGACAGAGAAAAGACAGAGGTCACCCTACCTTGTCTGACTATTTTGGAAGTCTAGGAGATGAAGATTAAATAGCTTCCTGAACATGCTAGGACACACCTTAGCTTTAGAATGGCTTCTTGTCTGAATATTTCAGGAGTCTCCCTGCAAGATGCATTTTTTAAGGGCAAATTAGGGGCAGAGGTGCCAGGTGCATAATCAGTTCAGTGATTGGTTCAAGCGGGTGTGATCATCTCATGGGCATTCTTGATTGGTGAGGCCTTAGATACTCAAATTTTTGTCCAGATTTCTGGAGCCATTCAGCCTGACGTCTTTGAGCTGACAGCCAGCAGTTTCCATCCCAGTTGCTGCGAGAGAGCAATGGACAACAAAGGGAAGGGTCCCGCAGGTACCTCACTTGGTCACTCTCTGCTCCTGGGGGTCACTGGAATCTCTTCTTCAGATTCTGCTTCTGATGCCGAAACTGGTACGGTCCTTTCCATTTGTGTTGCAGGGAATTCTTCAGTTGGTGCTGCTTCCAATGTACAAAGTCACCTGGTCGTCATCCATGATCCTTTATGTCTTCATCCTTCAGGAGTTCACAAATCTCCCCCTAGGAGAAGCTTGGAGCCAGAGGAGGCTAAAAGGGCCCACTTGACTGGTAACAGGCACCAGGTTCGAAACAGCCCCTTGGAAGACCTTCAGTTCCTCTCTGATCCTTTTATGGTCACCATCTTGTTGACAGAAAAATAACCAACTCTAAAAAATTAATAATTAACAATTAATGCAGTTTATTTTAAAGCAGAATTTGAGTGACCTAGGCCTGGAGAGGAGGCAACCATAATTAAATGATTTTTTAAAATCTAATTCTGAAGTGAGGGACAGAGATGGAATGGATCTAGGGAGATTGTAGGATTGAATGACAATTATTTTAAAATGCAAGTAACTCAAGCATTCATTTATTCAACAAATGTTTATTGAACACTTATCCTGTGCTAATTTGTGTTTGGGATGAATAGGATGCAGCAGAGAATTTTAAAAGTCCTTGCTCCTTGGAACCTACATTCTAATCAATAGTAGGAAGGTGAAGACACAGACAGTAAGCAAACATAAAAATGTATATTATGCCCAGTGGTGACAATGTACAAAAATAAATAAAGGAAGGTGATAGAAAATGTCTATATTTTTTAGACAAATATTTTTTCAGTGTAAGTATATACCATGCAATATTTGGGATGTATGTATACTAAATAATTATCTCTTTTTCTGAGTACTCTATATTTTATCTGATGAGCCTATTCCGGTGAAATTACATTTTCAATATTTAATGTGAGCGAAAACTACTATTTAAGGAATAGAACATATGTCACATTCACAAATGGTATAAAGACCTCAGGAAGTCATAAAGAGATGTGATCCAAAGTTTACTAGATAATTGAAAGAAGTGATCCAGGGGTTGACCCTGATGCTAGAAGGAAGAGAGGATGCTTGTGGATGGGCAAAGATTTGTAAGCTGAACAGGGAGAAGAAGAATACCTGGGTGATGTCTCTGATGTTTTTCCAAAAACAGGGCAAAGAGAGAGAGAGAGAGAGAGAGAGAGAGAGAGAGAGAGAGAGAGAGAGTCACATGGGCGGGGAGATGGGTTGGAAGTTGAAGAGAACACAGAAGGAAAAGAAGAGCATGAGTTGTTCTAATGGGTTGAGCTCTTTCGGTTGATTATTCAAAGTCTCTGTTACCATTACTGAGTGCCTGGAAGGTGGAAGATGGCAAAGGCTTCATGTACACCAGCACCTCTCTTGACCCCACCCCACCTGTAGCTCCTCAGGTTTCTAAGTGCTTGTTCCCAGCATCTTTGCCTCAAGGGGTTAGTGAACAGGAGCTTCTGCAGAGAATTGGGCTTATTAAGCATTTAAGATGCTGTAGTTTAGTTGGAAAGATTGTTGCTACTGTAGAAGCTGCTTTAATAGCCCTTCTTTGTAAAGGAGATGAATTAGAAGATAACATCAAAAGAGCCATTTATGAAGCATCTTAATTTTGACACAAGCTCCATCTATGTAGCTTGAAGTAAACTGAATATTTGCACAATGTTGATACCCAGTGTAAACAGATAACACAGTGGACATGACTTTGGTTTTTGGCTTTTATCCCTGTTGTGTATAGGTCCCTGTCTTTCTCATACTCCTCCAACATCTTTTCTCTTTCAGTTGTACACATTGTCTTCAAGAAAGAGGAAAATAACTCTGAGCAAGTCAAAACATATTTTATTCATTAACACTTTACATTTCATAATCATATTGTTGCATTCTTAGCAAGCATAATAATCACTTTGCATTATTTCATTTATATGTGGAACATTTTTATGACATGTGCCTTCATGTTTCATAAACACAAGGCTAAACACAGAATTTTGCAAATTGAGAGTAACATGAATGTCGTGTGTGTGTGTGTGTGTGTGTATGTGCGTGCGCGCACGCCCGTGTGTGTGCCTGTGAAGATTAGCTCCATGGGCCATTACCACCGTGGTCTTTTTCATGCAAAATCAACAGCTTAGCAAGCAGTAGCTTTTAGTGACATTTCCCCTGCATGCGCAAACACTTCAGTATAGTGAGATCGATGTTCAAAAGGACAGAGGTTAACATCCACCAATTGTGAAAAGGTATATTTGGAGTGGTTAGAAGAGGGAAAGGTTCTATGTAAAAAACTTCTCTCTTCCCTCTCCAAGGGTGAGGGCACCACTGAAAATGTTCAGAGGCACATTTTTAGCACTGCTTCTGGGTAAGTTTAAATAGAGACAAGAGATTCTTTGTGAAAAACGTTTACTCAGTTATTGAAAACCAAAGAAAAGAGAAGTGACCACGGTGGGGACACCTGATGTTCAGGTAATGATATTTGGCCTTGTTACCTTCCTTGAATCCTGTCCTCTGTGGACCTTTCCTTGCATGCACTTTTACATGATACAGAATTGGGCTTTTACATATTGTTTGTGACCATATCATACAAATGCAACTTTAGCTGGAAGCTAGCCAGGCTTTTGGAGTTTGTGACTGGGTTTGGAAGCACAGGGAAATTTTCTCTAGGCCACATGTTAGGAACTGTCGTCTCATGTCTGGGACAGAAAGCCCCATCTGAGCCAGTCTAATGGATGTCTCTGTACAAAATCATTCTACTCAAAATCCAATGAGGGATGACTTCTAGCTGGGATCTGTCTTTTATAGAATCAGAGAATTCAGACATGTAAGAGTCCTTGTTCGGGGGCAGCAGGTGGCATGGTGGTTGAGGCACTGGACTTCTCATGTGGCCAACTGCAGTTCTAGTCTTGGACCTGGCGGCTTGTTTTTGCATGCTTTGTCTCCCTCTCTGCCTTTCTCTGGTGAAATCATAATAATAATAATAAAATAAGTAATTCTTTTTAAAAATGTATTTACATTTAATCACATGTCTTTATGGTATACATTTCTTTTTCCAACACAAATACCATGCCTGTCAAGACAAAGATATTACTGTATACATTATCATCACCAAATCATCACCCTCTTCTCATTTTTTGTCAATTAAGCATACTTTTAACAGTTTTTTCCTTCCCTTTTCCCCTCCCTCCCTTCTACACTAAACTTTTTTTTTTCACATTTTATTGATTCACAAAAGATCTTAAACTAAAAGTATGGATGAAGCTAGAATCTAGTGACAACTGCACTGTAATTAATTCTTTTTCTAAAAAAGAGGAAGAGAGAGATTGTTCTGTAGTCCTGAGTCATTGCAGTGGGACCCACTAAAGGATCACAATGAGTTGTGAACAAAGTACCAACATTTTTGCATATCAGAAGAGATGAAAAATTATCCCCATACTAATATCCCTCTTCCTTATTCTGATGTTTCTTGACTGGAAGACAATGCGAATATACAAGGAATAGCACTTAGAGCCACTTCTGATAGCCTGTGTGTGTCTGTGACCATGACCTGGGCTTGTGAACAAGACCAGCTGAGTACGATAGTGGGAATAAGGGTTGAGAACCACAGTCACAGTCAGCTGCCTTGCATCCATAGGCTGGCTGGCTGTATCTTGGCTCTGCTGCAAAATTGGTGACACTCCTTCCTCTTGAGGGTTAAGTCCACAGAATCTGACGGGCAGCCTATGATTTAGTACTTTTGAACAGTGGTGGATAGTAGCAGATGCCATTTACCCTTGAACATCTGTCTTCCAGTCCTTGGACAAGGAAAAGGACTATGCTGTTAAGGGGGGCGAGAGGGGGAGGCAGGGGTGATTGCAAACAATATATTCCCAAATCTGAGTTCAAGAGACAATCCCATGAGCTGTCACCACTTTCCCTGAGTCACTGGAGTAAGATAAATTCTGCTGCATACCACCTTTTATGCTTGCACAGATAACAAGAAGTAGAGAATGGGCCAATTAAATGTTAATTCATGCATATGAGAAACTTGAGAAATTAAGGCCCAGACCCACATATTCCCCTTACATTCAGGCTTATAGGACCTAAGTACACAGGTGAGAATTCCATTTTAAATTTGTAGGTACCATATAGGGATAGAAATTCCGTTTCCATTTTCTTAGTAAAAAGTGCCAATTTCTGTCCTTTGTCAAAAGATATGCTAATGTTCCACTTCCAGTTCAGGGGTAATTCTAAACAAAACAAATACAGCACAGATATACATACAAAACAAAACAAAAGTTCATCTTTATTTTGTATATGAGATAATATCAACACATCTTTCTTTACACGCACTTCACTTCATAATTTTTGACCTTCAATTCTGTTTAACTTACAAGGATATGAGGTAGGAATTTAAATTTTCATTTTAAAGTATAAAACATCAGCTAAATAAATAGAAGCTATTCATTGGATAAAAATGGATTTTCTTCCTTGTAAGAACCCATTAGTTATTGCATTGTACATTCAATTATTAATAGTTCTTTTACAAGCCTTGCATTAAATTCAAATGATGATTGAGATTCTACATTGCATTGCAAGCATATTACTACCCCCTCTGAACATCTACAAAATGTTTATATTTTAGAGCTTAGAAAGTAAAACCAATTTAGTTATGTAGCATATATTTGTTTGGTAATCAAAATAATATACTATATTTAAACTATGATTTATGGTTTATAAAGCATTTTCTCATGTATTTTCTTCTTTGGGCCTTATAAAAAAACATAAAAAAGGCATTGCTAAACTAAGTATGTAACATTTATCTAATGGAATATTTTGCAACTATTAAAACAGGATGAAGTAGAATGATCATATTATTAGGAAAAAGTTGCAGGAAAACATGTTGGGTATGATTCCATTTTCTATTAAAATTATACAAATACGAATTTTGCATGTATGTGTGTGTGTGTGTACATATATATATATATATATATATATATATATAAAATTGTAAATTTGCATAATCCTAGAAAGATATGCTTCAAACTCTAGGAATACACTGGAAGTCTGGGGAAGAGAGACCCTGTTTTTCATACATACTTCAAAAGGTACACTAGATTGTGGGTGTTTTGGCTATTTTTCTGCCTTTTTTGAATGAAAAACATTCAGAAATATAAGCTTCATTTAGAAGATGAAAGAGCAGGTCTAGGAGAGTTCAAATGGCATTTGCAGAAGAACAGCTTAATCCTAGAATCGAGGGTTCTCTGGTTCTCCACAACTGCTTTGGACACCATATTCCTAGAACAGAGCATTTGTTCTATAGCCTAAATTGGAGAATAATCACAAGCTTCAAACTCTACCCTTTCAGTGTGCTATTAACTCAAGACTTGTTTTACAGTAGCAAGGTTTTAGCCTAGTTAGCATATAAAAATATAAAAGTTACTAAATACTTGTATTTTTTTCTTTCTGAGAAGCCAGCTTAGTTGGATGAAATCTCCAGGTGGAAATCTGGAAGCCTATGTTCGAACCCTATTTGTACTTGTTGGGTGAGCCACTGAATACTGCATCTCAGTCTCCTCACCTGTGAAAATATTGTGCTGACCTACTTTTTCAGGATAACTGGGTGGGCTACTTAGTAATTTAAAACTGCTTTGAAATACAAAGCTCCATTGAAATTGTTTGTCAGGAGTTCTTCCTGGCTTACACCTTCCTTCTTCCTTTTTATGCCTCTCTCTGGAATATAAGCTTTGTAAACTTGATATTTTTCTGTCTGATCTAAAAGTCTACAAAATTAAGCAGTAATTTCCATATGGAAATACGTTCTTTGGTATTGGGTTCAAACGAGAATGGAGTTGACAAAGCATTATTTCTCCCAACGATGAATGTAGATTGAGTGTGTGTGTGTGTGTGTGTGTGTGTATACTCACACACTCATAAGATGTGTGTGTACATGTGTTTAACATGATCAGAGAGAAGCCCACTGGACTTCGAGGCAGCTAAGGATGCAGGCATCATGTGAGCACTTCCACTGGCTTCATTGGTATTGTGAGACTTAACAGCACCTGGACAGAAAGAATTAGTGATACAGCCTAAAGGTGGTGGTGGTAGTAGGTGGGGGCAGGGTTGGTGGGGAGTTCCAAACTGTTTTCTCTTCTTCTGTCCTGTCCCACATATTCCATGCTTGTCCCATGATTTTCCTCTCTGCCTGTCTGTGAGGGAGGTAGAGGTAAGTATCAATAAAGTAGCATGGAAATAAGAAGAAAAAGAGATCAGCAAAATGAAGCCAAGAGTTTGCATGAGTTATTTTCATCAACTAAAGCATTGTTGAATGAATGTAAAAGCTTTACCGAGAAAAGAGTTCTTCCTCTATACCTGAAACCCTAATGTGGTACAAGGAATAAATGAGAACAGGATATGAGTTGTCATTTTATAGGCCCACACCCATAGAACACTTACACACAGGTATGAAGGGGATCCTGACCTTCCAAGTTACAGTTGGGATCCTCTTCAATTACTCCTTTTTCTCTCATATTTAAATAGTCTCAAAATTTTCTTAATGTTGATCTTAAGTTTTGGTTAGTAAAACTGTCTTTCTCCATATATATTACACTTTCCTTGGGCCATAAACATCTTGTAACTCTTCCAATACCTACAACAGTGCTCTGCACACAGCAGGTAATTCAGAATGCCTAATGAAAATAGTTCTAGATGTTGTCCAGTGTGTGTTAAATGCTCTGTAAATCTGGGATTGTTTCTCCAGACTCCTGCCAGCTTATTCCAGCAATATGTGTGTTTTTTTGTTGAGAGATATTTCTTTGGTTAATGATAAAAAATCATTCTGATGTTCTGTAGCACACTCACAAAAGCCTTACAAAAGCCCCACTAGTCTTTAGTATAAGCAAGAGACTTTATCCAATTTCCTCTGATATACATCTGGATATTTTTAAGGTTCTGATTTCTTAAATTCTTGAGGAAGAAAGACATCTTCATGGTTATCTAGCCCAGTTACCCACTGAGTTTCCATAGTCTTTCTTCAATTTCTCCATAAGGTGGGTTCCCAATGTTTGGTTGAAGACTTCCAAAGACAGGTGCTGCAGTCCTTCCAGAAGGAACCCATTTCCTCTTTGAACAGTTCTGTCTGATAGAAGATCTCTACCACATTGACCAGAAATATGTCTGCCCTGTAGTTCAGCCTGATGTGAGCATGAAGAATAAACACAATATTTTTTTAAGACCATGTGTCTCTGTATCTCCTAAGTCTTCTCTTACCCTAACTGAACAGTCTTGCCTCCTTCCAGCAAACAGGTGCTTGATTGCTGCAGGTGTCATGCCTTGTGGGACAGAGATGAAATCCTATCACTCCCAGAACCCCAGAGCAGGCCCAGTTATTGGAAGAAATGCGAGCATGAGCCCATGTCCAGTACTATTGCTGTGGGAGTGCACTCAAGGTGTATTACCAGGAAGGCAGACCTTCTTTTAAATCACAATCTGAATGTGCCCTGGAGGCTATGGCCTACTTCACCCTTCTCCTTCTCTGAGGCATAGGAAAGAATGAGGCTTGGTGCAATGCCTGAGGATAGTAATATTATGCCCACCTTTTTATAATCCAGTCCCTACCTAGGAGCCCATAATCCAGAGTATAAGGAGAAACATATCTTTCTCTAATGTAAGATCTAAGTTTAATTTAACCAGTAAGAATAATTACAAGTTGCCTAAATGTTTCTGGGTATGTTTCAAAGTATGGTAAGGGACCGTCATTCTTCATTGGGAGAGGCTCTTACAGACACTGGCAGAAAAAAACCAGGACTGAATAACACCAAGATCATTGGCATTTTATTTCTTACTTTGATTTAAAGGTAGACATAGAATCTTGTCACCTTTCTTCACTAAAGAAGGCAAAATAATTAGGTAATATGTTCTTTTCTCTTTGGATTCATGTGGTAAATGTTTTGATTTAGGGAGAGTTTTTTAAAGACATAACCTGGGACCAGCAGACGGCATAATGGTTACGTCGCTGGACTCCCACATGGCTGACCACTGTTTGAATCCCAGACCCGGAGGCTTGAAACTCATAGTGGGCACATATGCATATGTGCCCCAAATCCCAGGAGGATGGAGGAGAAAGGATTGTGGCATGACCGTCCCCCTGGGATATGATTGCTCACTTTCCCTCTCACGGTCTCTGTCTTTCTGGTGAATGCATTTGCCCAGTGGCAAAAACCTAAAAAAAAAAAGACAAGAGGGAGGGCTGACCCTGTAGTCTAGCAATTAAAGGAATCAGATCCCACATGGCTGGCTGTCATCCTAGCCCTGGTAGCTTGAAAAACACTATGGATGCATGAGTATGTATGTCCAAAATTCCAATAGTATGGAGGGATAGAGAAAGGACTTTGGTGTGACCCTGCCCCATTGGAGGGTGTGTTCTCTCTTTCACTTAGTGTGTGTGTGAGAGACAGTGTGTGTGTGTTTCTGTGTCTCTCTCTGGCAAGTATATGTTCCCTCTGGTAATTAAGAAATGAGAAGGGATAGCACTGTCAAAGAGACAGGAGGAAATCAGGAAGGTGAAATAGCACAGGATAGCTAGAAAGGAAAAATGATTAATGATGTCAAACGACAAGGAGTCAAGCAGGATCAGACTGAAAGTGTTTCCTGACTACAAGGAGGCCCTGAAGCTCCTGTCCCTGAACACCAGTCTACTGTATTTGGAGCATCCATTGAGCACCATGGAATCTCACTCAGTTGGAAAAGACTTTGGAGACCCTCAAATTTAGCTTTCTTACCAATATTGGAGACTTTCCATGGCCTTCTGACTGGGGGGTCTTCATTCTGAATTTTAACACTTCCAGAGTTAGAAAGTCCTACTAAATCTCTTGGCCAGGACAACATTAGGATTTAACAAGTTCTTCACACTGACCATAGTTGTGACCTGATATTTGAGAACAGAGATTTCTTATATGTATTGATCTGAACTTCAACTAGTTCACTACTTCATCTTGGGTCTGCAGTACCTGATAGTCACAAAAGCTACCATTATAGATTACCTATTAAGTGCCAGCCACACCCCTTAGACTGTCTTAGGGTTGTTACATGTATTTTCACATTTAATTCTCCAAGTAACCTTATTAAGGTAGGTGTACAGATACATTCTTTGTTTTTGCAAACCACAGTAACTAATTTAATTAACTTAAGCTAATTCACATTTTATGGGAAGAACATAGAGTAGCTCATAGAATTAAAGGGGTTGAACAACTATGTCCAAGAAGGACAGCAACCTGGTAGCTCATGAAATACAGTAAACAGGAACTGATACACAGTCCCTCCATGGTGCCATCTGCAGAGTGAGTCAGCTCCATCCATTTTTCATCCTTGGGTTACTCTACTTAAGGTTAAAATTCCAGGGAGGTAAAGTTTGACCATTCGGGCATACATAGGTCACCCTGATTGGCACCAGGGCTCTATATGAATGAGAGGAAATCAAAGTACTTTGGCTAGAGCAAGGAGAGGGACTGATGACTGGACAGAAACAATAATTATCCATTTGCACAAGCAGTGCTGTTCTCATTGTACATATTAGGAAAGAGAAGCTCAGAGATGTCAAACAATTCTTCCAAGGCTACCTAGACAATAAAGAACAAGACCAGGGTTTTACCTTAGACCTTCTTAACTCTAAAGCTCAGGTGCTTTCCTTTCCTCCTTGCTGCCTGTTTACCTAAACTACATATGAATATTGACTTTGGAGTCAAGCCATGACTGAAATTTTGCTGTCAGTCCCAGAGCTGGGTCATTCTCAGTTTCCATACAGTTGCTGGGGATGGCTCCACAAACAGCATCCTGTCCCGCTGCATGAGCCTATCTTGCTGCGAGGAAACAGCCATGCTCTAATGCCCTAGTTGGAGACAGAGAATATTAAACCACAGTCTGTCTTTCCACTGTCTATCTGTTGACCCTGTTTTACCCTTGGGAACAACACACAATACTCCCTTCTCCACATGCAGACCTTCCAAATATTTGAAAAAAGCTATCTGTCCCACCCAGGTCTTCTCTTCACAAAGCTAAATATTCTTGTTCCTTTAACGATTCCTCAGACTGCTATCCCATATGACCACATGGGGATAATTTCCATATGTTGGTTAATTCTCCAAGACTTACATCAGATGAGAATCTGGCCCTGTATGAAAAGAAACCATTTCCCCTCGCTTTCTCTTTCTGATTCATTAGATTTCACATAAACCTTTCTGATGACTACCTGCTGTTTTCAAATTCAGCTGCAACCCAATATGACTCACTAGGCAAAATTCTCATTCTTCAGTCTTCGTTTTTCATTTCCCACCAACCTAAGACCCCCCAAAACACCCTTCAGAGACCATATCCCATGGTCAATATCTATCCATGAAAAATGCCAAGTTTTGATTCTTTGCCATTTTTTAGTTTATATAAAATCATATGACTTTTTAAAATCAAGGTCCTGTTCAATGTAAATAATTTTAAGTTTAAACAGCTGTAATCATATCCTCCAAAAAAAATACCCTGGAAGGTGATTGAAGATGTTGTGTGCCAAACTTCCCCCTAAAATTTCTTTAATTGTTCTTTCCATTTTTTTAAAAGAAAGTAGATATTTAAACATTGTTTTGTGGTTTTGAGATTTTGCAGGGCATTTCCTCAAAAAGACATTAGTTGTGCTGTTTCTGAAACAAAGTGTCTCGTTTATATAAACATTCATGGAACCTCAAAGTTTGAGTTGGAAGGAAGGGGAAAAAGGGAGAATTGCAAATGTAAGAAAAGAAGTTCAGGATTTTCTGTTCAGAATCTTATAGCTAGGCAAGTCCAAAGGCTGAAGCTAGCACATTGTAAAATTAAATAAATACTAAAAGTTGGACTGCATGAATCTATGTCCTAGGCTGAGGATGTGGTTCAGACTGTCACACATTCTCATTCTCTTGCTTTTTGGAAAATCCTTCAAAATCTTCCATTTATTATCTGGGTTCTGCCATCAATAAATGATGTATTTTTAAACAAGTTACTATGCAAGTTTAAAGGCCTTTTCCATAAAACCATTGGCCGATGACTATCTCTGCAGAGAAATCTTTTTTCTTTTATTATTTCTAACAGATATGCGTGCATATATGAGAGAGTGATCCCCTTCTCCAATCCTTCAGTCCATGGGGTCTTGGGCAATTACTCATATACCTAGTGTGTTTTCAGTCAACCAGGTTAGGGATTTGAACTGCAGTCTACACGTGGGACTGAGAAGCATGTTACTGTTGCTCCAAAGAGAGATGATCATTAAGGATAAATCTGTGTTAAGAAAGGGAAGAGGAGGGAACAATTTCTATTTCTATATTGCACTGTTACATCTGGAATAAAGGGAAAGAGAATCTCTTCCAGTTCTCTGCTTGAATGGACTTAGGATGTTCAGGCTGAAGAATGAATTGTTAAGTGGAGCTGGTAGTTTCTGTGGTCACTGGCCATCAGGTATATGGAACTACAGAATCTCAGAATTGGAAGGCTCATTTGAAGTCATTTGCTGTGATCAGTTGCCTGATGCAAAAATGCTTGCATAAGACCACAGAACACTGGTGTTGGTTATTTGAACACATCGAGCAGGGCTCCTGCCATTTTCCAAAGCAGCTCATTCTGTCTGAGATGGCTCTAGATGTTATATCTCTTCTATACCAAGCAGAAATTTACTACCTGTTGGTCTTAGGTAAACCTTCTTAAACCACCCCAAATAATATTTATGATGTCCCTAAACTTTTCAATTTCTCTCGTTTGTTTTTCATGTTGCATAATTCCCAGACCCTTATTTTCCTGGTCAGCATTTTAGTAAAACCTCATTTTGTTGCAATTCCTTCTGCATAAATTGAATGTATCCCTGCTATGGGTGAACATCCCAGGTTTGTGAAAGTCTAGGCTATGAGAATAAGACCAATAATACCTGAAATATTATAGATACTCAATAAATATCTGTTGAATGAATGAGTCTTTGACTTTCCCTATGGTTTCCTTGTGTACAACTCTTCAAGAAATATCAAAAGTCTACTCTCCTTCCAATGGATGAGAAATTTAACCATCTGTGTTTTAACTTGAATAAAGAAAATGTCTCTCGTAGGAAGAAGTAGGTTAGACTTACTGAAAAGTTGGTAAGTCACACTTTAATATGCTAAATAAACTACATGGAAACATCATTATTACAGAGTAACTTAGACACTGGGCAACTTTGACTTACATGTGTTGTACTGATGTTTCTCAGTGCCTCTGTGATTCATATAGCTTTCTGGGATCTTTTGATAAATGGAGAAAAATTCATAAATCAAAAAAAAGAAATGGATTTTTGCCTTAATTCAACATGTTAAGTAATCATGTGACATGAGTATAAAGCAACTCCTGGCACCTGGCTACAAAGCTGAACTGAGTAATTTACTAATTACTTTCGTATGTACCCCTTTTGGAGTAGGTGAATGTTTGGGGGACTCCAGTGGAGTGAAAAACAGCTGTTAAATTATTTATGTTCACTTAGAAAGCACCAACACAAAAGCCCTGTGATTTCACCTCAGTTCTAGCCTCCCAAGCAGAGGTTAGCTGGTCTTTGACCAATGAAGGATCTAGGCCATGTCTTCGTCAGGCCCAATTTTAAGGTACTTCTTTTTTATCTGTAAAAGGCTGTTGAGGAGCAGGCATCTCCCTTTGAGAACATGAAAACAATCTATTAATGAGATTTATTATTCCTCTTACCACTCCCAGCTTTAGTGAAATTAAGTTAATATCAACTTATTTTTCTGTGTCGCTGCCTTGCATGGTGTGTGTCTGTGTGTGTGTGTGTGTGTGTGTGTGTGTATAGGCATGTGCACTTTGTTTTGTTTTATATTTTCACAAACAGACTGGCCAATCAGTCTTCCAGTTCCTGGCACGGAATTACAAACCACAGGAAATCAGCTTTAAAAGCTTTTTTGGCCCCTCACATTATTATTAAGCTAAACTTAACAAGGATATGAGGGGGAAAAGAGGGCAGTATACTTTCCAAGGAAACTAGCCTGAAACTATTTAGAGACATGATATCAACAACTTCTAAAAAGAGAGAGAGAGAGAGAGAGAGAGAGAGAGAGAGAGAGATCTAAAAACCTTCCTTTCTAAGGTTTGAAACAACTCTTAATGCCAATATAATTGCAGCATTTATTTCTAGTCAACATCCATTTTGTTAGCCTTCTCCAACTCCTCCATCGCTAGAAACCACTTCATGTAAACAAGCTAAATAAATAGAGCTGCAATTTTTTAAAGGCAAGGACTCATGACCATATATGTTTTTAATTCTTAGCCAAGACAAGTAACTTATTACAGAAAGATATAAATTAAATGACTAACAACAAAATCTGTTCTTTCCTTGGTGATCTTTGACCTTTTCCTAAGATACACTTCTATTGTCTCTGGGAAGCAGTACCTACTGAGGGACAGGATTCTGTCTGCAAAAAGTTATTATAATTCACAGAATAGAGTACATGTTCACAAACAAGCTCTTCATTTTTGCTATATGTCCCAGAGCAAAACCTCATTAGACTACACTTCCACAACTCCTATGTAAGGGTTTCATTAGAAGCTTGTATTTTGCTCCTTCTAGTACCTACTATTGCCATTGCTGTCAGTTAGACTTCTCTACCACTAAAAATTTGCAATCTGACTCACTCTAGGGTTGGGAATGGGGACCTCCACAATGTGAAGGTCAAGGCTTCTATAAAATAAGGATGGTCAGCAAGTATAACCATAACCCATTAAATTAAGGCCCAAGGAAAAAAGGCAAAATAATTCTGGTTAATACTTACAAGTCTTACTAGAGACTTGATTTTAGTTTCTCTTCTGCATATCTTCAAATAACAGGCTTAGTGTAAGGTATTCGTATGTGGCTTCTTGAACTTTCACTTGAATATTGAAAAGTGGGAAGACCTTAATTCCGAACTATCTCTCTTGACAACATCAGATCATTACAATTTCTGGAGTTCAGAGGACAAGCAAAGAGTAGCACACTCCATTGTAATGTTCTTTACTTGTTTATAAGTCTGTCTCCTTGGCTCAGCTGGAAACTCTATCAAAGGCAAGAACTATGTCCTTTGCATCTTTTTATCCCCAAAGCCTTGTTTGGTACCTGGTACACAGCCAATAAAAATTTGTCAAATTAATCCATGAAGGTAAATTGAAAGTATGCCATTAGTGCTAATTGTCACTACTGGCAAGACCTTCCATGGGCAAGTAAACGAATCTACGATGGCCTTGGTAACCGCAGTGTCTTTTGAAGCTCCACTTTAAGTCCTTTCTCATTCCCCTTGCCAAGCATGGAGCCTAAGAAGGCCTCAGTTTGATTTCCATATTTGGATCACACTGAGCGCAGACCCCAATGCTATAATCCATTTCTTTCTGAGGCTGTTGGCATCTCTGGAGTCAGGAAGTAACATCTGCTTCAGTGAGATGATTACCAATGAGAAAAAAGAGGTAAAGGCCAGCATTAGGTGGGGTCTGACTTAGCTTCAAAGCAGACATATGGCTTGTATCTTAATGAGACAGTTTACATATTCAGGAAAGATACATCTGAAGGGCAAATTAACTGGTTCGAAACTGAGTATATAAACATAATGTGGCTGATCAGACTGCCATAAGTCAGTGGCACACTGCTGTGATAGCCTTCATATCCACGCCCTCTCAGGCCCCCTGCATTACTGTAGTTGGTGCCCTCATGGCTTCAAGCCTGGATTACTACAATGGATACTGCTATAATCTACCATTGCTGGATGTTGCACCCAAACCTGCTCTACAAACTAAACTGTTAATCTTCCCAAAACACCATTTTCATTTTCAAAGTCTTCAAGCTTTCCCCTCTATTCCTGGCATTCAAGAATTTCCATAAGAATTTGGTCGTCATCCACATTTCCAGGCCAGCTCACCATAGAGTTCTCATCCAATCTCCATCCACTCCCCTGCTCCTGGTGCATTCACTCTTACAGTCCCATACAGTCCCCTGATTCCTTTCTGCTAGGTTCATTTGTCCTATTTGACTAAAAATACCCATTTAGGTTGCTTTCCTTATTCTTTCCACTGTCTGGTTTCAGTTTGTGTCTCATCTATTCCCAAAGCCTGCTAGTCCTCAACAGCATTTCCTTCTCTGAACAACAATACAACTAGAGGACACTGGAGGGAACAACTGTATCTCTATTTTTTTTTATTTTAATTAGGTTTTTTTTGAGAGTTTTTTGCTATAGGGTGCGTGTGCTCGCCAGAAAGACAGAGAGAGACAGAGAGACAGAAAGCGAGAAATCACCCCCCAGGGAGGATGGCCACGCCGCAATCCCTTCTTCTCCATTCTCCTCTCAGGATCTTGGGCACGCACGCACACACGCCCGGCGTGAGTTTTAAGCCACCGGGTCCGGGACGCGAACCGTGGTCAACTACATGGGAGCCCAGTGACATAGTCATTTTGCTAACTGCTGGTCCCTGTATCTCTATTTTAAATATGTTTTTGATTCAAACATTGTTCAGTGGAGTAAAAAAAATAGGTTATCTAGAGACATAAAGGTCAGCTCACAGACTGTCAAATGAGGAAATCTCCTATTATGCAGAAAACAAGAGACCCAATCTAAGGAGAAAAGTGTGGCAGGATGGGGTGTTCTATCCACCTCATCTCCTTTGTCTCTTCCTGCTGTTGCCTTTTTAAATCACAACACATTAGAGTTATGTCTTAAACAGTGAACACAATCAGCTAGAGAAAGACTGAAATCTTAAGAGAACACCACATAAGCATGGAAGATCCAGATAAAAAGAATTTGCTAATTTAGATGAGAATGATAACTGTTTAAAGTGGGACTACCTATCAATAGTTTGAGTATAGAGAATGATGGCAAAATGAAACTGAGTTCCTCAAAGAGAAATGGGGAGAAATTGAGGGAATCCCAAGGTAGGGAATGTTACCAGGCATCCACACAAGGAAAAGACAACACAGAAGAAAGTGGCTTCAGAAGAAAAAACAGAGGACAACAACAATCTTTCCTATCCTTTGGACTCTATATGAATTTCTAAGTAATGATGAATAAGACTGAGTTATTTCTGGTGGTGTACTGATCATGTGTCCATTATTAGGAATGAAGAGAATAGCAGGGATATTCCAGACTATAAGGGAATAGATCTGGAAGCCCTGTCACAGAGATTTTCCTTTAGATATAGGAGGAGATTGTGTTGCTGGTAGAAATAAATATGATATCAGAGCAAAATATAGCCAATTGGTTCATAGAGACTTAACAGTAGAGAAGACCATTCATATGATGACAGCTATGTAAATTTTAATAGAATTTCCTAGAATAACTTCTAAAGTGTTAGACTTAAACCTAAAGTCTAATCCCTGCCACTTATTCCATAAACAATCTTGGCACTTATAATTTGTAAGAAGTTTTTTGTTTTTGTTTTTGTTTTTTAGGTTTTGGCATAGGGCACATGCGCTCACCAGGAAGAGATACAGAGAGAGAGACAGAAGGGAAAGTGAGACATCACCCCCCAGGGTTGATGGCCATTCCACAATCCCTTCTTCTCCATTCTCCTCCTGGGATTTTGGGCACAAACTCACATGCACCTGGCCTGACCTTCAAGTAGCAAGGTCTGGGATTCTAATTGTGGTTGACCAGCGCCTTAACCACTAAATCACCTGCTAACCCCAAGAGCTTGTTTTTATCGTTGTTGTTTTTGTTTTTTTAAGGATTTAAAAAAAAAAAAAAACTTCATTCATGATAGAGTGTGTGCACATGCACATGAGAGAGAGGGGAGCACCCTCCATAGGAACTAGTCATGCTACAATCCATCTCCTCCAGTCCTCTAGCTTGCAGGATCTGGTAATATCTGCATTAGAGAATACAACTTGGAACTGAAACTAAATGGAACATTTTTACTACTCTCCTGAATCTAGGTCATAGGATTTCTTGACAGGTAGATTCAGCTTGAGGAATAGGCTCCAAATCTGTTTACCCAATCAACTGTGAATCTAAGAGGAGAAATGAGCTCATGAACATAGTGCCCAGTGCTAGAACCATGGTCCGTGAATGACATGGGATCTGACCAACCAGCTCAATCTCTTTCTAAGGGAAGGAGTGACTTAGGTGAGTGAATAAAGAGGTTCTCAACAAATCCAAGGGAAGAAAAGACAGAACACAAATGGAAATATGGGGGTGGTAGAGAATCAATGTTCTCCCTTTCTCAGTATTTTCTATGGGTGGCAATGGCATCATAATTTACACTTCCTGTGCAAAACCAAAGAGATTCACAATTAATTTAGGTAACTGACTTTCTGGTTTTCTGTTTGTTTGTTTGTTTGTTTGTTTTTCAATTATCCTCACTATGTTTGTTTTGCTGTGATTAGTTAAGAACTGTGTTGTAAGCACAAACACAAGTTCAGCATCAAGGGTGATAAAGGAGCTCAAGAAGCTCCTAATGAGTTTAAAAGCAAGTGAAGCATTTCGGTTGTTGTAGTGAGTAATGTTTACCCAATTTATTATAACTACTTGCAGTAATAAAATACACTTAAGGCTATTAGAAAACCGGATTTTTGAAATTTGTGTTGGAAAAATAATTTTATATGGACTTAAGTTTAATAGCCATAACCCCCCTTTTCCCATGGAAACAATTGTTTTTATAACATAGATTTTCCTCAGGGAAGGAATAATCATACTATAGAAGACAGACTATATTTTGTTTGTCAAATATCTCCTAAGTATCTATGTACAATGAGAGATCCAGAATTGAACAAGGCACAATCTCTCTTTTAAAGAGAGAATAATATAGCAATGAAAGCCAGTAATAATATATGCGCTAGATGTACCAAACTAAAACTCAAACCTGAACAGGGTAAGTGCTCAGAGTAGGCTTCATAGATATTACTGAATAATAGGGTTATTACTACTTCAGGGAGCAAGGATAGGGAGGACTTTGGGAAAGAGAGACTCAGGAAAAACTTCAGGGGGGAGGTAGTATTTGCACTGACTCTTGGAAAGATGGGTATTATGTAGACATGGTAAGAAGAAAGTTAAGACACAGTAGAAAAGCAGAGTAGTGAAAGACACTGAGTAGGGTGCATATTAGATAAAGAGAGTAGCTACTGTTAACCGGATTATAGGGCTTGCCAAAGGATGTGATGAAAAACAGAAAGCGCAGTAGAAGCCACACAGAGAACTCCTCATGCCAAGCAAGGGGTTTGGGACTGTCCTTCCCATGCAGTGAGATTTATAACAAAGCTGCAGGTAAATTGCCAGATGTCTTACTTATTTGAGCCTTGGCTTTGTCTTCCAAAGAACTGAAGATGGAGGAAAGCTCTATGGGAAGTATTGTATCATCCAGGTAGGAGTTATGCTTGCCTGGGCTAGGAGGGTGGCTACAGGGACTGCAAGGAGAGGATAAATCTGAAAGAACTGCTGGCATTTCATAGGCTAGCTGCCAACCCAGTGACAACCATGGCCTGTTTACTTTAATAAAGAGTCCCCTAGTGCCAGCAGGTGGTGTGGTAGTTAAAGTGCTGGACTCCCACATGGCCCACTGTGGTTGGAGTCCTGGACCTGGTGGCTTGCTTTCTCACTTTCTCTTTCCTTTCTCTCTCTCTGTCTCCCTCTGGATAGCATGTGTGCCCTGTAGCAAATTTAAATAATAATAACGATAAATAAAATTAAATAAATAATTCTTTTAAAATAAATAAAGAATCCCCTAAGTCATATAATTTGTAAATTGTTTTTTATTAAAATGAATATAAAATCATTTAGGTAAATACAAGTTGGCTTCAATTTACCGATTTGTAAGCATTGCTTACTGTCCTGCCCTATTTTCAGAACCAGACAACACTTAGAGAGCAACTTGCCCAGGAGTTTCAAACCTGGCTCACCACCTCAGCTTGCCATCCTTTTAAAAAATTACTTTCTCACATAGGGCTGTCATGTGCCATTTCCTTTGCAGAAGGGGTTCCATAGCTATAGTTTGAAAATCATAACTAATCTACACTTTACAGATGAAGGAACTGAAAAGATACTGCAATTTCTAGATTCCAGATCACATCACAAAATAAATAGATAATAAATCCGCTTTTCAGTGTGCTGACTCCCCAATTTCACTTTCAGTCTTGTAACCCCTGCTGTGTCATTATTACATTATTCTGTGTTTTGTTTTGTTTTGTTTTTCCATCCTGGCGCATAACATCAGAGCTGGTTATAAATCTGTCAGTATTCAGATGTGGAAAGTCAAAGTCAATTATTTATCAGAAGCAGGGCAGCATACTGACGTAGCTGCCATTACCTCAGAGTTACTATTCAAATGGCTAATGTTCCACTAATAACTCACATTATAGAGTCAGGTTCTCTTGGATTGTCTGTTTGTAGCTGCAATGTTTGTTGTTTTTTGTTTGTTTTTGTTTTGTTTTTGTTTTTGTTTTTACAGAGAATTTTACTATAGGGTACATCCACTAGCCAGAGAGACAGAGATACAGAAAGTGAAAAATCACCCCCTTCAGGAGGGATGATCACACTGCAATCCCTTCTCCTCCATTCTCCTCAGGATTTTGGGCATGCGCGCACATGCTTGAAACGTGAGTTTCAAGCCTCTAGATCTAGGATTCAAATCGTGGTTGGCCATGTGGGAATCCAGTGACATAGCTGCTACATCATCTGATGGTCGCTCTGTTTGTTGTATTTAAACAAGCTAATTACAAGCCACGATGGGGCTTGTTGACATAATCAAAGATAATTTGGAAATCCAAAAATAGGTGTGAAGGGTCAAAGTGAAAGGATAAGTAAAATGTCTTCTCCTTTGAATAAACTCATGCTTTTTGGAGAAATCTGGAAAATGTTAATAATATTAGACAAATTGTGAACTTTCTAAAGCAGATTAATGGAATGCAGATTTAGTAAAATTTAGTTAAGCTTCTTTGGTATCCCTCACATTTTGTGATGACTCTGTTGTGTCCTTTCTTTTCTTCTCCTCACATCATGCCAGGACATCTGAAACTCTACTGTGCACACAGATTAGCAGAGGATCTTGTCAAAATGCAGATTCTGATTTGCGAGATCTGGGATGAGCCTGTGTTTTGGATGACACTTCTGGTCCAAGGACTATACTTTGAGTAGCAAAGTTGAACATGCTTCCCTGCTTTGACCCTGTGGAGTCTGGGCCACCTTCACAGGATCTCCTATATTCCTGCTTCAGACTAAATATTTTTTCTCAAGGCATACTTCTCAGAAATTTTAGGAAATGGTGGGCTTTGCTGAGGTAACAGGGGAGGGCCCAGAAATAGATTCTCACAAATATGGCAGGGATAATATGTCACTCAGCTAGAGCAGCATAAGAGAAAATCTTCATGATTGGGAGTTAAATGATGAGGCTCTTAGAAATGATACTGAACATGGGACCAACAGTTGGCATAATGCCTATGTCACTGGACTCCCATGTGGTCGCCTGTAGTTTGAGTCCCGGACCTGGTGGCTTAAACTCACGCCAGGCATGTATGTGTGCGAGCCCAAGATCCTAAGAGGAGAATGGAGGAGAAGGGATTGCGATGTGGCCATCCCCCCTGGGGGGTGATTTCTCACTTTCTGTCTCTCTGCTTCTCTCTGTCTTTCTGACCAGCGCTTGTGCCCTATAGAAAAAAACTCTCAAAAAAAAAAAAAATGAAATTATACTGAACATACCACCCACAGAATAAAAATTTGAAAAATTGCCCTTTATCAAAATTAAAAATTTGCTCTATTAAAGACCTGTCAAGAGAATTAAAAAGACAAGCTGAAGATGGGAGGGGGCATATTTGTAAATCACATAGCTGACAAAGGACTTGCATCCAGTACATATAAAGAATTCTTGGGGTACCAGCACATAGTGTAATGGTTGTGCCCATGTAGTCGAACATGGTTTGGGTCATTGACTCGGCATCTTAAAACTCACACCAGGCACATGTGCGTGCATGTCCAAAGTCCCGAGAGGAGAATAGAGAAGGGATTTTTGCATGGTCACCCCTCGTCGGGGGTGATTTATTCATTTCTGTCTCTCTGTCTCTCTCAGTCTCTCCGATGACCACGTGCTCCCTATAGCAAAAATCTCTATTAAAAAGAAATTCTTGGTACCACCTGTATAGTGCAGCAGTTAAACACTGCGTAGAGAAAGCCAGATCCTATATGGCTGACCAGGGCTCAAGTCATGGTCCTAACTCTAGTGGCTTGAAAGATACTCCAGGCACAAGGGCACATGCCCAGGATACTGATGGGTTGGAGAATTGAGGGAAAAGCATTTTGATATTACCAGACCCCACGGACCTAATTGCGGCTGTCTTTCTCTCCCTTTCTGTCCCACCCTCTGGCATAAAAAAAGGAAGAAGAAACTTTTAAATTAAACAAGAAAAAGCTATTTCAATTGGGTAAAGGACTTGAATAACACGTAACCACAAAGGATATAAGGATGGAAAATAAGCACAGAAAAGATGTTCAGCATTATTAACCATTTGGGAAATGCAAATTAAAACTATGATTCAAGACTGTTACACATCTATTAAAATGACCAAAATAAAAATATTATCACTATCACGTGCTGACAAGATGTAGAGCAAATGAAACTCACACATTGCTGACGGGAATGCACAGTGATACGGCTGCTCTGGAAAGTGGTTCGGCCCTTTCTAACATAGTTAACATGTGCTTACTGATCACCCAGCTCTTTTACTCCTGAATGTTTACCCTGGAGAGACAGGGAAATAAAAACTTGCATTCATGCAAAAACCTGCATGTGAAAAAACTCATAGCAATTTTACTAGCGAAATCATCCAAATGTTCTGTCAACAAGTGAATGGTTAAACAAATTGTTATACATCCATACAGTGGAATACTACTAGGTAATAAGAAACAATAGTCTGTGGATACTTGCAACAAATTAGATCAGTCTCCAAGATATTATGACAAGTTAGAAAAGCCATGCCAAGTAGCTACATACTCATGATTCCATTTATGTGACATTCTTGGAAGGTAAAACTATAGTGATAGAGAACAGAGTTTTAATTCCCTGGTTCTTCTCCACAATAACCTTGACTGGTTTTCTCATTGCACTTAAACGTCGCACTGTTTTAGTAAATGTAAATTGAAGGCCATGCCAGCATCCCGCAAGTTTTTAAAAGTAGTGTTTTGTGGTCATTCAGTTCTAAATATTTCATAAGTTCCATTTTTGTTACTCCTCTGATTCATGAATATTTATAAAATTATTTTGACTTCCAAATATATGGAGTTGTTTTGGCTCTATTTTTGCTGTTGATGTCTATTATTATTATTCTTTATAGAGGGCACATATGCTTGCCAGATAGAACCCCCAGATGGAGCACAGTCACATTGCAATCCTTTTTCTACATTTCTGCACCCCTTCAGATTTGGGTCTTTCTCTCTCTCTCTCTCTCTCTCTCTCTCTCTCTCTCTCTCTCACACACACACACACACACACACAAACACCTTGTCTCTATTAAAGGAACACAGGTTTCTGGGACCAGCAGTTAGCGTAATGGCTATGTCGCTGAACTCCCATGTAGTCGACTGCGGTTCGAGTCCTGGACCCAGTGGCTTAAACTCACGCTGGGCGCATGTGCATTAGTGCCCAAGATCCTGAGAGGAGAATGGAGGAGAAGGGATTGCGGCATGGCTATCCCCCCTGGGGAGGGGGTAATTTGTGATTTCTCTCTTTCTGTCTCTCTGTCTCTCTCTGTCTTTCTGGCAAGCGCACACGCCCTGTAGCAAAAACCTCTAAAAAAAAAAAAAAAAAAAAAAAAAGGAACACAGGTTTCTATATATAGGTTTCCTTTAAACTGTCTTTAAAGGAACAACTTTCTGTTTGTTGTTGCATAGGGTTTAACCACTATTCTATGGTGCCAGCCCGATGTATAATATTATTGCATTGTAGAAACAGAATGTGATCTGTATTATTGATTTGTTGGTATTTCTTTTGTGGTCTAGTATGTGGTCAGTGTTCTCCACATGTGTTTGAAGGTAATGTGAAGTCTTTATCTGAGGAATACAGGTTTATATATAGGTCTCCTCTAATCTGTCTTTTAATTGTTGTTCAAGATGTCTATATCTTCATAAATAATTACTACTTTATCAATTACTGAAAAGGGTACATTAAAAGCTCTCTTATTAAGATAGATTTGTCAAATGTATTTGATAGGTTAGGAGACTGTTTTGTTAGGACCATACAAATCAGCATCACTATAGTTTTTCTGTGAATTGCTCTTTAATCATTAATCTTTTTTTTTCTTTGAGAGGTTTTTGCTATAGGGTGCGTGCGCTCACCAGAAAGACAGAGAGAGACAGAGAGATAGAAAGCAATAAATCACCCTCTCCCTCCAGGAGGTAAGGCCATGCCACAATCCCTTTTCCTCCATCCTCCTCTCAGGATCTTGGGCTTGTGCCCAGTGTGAGTTTAAGCCGCCAGATCCGGGACTCGAACCGTGATCGACTACATGGGAGTCCAGTGACATAGCCATTATGCTAACTGCTGGTCCCAATCATTATTCTTTTTATTCCAAATGCTGCTCTCTTTTTTTTTTGCCGTAATATTGTTTCTCCTGCAATATTAGTCTTTACCTTTATTTGTGTTTTTCCATCCCTTTCTGGGTTGTGTGGTAGTTCTACTTGTAGGTTTCTGAGGAACCTCCTTATTGTTCTTCACAGTGGTTGTACTAATTTGCATTCCCACTAGCACTATAGGAGAGTTCCCTTTTCATCACACACTTGCCAGCATTTATTATATATTTTTTTAAATTTAGTTATTCTGACTGGGGTTAAGTGGTATCTCATTGCAGTTTTGATTTGCATTTCCCTTATGATAAGAGGTGTGAAGCATGTTTTCATATGCTTTTTGTCCTTTTGCATGTCTTATTTGGAGCGTTGTCAGTTCAGTTCATTTTCCCATATTTTAATAGGATTGATTTTTTATTTTTTGTGGGAAAGCTGCTTGAGTTCCATATATATTCTGGTTATCAGTCCCTTATCTGAGGTATAGTTTCAAATATATTCTCCCACTCTGATGGTTGTCTCTTCACTTTGTTATTTCTTTAGCTGTGCAGAAGCTTCCCAGCCTAAAATAGTCCCATTTGTCTATTTTGAGACTACTGCCTGTGCCTTGGGGGTCTTCCTTAAGAAATCTTTGCCTACTCCAAGGACTCCAAGAGTTTTCCCTGTGTTTTCCACCAGCATTTTTATAGCTTGAGGTTTTATATCTAGATCATCAATCATTTTGACTTGATTTTTGTTAGTGGTGAGAGAGAGGGGTAGTTTCATTCTTCTGCGGGTCGATATCCAGTTCTCTTAGCACCATTTGCAGAAGAGATTTTCTGTTTCCCACTGGATTGTCTTGTGCCCCTTCGAAAGGACCAGTTGACTGTTTTGGGGGGGTTTATTTGGGGATTCTCAATTCTATTCCATTGGTCTACTGCCCATTTTTGTGCTAATACCATGATGTTTTAATTATCACAGTTTTGTAATATATTTTGAGGACAGGAAGTGAGATCCCTTCTACTTTATTTCCTCGTACAGTATTTCTTTGGTGATACAGGGCCTTTTATGATTCCAGACAAATTTTATGATTGTTTTTCTGTTCTGTAAGGAATATCTCTGATAATTTGATTGGAATTGTATTGAATTTGTAGATTAATTTTGGTAGCATTGACATCCTGATGAAATTAATTCTTCCAATCCAGGAACCTGGGATATCCTTCAACATTTTGTGTCATTTTCAATCTCCTTTTTAAGTGTTTCATAGTTTTCCTTGTAGAGATCTTTGATGTATTTGGTAATGTTCATTCCTAGATATCTTATTGGTTTTTGTGGCTATTGTAAATGGGATTGCTTTCTTCAATCCTGTCTCAGTTTGCCCATTGTTTGTATATAAAAATGCTATAGATTTTTGTACATTGATTTTGTATCCTACTACTTTACTATATTCATTTATTACTTCCAGAAATTTTTTTGTGGATCCTTTTGGATTTTCTACATACAGCATCATATCATGTGCAGATAGAGATAATTTCACTTCTTTTCTTATTTGGGTGCCTTTTATTTGACTCTCTTGTCTGATTGCATTGGCTAGAACTTCCAGCACTATGTTAAAAAGGAGTGGGAAAAGTGGGCAATCTTGTTTTGTTCCAGTTTTGAGTGGAAATGTTTTCAGCTCTTCCCCATTCAGAATGATGTTAGCTGTGGGTTTGTCATACATGACTTTAATTGTGTTGAGGAATGTCCCTTCTATGCCAACTTTGCTGAGAGTCTTAATCATGAAGGGACATTGTATTTTATCAAATGCTTTTTCTGCATCGATTAATGTGATCATATGGTTTTTATCTATCCTTTTGTTAATGTGATGTATTACATTTATTTTTTTGTGTATGTTGAACCATCCTTGCATCCCTGGAATAAAGCCTACTTGGTCATAGCGTATAATCTTTTTAATATGTTATTGAATATGATTTGCTAGTATCTTTAGAATTTTTGCATCCGTATTCATCAGGGATATTGGCCTAAAGTTTTCTTTTATTGTCATGTCCTTGTCTGGTTTTGGAATTAAGATGATAGAGGCTTCATAGAATGAATTTGGAAAGGTTCGTTCCTTTTGAATCTTTAGGAATAGTTTGATGAGAATTGGTGGCTAGTTCTTTAAAAGTTTTGTAGAATTCAGATGTAAAGCCATTGGGACCTGGATTCTTCTTTGTTGAGAGACTATTTATTACTGATTCAATCTCATTGCTTCTTATGGGTCTATTCAGACTTTTTACTCCTTCCTAGTACAATCTTGTTAAGTTATACATGTCCAGAAATTTGTCCATCTCATCTAAATTCTCTTGTTTGTTGGCGTATACTATTCTCTGGTGATATTTTGTGTTTCTGTTATTTCCATTATAACAACACCTGTTTCCCTGCTGATTTGATTCTTCTGGTTCCTTTCCCTGTTCTTGATTAATCTAGCTAACTATGTGTTGATTTTGTTTTCTTCTCAAAGAACCAGATTTGGTCATATTTATTTTCTGTATAGTTTCTTTATTCTCTATTGCATTAATTTCTTCTCAAGTCTTTATTATTTCTTTTCTTGTGGAACTTTTTGTTTTTTGTTGTCATTTTTTTTCAGTTCCCTGAGCTGTATCATTAGGTGTTTATTTGCTACCTTTTTGCTTTTTTCTTGTAGGCACTAATTACTATGAACTTCCCTCTAAAGACTGCTTTTACTGTGTCTCATAGGTAATAAATATGTGTTTGTTTGCTATCATTGGTTTCTATGAACCTTTTTTTTCTTGGTGAGGTTTTTTGCTATAGGGCACATGCACTCGCCAGACAGACAGAGACAGAGAGACAGAAAGCGAGAAATCACCCCCCCAGGGAGGATGGCCACACTGCAATCCCTTCTCCTCCATTCTCCTCTTGGGCTCTTGGGCACGCACGCACACACCCCTGGCGTGAGTTTTAAGCCACCGGGTCTGGGACGCAAGCCGCGGTTGACTACATGGGAGTCCAGTGACGTAGCCATTATGCTAACTGCTGGTCCCGCTATGAACCTTTTGATAATCTTAATTTCAGTCTTAATTTCTTCTGTAGTTGTGAGGTCATTAAGGAGTAGGCTGGTTAGTTTCCACGTGTTTGTGTACTTTTGAGGGCTCTTTCTGTAGTTGATTTCAAATTTGATTCCAATGTCACCAGAAAAGTTGCTGGATATAGTTTCTATACATTTGAATTTGTAAAGGCTTGTTTTGTGCCCTATCGTGTGGTCAATCTTTGAAAATGTTTCATCTGAGGTTGAGAAAAACGCATATTTTGTGGTAGCTGGGTGAAATATTCTGTAGATGTCTGTCAAGTCCATTTCATGTATGGTATCATTTAGATCTTGTATCTTTTTGTTTACTTTTTGTCTAGATGATCTGTCCAGAGGAGGTAGTGGAGTGTTAAGATCCCCCAGATTATTGTATTGCAGTCTATCCCTCCCTTGAGATCTAACAGTCACTCTTTGATGGATTTAGGTGATCCAGTGTTGGGCGCATAAATATTTATAAGTCATATATCTTCTTGGTGAACAAGTCTTTTTAGTTCTATATAATGTCCTTCTTTGTCTCTTTTTACATTTTTCATCTTAAAGTCTATTATATCTGATATCAGTATCACAACTCCAGTCCTTTTTTTGGTTTCCATTTGTAAGGAATGTCTTTTTCTAGCCCTTCACTTTCAGTCTGTGTATGTCCTTATCAGTGAGGTGTATTTCTTGTAAGCAGCATATAGATGGCTTTTGTTTTTGTATCCATTCAGCCAGTCTGTGTGTTTTATTGGGAGAATTTAATCCATTAACATTCAATGTTTTTGCTGATATATTCGAACTTATCCCTGTCATTGTGTTAGCCATTTTCTCAGGTTTTTTTTTTTTTTTTTTTGGGGGGGGGTTGTTTGTTTGCTTGTTTCGTTCTCTTATTTCTGTTTGTTTCTCTTTAGTTATCCTGATACAATACTCCCCTCAGTACTTCCTATAGAGCTGGTCTGGTATTGATTAATTCTTTCAGCTTTTGTTTATCTGAGAACGCTTTTATTTGTTCTCATTTGAAGGATAATCTTGCTGGGTATAGTATTCTTGGTTGAAATTGTTTTTCTTTTAATGTTTTGGATACATCTTCCCATTCTTTCCTTGGCTGCATTTTTTCAGCTGAGTGGTCTGATGTCAACTTAGTGGGATAATATTTATAAGTAAACTGGCATTTCTCCCTTGCCATTCTTAGAATATTATCTGGGGACCAGCAGATAGCATGGTGGTTAAGGCACTAGACTCCCACATGGCCAACCACAGTTCAAGTTCTGGACTTGGTTTCTCACTTTCCCTTTTTCTCTCTCTCTCTCTCTGGAAATATTAAAATAATAAAAATAAATTTTAAAAAGTTAAATAAAAACAATTCTTAAAAAAAATATTGTCTGTCTTTTATTTTTACCAGTCTGGCTATGATGTGCTGTATTGATTCTATTTGGGATCCTTTTTATTTCTTGGGTCTGAATTTTTCTATGTTTTTCTATATTTGGAAAATTTTCAGGTAGTATTTCATGAAAGAGGTTTTCCATGCTTTTAGCAGATTCCTGACCTTCTAAAATATCCATTATTTGGATATTTGGGTATTTCATGGTGTCTAGAATTTCCTGCATGTTGTCTTCATTTTTTTGGTTGTTTTTTCTTTTTCTTTTCTTTTCTTTCTTTTTTTTTTTTTTTTTGGTGGTTTGGTATATGTTGGAAACTTTGTCTTCAAGGACAGAAATTCTTTCTTCTGCATGGTCCAATCTGCTGCTAACGCTTTCTAGAAGAGATTTTAATTTCTAGTATTCTTCATTACCAGAAGTTCTTGTTGATTCTTTTTTAGGATGTCTTTTTCTTTCATGGGGTGAAATGGTTTTCTCATTTCCTGGAACTGATTGTCTGTTTTCTCTTGCATCTCATTGAGTTTTGTCACTGTGCATATTTGGATTTATTTCTTTTTTTGATATTTCTGTGTATTCTGCTGTGGTTTCCTTAATTGATGAGGGCCTATTACACTCACCCAGGAGAGAATTACCCTCTTGTTTTCTCATGTTTCTTTGAGATCTGTGCTAGTTTTTGGTCATTTGATCCAGTATTCACTTTTTCCTATTTATTGGACTAGATTCTGTAGCATTGGAAGAGGAAATTTCACCCTTAGTCCCCAGGTGTGTTCCTATTGGAGGGCTGTGTCTCCCAGATCAGAGCAGTTATGGGTACCTTCAGGTGTTTGACTCTCTTGTCAAACTTTTAGCTCTTGGTGAGGTGATAGCAAGCTGAAGAAATATAGCTTAGTGAAGAGGATTAAATCATCCACTGCATTAGGCACAGCGCACAGGCTGGTGTATGGAAAGTTCCAAAGTTACTCCTGGGGCCTGAGAGTGCACTCACAAGAGGAAGCCTGCTGAGACCAGGTCCGAGTCTCCAGGTGTTTGGGGCAAGCACAGACCACTAGAGCACTGACCAACAGAGTGATGAAAGTTCAAAGTTACTTCTGGGGTCTGGGGTGCACTAATGAGAGGAGGCCTGCCAAGACCAGGCCCAAGTCTCTGCCGCTTCTTATTATATCAATTTAGTGTTCTTTAATCCCCTTTTACTTATCTTTCTTTCTTTTTGAGATTATACACTTTTTTCATGTTCTTTGAGTTACTCATAAAATTTTAAAGCATACTTGCTTAAGTTCTAAAATGAACTTGTCTCTCTCTTTCTCCTAAAGAATACAATGATTTCAACTTTATAATTTCATCTTCTCCCACTTCTTTTCATTCTATCTTCAGTATCCTGTTCATATTTTCTTGTTATTTGAACAACACTTAATTGATCTTACTTTCTTAAAAGAGCAATGTTACTTAGAGTTGCAGACAATTTTACAGATTTCTTTGCTCCTCATTCCTTCTCGTACCACACTTCTTATTTTTCAGTTAAAATTATTATTTGCTAAAGTATATCCATTGTGAGTCTTTTTGGTGAAGTCTTAAAGTTAGTTAGCACTCTCAATCTTCGTTTCTTTCCCTCTTTATCTAACTTATACCTGAATAATCAAGTTTGGAGTATTATCGGGTCATCAGGGGAGTTATGACAGACTTTTGCATAGAAAAACACAGAAAAATACATCATAACTTTCCCAACAACCTAATATTCTAAGTTAATATTTATTTTTTCTCAGCATTTTGAGGATACTATTCTTTTTTTTTTTGGAGAGGTTTTTGCTATAGGGCGCGTGCGCTCACCAGACAGACAGAGAGAAACAGAGAGATAGAAAGCGAGAAATCACCCCCCAGGGGGGATGGCCACGCCGCAATCCCTTCTCCTCCATTCTCCTCTCGGGATCTTGGGCACGCACGCACACGCGCCTGGCGTGAGTATAAGCCACCGGGTCTGAGACTCGAACCGCAGTCGACTACGTGGGAGTCCAGCGACATAGTTATTATGCTAACTGCCGGTTCCATGAGGATACTATTCTTTATCCTGCAGCATCTGTTGTTGCTAATAGGGAGTCTGCTGTCAGTTTAATTTGCAGTTTCCTATTTAGATGATCATCACACATTATTGTATCAGGTTTTTATATTGCTTTACTTTGCACATCCCTAAAGCAGCTTTTCTTAGACTTTTTTTTTTTTTTTTTTTTTTTTTTTGGTGAAGAAGGAGTTTCACAGAGTCATTGAGAATCTGATAGCAGCACTCACCCCACTTTCCTCTTCATACAAGTTAAGGAGGTTCAGAGATCCTTTAGAGTCTATCTTCAAATTCTGTTAAGAATCTCTGCCTAGAATTGATCTAAAACAAACCCCCAAAAAAGAGCATCCAATAAATATGTTTGCTAAATGAATGAATTAATTAATGTACATCTGGATGGATGAAGCGATGAATTCTGGGTAATCCAGGGCAAATACCATGATTTTAGACATCCTGCCTGTTACTCTCATTAACATTACTAAGAAGGATTATTTCTTAGTCAGTTAATGCAAATGTTATAATTTGGATTAAAAACAGAACAAATATCACTTCTTAGATATACATTTCTACTTTAAAGTGACATTAACTACTAATTATAATATTCTGTCAAAAAGATAAAAAAGTTTATAAGTTTCCAAAGCATTTTCACACATATTATTTTAACTCATTTAATCAAGTAAACCTAGTAAATTGAGAATTATTGCCTTCATGAGTTTTTGTTTTTGTTTTTTGCAGCGGAGGAAATCCAAACTGTGAGAACAGTCAAATGATTTGTTTCATATTATACAACCAGGTAGCTGGACTCAATTCAGATTTTAATTTTCTCTAATTTCTCAATATCTGCTCTTCACTATTCCTCCTCCATTCCCTTTTGACTTAGTTGGTACTAAGACTGAGTGGCTTAAAAACAATAGAAATCTATTTCTCACAGTTCAGAAAGCCAGAAGTCTGAGATTACGGTGTCAGCATGGTCAGGTACTGGTAAAGACAATCATCTACCAATTACCTACCAAAGGCCCTAGCTCCCATCACATAGGGAGTTACGATTTCAGCATGTGAATTGTGAGGGACACAAACATTTAGTCTATAGTACCTTGTATCCGACACCAGTATCAAGCTATTTGCAGACACCAACAAGAGCAGCCATATGTTAAGAGGGAGAGCTTCCCTAAGTATCACTTCAGACCTGAGCAGCAGTCCTTGGGCATGCTCCATGAAGACTGAAAAGGAAAGGGAGGATGGACCAGGGGTAATCCTCTAGGATATGTGCTGTGTGCTACCAAGGAACACAGAGGGAGTGATAAACATCTAAGGAGGCTTCTCTTCAACACTAAGTGATTTTGAATGTGCCTGCTTCTTCCATCAGGCTGCTTTCTCCCGCCCTACTCTTCACTCACCAGGTCATATTGCTGGGGTCTTGTCCACTAGACCTACCATTCACTCTTCTTATTCTATACTACTCCTTCAATTTTAGCACACATCCGTTAGAATTCTTCAAAACATTCATCCTGTTTTTTTCTTGTGCTGGTAAGAGTGCAAATTAGTACAACCTTTTAGGACAAGTACTTGGTAGCATCTAATAAAGCTGAAGGTATGCACTTCCACAATATAGCAATTCTACTTCTAGGTATAAACCCAAGTGAAATGTATGCATGTGTTCACTAACAGATATGCACAGTGCTATCCCCAACTGCTTTATTCATCATATTGCTAAAGTGAAAACAATCCAAACACTTATCAATAATAAAATGATAAATGAATTGTAGCATAGAGACACAATGGGGTACTATACAGCAATGAAAATGAACAGATTACAATAGGGGTGAATTTTACAAATATGGTAAATGAAAGCAGTTAGACACTGAAGATTATACACTGTATAATTTAATTCAAATTTAATAGAAAAAAGATCAAATTAATTACTGCTGGTAGAAGTCAGGACAGTAGCTACCACTGGAGGGAATAGAAATTGCAAGAAGAGACAACAGAGGCTTCTGGGGTCCTGGTAGTATTTTATTTTTGCTTCAGGTGCTGATTATGAGATGGTGTTCAGTTTGTAAACTATACAATTATATGTTTAACGTCTCTATTTACACATTGTATTTCTAATAGAGTTTAAAATATTTCTCTGCCCCTCCCCAAATTTAAATATTTATGTTCAAGACTTACATATATAACAGAAATATACTTAGATTTGAAGGTCCTAATCCATTTCTAAAGAAAATGAAATCGAAGTAAGTCATTATTGTTCTCCACCAGCTGGGACCAGAGCTATGCTTTTAACTCATTCATTTCATGAGATATTATGTTAGTGCTCTCCCACCAAACCACACCAAGATCAGTAAAGGAATTATGTAAATACAATAGCCAGACCTGATGAAACAGCAATTACATATCTTAGCAGCTGTGTGCTTCTGTTCATGTTAGATAATTAGCCAGAAAATTGTTTGCGTAATTATTTTATGGAGCATTTGGTGATTTAACCATTTAACTCTGAAGGCTTATCCAAAAGTCATTAAACCGTTTAAAGTGGTAGAGATCACAGTTGTTGCTGTTTCAGCAAACTTAACAAAACCCAAATGGCTTCAGAATTCCATGGACCTCTTCTGTGTAACCAATCATTGCAGCTGGCAAGTCCACACTGGTTTTTGCTTTCTAAATTTTATTATTTCTTTCTAAAGGACATGTGTGTCAACTCTTTTAAAATGATATACAACCAAAATGAGATCGTGGGCCTGCCACTGATCTTTCTGATTAGATGAAAGTACACATGAATCACTGCCTTGGTTATTAAATCCATGTGCTTCCTTCTCTGTTTGTGAATAGGAGACACTGAGAAAGAGAAATCGAGAGGTTATAAGGGGGAGGCAAAAGCAAAGAAGAGAAAATTGAACTTGGAGATTGGTTTGAAAAATATTTCTGGCCTACCAAAAGTAGAGCCAATCCTGTAACATTTTTGTAGCTTTTCTGCACGCTGCTAATATCATAATACTAATATGTTTGATGACATGAAGCTCAGTAGGGAATATTTTCTGTTTCTCTTTTGTTCCTCTTGGCTTAGCTGAGGAACTCAATTCTATGGATCTGTAAAATACCCAAGTAGGTTATTGGTAGAAGCATGTTGACTGATTATAGCATTGGCTTGGTGTCCAAACACTCATATTTAAGTCTAGGCTCCTCTCAAAATGTGTAATGTCTCAAAGGCTTGGTCCTCGCTTCTAAAATGGGAACACTGGAAACAATTAGAGCGGCAAGTAGAGCTTAGATTAGGATCAAACTGCATATGCTCCTGTCTCAGTTCTACTCTTACTAGCTCCATGACCTTGAGCTTGTCGTCACTTAACCTCTCTGCACTTCTGGCTAATTTGAACAGTTCCGATCTCATGTAGTAGTTAAAGATTGGTCTCATTCATTTGTGCTGCTAAAACAAACAAACAAAAACCTGAGACAGGGTCGCTTATAAACAACAGAAACTTATTTTCTAGATTTCTGGAGTCTAACAAACCCAAAATCAAGGCATCAGAATTCCATGTTTGGTAAGGCCCTTCTTTCTATGTTCTCACATGGCAGGAGGGTCATACCTGTGTCCTCACATAGTGGGAGGGGCAACCTGTGTCCTCATATAGTGGAAGGGATGGAAGGAATGTTCCTACTGTCTCAAACACTTTTGTAAGGCACTAATTCTATGCATGAGGGCTCTGCTCTTGTGACTTAAAGGTCTCACCTCCTAATAATATCACATTGGTAATTAAGTTTCAACATATACGTTTTTGGGGGATACATTCAGCTCACAGCAGAATTAGATAAATTAATACACATATAGTGGCCAAGCAGTGGCACGATGGTAACACAACTGTACCTACATAGGAAAAGTCCTGGGTTCATATCCTGGGACCTCTCTGGACAGACTATGTGCTTACCATCCAGGTTGGCTGAGACTGGGAGTACATCATGTGTAAATCTCTTGGTGGGGGTGCTGATCTCACTGTCTCTTTTTCTCAGAAGAAAGAAAGAAAGAAATAATACTTAGAAATGCCAGCTCAGAATGAGCACTTTATAAGTGATTTCTATTTTTTTAAGTTGTAATTATTATTTGGAAGAATAAAATAACATTGTGTATGTGAAAGTACTATTATATCATGAATCTTAGAAGAGATAATTTTCATAATTCTATCATTTCCTAAGGATGACCCATTCATAATTTCCTAGGGAAAGAGTCGCAAAATCAAATTTACTAAACGCAAGTTCAGGTTAGTGCTCTATAGGGAAGAAAACTCAACAGCAGAGCTGCCATCAATTAAGTCTTCACAGAGAGCCCACTGCAGGCCCAGCCCAGCTGGAAGATAGCATCTGAATGGTTAAGTCCAGCCAGAGAACAAAAGATTGGCAGCTATTACTCAAGAAATACATTTTTTAAACTACCCCTTGGGAGTCACTGCTAATGGATATGGGTTTCTTTTTAGAGTGATGAAAATGTTCTAAAATGGATCGTGGTAATGGTTGCACAACTCTGTAAATATACTAATTCCATCAAATTATACTTTTTAAGTGGATAAATAGTATGGTTTGTGAACTAGTGGATTGTCAGGAAAGTCATGACCCATTTTTGCATAGAAAAACAGAAAAATACATTATGACTTCCCAGACAACCTACGATAGCTCAATAAAGCTGTTATTTAAAACAAACAAACTACCCCTCAAACTTAAAATTTATCACACAGGTTTCTTATGTAAAGAGAATGCATTTGGCCTCTTTTGGAATGATGTGTGGCTGTTGGGTTAAGGCTGAGCTCAGCAGTTCCAGTACTGGCTTTTGAAGTGATAGTGACATGTACTAGAGACCTTGGCAGCTAGAATCCCCACCAGACTCTGGGCAGATGAAAAGAATGTCAATTTCTTTCTTTTCTTATGTATTCTTTTCTCACTTGTTTCTAAATAAAGAGAGAGTTTGAAAGGAAAAGACCAACCCCAAGGAGGTGTTGTACTCATTTGTCACAAAGGAGCAGGCCACGTACCCACAGGACATTGGTGGGAAGACCTCCCAAGTTGGGCAGGGTTCCTCCTGAGGAGAGGATCTTCATTCACTAAGATCCTGGGGATCGAGTTCTTCATTCACTAAGGAAGGCAGTGGGGACACGAAGGGTGGCGGTCGGGAGCTGTGGGGACACTGGCTGGAGGGAAGTGGAAGTTAAATGATGCTCTTGATTTTGATCCCCATCACACTCATCACTTTGTTCTTAAATAAAGAAGCCTGGGACACAAAAAAAAAAAAAAAAAAAAAAAAAAAAAAAAAAAAAAAAAGGTACAGCCTCTTCGACCTATTTGCCTTTCCATAGGATCTTTAAAAGAAAAAAACAAACTCTGCTCTCCTGTGGCAGCAGGGGGCCCTTTCAGTGACTCTTCACTGGATACCACTCTGGTCTCCCAGTTCAGATGTGAGCTGGGAGCCTAGGCTCCTGCCAGAGACAAAAGTTAGCAATTTCCAACATAAACATTAAGAAGCCATCATAAAGAGATCCAGACATTAAAAAAAAAAAAAAGCCCCCTAAGCAAACCACCAGACTACATTCTCAGGGCTGGGAGTAAGACTGTCAGAGAGGGTCTCTGGAGACTGGTAAGGGGCCAGTTTGTCCCAACTTCCAACTTGGAAGACTGTTTGAAAGATCTCTCTCTCTCTCAGTGGGAATGGAAGAAATCTTTAAAGACGTAGTTTCAGAGATACCCAGAGAGAGCAACCTGGTCTTGGGAAATCCGGGCTCTACCACAAGCCTTCCTTGTGGGCCGCAAGGTGCACCGTCCTTATGTATGGCTTTTTAGGGAGATGGACTTCAATAAGTAGTGTATTTTTGTTATTTTTAGCCAAAAGATACAGAAAAGATCCAATTCTAAAGTATTTCAAAAGATAAAACTAGTGAGTAAAAAGTTGAGAAGCACAATATTTATCTAAGTCTCAATGATCTCCCTATTAAATTTTTATTAATTATAAGAGAACAATAGCATAAAGATTAGGAAAGTCTAATAGGACATATTGACACCAAGTATGAGAAAGAGCCCACATATCTTCTGTGATATTCTTACCAAATATGCATAACCTGAAAGTACAATAGTTATAAGGAGACATTAGATAATCCCGAATTAAGGGACTTAATACCAAATAGCTCGTTTATTTTCTTCCAAAATACCAAGGCCCTATAGGAGGAAAAAAAAAAAAAAAAGAAAGAAAGAAAAAGAAAAAACGAGAAGAAAGAAAGACAAAAAGAGAAAGAAAAAGAAAAAAAAAACGGAGAATTCAAGGTTAAGGACGAATAAGGAGACCAAACGTGATACCTAATCTTTTCAGGGTTGGATCCTTTTGCCATACAGTCCATTGTCAAGGCAGTGATGGAATTTGAATAAGATCTGAAGATTACTTAATGGGCTAGCAGTGCTGATTTCCTGGTTGTAATAATTATACTGTATTTATGTAAGAAAAATGCCTTTTTTTTTTAGGATATATACACTGAAATATTTAGAGGCAAAGAGGGATCATAACTGCAACTTGCTCTCAAAGAGTTAGAAATTGGTAATGATCAGGACCAGCAGATGGCGAATTGGTTACATCACTGGATTCCCATGTATTTGACCATGGTTTGAGTCCTGGACTCAGTGGCTTAAAGCTCATGCAGGACATGTGTGTGTGCGTGCCTAAGATCCTGAGAGGAGAACGAAGGAGAAGGGATTGAGGCGTGACCATCCCCCTGGGGGGATAATTTCTTGCTTTCTGTCTCTCTGTCTCTCCAGTGAGCATACGTACCCCAAAAATCTTTCTCTCTCTTTTTTTAAAGAATTATTTTATTGAACTTTATTTATTTACTTAAATTTGACTAGAGAGAGATAGAGTGAGAGAGAGAGAGAGAGGGAAAGTGAGAAAGCAAGCCACCAGGTCCAGGAGTTGAACTGTGGTTGGCCATATGGGAGTCCAGTGCCCTTAACCACCACGCCACCTGCTGGCCCCAAAATCTCACTTAAAAAAAAAGATAAAAGAAAATGGTAATGATTACATATAGAGAAAGGGGACTCATGCTGCAACACAGTGGTTAAGTGCTATGTAGTGGACATCAAATACCATATGACTAATTGCAGTTTGAATCCTGGTGGCTTGAGAAACATGCCAGGCAAGTGTGCATGTGTCCCCAAAATCCTGATGGGGAGGAATAATAGAGGAAAGGGATTGAGGCAAGACCATTCCCCACTGAGGAGTGCTTTTTCTCTCTACCTTTTTCTTTCTCTTTTTGGCAAGCACATGTACCTTCTGGCAATTTAAGAGAGAGAGAGAGAGAAGAGAAAGAATGGTAAGGTAAATGCACTAAAATATTAATATCGCAGAATCTGGATGAAGAGGACATAAGATCCTTAGTACAATTCCTTAGTACAATTATTGTAACTCCTTTGTAGATGTGGAATGTTTAAAAAAGTTAAAAAAAAAAAAAAAAAAAAAAAAAAAAACATTCAATTTCCCAGGAGAAAAATAAGTGAAATAAATCTTACATGGCCTATTGAACTGAGTTTTGTCTGTAGAGTCTCCAAAAGGAGGATGCAGACTTGGATAAAGCAATTCTTACAGAGGCTCACCAGCTGCACTGTTTTTCTATTGGAGTTTTGGAATTCCAGAGGTCTCTTCCATGATGCTGACACTTCTCTGTGGGTCGCCAAACTCATCCCTTCCTCAAAGGGAGCCAATATGTTTCATGGTTAGGAGAATGGGAAACACTCCCTTGACACTCAACATTTGGAAATAATATCTAATGCGATAGAAAGGCCGGGGACCCTGTCCATGGAAATTATTTTCCATCCTCCTTCTGTGTAAGAAATCGAAAGGCTGTTGTTTTGGATTATTAAGATAATGAGGTGCAGATGAGAACTTAAATTACAATACTGTGGACTCTTGAAATGTTTTCTTACTGGATCTCAGCTACCTCCTCCATCTTTTTGTCTGATTTTCTCTTTCCCTGTTTTATGTTTGAGTTCAAAAACTGCTATTGCTAATGCACTGTAGAAAGAAACTTAAGACTTTGTAATTCATCATTTGCCAAATACTTTTAGGAACTTCAATATAACATTCTGCTCCCATTGCAAGTTGTATTTTTAACTGGTAAAAATAAATAAAGAGAAAGAAAGGGAGGGGAGGGAAGAGGAGAACAGGAAATTAACAAGTGATTTACATCAATATCTTTTTAATCCTCACACGATCCTATAAAGTAGGTGGAATAACCATCAACAAATGGAGACTGAGGTGCAGAGAGGTTAAGTAGTTCCATTCTCCTTTTTGGATTTTGGGCCCACACGCACATATGCCCAGCATGTTTATCAAACCACCAGGTCAGGGACATCAACTGCACAGTCAGCCAAGAAGGGATTATGGCATGGCCATTTCCCCCTGGGGAGAGGTGGTTTCTCTCTTTCCCTCTCTCTCTGTCTCTCTCTGGTGAGTGCAGGTGACCTATAGCAAAACTAAAAAATAATAACAATAATAAAAAGTGGCTAGTACCATAAAAACCACACATTGCAGAGCAGAGACTTAATCTAATCTCACATTTAGCTAACTGTAAAACCTGTTATTTCCACTTTACTGTTTTGTTCATTTCTCTTTAAAAGTAGCATTTTTTTCTAATTATGTAGAGAATATATACTGAACAGCACAGAAAATTTAGAAAACAGAAAAACTCAGGTTTAAAAAAATCCAATTATCCTATCATTTATTGTTAATTTTCCGCCTTCTTATTATGATTTGGTTGAACATCATTCTCAAGTTAACAAACTTCTGGGAAGGCATTTTTAAAGTTTTTTAACCTTGTTTGTAAAAGTAGTCTGAAAGTTCAATATACAATTATTTTTCTATATATTCATACTATTATATTTACCATAATAAAATTTTAGAAACTAAAACAAAATCTAGATTTTATTTCTACCTCCAACAGTAACATATTTTTTCTTAATATTTTTGCAAATGCATGACTTTATGAATATGAAACATATGGAACAACTTAAACATCTCCCCACTAGCTAATGTTCCTAAAATTAAACTTTCTGAACTAAAAAATAAGTTGGACTACATGACCTCTAAGGTCCCTTTTATCTCAGAGCTTTAATGATTTGGGGGTGTGTATATGGGCATGTTTGTGCTGCTAAACTGGGCTTCTAAACTGACACTCAGTTTTTCCATAACTAAGAAAGCAATGATAGAAAAACTTCTACCCAGTGATGAAAGAAAATATAATGTCAATCCATCAGTCCTTCTCTGTTCTCTTGTCTAAACAACATACACAGTAGTCAAGAAAATGGGCTTCAGAATCAGGCAGTCCTGAGACCCAGCTTTATCGTAGTTTTGGGTTGTCGGGAGAGTCATGACTGAAAAATACATAGAAAAACTGAAAAATACATTATAACTTTCCTGATGACCTAATACTTTCTACGATAGCAGTGAGATATTACATAAGTTACTAAAAATCTCTAGGCCTCCTTTCCTGTTCTGTAAAATAGGGGTAATTATAAATAATGATTTAAGATAATTTAGTTGAGACAATATATATAAAGTACTCTGTATGGATCTTGAGGTATGCCAAGTGCCTAATGAACGGTTTCTATTATCAGTAAATGCTGGGCTCAATAGAGATAAACAGCATTCCATCATGAAACAAGTGTAGGTTCTGGAGTAAGATAGGAATAGGTCAAATCTTGGTATAATTTTTCTGCTTACAAGCTGTGTGATCTCCAGTAAGTTATGAATGCTGTAAGCCTGTTTCCTCATTTATAAAATATGATAACATTCAATCTCAAGTCCGTTTATACATACCAAATGCTTATGCTCTCAACTACCGCACTATAGTGGTGAAAATGATACCTGCAGGACTGGCCTTTGGATAGCACTTTGTAGTGCAAGTGACACCTTGACTGAATCCTACCCTGGCACCAACATGGTCCTGGTGGCAGAATATCGCCTGGGCTCCATACAAAAACTTTACTTTAGATTTTCCATTCATTCAATAGAGATAATGGCCAGGGAGTAGAGTGTGTTGCTTCCTCTGTAAAGGGGGAAATGACTGTGGAAAACGTGTTTTCTTCTAGCCTTTGAATTCTTGATTATCTAATGAAATGATTTTGGATACCCTGGTTCTGAGCCACTTACCCTCTCTGCTCTGTTTCATCCTCTCTTGAGTGGTGACAACATTACCTACCTCTGCACCTGAGGGGACTACTTACTTTTCTGGGTCCTAAATGTCAAGGACAGTGCCCAGTCCTGGGGTAAGGACATAATGCCATACTTGCAGAATGCTGAAGAAGGAGGGGAGAGACTAGGTTTCTGCAGAGGCATCTACCCTCTTAACAAACAACTCCTTTCAGATAAATCAAAAACACAGACCAGAGGCTGCTCACTAGCTCTCTTGCTGTGAAAGCCCTGCAGCCCCTCATAGAAGAAGGCTCGTTGAGAGTGGAGAATGCCAGGGGTGTCTCCATGCTTTTAGGTATAGAGGAAACTGGCCTGCAAAACTTGAAAAATGATGCAAAAATCTCAGTGCCTCTGAATTCCCCGTGGGAGAGTCTGCTCAGTCTCCTCTGTGGTACTCACCAGACTGAAATGTGATACCCAGGAGGGGGCCTTTTGACTGTGACAGCAAGGTCCAGCCCCTTAAGTATTTCTCCAAGCTGCCCACCAGCCAGCCAGCCACTGGGGATATCATTTAGCATTAATGAAACTGTAGCCTCTGGTTTCGTGCTTCCACTTCAGTTTCCCTTCTTCCCTAGTCCATATCATCATTATTCATGGCCTTTATTAAGGGCCCATCTGCTGTGCATTTGGCTGTCTGCACAGGACAGTGGACGACATAATTCCTGCTCTGATGGGAGGGAAAAGTATTCTGCACACCTCCCAGTCCCGATCTTCACACTAGTGCCTTAATCTTGTTCCTGACACTCATTCCTTACCCCCTCCACATGCACTTCTTACTCTCACTCACAATTCACCATTTTCAGCTGGTTAATATATAAATGTTATTCGTGAGTGGAGGTGTGTGGAAGCCACTTGTTGTTCAGGTTCTGCTTCCAGTTCTTTGGAGCTGGGTAATTTAGAAGCAGGGACTTAGAATATGTTCATGCCAGGACAAGTAGATGGCATAATGGTTATGTCACTGGATGCCCACATAGTTGACCACAGTTCAAGTCCCAGATCCGGTGACTTAAAACTCACACTGGGTGCATGTGTTTGTTGTACCCAAAACCCTGAGAGGAGAATGGAGGAGACGGGATTGTGGCATGGCCATCCAGGGAAGTGATTTCTCACTTTCTGTCTCTCTGTTTCTCTCTGTCGCTCCAGAGAGCACAGCATCCTATAGCCAAAAGGAAAAAGTTTATGTCTAGAGTCTGGATTAGAAGGAGGACTGAGACAAATATTTGGAACAAAGAGCAGGTCTGAAAGACATACTAAGGGAGAATTCAGATAAAAGACTGTCTTCAAAGTCACACTACCTTCACCTCAGACCCAGGCTGCCTCTGTCTTAGAGATATTTGAAACAGGATCCAAATAATCACCCCACAAAATTGAGCATAAAGAGAAAAAAGAATGGCAAATAAAGCCAATGTGGGTGATAGCATTTCTTTAGGCAAAATCTCCCAAACCAGATAAAATAATGTATGTCCCCACTGGCCAAGACCAAACCATTTTCAAGTTTGCAGGGAACCAAGGTATGGGTGTGGCCGTCGAACAACAGTTCTTGAGCTCTAAGCCCAGTTTCCCATCCACACTTGCACAGAGCCTGGAGACAGCCATGCTGGAAGCCTGTTCCAACATGAAACCCCTTCTGGCTTGGTTTCACACTTCCAACACGAAACAGTAGCATCAGGATTGGGTTGGTAGGGAAAAGTAAAATTGATGAGGAGAAAAATCCCTTTCCTCTTGTAAGATACCAAAGCCTTGAGTCACAACACTTTTTTTTTTTTTTTTTTCTTTGTTGGAGAGGTTTTTGCTATAGGGTGCATGAGCTTGCCAGAAAGACAGAGAGAGACAGAGATACAGAAAGCGAGAAATCATCCCCAGGGGGGATGGCCACGCTGCAATCCCTTCTCCTTCATTCTCCTCTCAGGATCTTGGGCACGCATGCACATGCACCCAGCGTGAGTTTAAGCTACTGGGTCCAGGACTCGAACTGCAGTCGACTATGTGGGAGTCCAACAACATAACCATTACACCAACTGCTTATTCCATACAATGCTTCATTTCTAATGTGACCTCATGAGCCTCTCATGCCATCTTCATCTGGATGGATGGCAGTGCCACCTTAACCTGGATTTCTTAATGACATGTTTCCTGTTCTTGCCCTTGTGTGAAATGACATACTCTTTTTGGTTTAGTTTCCAAGGAGCCAGAAATATTGCTCTCTGAACTTCTGGAACTAATAAGTTCACTGTTGGGACAGCACAAAGACAGACTGGTACTTGGGACATCTTGGCTCTCTTTGGAGGGTGTTGTTCATGAGACCACCTTAAGTAGTGATCAGAGGAAGACAATAAAGAGCTATAAAAGGAGCTTTGTATAGTCATCTGGGGTGGAGAGATAGGAAAAGCTTCAATAATCAGGCAGAAGGGTCCCTAAACAACATAACTGAGCTTCAAATATACGAAGACACTTAAATAAGTTGATGTTTTAAAGTCAAAAGAAAACAAATACAAAATAATTTGGGAAAATGTTTCAATGAGGAGGTGTGGTACCTGACTCACAGAAATGACTTTCAAGATTCCAAAGATGGGGAAAATGGGAATTGCTTTTTTTAAGGGTTTAGAAATTTTTATTTTGCTGTTCTTGTAAAGGGAAAGCAAGTCTATCCTTGAGAGAATTTGTAAGACAGCCTTTCCTTTAAAAAAAATAAGCTCTGAAAACAGTTAAGTGCCACAAAACTTTGAAAGAACTAAGATCAAGTTGGTGTTTGACAAAGCTAATATAAGAATGGTAATCAATCCCTTGGCAATGGAAATTTTAAATTTAAAATAAGCTTCAACAAAGCCTTTGAACCTTCAAACACTTTATGCTTAAGAAATTAATGGCTCCCTGAAGAAGTCACATTTCCTTTTCTGTTTCTGTAATATATACTTCAATTACATTAATCAACAATGCAGCAAAATAACTGACATCAACCAACTTCCAAGTTGCATTTCCTAACGCTCCTTTTCTTCAGCAGAAACTCACATTTTAAGAGCTAATTGAGGTTTATATAAGCATGAATAAATATTTGGTGAAGCTGGATTTTCCCATCCTGTCGTCACCCTTTGCTCACCCCAGAATGGTTTCCCATCTTTTCTTTCCTCTACTACTGTCATTTCTGTTGAGTGTGATAAACTATCTTGCTGACAGAGATATTCAGTTAAAACCTTCCTTCTGCAGTATCTATGAAGACACTGAAACACCCATAAGAGGAATCTCCTTTTAAAATAAATTGGAATTTCAGAACACTTTTTTTTTTTCCTGGAAAAATCAGTTGAGGAGTTCTGTTTCTTAAACTCTAGACAAAATAGAAAACTACATTTCCTGACATCCACCCTTTCAGGTGTGATTCTCCTCATGAACTGGCTTTTGCTTTCATTGTATCTACCCTCAATTCTGTTCCTACTAGAGTTTCAGCTTCACTTAACTTTTCTCAGAGAGAGTGTCTCCAAGGACCTGTTAACACAGGTTTCCCATTTGGGTTCTTTCTCTCTCTCAGAAATAGAAACCTTAACAATAAAAGCCTCTAAACTTTAATGTCGCTAGTGTACTATTCCACAAAACAAGCAAATCTTATTTTTTTTTTTTTATTATTCACTTCTCTATTTGGGATTAGTCAATAGCTATCCTGTGGGTGGTCATTTCTCCTTTTTATTAATGGTCAATAAAGAACCGCTCCTAACACAAAGCTAGCCGATCTTGCTTTGGAACAATTTCAGCCCCTGTGGGACATTTCAACTTCTATCAGTTCGTCTCTGTGAAGCATAGATATTGGGTCTATTTTGATAAGGCCTTACCCATCATCTTTTAAAGCAATTTGATAAGTTTACTGTTCTCAGGGTGAACTACCTCTCCCAGGGGCATTTTAATTTTAATGGAGAATCTCCTGAGAAAACAATACATTTGTTTCTTTAAAAAAAAAAAAAAAAAAAAAAAAAAAGGTTGCTATAGGACACATGTGCTTGCCAGAGAGGGATAGAGACAAGGAAGGTGAGAAAACACCTTCATGGGGGGTAGACACTTCTCAATCCCTTTCTCTGCATTTCTTCTTTGGGCATTTTGGGCATGCACACACATGTGCCCAGCATGTTTTTTGAGCTTCCAAGTCCAGGACTTGAACTGCACAGTTGGACATGTGGCATCTAGCCACCTTAACCACAAAGCAAACATAAATTTGTTTCAAATGGTGGAATTACCCTCACAGGGCAGTGTAAAATTTTGGTCATGAAGTAAGATAGACCTTTGGGCAAATTACCTCAGCAACTTAAACTCATACATTCACAAAGCTTATCCTTTGCAAAAATAATTATAGATCATAAACTATTTCAGAAGTTCTATTATGTATAGTTCAGATATATTTCAAGAGACTCCTCTGTCATGAGAACTGTGATGTATGGTTGATACTTCAGTGGTTACTCACCTCATTTTCAAATCTGCCTGACACCCGGAGGAAAATCAAGATATTTGGTACCACAAAAGTAAGTCATTCATACACTTGGTTGGCTATTTCACTTTCCACTTGGGCATTTTAGTCAAACAACTAAAGACATGGAAATTTGTAATTCAGCTGTTGAGGCTGATAGTGCTCACCACAGTCTTACCTTGCTGCTTTGATGGATTTAAAAGACTAATTTTGGCCCAACTTGGTAGCAAATTAGATTGCAGTGCTAGAAGCCACATTGTGGGTTCCAGTCCCTGAGCTGGTCTGAAATGCACTGTGGCATGCATGCCCAAAATCATGAAGAGCTGGAGAGCCAGGAAAAGGGGATTGTGACCTGCTGAAATGTCACCGAGGGTGCTTCTTTCTCTCTCATGTGTATGTCCACATGCTATCATGACTAAAATAAATAAAACTTAAAAAATTTTTAAAATTTTTTTCCTCTGATCTTTGAGGAGGGAGAAGGACCTTTCATGTGCTCTTTTCTTCCACACCTCAAATACAACTTTCCTTATTGTGAACATGTGTTGTTTTTTTTTTCTACTTAATAATAACATTGGTAATATATGTAAATAGGTAGAGTTGGACAACATAATCTGCCTACATAATTGCACACAAAGAGAAACTCCGGATCTTCATTAGAATGGGAAACTGGAATTCAATGAAAGGCCTATATATTCAGAGGGGATTTTAGACTATCCCACCAGTATTTCCACGTCAAGAAAGGAAATGATGTGCATTCAGCTACCCAACTTGGCCACAAGCAAAGCTCAACACTTCCACAATCTCTGGGAAAATGAGATGTTACATGTTCTTAGCAGGAGCTGACAATTAAGTGGAGTGAACAATTGTGCGAGGCAGGGGAGTGGGAGTTCATGCTGCTTAGCCACAGGCCTCAGGTGCTCTACGGAGTGTGAGGCTGAGGGCCAAAAGCTTTCAACCACCCAAGAAGCTGGGGATCCTGAAACCTACAACCCTATGGCATGTTATTCTGTTTATTATCATGGAGACTCCCTGTTCCTTCCAACTATTTCCTCTGGCACGATAAGGATTTTGTGAGGTGCCAGGGGAGATATAATTCATTAGAATCAAGTAATGATTTGTAATATTTAAACTATTCCATTAAACCGGGAAGCAGGTCAGAAACTAACCTTTAAATACAGCCAAGGGAGAAAGTCAGCCCAGCAGCTTAAAATATATATCTTTTGCAGGAAGCATGGAGCGTATAATTAGCTATAATTTCTGCAACTGCAGTCAGGAAGCTTTATTTTTTGGCTGATAGGCAGCGTTATCTCCTGATGGCCTGGGAAACCAAATCCTAGAGTTACATTCCTGGCTCCTGCATAGACCCTGGTGGGTGGCTGGCGGTGGTGGTGGGGGGAGGGGGATCTGGGCAAAGAAGCAAAGGAAAGGAATGGGCAGGGCGGGGGTGGGAGCTAGAGAAGTTGCATGGAAGGGTCAGGGTGATCGCCTCTTTGATTCTTTTATGAGGAGACCCTGGATTTTGAGAATTCTATTTAAACATATTCTGATTTCCAGTGTGATCGTTTCTCCAAGACATTTTTAATGCTAAATATATTGGGCAAAAGCTATATTCCTTTGCTCCTGCTGGTAGTCGTGCAGGAAGTTAAATGTGCTACCGTTAGAGGATAACTTTTATTTTGGGCTGTTTCAACGAGCATAGATATTTTTTTTTTCCAGTGGGCAAGTCTCAGTCTGGAAGAAGCATTAAAAATTAGTAAAGGTGGAAATGCTTTGAAACATTTGATCTCTTCTCAGGGAAGCTGAGCAGAGGGGAGGGAGTCCCTCAGGAAGCCTTGCTCTATGGAAGCATATACACCAACAATGAGATTTTCTTCAATGCCCCCTGTGGCCTCAAATTCTCCCCTCTAGTCAGGCACCAAAGGGGGAAAAACCCAGCTTTCCTCTCTGACATTTGATCTAAATCTCCTCAAGCCATAGGGGAGGCGAGGGAAGTCAGATGGGAGCAACAGAACAAAAACGTGGCCGTAAATAAATCTGATTTTTGTTCATTTCAGCCAACGCTGGGTTGGTTGGCTAGAAACTGATTTCTCTTGCTTTTGTTTTTCGGGAGATTGTCAAATCCTGACTAACCTTGCCCTCTGAAACGCATCAACCAGCTAATCATCCAACAAGCAGAGGCACTAACAGACATAGAGCCTGTCCTTAACAGGAGTGACAGCAATTGTCATTTAAAAAAACCAGTATCTCTCTGTGTTAGGTATCAGGGTTAAACATGGTAAATTAAACCTCTTTCGTAACAACTTATAAAAATTCTGTGGTCCATTCGGGAAAGAAGATACGTGATTTTAAAAGATTTAAACAAAAATAAAAAACAAGTGTATGCTTAGCCTAGCACCAGAAAAGCCCAAATACTGCTTCTCTCTTCTGCTTCCCGGGATGATCTCCCTTTGATGGGGATCACGTTCAGATGTGTATTATACTGATATTCCCCAGATAACACATCTTGAATTACAAACTCAGGCATCTTCTAGGTACCGGGGAGGAGAGGATAAAGCAAGAAGGTGAACAAACACTCATTAGATGAGAATTGGAAAAGCAAGGGGCATCTTTCCAGGGACCTCCGTCGCCAGCATTTATCCTACAACATCCACGGTATACAAATAATTGCCTCCGAGCTCTGACTTGGTCAGATAAATCTGCTCGCTGCCTCCTAGAAACAGTCCGAGCACAGCCCTCGGCAGGCGCGCCTCCCAGCTCTTCCCCAGCAGCTGCTCATCTCTAATGTAACAGCTCGATGCTGTCCTTCAGAGCACAGCCGCATTGTCCCAGCTATGAATAAATCATTCACCCTATTTTATTAATAAGGCTACGCTAACAATGCTCCCAACCTGGCCCTGCTCTTCCTTTCCTGCAGTGCCTCAGAAACAAGTGCCACACTGCTCTTCCTGTGCGGAGAGAGGTTGTAAGCCTCAAGGATGCTCCTTGCAGGATCTGGGGTCTGAAGCGTGAGCCAGCTGTCGGCAGATGAGACTTAACTCTGAAGCCTGGGAGGGTTGCAGCTGATGAGAGAGTCGGCTTTAAAGAGAGGCAGTTACCCTAGGACATCTACTGCTTCCCCGGTGCCCCGTGAGGGAAGGCAACTGTGCAGTGGCCCAGGGAGAGAGCTGGGTACAGAGGCAGAGCAGAGGAGCAAACTACCTTAGTCTTATTTTTTAAAAAAGAAGTAACTGAGTTGTTTTCATGTGCTGAATAAATAATATTTTAATGTCACATTCCTTCCTATAATGACCGCACATCCTTTACTTCCTTTGGAGACAGGTGGAAATAGATTATAAACTTTGTTTTAAAAACTTCTTCGGGGTATAAAACACCTTGCTATCCCGTCAGTTGTCATACGACTCACTGATTTCTCTCTCTTGTACGCAGGCCTTTATCAGAGGTAAATGACAGAAACTCAAATTAATTTAAACAATAGAAAAAGGAGATGCTAGTGACATAATACAAATTTAGAAAAGTGGGATGAACTTTAGGCATGGGTGGAATCCAATTCAAAGAACGTTGTCACATCGCTCTCTGTCTCTATGGAATTCATTTGGAGCCCATGTGTTTCAGTGACTCTCACTGGAAGCCTGCTGTGGTTTTTGGACATCTAACTGCTCTCTGGACTAGCTGAGGAAATAGATGAAAAAGGACTCCACTTCTTGACATTTCCACAGGAAATCTAATGAAGAGCTCAATCTTCATTTTTAAAATTATTTATTTATTTATTGGAGAGGTTTTTGATATAGGACACGTGTTCTCTCCAGAAAGACAGAGAGAGACAGAAAGTGAGAAATCACCCCGCAGGGGGGATGGCCACGCCACAATCCCTTCTCCTCCATTCTCCTCTCGGGATTTGGGCTCAATTTTGAATTTCCCCAGATGTGTTTTGTTTCAGTCTCCCTAATTAGCATAAGATAACCAACATTCACCTAGGGCTCCACCAACAACCTTGGAGTCATCCTGGGTTGCTTTTTAGCCTCCTGCTCCAATCTACCAGCAAGTCATAACTTCACATCCATGACATGTGGAAAAGTCATTTACTGCCCTTAGCCCCAGTTCTTGAAAGTCTTAATGTATTCCAGAATCAACTCTAAGTCCAAGAATCTCATCTAAATATAATTAACTCAAAAGTCCCAAATCTTAGCTCCTAAATCATCTGAATCAGGTATAGGCAAGACTCTGGGCATAGTCCATGCTGGAGCAAAATTCCTGTCCATTTAGAGACCTATGAATAATCGAGAACAAGTAATCCACCTCCAAAATACATGCATGCATAGAACAAGCTGGGAGTAGCTATTCTCACCCCAAAAGGTAGAAATTAGAAGGAAACAAAAACTCACAAGTCCCAAACAAGTCCCAAATCCAACAGGACAAATTCCATTAAGTTTCAAGGCCCTAGAATAACCCCCTATGGCTATATGCTCTGTCCTCTGGAGCAGCCAGATTACTGTGGTGGGGAGGGGCGACGCCCCTTATAATTCCTCAAGGAATTATAAGATGATGTGGCTCCTTTAGGGATGAGGCTAAAGGGAGCAGTAGGTACCTAAAGGAGAAAGTGGAAAATATCTAAAAACAAACCACCTGCTTTGCCAAGAATGAAACCTAAGGACAATCTTTTGGACTGGCCTTTACCATGTCTGCACCTGCAAATATGACAGCTATGGCAGCCCCAAGGCTGTCCTTGAGGCTAAAAGAATGGAAGGGAAAAGAAAGTCTTATAGCCAGTAGATTGTTAATGCTTGAGATTAGGGTATAAGCAGGGTCACCTTCATGATTCTGTAACCTGTGCAGGTGCTCAAGATTCTAACTTAGAAAGACCTCATGGGTTAATGCTCTGTTGTTGACATCTTGAAATCCTAATATTTGAACAAGAGTCCTCACATTTTAATTTTTATTGGGTTCTTAAAGTGATGTAACTGATCTGGGCTGTATAAGACATTGCACTACACTTACAGCAATTTTGTAAATGCATAAGAAAAAAATGTAGTCTATCTCACTGATCGATGCAGTTATTTCGGAGATGTGAGATTAGGATAATTTTAAGCTTTCTTCTTTTTTTAGTTATCTATATTTTCTAATTTTCTCTAATGAATACATATTACTTATGTAAGAAACTTTCTTTGAATGATACAGAGCCCGTCTGCATACGTGAGAGCAAGAGAGAGAGAAACACCCTCAACATGGTCCCATCACGCCACAGCCCCTTTCCCCCACTGCCCAGCTCCTCATGATCCTGAATTCTAGTGTGTATGCCTGGTGTGTTTTCAGGCTGACTCGGGGATCTAAACCTGTTTGGCCATATGGCATTTAGCTTTGGAGAGTACTTGGGTTATCTCTGCACCACGGTGGCTGGGTCAGAAAAATTAATTTTTAAAAACTTTTCTAAATTCTGAAAATATTGCAGAACTAAATTTCTTATAAAATACGCTTTCCTTCTTGAAGTCAACTAAAATGAGTCCTGTAAGCCTTGTTTTGCATGTAGAGATTATTGGGAAGAAGTCACTTGTGTGTAGGACATTGGAAGTTCCCCTTGGAGGCAGCTGTTGGGTAGAGTGTCCTGAAAGGTGATGCCTCCAAGATCCTTAGGCTTTCGCATAGTTTTTCTTGAAAAAAAGAAAAGAGAAACATGCCTCTAGTACTCACAGCCCGTTCCTTTCTGAGGACCTGGTTACTGATTTCTCTTTCTGTCCCAGGTTGTCAATGTGCTATAGAAGAAAACCATCTAGCTCTGCTGATGGGCCAGGCTATGTGTTAATGAATCCAACATTACCTGGGCCTGGTGCTTCTCAGCACTTCACGTTCCTTTATCTGGAAACATTTTTCATTCTCCATAGAATGTGCCTAACTTAACTCCGTCCTTTTCAACCCTGAGTAATTGTTCTCCTCACTGCCTAAGAAAATGAAGGACATTGAGTAAGAACTTTCTCAGGCTGTCCATCTTCAAGCTTTTTGTTTTTTTAACTTTAAAATGTCTCCTCCTTTGGATTCTACCTCTTATTTTCCAAATGAATAAGATGGTTTCTTTTTTCACATAATAACATAATGCCATTCGTACCTGGAGTACATTTTCAGAATGAGAAATCCAAGGTTACCCTCATCCATTTTTTTGTCATGCAATATGTCTTTCAAGATTTAAAAAAAAATCCTTTTCATGCATGAGTATAACTTTCTGTTTTTTGGGAGTATGCTTTGATCTACTTATGAATTAGATCTTTTCAACTTTCTAAGATATTGAGGGCCTCAATATCTTCCAGCACTGTGGTTTTGTGCAGTTGCTTTTTTAAAAAAAAATATGGGCTGGCCCTGTGACTTATTTAACCAATAGAACATGATGGTAGTGACACTGCCCATTCTGGAACAATGCCTTCAGAAGATCTGGTAGTTTCTGCTTTTGCACTTTTGAGATTCAGATTTAAGAATCTCATTTAATGAAACCCAAGCTAACCTCATGATGAGATCATAGGGGGAGAGAAAAAGAAATGTCTTAGCTTCCCAACCAACCCCACCAACACTTGAGACAAATGAGTAGAGACATCTTGGATAATCCAGCTCAAGCCACCATCTCTCATCATATGAGAGACTCTAAGTGAATGTATCAGAGGAACCATCCAACTGTTCCCAGTTAACTCATAGAATTAACGAATTAATTTTTTATTTCAATTTATTTTTTTATTTCAATATTTATTTATTATTTATTTATTTCTGAAACATTTTTTAAAAATTAATTTACATTCATTCCCTAAGCATCGTCACAGCATACAAAATGTGATTTCCCATCCAGAATATACTGCATAGTGGCTTAACCATGCATGTTATCGTCAATAATTTTCCATTCCTAGAATAATTTTCCATTTCTAGTTAAAATAAATGTATATTTTACCCCTATTTCTAACCCTGTGCCCTTTCCCACCCTCTTCCCACACTATCTCTGATGTCTACAGTTGTCTTCCATTCCTTTTTCCCTCACATTTTACTGATCACACAATTTTTAAAATAATCTAACTACTTTCAATAGCAAGTTCTGCTGGTAATTTCAAGAAAAGCAGTTTTGGAACCAGCAGTTGGCATAATAGCTATGTCGCTGAACTCCCATGTAATTGACCGTGGTTCGAGTCCTGGACCCGGTAGCTTAAACTCACGCCAGGCGCGTGTGTGTGCGTGCCCAAGATCCCGAGAGGAGAATGGAGGAGAAGGGATTGCAGCATGGTCATCCCCACTGGGGGTGATTTCTCACTTTCTGTCTCTCTGTCTCTCTCTGTCTTTTTGGCAAGCACATGCGCCCTATAGCAAAAACCTCTCCAAAAAAAAAAGCAGTTTTGACTTTAATAAATCAAAGAATTCTTCCATTTCTCTTATACATTCACATTATTTAGCTTGCAAAGCTTGCAAAGTGAATAGTCCAACATGTGTACATTTCTTACCAGTTGACAATACTATAAAGTTATCTTCAACAGATAATAACTCATAGAATTGTAAGAGCCATTAAAATATTGGTTTTAAGCTCCTGTTTTAGGTGATTTGTTTAGCAGTAGAGAATAGACATTAAGTGTCTTACCAATCTCCTCCTTCTAGCTTCGTAGCACCCACAGCCAAGTGCCGGGAACACATAGACAGTCAACATATTGAGTAAATGAATCTGGATGGAATTTCAAAATGTATCTTTGCTTGCACGATTTGAATTTGGAGGTGGGGGGGGGGGTGAAGTTCCTTTCTAACCTTTTGAGGCTTATCCCTAGGATTCCATTCAAACTTTTGCCAATGATTATATAATTTTGGCGGTTGTACTTTGTCTGATATTTTTGTAGACTTACTTTGTATTTAAACTACTTCAATATGGACATAATAGTTGTGGTCTAAAACACAGACTATGATTTAAAATTAATGTGTTTTGATTGCTGTGAATGATTTGTCTGATACTGAGGTAATTCATAAATGACATGATGAGACCATTCTTCTGCAGTTTCAGGCTATCCTGCAAGTGTATTATTTCTAGCAAATGTATTGCAGGCTTTTGAAAGTAATAGTCTACAACACATGCCAGAAGAAAATGCCAACTTGAAAGATTGAAAGAAAAATGTAACAAACTGCCATATTTGTTAAGCACTTTGAGGTACCAAAATCTTTGTGAAATTTCAAATGCCATCCATTCCCTCAGGCTGTAACAAACCAATGAGGTAACATTAAAATCAATTCACAAGCTCTTGCCTGTAGAAATATTTCCTTAGTCCCCAGTGAACTCAGGTCCATTATAGCCGGCATCACCCCTTTACTCTGCCATTTTTTCCCCAGGCATCTGATAGTACTGCTATGACTTCCCACAGCAGTTGTTTCTCCTAAGCGGAGGCATGGAACCCTTGCATGCCAGACTGTTCAGTGTTCTGGTTTGCTTCATACTCTGTGTGGCAGACACTAACTGTGCTTCTTGGGCACAAAATTTTACAAAGTTTTTCTGAAACAAATCTTTCAAATTTACTCACTGCTCTACTGCTTACCACAGGACTCATATAAACTCACTGGGCTGGGCCAGCAGATGGCATGGTAGTTAAGGCACTAGACTCCCACATGGTCAACCACAGTTCAAGTCCTGGACCAGGCAGCTTGCTTTCTCACTTTCCCTCTCTTTAGCTCTCTCTCTGGTGAGCACAAGTGCCCTATAACAAGTTAAAAAAGAATAATAATAAATAGATACATTTAAATAAATAATTCTAAAAACAAAACAAAACAACTTCTAAAAAAATTTTAAATAAACTTATTGGGCTCAGAGAGGACTCATTTTCATAGACACTGAGAAACAGACGCTATTTTGTACTCAATACTACTTGCTACCACTATTACACAGAATTTTATGACCAGGTCACTTTTCAAACTTCTTCTTCCCTTCAGAAGAGGCTTCTCCTCTTCTGGAAGAATGTCCTAGCAGACCTGTTTAGAAATGCCAGACAGTATGAATCATAGTGATGTATGTATCTCAGATACAAAATGGGACTCCCACCACAAAAACATAGTAAATAACTGCATGAGACTTTGAAGACCTGAGGTCAGACATAAATAGTTCACTATTTTTTCCATAGCAGAGATTGCAAATAAAATGGAAATGAGAAGCCAGAGGTTAGGTTTCCTCCTAACTCTCATTCACTTGTTGGATAACTCAAGGATGTTAATGACACCCTCCTGGACTCGATTCCCAGATGATTCCAGTGATATCAGCCTGTAATTCTGCCTGATGATTATGCAGGTATGGTTTTCTTTCTCAATACACTGAGAATGCACCAATCCTGGAGGGGGAATGTAGATTTGGTTGAAGTAAGGGATTCTTGTCTCACTAAAGTTCACCACATGGCATGATGATGCAAAGGGAACAGGTGGCCAGCCTAAGCCTTGGAAGGTAGTCATGGAAACCGCAAAGCAACAAAATGCGAGTGCAGGTCAGAGAACATTGACTTTCTGTTGTAAAACAAGGTATGGGCGAAAAAAAGATGGCAAAGATAAATTCCACTGAAATGCATCAAAGATAACTTTTCCTAAACTTTTTAATAAGCTAAGATAGGACAGTCTCTTTAGGATTAACATGGAGAAAAACTATTCCTCTAGACAGTAAGAACTAAAGGTATCTTCGAACAATTTCTATCAAAACTAAAGAGAAGCCCAGTTTGTCTCCCAAAGGCCAGAGGGCTCTATATAATGAAAGTAGCAGTAGCACATGGGCCAAGTAGTACACCACAGACACTGAGCTAAACGTTTTACATGTATTAATACATGTAATCATCATATAATATCACATCATAGAACTGATTTAATATTACTGCTGTTCCTCCCATTTAAAAATTCTTTATTTAATTTTATTTGTTATGATTATTTTTTTAATTTGACCAAAGAAACAGAGAGAGAAAGAGAGAGAGTAAGAGAAGGGGAAAGTGAGAAGTAAGCTGCCAGGTCCAGGACTCGAACCACAGTCAGCCATGTGGGAGTCCAGCACCTTAACCACCACTCCACCTGTTGGCCCCTGTTCCTCCTCTGTTAACGATGAGAAAGCTGAGACATGAAGAGGTTAAACAACTTGTCCAAGATCTATGACTACTAAGTTGCTAAGGCTAGATTTGAATTTAGGCAACCTGGAGTAGAGTACTTAGTCATGTGGCACCAATGTTTTTCAACATCTGTACTAATGACATTGTGGGCTGGATCACTGTTGTGGGGGATTGATCTGTACATCATAAATGTTTAACACCATCTCTCATCTCTACCTACTAGGTGACAGTAGCCTCCCCCAAGCTGATACAACCAAAAATGTTTCTAGACATTGCCAGAATTGCTACCCATTGAGAACTGTTGTCTGACACTAAAAATCCCCGCAATCTGATAATCGCCCCTATCACAGCTTGGACCAACAATTCCCGACCCTGGTTTCTTTGGATTTATAAAGGAGCTTGTACATAGGCATTAAATGAATTAATATAGGTGTTATGCTTAAGAAAGCTCCAAGCTCAAAGCAAGCACTTGTGTAAGTATTAGCTCTAATTACTGCTATTTATGTTGTCAACCTGACAGAAAGAGGCAGTACAGTGGAATAGAAAGGGGGCTCCATGGTGGATATAGAAAATTTGGAGAATGATTCTCCCCTCTAGTGGATAATCAAAACCAGGGCTCTAATGTGAAAGTCCCACTACCAGTGATCAACCAACACCCATGGCCAACAGTAAAAGCTTTGTAAACAGAGTTTAAAATATTTGTTTTGTCCAGGCAGAAAATAAAATTATCAGGACAAAATTCATTGCTTTCAGTGAGCTCTTATTAAAAAGTCATTCTGAGACTACAATAACTTTCCCATTCTTGCAATTAATCCTTTTTATTGGAGTCTTACATGTCTTCTGATACAGTCAACTACTGGACTTAATGAAGAACAGGTCTGTTGTCAAACAGGCAGTGATTTGAGAAAGAGATAGAATAGGTCTGCACAGGAGCAAGAAACAAAGATGACCAGGTTGATATGCTAAGATAAAGCAATAAAGGAAATCGTATTTTGTTGCGCAAATGCTCAGAAAATGAACCAATAAGTCGGTAGTCATTTCTAACTAGTTAAAGAGAAGTTGTAAGTCAGGGAGGCTTACACCTGTCAGAAATAAACACTTTAATTCATTCTAGAAACAACCACAAAAGACTTTCAGGATACACTGAAACACTGAGGCATTCTCAACACAACTTGTAAACTGCTAGGCAAAATTCATCCTAAGCTTTATTACAAAAACCAAGACTGACAGATGATTGGGATTCAGTGGGATTAGCTACTGTAAAGCAAGAAATACTACAAATTCAGGGAACATAAGAAATCAGGACACGCAAACACATCTTTCCATTGTTGTTATAAGCATCATGTTTGCTTGTGTAATGTTTCATAATTGGAGAAGCTATATTGGACTCTCACAAGTCAGGGTTATGAAGAAATCTATTCACTGCAGTAAAATGACCCCCTTTCCTTATGCCCTCCCATTGTCTGAAATCATAACCATGTTGTAGATGGTTTTGCCCTTTTCACATTTAATATTTAATTTAGTTCTTATTAATAAAACATCTTGAGAAGTGAGTATTATCATCTTTAATTAACAGATAAAGTGGAAGCTCAGAGAGGTTAAGTCACTTGCCTAAAATCGCATCAGCAGTACTAGGTATATAAGACTCGACTTCAAGTCCTGTACTCTTTCTACAATCCTGCTAAAAAACAGAGACATACTCTCTCAAGAGCGTCTCTTTTAGGTCACAAATTCCATGGCTCTCATGGGCTCTGTATTTTTAAAAGCGTATCTAGTCTTTAAATGTTGTTTGTTTGTTTTTTCTTCCTGGAGGAGTTTAATTATCAGAGCTGAGAAGTTACTAGAAGGACCTTTTTCTCTCCCCATTACCTCTTGTCATTTTTTGCTGCACTAGTTGAGAAGACCTGGAGATGGGACCCAACTGCCTATTCCAGATAAATGTTTAGATCCAGGCTTGCCCCAGAAAAGAACCACGGAGGACAAACTAGCTTTGGGAAAGGATAATCCAGACTGAAGTTAAAAGGACCAGACTCAGCTAGGAACAGTGTAGATCTTGTGACCTTTTATGGGTAAATGGAGAGCAGAGTTGTATGGGTCTGCAAATTAAAAAAAAAATTTTTTTATTATTATCATAATCTTGTTTATATTACATTGAATTACATATAACTTTACAGTGTATTACATTTCTTTTTTCCAGAAGGAATACCATTCATATCGGTCAATATAGAGACATTAAAATCCCCATCATCATCATCCAATAGCTTTTCATTTTTTTCCAGATTATTATTATTCTAATTATTTTTTAAAAATTCAATCACTGTTTATCATTTTGCTTGTAAAAAGAATTTACCCAACATGAAATACTTCTCAGACCCGTCCAGTTGAGAATACTATAAATGTTATCATCAACAGGTAGTAAACCATATCTGAATTCCACTAATGTCATGCCTCTCTATTTATTCTGCAAATTAAATGAGATGAGATGATATTCCTTTTAGAATGCCTGGGAAGAGGCCACCCCAGTATCTTTTACATCTTAACTAGCCCATCACATGTAGGGCAGATGCTGGAAAAAAATAGAGCATCTCATTTCTTGGCTGAAACATCTCAGTGGGTTTCAGTACCTTTTAGAAAAATCCAAAATCCTAAGCAAGTTTTCAGACTTCTCCAAGACTTCATCTGTTTTTCCATTTCCAACTCTCTCTTTTTTTTATTTAGGTTTTTGCAATAGAGCATGTGCACACAAGAGAGACACAGAGAGAAAGAAAGTGAGAAACCCCCCAGGAGGGGATGGCCACACTACAACCCCTTCTCCTCCATTCTCCTCTTGGGGTTTTGGGCACACATGCACCCCTGCCTAGCATGATTTTCAAGTTGCTAGGTCTGAGGTTTGAAATTTGGTTGGCCGTGTGGAGTCCAGTGACTTAACTGCCATGCCACCTGATAGGCCCCAAACAGCCCTATCACTTATCCCTTGCCTTATATTCACATCATATTTGAATTCTTGCTTTCTTACTAATTAGAGGTTGGCTGCATGTTGTTGGTCCCTTTTGATCACGTGAAATGCTCTTGACAGCAAGATCCAGACCAAAGTCACCTCCTCTATGAATATTCAGAGTCCTTAGAGCCTACCTCTAGAAAGATTAGCTACTTTGGCTTATATATCTCTGTCTCCATCATGAGTCAACATCTTGTTTGTTTTCATGTCATGGCGTCAGGCTCAAAATAGGTATTCAGTAAAAGTTTGCATGAATGCAAAAGTGTTATATAGGAGGAGTTGGTCAAAATGAAATATTAGGTTGGTATAAAAGTAATTGCAGGTTCACATTGCTGAAATTTACTGTTGATAATGGAATACATTCCTTTTGTAGAAGTGTTTGCCTTAGGGTGTGTGTGCTCACTGGAAAGAGAGGGAGGGACAGAGACAGTGAGAGAGAAAGTGAGGAATCACCTCTCAGGGGGATGGCCATGCTGCAATCCTTTATCCTCCATTCTCCTCCCACAATCTTGGGTATGCACAGGCCCGGCATGAATTTCAAGTTTCCACGTCTGGGGCTCAAACCACTGTCACCCATGTGGGAATCCAGCGACATAACTGCTATGCCATCTCATGGCCCCAGAATATATTCTTAAATAATTGTGGTTATGTTACACACCATTTTAATGCATATTTCTCACTTTATTTATTTATTTATTTATTTTGCTAATGACTAATTATGTACAGAGTATTTTATATTTATTTTAGACTATGGAAATGATGTTAGACAAAAAGCAAATGTGAGCAATTTTCTTATTTGAATTAAAAATGGGTCATAAAGCAGAAGGGACAGTTCGCAACATCAGCAACACATTTGGCCCAGGAACTGCTAACAAATGTACATTGCAATGGTGGCTCAAGAGGCTTTGTAAAGGAGAGGAGAGCCTTGAAGATGTCAAGCATAATAGCTGGCCTTTGGGAGTTGACAACAACCAGTTGAGAGCAGTCATCAAAGCTGATTCCCTTACAACTACACAAGTAGTTGCCAAATAACTTAACATCATGATTGTTCTGTATTTGAATCAAATTGGAAAGGTAAAACAAAAACAAAAACAAACCTCAGTAAGTGGGTACCTGATAAGTTGAACAAAATTTTAAAAATCATCATTTTGAAGTGTCATCTTTTCTTATTATACACAACAACAAGCTGTTTCCTGATCAGACTATGACTTGTGATAAAAAATGGATTTTATATGACAACTGGCAATGAGCAGCTCAGTGGCTGGACGAGAAGAAGCTCCAAAGCACTACCCAATGTGAAACTTGCACCACCACCCCCCAAAAAAAAGTCATGACCACTGTTTGGTTGTCTGCTGACTATTCCACTAGAGCTTTATGAATCCCAGGGAAGCCATTACATCTGAGAAATATGCTCAGCAAATCTGTGAAATGCACCAAAAACTGCAATGACTGCAGCCAGCATTGGTCAACAGAAAGGGCCCAGTTCTCCAAAAGACCCTACCGCATGTCACACACCAACATTTCATCCACCATACTCACCTGACCTCTCACCAACCGACTACCACTTCTTCAAGGATCCTGGCTACTTTTCTGTAGGAAAAATGCTTCCACAACCAGCAGGATGCAGAAGATACTTCCCAAGAGTTCGTTGGATCCTGAAGCACAGATTTTTATGCTACAGACATAGACAAATTTATTTCTTTTTGGCAAAAATGTGTTGATTGTGATGGTTTCTGTTTTGATTAATAAAGATGTGTTCGAGCCTAGTGATAATGATTTAAAATTCCCAGTCCAGAACCACAATTGCTTTTGTGTCAATGAAGTAATAAAATGATTCAGATCCTGCACCTGGTTGCACTTTGTCTTCTTTGCCTTCACCTGCTCTAGCACCTCTGTTTTATTTTGGTACTGGTTGGTTTGCATTAAATCAATCGATATTGGTTGGTTGGTTGTCTGTGGCAGAAAATGCTGCCTCTGCAACCCAACAACCTCTCTCACTTTCTCTTTCTAATCTATAATGAATGCATCTTCAGAGATGGTTTCCTAACCTGGGGACTCACCTACTCTGCATCTAATCTCAAGGTTCAACTTTTAAGTGGTTTCCAAAGAGATCACCAGTGAAAGCAGATAAGACAAAGATGCTAAGGAAGATTCCTCCACCTCGGCCCTGCCCCAGGACTTATTCCTGCTTTGGAGGTTGCACTTTCAATAGTGGCTTTCTGGAACTAATTCCCTGACATTTTCTTTTACTGTCTGTTCTCAGTAGAGGATTAGGCAATGCACATTCATAGCCCGACCAGCTGAAGAAGAACACAAATGGTAAGACGTAAAGATTAACTAAGAAGCAGACCAATGGAGGGACGTGGGGTGGGGTGGGATCAGTGTGTACAGACAGACATAACTCAGCAGGAGCTCTCATATTACATGCAATCTACATGCATAGCCAAGCCCATTACTAGACACACACAAAGATCATTGTTATTTATAGAGAGTACAATTCATCTCTCTCTCTTTTTTTTTTTTTTTTTTTTTTTTGGAGAGGTTTTTGCTATAGCGTGTGTGCGCTCACCAGAAAGACTGAGAGAGACAGAGAGATGGAAAGAGAGAAATCACACCCCCCATGGGGGATGGCCATGCCACAATCTCTTCTCCTTCATTCTCCTCTCAGAATCTTGGGCACGTGTGCACACGAGCCCTACGTGAGTTTATGTCACCGGGTCCGGGACTTGAACCGCAGTTGACTATATGGGAGGCCAGTGACATTGCCATTACACCAACTACTGGTCCCACAATTCATCTCTTTTTAAATAACAATATATATATGGAGTAATCAATGGATCTGCAATTGAGTTGAGGCTCCACAAATTTCTCACTATGAATCGTTGAGTGAATAAATCATTTTTCAGGTCTTCATTTTCTCATATATAAGATGTGTACATTCTTCATGGTACTGTTGTGAAGAAGACATGAAGTAATACAAGAAAAGTATTTATTGTGAAATTTAGCAAAAAGTAAGTGCTCAAAAATATTTAACCATCATCATCATTATAAATCAACATTATTATGACTAACTGAGGATTCAATTTAGGGCAAATAACTTACAAAGAGAATTTTTAAACTAGGAAAATATTCCCTGATTTTTTTTAAGTTATTGAGGGCATAAGATTTCTTTTAAAACATGTTGTGAATTAATTGAATATATATTCAGACTATTTCACATTCTGAAGATACTGTTCACCAAACTGTGACTGCTGTATAGAACACCTAGTGTCCCAAATCTGCTTATAATTGTTGTGTGGGAAGGCAGCTGATACTTGCACAGACGCTTCTCTTTTGAGTCATCTTAGCTGGTCTGGCTAAGAATGCATACTACCTAATGTTCTACTGGGGTCAGCCAATTGATACCATTTGGACTAGAAGCTCCAGAAACCCTCGTAGGGTGAGGACCAAGCCATCCTACTTCCTTGATGCCACCAGTGATGCAGAGCTCTGTATAGAACAGAAGGTGATTGTGTGAAGGATGAGGATATTGTCACAAAGACTATAGGCCATATTTTCTCTGTGTTAGTAACTTCTATGATCCCAAAGAAGGAGGAGAAATCCTGGCAACTCTGCTGCCTTTGCAGTCAACTCAGGGAAAAAGCATATAGCTTTGGTGCCATGCTAGCCTTTGAGTCTCCTACCACGTATGTAGATATACAACCTCAGACAACCTGGTCTACCTGGAGCTGGATGATACAACCAACTTTATAAGACTGTGGCATTGAATGAGTTGACATATGTAAAGTAATTAGCATAGTGTCTGGCGCATATACCAGCAAATTGTAGGATTTTTTTTCTCTTTTACCTCTTCTTCCTTTCTGCATAATAACACAAGATAGAATGTGAGATGAGGAAAATTATTCCTCTGGGATACAGTTCAAAAAAGGACCATTTAGATAGGGACAAGAGCCAATTTTGTCTACAGGGTTACTTTTAAAAAGGACATGGGTTCAGTGCAGGAAAAATTATTTATTTGAAGTCATGTAGCCTATCTTGGGGCACATTTTTGGAATTTTTTTGCAAACTTTTTTTTTTTATTAAATTGCTTTTACATTAAAAGCTAAGATTAAATTATTTTGAGAGAACAGTGTTATTTCACTGAGTGATGGAGGAGTCTACGTCTAGGGCTCCATAAATATTAATGAAGGACCCAGATAACAGATGATAACAGTAGTGTTGCAGGACTAGTTCTCATGCCTTACATTTGCACCCAGAGGGGCTGGCAATGAGCTCATGTTTAAAGGACTGAGCTTCATGATTGAATACATAAGACTGTGTGATGTATGTCTTCCTAGTACTGAACAATGTAATCTATGCAAACTCACAGCCATACACACACACACACACACACACACACACACTGAAATCAGTAAAAACTGAACTAGCTGAAATTATACAATTGTTTATTTTGTGTCTGAAATTCAGTTTAGCCACAGAGACTATAGTTTTTATTTTAATTAGATTATTTTCCTTATGTCTAAAAAGTCTGATGTGGTAGTTTCTTGGAAAAACACATCTACCGTCCTCAATTTTCCCCAACATACCCCAAATTCCCATACTTTTCAACCACAGTACTCTTCCATCACCACCTCTGTCCCTGTCCTGTTTATTTTTTCCAATTATTTATTTTATTTAATTTATTATTTAAAAAAATATGCTATAGGGCATATGTGCTCACCAGAGAGAGGTAAGAGATGAGAGAGAGAGAGAGAGAGAGAGAGAGAGAGAGAGAGAGAGAGAGAGAAAACCACCTTCCAGGTCTGGACTCAAACAGCGGTCAGCCATGTGGGAGTCCAGCGCCTTCACTACCACACCACCTGCTGGCCCTGTGGATACATTCTTTAAGCAATGGACTAAGAATATTTTTAATCTATGTATGTCTATTTTGTCATGACTTACACCCTTGTGTGTACCTGGGCCTGTATATTTATGCTTCCAACTACTGGTTAAATGTTGGGATACCACTTTCAGGTTGAATGGAGCTGAGCCACTCCATGCCTCTGAGTTCTATTTAAATGACACTATCCACAGGAATCATCTATCTGGTTTGTAACATAACCTCCAGAGCAAATCCAACACATGTGCCTGCCTGCAAATTACCCAAAGTCACTGTGCCCACACAAAATAGCTAGAAATCACAAAATTACAACTGAAAATCACAAACTTAATGACCATTGAAATTTTTACTACTTAATAGAAAATAATAACTAAAAGTCAGAAACTGTAAAAGAAAATTAATTTGATAAAAAATAATCATCTGAATACAGTACAAATGTTCCTTCTAGAAGATTCTTGCATAGTAATTAAATATTTTAAAGTTTTTTTTTGAGAGGTTTTTGCTATAGGACATGTGTGCTTGCCAGAAAGACAGAAACAGAGAGACAGAAAGCGAGAAATCAACCCCCAGGGGGATGGCCACACCACACTCCCTTCTCCTCCATTCTCCTCTCAGGATCTTGGGCACACACACACATGCACCCCGTGTGAGTTTAAGTCACCAGATCTGGGACTCAAACTGCGGTCGACTACATGGGAGCCCAGCGACATAGCCATTATGCCAACTGCTGGTCTCATATTTTAAAATTTTTAAAAAGCATTTATTTATTTATTTATTTATTTATTTATTTATTTATTTATCTAGAAAGAGAGAAAACAAAGGGGAGTGGACTTCAGTAGGGTCTCATGTCACAATCTTCCCCTAATTTCTCCCAGTTAGGTTTTCAGGCACACACATATATATATATGGCATGTATAGATCTGCATGGGAAATAAACCCTGATCCTCCACATGGCTTCTAGTATTGCAGTGTGACATCATGAGTGCACCACTGCAGCAGGGCCATTAATTAAATATTCTTTACATACCATGAAAAGATAGGAAATGAATCTATAAATATTCTTTAAAAAGACAAAAGAAAAAAAAACCTGCCATGGATGCATCCATGCTTCCTATCATTGATGTCTCTCAGACACTAGAATAACATACATCCAAATTTCAAATGTGCATTATGTTTACATCAAAACATCTACTACTACAAATTTATTCTAAAGGTGTAATAAAATCATGCTAAAGTGTATACACAACTATGTAAGTTGCAAAGTACCTTATAATAATAATAAAATAATGTATAATGAAGACTAAGAAAATATCTGAGGGAATGAGATATGGGTATATGGGTATGGTAGACTTCTAAAAAGTAGGTTTTCTGTTTGAAATACCATATTTATGGTTGTTTGTGTTTGCCTGTATACACGCATGACAAAAACACCTAAAAAGATATTTAAACAAAGTATTTCATAGATTATAACAGTAAGATTAGAAGCTATTTTCACTTACTTCATTATCTCCTTACATTGTAAACACAACCTCCCTCCATCCTCAGCTGGTTAAGGTCACAAGCATGCACACATGACACATGCACCTAGCATGTACAGGAGAATAAAAGAATAAAAGTAAAACTAAATTGGGAGGGGAACGCACAGCAAGGGGGCATTCATGCCAAATTAAAAGTATTAAAATTGACCATCAGCGTCTATACCACATAATTTCAGGGACCTAGTCTAGTTATGGAAAAGCCCCTTTGGGCTCTGATTCTAAAAATGGAGTCAGCTCACTTTGCCCACTCCTAGCCACAGGGTTGGCCAGCATCCTGTCCGTGCCTTCCCATACTTCTACCAGCATCCAATGTGCTGCTTTATTTCTAACCTGTTTTGGACTCGGATGCTCCACCAGGCACAGGATGGGCCAGTTTAAGCTGCACAACAAGCAGAGGCAGGGCATGTAGATTTCATTTCAAAGGACACATATCTATCCATTCAGGAGGAAATGTTGTCAACCTAGTCAGGCCTGGATCCAATCTGTGCTGCAGAACATGAAAGGACTCCTGGTTGCAACAACGAATCATCGTAGTCTAATATAACCGAGTCAGGTACACTGCTATTTCTTGTCATTTTCTTTTTTTTCATGGTGGTTGCCATCATTTCACACATATTTTGCAATGATAAAGGTAGTTCTGTTACTATCTATCCTCTGAGGAAGAGGGAGCAAATACATTTTATAACTGAGTTTCAACTATTTTAAATTTACTTTCTCAAATTTTTATCTTCTATAAACTTCTTATTCTTCATATATAAACATGATGTCTATATCTGTGACACACAAAGTTTGGACAAATAAATAGTCAGGAGCTTGGGACTTGGCTCCATTTGAATTTTGAAAATGGAATTAGCACATTTAAACTATGACTCTTAACCAGCTATGGTTCTAGGAGGTTAAAGCCATGTGGGAAGGTCCTGGAGTCTCCCTGTACATTCTAGAAGCATGTGTCATGTGTGTGCATGTATGCATGTGTCATGCATACAATCTCCCTATACATGCTAGGTGCATGTGTCATGTGTGCACCCTCCCTGAGGGTGGAGGGAGACTGTGAGGACCCTGTTGAGGGTACTTGTCTGACTTTCTTCCACTCATGGAATAAATACATAAATAAGCAAACTTTTTAAAAATGACTCTTTCAAAGCAATTTGAAGGGGTGGCATTACCAGACTAATAGGCTGTAGAGGAAGCCATAAGTCCAAGTGTTAGAAAGCAGACTTTGGGTAGAGCTCTTGCAGTCATGTCTCTCAAACTGCCACCAGTCACAGGTCTTAGAGAGTCCAGCCTACACACCTTCAACCATGGACAAGATGACCAGCGTGTGGTGAGACCACAGCTTCTGGTGTTGCTAGCTGTTAGGTTGTTGTTGCTGTTGTTTATGTGCTTTAACTAACATAACGAAGTATTTTATAAAATATTCATTATCCTCTGTTATTACTGTGATACTCAGTGGCAAAGGGAAAATAAATACACAGTAACTAAATATGCTGTTGGATTTTATAGACTTTGCCCCCTTCTTTCAGAAGGGAATTTCTTTTATTCGTGCCTCTCGGGTATATCACAATGTGTTTCAGGAATAAAAAGGGGGAAATAACTCTCAAAAGAACAAATAGCGCACACACTACGGACTAATAGAGCAAGAGGAAATTGGCAACAACATCCACAGATATTAACCCGCAGTGCTGAGCCACACAGACAGGAGTGAGATTAGTTCCATTTCAGTTACGATAACAGGAACCAGGCCCACATGTCTGTATCTTAGTGGAAGCCAGGGACAGATCGCAAAGTAAGCCCAGATGCAATGATCAGACAGGAATGAAGCCCTCCTCCTGAAAATCAAAATGAAATAATTGCCAGTGGCAGCTTGTGCTGGGTTCTAAGAGTTGGGAGGCAAATATTTTTGCAAAAGGAACTGTGGGGAAGCAAAATGAAAATAAATTGCTCCAGGTTCTAGGCATTCTTTATGCCTGAGCACTGGCTGTCTTATACATTATTTTTCAGAAAAATGGATGGTTCAAAAGCAAAACAAACAAAACAGAACACATCAAGGAGCAACTTTTGCATGACCCTGAAAGAAATCATTCAGGTATCCCAGGCTGGTATGTATGGTTTAATAAATGCTTTCAAATGTGCCTTGCAATATTTCTAGTTCCTTCTCACTACTATTGAATCAAAACACAAAGACTCAATAGAATAGAACTGAGTTATAACAGAATGTTCTAAATTAATGCTACATGGGAAAATAGAAACTAACATTGGGGATTTTTTTTTTTTTTTTTTGGAGAGGTTTTTGGTATAGGGCACGTGTGCTTGCCAGACAGACAGAAAGAGAGAAATCATCCCCTGGGGAGGATGGCCAGGCTGCAATCTCTTCTCTTTCATTCTCCTCTTGGGATCTTGGACATGCATGCACACACGCCCAGCATGAGTTTAAGCCACCAGATCCGGGACTTGAACCGTGGTCGACTACATGGGAGTCCAGCAACATAGCCAACTGCTGGTCCCAAACATTGTTTTGTTTTTTTTTTAATGAATGTTTATTTAACTTTTATACTACCTTGAAAGCAAGCAACCCTGAAGAGGTCTGTTCACATAGTTTTGATTTGAAAGTTTGAGATCTGCCTTTTCTCACCTCTACCAAATTAATCCCACTCCTCCCTTCCACTCTCACTCATGGTTCCTTTATGATTTCCTTCCTCTTACCCAAAGGCAGAAGCGAAGTGTGAAAAGCTGTTTAAGTGCTCTTAACTTGCTGAGAAAGGAAACTGTGTGGCCATTTTTTATATTCTTGATATTAAAGTAATTCATCTGAGTTTGTGCTAATGACAGTAAATCTCTCATGCTGACAAGCTGTGGTCAATTATCCTTTCTACGGCCTTTTAAATCTGAAGCACTAGGAAGTACATCAGTATTGGAAACTTGTGGTTTACTTATTCAAACCCAGTAGCCAACCAGCTTGAGCAGCAATGTTGACAGTTCATCATCATGTTCCTACCCCCTAAGCAGTTCTTCCAGGGGCTGAAAATGCTGGGACATTTCTGCTGGAAATTACATATACGGAAGAAATGGTTTAAAAAAAAATGGTGTGCTATTTATCCCTGTAATGAGTGCTTTAATGGCAACAATTAGGAAGGAAATTCTACAAGCCTGAACTCCAGTTACTTATTACTACTACTGAAAGTCAATTAAAGTATCTAACTAATTACAGGGATTGGGATCATCTGTCATCTGGCAAATCATATTAGAGGGAAGAGGGACTTGGTTTGTTTTTGAAAGTGTGTGATCTAGTCTGTATTATGTTGGTTAATTTTCCGACAAGGGATTGTGTGAGGCATCTTGCCCCCACACATTTGTAGATCTGTTTACCTGGGAGAGCAGCAGAAATGTTAGCTGGATTTCCATCTAACTTCAGCTGTTGTACAAAAAGCAAGAGTTGATTAAGAGGCAGGTGGGTAGGTAACTACTCTGCCAGACTGACCAGTCACTCAGAGCCTCATTTTTAAACTGGAGAGCCTATAATAGTTCATTGGTGCCTATTACATCAAATCTTTATTCTTTTGCCCACATTGAGGCCAATCTGCCCTCCCTACCACTCCCCAACACCTCCTTCAGCCATCTCAGTCAGCTGTTTCACAAATGTTATCATGACTTAAATCACTATGCTTTTTATTAAGCCCATTATTTAAGATACATCCTGCCCCTCTCTCCCGTCTACCTAAATCTTCTTCTGCCTCCAAAGGTCAGCTCTGGTCCTATGTCCTTCATATGGAATCCTATGTCAGACCTCTCCAAGGCCTGTCTCTGGAGTTCTGAGGGTTTTTGTTGTTGTTGTTGTTCTCTATGCTTCTCAGATGGTGCACACGGAGTAGTGGCTACATCTTCAGTCTCTGCTTCTTATCCAACATCTGAATACATTTACACCCTCAAAGTGGTCACTTTCTGATTCTTGATTTCTGTTATCGCTATACTTTAGCCTCATATTTGATAAAATTTAGTAGACCCAGCTTGCATTCTTTCATTTGTTCATGCCTTTCATTCAGCAGTGTGCATACAGTGACTACTTAGAACAGGACACTTGAGCTATGACTTCTAAGTTTGAATCCAGCGTGTGCTCTCCTACTTCATTGCCTCCATGAGAAGCTGCATTTGTTCATGTCACTCTGCACAAATCAAGGCCAATGCTCTCAATGTTCATCATTTCCTTCTTGGAGAATGGTTACAGGGAAACAACCATAAAATCGCATATACATACAGAGAAAAATTATATAGCTCTTCTGTGGGTCCATACAGCTTATCTCAGAGCAGTCTCAGACCAAATTCAGAGACAAAAAGAGGAAAATATTTTCAAATGCTCTTCCAAATGACTTCAGGGCTTACACAAGGTTCAAGTTTGGTTCAAGGGATGGGCAAAACGTGGGTCAGCCAGCAATGTTAAGGTCAGTCAGACATTGGCCACATTAGGGTTGAAAAGAGAACACTTCTGTACTTTATAACCCAAGACAGATAATGGAATTTTAGCTTTGTTTTTTGTAATCTCTTCATATTTTAAAGGATCATGTCATTTGGAGTAAGATTTCCCAAAGGATCTATTTTTTTCCTTCATCCCTCTCGTGGCATGTACTTTGGAACCCCTTGTCCTGCACCTGTGGCATTGAGGCTTCAGACCTCCAACAGTATTTGCCTCCAGCATGCTGTTTGTGTAAAAATTAATATCCTGCATATGTTCAAAGAAAGTGACCAGGAGGAAACAAGAAATCTGACCAATGGGAAAATCTATGAAAGATTTTCATTACAGGTTCTCTCTATTTTCTGTAGGACATATTGTCTATAACAAAGCATTGAAAATAAAACGTTCTCAGGCATCAAACATAAAGGCAAGACTGACAAGTTCAGTAACATCAGGTCCTATCAAAGGATTGCGTAAATCCCTTCATCGTGGGGCCAGACACTGCAGTGAGTGCAATGTTCTAAGAGGCAGACCCACATGAGAAGGGATGAGTGCAGATCTGTGTCTGGAGACCTCCCTGAGTACATGATCTGGGAGAGCCGAAGCTGGGAGTGGATCGCAAGGTTAGGGCCCTGTGGGAGGTGCTTTATCTCTGTCTCACTCACTCTCTCTCTCTCTCTTTCTCACACTTATGGAATAAATAAATAAACTTTAAAAAAAGAAAAAAAAAAAACCTTCATTGTCTCAACCTCTCTGACAGTACTGAGCACATTGCACTGAAACTGACACCACACGTACACAGACAATAGTTAGAGTGTAATGCTGTGTGCCTCCCTGGTGGCTAGCACAGTGCCTACCACATAGTAGGCCCTCAATAAATATTTGTATGATAGGATGCTTGGCCCTTATTTCATTATTTAAATACCATATACTAGGTGCAGAGGTTTCAAAACACCAAGATACACAGTACCAGTTGTCACGGAAAACAAACTTTACTGCCGTGATTCTCAAGCTCTGAACGATCAATAGAATTGCTGAGAAGTCTCTAAAATCACAGATTTTCAGGCCTCACCTCCAGAGATGCTAAGCAGGTCTGCTTAGGGGCCTATATTATTTATTTATATATTATAGGGTACAAAGGGATATATTTTATATTTTTAATATGCTTCCAAGACACCTCTAATGATCAGCCAAATTGGGAACAATTGGTTCAAAGGGTGATTAAAAAAACATTTTATTTTTATATCTCTTTTCCTACATATAATGTGCCCTATGTTTTTTTTTGTTTGTTTGTTTTTTGTTTTTTGTTTTTTGTTTTTTTGGAGAGGTTTTTCGCTATAGGGCGCGTGCGCTCGCCAGACAGACAGAGAGAGACATAGAGACAGAAAGCGAGAAATCACCCCCCAGGGGGGATGGTCACGCCGCAATCCCTTCTCCTCCATTCTCCTCTCGGGATCTTGGGCACACACGCACACGCGCCCAGCGTGAGTTGTAAGCCACCGGGTCCGAGACGCGAACCACGGTCGACTACATGGGAGTCCAGCGACATAGCCGTTACGCTAACTGCTGGTTCCCTGCTCTATGTTTTGAGAGAGAGAGATTTTTGCTATCGGGAGCTTGCACTCACCAGAGGGACAGAAACTCAGAAAGTGAGAAATCACCCCCCCCACCCAGGGGTATAGCCAGGCCACCATCTCTTCTCCTCCATTCTCCTCTCAGAATTTTGAGCATGCGTGCACACGTGCCCAGTGTGGGGTTCTAGCTGCTGGGTCTGGGACCCGAACATGGTTGACTACATGAAAGTCCAGCAATGTAAACATTATGCCATGTGCTGGTCCCCATATAACATGTTTAATATCTATTGTCTCACTTAGACGATACTCTCTGAGGAGAATAATGTACCCTGCAGGTTATAAATGAGAATGTGAAGTCCAGAAAGTTCACAGGGATGGTGAACTCAGAGCCTGGATTCAAACTAAAGACTCCCATCTAAAACTTGGCAGTGTTTCCATCTCATCTACCTCTCTAGAGAATGATAACTCAGGTTAGCTCTGTTGAGGAAAGAACAAATCATGGGTGATCACTAAATGTATAATCAGTATGTTCTAATTCCTCTTGTAGGTTCTTTGAGAAAGACAAAGGAAAACGAAAATGCACCTTTTTTCACTAACTTCTTCCTGAGAGTGATAGTGGGGAAAAGAACAATTATGAAGAGAGGTCCTCTCAGTGATAACAAGAGATGAAAGCTATTTTCTCTTAGGTATGTTCTACAGAAAAAATAAAGAGATCAACTTACAAAGTCAACTTCTTGGGTGGGATAAAATGAGTTTATACTCCACATGATCCCTTGGTAGAGGCCACTGGTGAACCAGACAGCACATCAAATGCAACACTTTAACTGAAAACATGGCTCATGGTTCAGTCCTCTTACTTCTCTCTTGATTCTTACCTCGCTTACTTTGCTTCACTCTACTATCTACAGTGTGGCTGAGTTAATTCGTCAAAGGATTTAGCCCACTATTATCATATAATTTAATATGACATTAACCGAGCATTTGACAGCAGACAGATGAAAATCCCAGCTGCCTTCCTGGATTAGTAACACAGCAAGTTTCATTATGCAATTACAAGCTGCAAGAGAGCAGTGTCAGCAAAAGGCACCTCCATTTTCTATGCAGGTACACGACCTGAAGCTTTTCCCTGTCACATCCCTAACAAGAAAAGGCCAGGGCTTCAATAGTGTGAACGCAGAGCTATTCTGTCATTCAGACAGAAATGAGGCTCTGTGAAGCATGCAGAGGGCTTGTGCCAACCACGACGGAGAGAGGGAGAGAGGGAGAGAAGGAGAGGAGAGAAGGAGAGAGAGAAAGAGAGAGAGAGAGAGATGCCACTATGAAAATACACAAGAACAAATGACATTTTTAGTCTTTGGTCTCCTTTAAATTCTGCTTGGACATGCTTCTGATTGGAGGAGCATTTTATCAAGGTGTTTCTGTCTTGTTTCGTTTCCTCTTTGGTGTGGTGGCAGTACTCCAGAAGAAGTCTGGGAAGGGATATAGGAGAGGGAGAGACTGACAGATGTGCCCAGCCGTTTATCAGAGCATACACATACAAGAAAAATGACTGATGGCTCTTTTCCTTATACTCACAACAGGAAATTAACTACCCTGAAAGATTAGTGTTCTGATGAAGGTAGCAGTCCATGACGACTCTTCCTTTACTGTGTCTTAGGTCAGGATTTTCTAGCCTAAGGGTTTTCACTAGACCACTGAGGTATACACGTACATATACTAATTCAGAGCACCTTTTAAGTTATTACTTTGCGAAGCGACGTGCTTGATGAGAATCCCTCCTTTTAAAATGAGCTTCACAGCCAACAGCATATTCATTCAACCATAAAACATATATTTACTGACATCTATTCTTACAAAGTCCAAAACTAGGTGCCATCTCTAGGATCAGATGGGCAGCAAAGGTGGCCAGAAATCACCTGGGGAGGTCCATCTTGGAACTCCTCCATCTGGAAGAGCCCAGCTGCAGCTCTGGCTCTACCCACTTCCCACTGGACGTAGATGAGGGCAGGAGCAGCACACAGGGGGCTGTAGTAACCCCCTATCTCCAATTCGCCAGTTTGTTTTTCCCCTGACTTACAGGAGCTCCTTCAGTTTCACATGCTACATCCAGAGGCATGAAATATATGATTTTTATGCTGGTGTGGGATTGTCCATGAGCTCTGGAATTTTTACGGGGGAAGAATTGCATTAGAAAATAAAACAAAAACAAGGACTCCCGTAACTTACCAGAATAGGATCCACAAGACAGAAGTGGCCACGCGTATCTGTAAGAACAGTAGTGGTGGTGGTGGTGGGGGGGGGGGTTCCTCTCAGTGGGAGCTAATAAGGTTGCCGATTTACTATCTATGTATGCATTGGAACCAGTCACCATCTCCTCCACTAGGAGCTGTCGTTTTCTGGTAGAGGGTTACAGTTACAGTCTTTCAGTCTCCAAAAGACAGGACATGAAGATGTTCAGTAAAATTTCTTGCAAACTAGGTGATCCATATTTTGTGGTTTTTGCAAAATTTGTACTCAGTATAGTCTTGATATTAATCTGTGCTAGGACTTTACCAAGAAAAACAAACATCCTTGTATAGAATCACCTGCTCTGCAAGTGGAGTGTTTTCAGTCTATGTGGAAGATTTTCTGCTGGAAAGCCTTGGCTGATATATCCCTTGGCCTGGATTCTGCTGCTAAGCCTCATAGTCAGTGCAAGCACACAGATGAATTATTTAAACAGAGCTTTGGACATATTCAACTCATCTGTATAGTAACTCCAGTATATTACATGTTCTTACAGCATCAGTTTTAACTTTTTTCTTCTTAAGGAAGGGCAAATTATGCTTATTGATGACACTGTTGATACTCTGAGTTGCTTCATTAAAATCATTGTGGGTAAGTCATTATCATAAGCCTTTAAAGATGAATGCTTAGTCTAGCAAGACTCTCCATATCTTTTCAGAATATATAAAACAATTAATACAATCTGTCCAATATTCTTTATATCTATAATATTCTTAACAGTAATAAATAAAGTTAAAGTTGCGGAATTGAACAAACTGGTAAAAATGCCCCCTCCCCCAAAATTTAAATTTGATAGATTTTTGAGAAACAAATTTAATTAAAATATTATTGGAAAATTCTGCTCTAAAATTAGTTTGATTTTCAGAACATGTCTGAAAACGGCACTGTCTCCTTAAGTAATGTTCTCTAAAGACAATCTTTTTAAGGATATCAGTAATTTAGGTCAAGAAAAAATTAATTTTCTTATTTTAGAGTATGGTAGTTATTTAAAATGACCTTAGTATGTGGCTAGTTCTTATTTCTATTAACACTATATTATAGTATATATACTTTATATAGTGTATATATTTTTTCAGGTTTGATACTTTTACAGAGATTAAATGCATTGATAGCAACGAAGAACTAATGCAACAATGTTAATTTTGTATACAAAAAAGCTTTTAATTTCTTTACTGGTGAAAGTACAAAGACATTCTCTGTACCAGGGTATTGGCCAAACAACATAGTAGTTAAATAAGGGTAGTCTTTTTAAAATTTTTTTTTCAAAATACTGTTGCAGACATTTGTTTGAAGAAATTAACTTTGAGAGAGTCTTAGAAATATTCTAAATTATGTGAAATCAGATCTGACAAAGTGGATTATCAAGCTAGGTAATAACATTTTGGGAAATTTGTAATGAAGAGACCAGTTCTCCTCCTGGTTCTAAGATGACTATGCCACAGAAAAATTTGGAAAATGTTTGGAGAAAGGGCGGGGGGGTACCGGCAGAAGATACAAAACACGCATCCACATGCATGACTGTCTTGCAGGTGGCTCTCATTTGGATTTAAAGATTATGAGATGTTTACTTATAAATCACCAGTTCAAGAGCAGAACAAGGTGGGAGATGTCCTGTTGAAAGTATCTGATTATCAAGACAGAAGTTTTATTTTTTTGGAAAATAAGAACACTTTATTTTTTCCAAACTATATGAGCATGAAATTATTCTAAGATACATCTTGGACAAAGACTCTTAAGTGCTGTTTATTTTCTGGATTTAAAGAGAAAAATTCTACATACCCAACATTCCTTTTTATGCCTAAGAAATTAGTTTCTCACCAAAGTTTCTCAGCAAAGTCATTCTGGGGTTAATGAGACATTTTAAAACATGAGATATATGAGGAAACTGGTATGTACATGCCACGGTTGTTTCCCTCACACCTAAGTAACTGAGCTGTCCATTAATATTTTTTTATCTGAAAAGCCTTGTTTGTCTTTAATTTTATTTATTTATTTATTTTTCATATTTTCAGTCACTGTTTTTATTTTCAAGAGCAATAGCTGTCACTAAGTCAGTACCACATGCAAAATCTCTTTTTTTTCTCTTTAAATTTATTTATTTTTTACATTAATTCACTATACATCATTACAGCATACAAATGAATTTTCCATCCAAAATACACTGTGTATTGACTCAATCAAGCACATCAACATACGTGTTATCAGCAAATAATTTTCCAATTCTTATGTCTTGTATACTTTGTTTTTTTGTTTTGCCATCCTTGATTCCCTATCCCTCACCCTCTGCCATGTCCCACCCTCCTCCCACATTGTCTCTGGTATCCATGATTGCTTTCTATGCCTTTCCCCCCCATTTAATTGATTTGCTAATGAACTTAATTAGTCTAAATATTTCCAATAGCTAGCACAGCTGATATATACCTATACATGAACTCAAGTCTGACTTTAGGCATAAACCTCAGTGAGTAGAATGAACATATTATAAAGTAGTACCCAGCTGGGGCTATATAGCTTACTGCAGTCATCAAATAGGCATTTTTTTTAATTTCAATACGAACAGTTTTACTGTTTTTTTTTCTCCTGCAACTTTTTAATTACTTAACATTCATTCCCTGAGCATCATCACAACATACTAAATGTGGTTTCCCATCTAGAATAAACTGCATAGTTGCTTAATCATGCATGTTATCATCAATAATATTCCATTTCTACTTTCATACATATGTATATGTATATATATGTTTTTTACCCCATGTTTGACCCTCTGCCCTTTCCCACTCTCTTATTACACTATCTCTGCTATATACAGTTGTCTTCCATTCCTTTCCCCCCAACATTTTGTTGATATTTGTCTTTAATTTTAAATAAATTGACTTTTATTTTAATTGTCAGAGTGCCTTTGCATTTGCTAGAGAAAGAGACTGAGAGATGGGGAATGGAAAGAGAAAGTATCCCTCAATAGGGCATGGCCACACCATAATCCCTTCTCTATTTTTTCATCCTACTGGGATTTGAGGGCACATACATATGTGTACCTGGTATGTTTTATCAAGCTGCTAGGTCCAAGAGTCAAACCCCTATTGGTCATATGGGATCCACCTACCTTAACCTCTAGACTATAAGTCCAGCCCAAAAACTGAATCCTTAGTTGCATTCCTCACTAGTATATTTATCTGTTAGGATAAATCAATACAAATTCTGTAAGATATATACTTCTTTAATTTTTATAACTTTATCATGGGTTTAATGAACCCATTAAAGCTGCACATGTTTAAGGGTATATTTAATGTGTTTTGTCACGTGTAAACACCCATGAAACCATCCCCACAATCAGTATACTGAACATATCTGTCACCCCATGAGTTTTATCACACCCCTTTGTAGTCCTTCCCTCTCATGAACTCTTCCTTTCCCAGATACTCACTAATGTGCTTTTTGTCACTATAGATTCTAGCAATACAGAATTTCATATAAATGGAATCTTACAGCACTGACTCGCTTTTCTGGACGTGTGTGTGTGTGTGTGTGTGTGTATTGCTATAGAGTACATGTGCTTTTGTGGATGAAGAGTGGGAAATCACCCCTTGAGAGGATGACTATGCTTCAATCTCTTCGTCTCTGTTCTCGGGATTATGGGAGTGTGTGCACACGCACTTGGCATGTTTTGCAGTCCTCTAGGTCTGCAACGTGAACCACACAGTCAGCCATATGAGTTCCAGCCTCCTTAACCATCACACCAGTGGCTGGCCTTTGTGTGCTGTTTTTAGACAAGGTCTTGCTGTGTTGTGATCTTTCTGCCTCAGGCTCCTGAGTAGTTGGGATTACAGACAGGGGCCACAGTCTGTAGACTTTTAGAGTAGGTCAGTAATCAAACCCCAGCCTCCCAGGTGGCCTTAGCCTGCCAAGTAGAGGTATCTAACACACACTACCTGAGTTAGGCCTTGACTCTCTTTTGTCTGGCTTCTCTCACGCAGCCTAATTACTCTGAGATGTATCCATGTTATCATGTGTATCAGTCCTTTATTCCTTATTATAGATGATTTATTTATTCCTATGATCACAGATATTTTTACATATTCTTTTTTATTTAATTGAATGGCTATACAATTGACTATCCACTCATTGCTGATGGTGATTTGGGAATCATTTCCAGTCTGGGATTATTATGTATAAAGCTTCTCTGAATATTATATACTACCTTTCTTTTGAGTCATAGGTAACTTGTCTATGTTTAACATTTTTCTTTTTTTTTTTTTTTTTGGAGAGGTTTTTGCTATAGGGCGCGTGCGCTCGCCAGAAAGACAGAAAGAGACAGACAGACAGAAAGTGAGAAATTGCCCCCCAGGAGGGATGGCCATGCCGCAATTCCTTTTCCTCTATTCTCTTCTTGGGATCTTGGGCAAACACACACCCGGTGTGAGTTCAAGCCACCGGGTCCGCGACTTGAACCGCGGTTGACTACATGGGAGTCCAGCGACATAGCCATTACAATAACTGCTGGTCTCATGTCTATGTTTAACTTTTTAAGAAGCTGTTTTCTAAAGCAATTGTTACATTTTACATTCCTACCAGGAGTGTGAAAGAGTTCTAGTTCTTTCACATCTTTGCCAACATTTGGTTTAGTCAGTTTTCCCCATGTTAGCTATTTTTTTTTTCATTTATTTATTTTTACATTTTTCCACAAACATTTACTTTACATAGCAAAAAATTTTAGCTCATACTCCATAATTCTTGACAGTTTACAAACAACTTTCAAAATCTCAAAATACTGAATTTTAAAGATAATGTTCAAAATATGTCTTATAATTTTGTATAATTTTAAAACTCTATAACAACAGAAGTAGAATGGTTTCAAAAATATATATATACATATATATACAAATATATATATACACAAATATATATATATATATATATATATATATATACACATTTAGAGTGCAGACACTCGGCATATATTAAGTGGGGACATACAATGCCTCTCCTTCATAGCATGGCTTGCTTCATTCAACAGTAAGTCTTCCATATTCATCCACTTCCTTTCAAAAGCCAGGGATTTGTTGTTTTTTATGGATGAATAGTATTCCATTGAGTATATGTGCCACAGTTTCATGTTAACTATTTTAATGTGTGTGAAGTGAAATCTCATTGAGGTTTTGATTTGAATTTCCTTAATTACTAATGATGCTGAGCACCCTTTCATGTTTTTACTTGACATTAATATTTCTCCTTCAGTTAAGTGTTTGTTCAAATTTTATCAGCCTTTATTGTGTTGTTTACTTTGTTAATTGTAAGAGTTCTTCAAATCATCTAAATGCAAATCCTTTGTTAGATATATATGTGTGCACATGAGTGTTTACTTTTCATTTTATTTTATAATTTTTAATTTACAGTTATTTGTTGTACATCTTTGTGGAGCACAACATGGCTTTTCAAACATGCATACAGTATGCAAGCAAGAAATATTTTTTGCACATACTGTATCCTAGGCTACAACTTGATTTTTCATGTACATATCAATCTTTGAAACACAAAAGTATTTAATTTTGATACAATTCCATTTATTAACTTGTCTTGTTTCGTTTTGCTGCTTTTACACACTCACCTTTCTACCTCTCTCCAGCAACCCTCTTGTCTGAAGTCTATTATTTACCAATGGCAACATCTTGCCTCCTGTCTTTAGGGACAGCCAACCTCCCTCCCTTCCCTGGGGAGTTAAGCCTTAAAATTCTAAACATTTATTGGGTTGATCTTTTTTTTTTCCCTAGGCAAGTTGTTTGAGTTCCCTGTATAACCTGGTTATCAGTCCCTTATCTGAGGCATAGTTTGCAAATATATTCTCCCATTCAGAGGGCTGTTGATTCACTCTAATTATGGGCAAATAAGCTGAACAGACAAATATCTAAGAAAGACATATGAATGGCCAAAAACCATATGAAAAAATGCTCAACATCCCTTATTGTAAGGGAGATGAAAATCAAAACTACAATGTTGTACCACCTAACCCCAGTCAGAATGGCTAAGATTAAAAAATACAGAATAACTGCTGGCAAGGCTGTGATGACACTCCTACACTGTTGATGGGAATGTTAATTAGTGCAGCCACTGTGGAGGGTGATATGGATATTCCTAAAAGACCTACAAATAGATTTACCATAGAGCAATTCCACTCCTAGCTATCTGACCAATGGATAAATGGAAAACACTCAGCTGGAAAACCACTTGCACATTAATGTTTATCATGGCATTATTCACAATAGCTGAGATAAAGAACCAGCCCAAATGTCCATGAGCAGATGAATGAATTGAAAAAGTGTGGAACTTATACACTACAGAATACTACTCAGCCATGAAAAACAATGAGACCCTGGCATTTGACAGAATGTGGACAAATATGGAAGATTTACTGCTACGTGAACCAAGTCAGCCTATGAAAGAGAGGCATTGTATGTCTCCACTCAACAAATACCCAGTATCAGCACTTCATGGCAGAAATTGAATGACTGGAAGATATAAAAGCATGGAGAGTGATGATGATATTAGACTCTGGGGGAGGAGGGTGGGAAATGGGGGAGGAGGGTGGGAAATGGGGGAGGGTGAAAGGGAAGGAATCAAGGAGAAGAAGAGCAAAACATTTAGGGACTCTAAATGGAAAGAAATCTGCTGATTATAATTTATATGGTAATGTCTTTGACTGGAATGATATGCAGTGTATTCATGATGAGATAATTCATTTGGTATGCTGTAATGATACACAGTGATTAAATGTAAAAAATAATTTTTTAAGAAAAACCTAGATATTTTAAATTATACCAGCAGTCTTAAATCATTTACAATGATCTAACAACCTGGTCCCACAGTTTTAAAATCTTTTTAAGTAAAATGGCTTTTACCTCACTACATTTCATAAAAGCAACACTCTAGATCACATCATATGACCATTTAAAACTTTCATTTCTGATTTCTAAAATCTGAAACCTACCTCTATGACCTCAGCCTCTTGTTCTTCCAAACTGCATTACTTAGGATTAGATTTTCTTCAATTAGCAGCAATGTTCAAGTAAAAGTGACTTAAATAAGATAGATGTTCATTTTTCTTGCCTGTGAGTGAAGCGTGAAGGTAGGCAACCCAAGGTTGATCTGGTGATTCTATGATTTTCAGGGACAGGCTCCTTTTAGCTCATTGCTCTGCCATTCTTAGGGTAAGATCTTCATCCTCATAGTCCAATACAGAAGCTTGCATTCTAGCCATCACACCCACCTTCTAGGCAATAGGAAAAAATAAAAAGGGATGGAAAAGGTATGGAAATATCACAACTATCCTTTAAAGAAGATTTACTGGGGTCCCAGGGAGGCAACCACTAAAGGCAAGTAGTAGTAAAGCTCCCTGTCTGTGCTCTGCTTAAGCAGGTCTGGGCCTTTGGATCCTTTTGTGATCTGCTGTTCCTCCAGTGCCTTTCCAAGTTCCACCAACCTATGTAACTGAGATCCAGGAAACCAAGTTCTTTCAGATTCCACATTTCACCAGTAACTTCCACTCCTTTCTGTAGTTATGTATTTCAGCTAGTTACAGTTGGATCTTATCCTAAGAGGTCATTAGAAGATCCAAGCACCTGAACCTGGGTAGACGCACCTTACTCTGATTGAAGGACACGTTCCCCTGCCAAAGAACACACCCAGGAAGAAGAACTCTTTTTTTCCAATGACACTAAACAACCCAGTAAAAAAAGTATGAAGATGTGTGTACTTCATCAGATGACTAGCAACCAGCACAAAGGCACAAAAAATATGAAAAAAATAAAGAAATATGTATCCCTCAAGAGAATACAACTTATCACCCACAGACAGTACCATAGAACTCACAGATATGCCAGTAAAAATAATTCAGAATATTCATAGTGACAAAACTAAATGAGATGAAAGAGAAAAGAGACAACGTACTTTGTAAGAAATGAGGAAGCCCTTCTACAACTTGAAGGAGGAAATAGACATAAAAAAATCAAATACAAAGTCTAGAGATGGAGGTTGTAACACAAGACGTCAAAACCTCCCTCAACAATATTAATAGCAGATTAGATTAAGCAAAAGATAGGATCTCTGATTTAGAAGACAAAATCTCTGACCTAGACAAAATTACCAAAAAGAATGAAAATATAACCAAAAAAAATTTATAACATATGAGAAATACTAGATACCATTAAATACTCAAACATTTAAGAGGTTTTTGTTTTTGTCTTTGTTTTGCTATAGGGTGCATGTGCTCGCCAGAAAGACAGAGAGACAGAAAGCGAGAAATCACCCCCTTGGGGGGATGGCTCTGCTGCAATCCCTTCTCCTCTATTCTCCTCTCGGGATCTTGGGCATGCATGCACACGCACCCAGCGTGAGTTTAAGCCACCGGGTCCAGGACTCAAACCACGGTTGACCACATGGGAGTCCAACAACTGCTGGTCTCAATATCCAAAAATTTGAATAATTTAGTATTCTAAAAGGTGAAAAAATCTAATAAGGACATTGAAAACCTATTCTGTGAAATACTTGCAGGAAACTTTCCCAACCTAGAGAAACATGCAAAGATCCAGACCCAAGAAATATAAAGGGCCCCAAATAGAATCAGTCTAAGAAGATCCTCTCCATGGCACATCATAGTCAGATTGCTTAAAATTGTAGATAAAGACAAGATTCTAAAAATGGCAGGAGAGGAATATCAAGTTATTTACAAAGGTTATCCCATTAGACTAACATCAGACTTCTAAAGTGAAACAATGCAACCAAGAAAGGAAAGGGAAGATAAATTAAAAATGCTAAAAAAAAAAAAAAAAAAAAAAATTCAACCCAAAATAATACATCCAGCAAGACTTTCCTTCATATAGGAAGAAGAGATAAAATCATTCTCAGACAAGCAAAAACTGAAAGAATTCACCAACACTAGACCAGCTCTTCAGGAAATACTGAAGGGAGTACTATCTCAGGAAAACTAAAGAGGGACAAATAGAAACAAAAGTACAAAAACAACCAAGAAAATGACTAACAAAATTGCAGAGATAAGTCCACAAATACCAATAACATTGACGTAAATGTGTCAATCAAAAGACACAGACCAACTAAATGAATTTAAAAAAATAAATAAGGAGCCCTTTATGTGCTGCCTACAAGAAACACACCTCACAGATAAAGATAAATATAGACTGAAAGTGAATGGCTGGTAAAAGATATTCCAAGTGAATGGAACTCAAAAAAAGGCTGGAGTCACAATGCTGATTTCAGACAATATAGATTTTAAGGCAAAAACTGTTAGAAGAGACAAAGGAGGACACTATGTAGTACTAAAGGGGCTAATTCAGTGAGACAATATAACACTTAAAAATATCTATGTACCCAACATTAGAACATCCAAACATGTAAAAAATAGACTGCCTGATCCAGAAGGTGAGATAGCCTGCAACACAATTGGAGATCTCAACACTCCGTGGACTTCTCTGGACAGATTATCTAGACAAAATAAGCAAAGAGATATAGAATCTAAAGGATACCATAAATTGAATGGACTTGACAGACATCTATAGAACTTAACATCCAACAACCACAGAATACACGTTTTTCTCACTCCCACATGGAACGTTTTCAAAGATTGACCACATGATAAAGCAAAGAAAAAGTCTTTACAAATTACAATAAATAGAAACTATATCTAGTATCTTTTCCAACAACAATGAAATTAAACTTAAAATTAACAGCAGGAAAAGAAAAACTTGAAAATACACACAAAAAAAGGAAACTAAAAAATCTACTCCTGAATGACTCACAACCACAGAAAAACTTAAAACGGAAATAAAAAGATTCATTGAAACCAATGATAAAAAGTTTAGAGTTTTCTTTTTTTTTTTGGAGAGGTTTTTTTTGCTATAGGGCACGTGCGCTCGCCAGACAGACAGAGACAGAGAGACAGAAAGCAGGAAATCACCCCCCAGGGGGGATGGCCACGCTGCAATCCCTTCTCCTCCATTCTCCTCTTGGGATCTTGGGCACTAATGCACATGCACCCGGCGTGAGTTTAAGCCACCAGGTCCAGGACTCGAACCGCGGTCGACTACGTGGGAATCCAGCGACATAGCCATTACGCTAACTGCTGGTCCCAAAAGTTTAGAGTTTTCATAACCTATGTGACTCAGCAAAACCCATCATAAAAGGGAAATTTGTAGCAATTAGTTTTTGCAAGAAAAAAAATGGAGAGGTGGCAAATAGACAACCTAACTACACACCTAATGGAACTAGAAAAACAACGACAAAAAGCCCAAAAAATGCCAGGAGAAAAGAAATAATAATAAAGATTCGAGCAGAACTAAATAAAATAGAGAGTGAAAGAGCTATAGATAAAAGTATATCAAACCAAAGTTGGGTCTTTGAGAATATAAATAAAATTGACACACTGTTAGCTAGACTAATTAAGAAGAACAGAGAAAGGACCAGATAAATCTAGTCAGCAATGAAGCAGGCAATATTACAACAGACATAGCAGAAATACAAAAGATCATCAGAAAACACTATGAATGCCTATATGCCAACAAACAAGACAGACAACCTGGATGAGATGAACAAATTTTGGGACACATATAATCTACCAAGATTGAATCAGGAAAACATAGAAGGCCTGAGTAGACCAATAACAAGCAAGAAGACTGAATAAGTACTAAATTGTCTCCCAACAAAAAAAGGCCCAGGTACTGATTGCTTCCCTTCCAAACCTTTGAAGAAGGGCAACCCCCATTCTTCTCAATCTATTTCTAAAGATCCAAAAGGAAGGAACCCTCCCATATATATTCTATGAAACCTCCATTACCTCCATTCCCAAAACAGACAAGGACATCACAACAAAAGAAACCTACAGAGCAATATCTCTGATAAATACAGATGCAAAAATTCTCAACAAAATGAGCAAATCTTATCCAATGGTACATTAAAAAGAGTGTACATCACAATTAGGTTCGCTTTATTCCAAGGATGCAAAAGTGGTTCAACATATGCAAAACCATAAATGTAATACATCATATCAATAGAAGGAAAGTTAAAAACCATTTGATCATGTCAATCAATGCAGAAAATGCAGTTGATGAAATACAACATCCCTTCATAATTAAGACTCTCAGCAAAATTGGCATAGAAGGGGCTTTTCTAAACAAAATAAAAGACGTGAAAAACTCCATAGCTAACATACTGAATAGGGAAAAGCTAAGTGTTTCCACTAAAAACTGAAACAAAACAAGGCTGCCCCCTTTCTCCACTCCTTTTCAATATAGTACTGTAAATCCTAATCAATGAAATCAAGTAAGAAAATAAAATAAAAGGCATTCCAATTGGGAAAGAAGTAAAATTATCTCTATTTGCAGATGACATGGTTATATAAATACAGAATTCAAAACACTCCACCAAAAAAATTTCTGGAAGGTATAAATGAATACAGAAAAGTGGCAGGATACAAAATCAACATACAAAAATCTGTACCATTTCTATACACCAACAATGGACATACTGAGGTAGAACTGAAGAAAGCAATTCTATTTACAAGAACTACAAAAGAAATGAGATATCTAGGAATAAATCTAACCAAAGAAGTCAAATACCACTACAAGAAAAAGTAGGAAACACTTAAACAATGAATTGATAATGATCCAAAAAAGTGGAAGGACATCCCATATTCCTGTATTGAAAGAACTAATATAATCAAACTGTCACCTCTACATAAATTAATCTATAAATTTAATGAAATTCCAATCAAATTACCAGATATACTCTTCACATTTAGAAAAAAAATCATAGAATTTGTCTGAAATAAAAAAGATCCCATATTGTCAAAGCAATTCTGCACAAGAATACTGGAGTAGGAAGCAGCTCATTCCCTGACCCCATAATATATTACAAATCTGTGATAATCAAAACAGCACGGTATTGGCACAAAAACCAATGGAACAGAATAGGGACCCCAGAAATAAATTCCAAAACATATAACCAACAGACTTTTGATAAAGGGCACTAGACAATCCAGTTGGGAAATGAAAATCTCTTTAGCAAATGGTGCTGAGAAAACTGGCTATCCACCTGCAGAAATATGAAACTGGACTCCTATCTCTCACTACTAACTAAACTTAAAACAAATCAAAGGGCTAAACCTAAGACTTCAAACTATAAAATTACTGGTAGGGCACAAGCAGATGGCATAATGATTACATCGCTGGACTTCCACGTGGCCAACTGCAGTTCAAGTCTCAGGCCCTGAGGCTTGAAACTCACACTAGATGTGAGTGTGCACGATCAATCTTAACAGGAGAATGAAGGAGAAGGGACTGCAGAGCGGCCATCCCACATGGTGTGTGTGTGTGTGTGTGGGAAGGGGTGATTTCTAGCTTTCTGTCTCTGTGTCTGTATCCTTTCCAGCAGGTGCATGCTTCCTATGACAAAAGTAATAATAAAAAATAAATTAAAAAAAAAAACACTACTGGTGGAACTCACAGAGGAAACTCTTGGAGACATCAGAGTAGGTAAAAACTTCTTAAATAGGATCCTAGAAGCACAAGCAATAGTCCCAAAAATAAACAAGTGAAATTACATCAGGTTAAAAAGTTCTGCATAGCAAAAGAAATAATAATTAGAGTTAATCAACAACCCTTGGAATGGGAGAATATATTTTCAAATTATACCTCAGATTAGGAACTATTAACCAGAATATACAGGGGGTTCAAGCAGCTTAATAAAAAAAAATAAGATTAAAGTTTAAAAATTCAACCCAATTAAAAGATGGGCAAATGAGCTGAACAAACAACTCTCTAAGGAAGATATACAACCAGCCAAAAGGCACATTTTTAAAAAATGTTCAACATTCCTTATCACAAGGGAGTTGAAAATCAAAACCACAATGAGATACCACCTAACTCTAGTCAGAATAGCAAAGATTAAAACTGTAAAGCATAAGTGCTGGCAAGGTTGTGGTGAAAAGGGAACTGTCCTACACTGTTAGTGAGGACGTAAATTAGTACAGCCACTGTGGAGAACAATATGGAGGTTCCTCAAAGACCTATCAATAGAACTACCATATGATCGAGCAATTGCACTCCTGGGTGTCTACCCAAAAGGAAGGAATACACTCAATCAGAAAAACACTTGCACATTCATGTTAATTGTAGCATTATTCACAGTTGCTAAGACACGTAACCAACCCAAGTGTCCACAAACAGATGAGTGGATTGAAAAAGTGTGGCACATATACACTATGGGATACTACTCAGCCATGAAAATAAACAAGACCCCGACATTTTATAGAAAGTGGACGAATATGGAAGATTTACTGCTAAGTGAACCAAGCCAGACTATGAAGAGAGGCATTATATGACTCCATTCAATATATAATGAATGTCTGCACTCTATGGCAGAAACTAAAAGATAGGAAAATATAAAAATATGGACAGCAACTGTGGAAACTGGAAACTGTGGGAGAAGGGTAAAAATGGGGAAAGGATGAAAGGGAGGGAATTAAGGGGAAGAAGAAAGAACCAAAACATTTCAGGGACACAAAAACAGAAAATTATCTGTTGATGATAATGTGTGTGGTAATATCTGACTAGAAACTGGATACACATAAATACACTGGAATGCAGAGTATGCATGCTGGGGAAATTTATTTTGCATGTTCTAGTGATATTCAGTGAATGATAATAATAAAAATAAAAAATATTTTTAAAAAAGATTTGCTGGAAAATGTTAATGATATTACTGCATATGTCTTATTTGCCAGGACTTAGCCAAGTAACCATACCAGTGGCAGTGAAATCTGGGAAATACAGCCTTTTTTCAGGTTTTTGCCATAAGATGTGTGTGCTTGCTGGAGAGAGAGAGTGACAGTGAGAGGGAAAGTGAGAAATCACCTTCCAGGGGGATGGCCACACAGCAATCCCTCCTCCTCTACTCTCCTCTCAGCATTTTGGGCATGTGCTCACACTTGCCCTGTGTGATTTTCAAGCCACTGGGGCTGGACCTTGAACCATGTTCAAACATGTAGGAGTCCATTTCCTTAACCACCATGTCACCTGCTGGCCCCAGAAATGCAGTTTTCATTCAGGTAGGCATATGCCCTGATTAGAACTGTAAGTTCTATCCAAAGATAAAGTGGAAAATGGAAATGGGAGGAATTCAGCAGCTCTACAACACACTTCCATCCCCCTCTCTCTCTGAACTACTTTAATTTTTACCAGAACCTTTCTAATTCTTCCATTTACCATCTCTCTACTGGTTTCATTTTTTTCCCCTATCTAGACTAGACCTGTGATCAGAAGCTTTATGAGGCACATATTCTCACCCAAGGGCCCCATCCTTAACATTTCTTTCATTTATACTGTGTCAATCCCCAAACCTGAGTAATTCAAATCGTCTACTTTTGTTTTCTGAACATTACCAAGGTCATTCCCCAAACAGCTTTACTAGATCCCCTACAAATTCACACTCGGTCCTGATGCTGCTCAGTAGTGCTTTATACACCATTTACTTCCTATTGAATTTCCCTAACTGTAGATTCTCTCTCAATGCTTGATCCTAGCAATTATTTCCTAATCTCAACAGTTGGCATTAACAAAGCTGACTTAAGATCCTCTGAGAGGTGCTCTTTCCATTTCTTTCTTGCCACTTAAAATGACAATTTTCCGGGGACCAGCAGGTGGCATGGTGGTTAAGGCGCTGGACGCTCCCACATGGCCGACCAGGGTTCAAGTCCTGAATCTGGTGGCTTGCTTTCTCACTTCCTCTCTCTCTCACTCTCACCCTTTGTCTCTCTCTGGTCAAATTAAAAAAAATAAGTGAATGAATAAATAAAATACAATAAATAATTATAAAAGAAAATGACAATTTTCCTTCACGTTGTTTTCTACTAGTTTTTTTTAAGGACCTTTACATTTTTTCTCTTTTAGCTATTGTTGAATATACAATAAATTATTATTAACTATAGGCATTCTACTGTGTATAGAACACTGGAAGTTATCTAACCTGTCTCTTACCTAATCTGTCCACTTACCTAACTATAACTTTGTATTCATTAACCAACATCCTCACTTTTCTTTACCCTTTCCAGCCTAACATAGACACTTTCAATTGCCCACCATATATCAATGCTCTCTCCTTCAAATTAAGAAAACCCTGATTTTCAGCTGAGTTTATCAATAACCAACTGAAAGATTAAAAATATATGTCTTAGCTTTTTATTGTTTGTAGTAAACTTGCAATAAGGTTGATCAGGGCTAGCTTTGCTAAAAGGAGGAAGCATATTTCCTCAAAAAAAAAAAAAAAAACTAGTAGAAAACAATGTGAAGGAAAATTGTCATTTTACGTGGCAAGAAAGAAATGGAAAGACCACCCATTGGAGGATCTCAAGTCAGCTTTGTTAATGCCAACTGTTGAAACTAATGCTAGGACCAAGTATTGAGAGAGAATCTATAGCTTGGGAAATTCAATAGGAAGTAAATGGTGTATAAATAAAAAGTTTACTGAGTCCCGTCAGGACCGAGTATGAATTTGTAAGGGATCTAGCAAAGCTGTTTGGGGAATGACTTTGGTAATGTTTAGAAACAAAAGTAGACGATGGGAATTACTCAGGTTTGGGGATTGACGCGGTATAAATGAAAGAAATTTTAAGGATGGGGCCCTTGGGTGAGAATGTGTGCTCCATAAAGCTTCTGATCATAGGTCTAGTTTAGATAGGGAAAAGGAGCAGGGGCAATACATGCGTATAGTAAGGAGATAAATTTTTAGAGCCAATTTAGGGGCCAAACTACCACAATCTATAAAGATAAAAGTTACCTCATGAGAAATAACAGAGTTTAGAACTCCAAGGATTCCATATTTGTTATATAGCGCCCTGCACTTTTCTTATATGAGAGAAAAATAAACTCCTTTTTTAACAGGTGCTATTTTTTTTTCACATAAAGCTGAACCAAATCATAGTACAGCAACTAAACAGCAAATTACCCAACCAACTCCCTGACTTTGAAATCTTATCCAGTCATTATCCACTCTTTTCTATCATTTATCAAAGCCCTTTTCTATTATTCTACCTATCACTCACTGTAGTCCTCCCTTTTTTTGTTGCTTATTCTCACTAACTCATTCTTTTATCTCTTCCCTTACTGCTTTATTTATTCATTTATTTAATAAATATTTCTCAAAGGCTCACTGTGTACCTTGCAATTTCAAAGTGCGGAAGTTAAGGCAAAAAACAGGGCAGAAAGGTTCTTACTCTTCTAAAGCTTATCTTCCAATGAGAATGTATTATTATTATATTCTGGAAGTATACAAGTAACATTCCATTTACTTTTTTTCAACTCCCAGCCTCTTCACTAAAGTATCAAACACTTCTAATCCCAGCCTCCTGGCAGACTCTCTCCTATTCCTGTTTCTTAGACCTACATTGATGTGGAAGTTCCCTTTTCTGAAGCCACCCCACAGTTGCATCCCTAGCCCTTTCTTTTTTCTTTCTAGCTTTATGTCAGGGTTACTTCCCATGAGGATTTCTTAAGCAAGCGTAGTAACTGAAAGCAAGGAGAACAGGGAAGGCGAGCTGTTTAAAGAGATGTCAGGGGGGCACTGGAAAAGATTTATGTCTGTGTTCATAAGGTATAGCTGATTCAATTTCAGTAAAATCAAGTCATGTCTCCAGTAGCCAAGAAGACAAAAATGCTTAATGACAATTTTAATGAATATATTGTGCAATGGGTAAGTTTTATCACTTTTATCACTTACATGGCTACATCCTGTATCTCTTTCCAGTGTAGGTAACAAACACTTTGAGAAAGGTGGCTATCTTGATGTCTATTGGAAAGGTTCTAGAGGTCAGAGTGACTACAGAAGTCATCATTGCATGTCCAAATAACCAAGGATTGTGTAGGGCATATCTTACAAATGAAGATAGAGTTATTTGCTCTCTAAGAGAAAAATGGGGCTCTCCGCTCTCTTTTAAATACAAATTTGCGTATGCTTTCTCAACCTATGAAACAAATGGAAGCCAACTGATTATGCTTTCCTATAGATGATGGCTCTCAAGCTCTCTTCATATTCTTCTGCACTCTTCCTCCAAACCATGAATTACTTCTGTGAAGGTCCAGAAGGTGTCTTAGCTGTGCTCGCAAATAAATCTTACTCACTGCAGCTACTAAATGTGGCACTCTTTCCCACTGGGCATCACCATCTCCCTCTGGGCTCCACCACTGGTCTTTCTGGTGCTTCTATTGATTTCCCAGTGTCCTTGGAGTAATCAGAGTGGTTCAGTGTTCCTAAGAGGCTTATAAGTGAAAAGGAGGTTAGTAGTCTTTTGTTCATTTTGTCATCAAGATTTACTTGTGCCTAATGTCTCACAAAACACCTATTTGAAACACAGTCCCTGTTTGAATTATATTTAGCTTCTGTTTACAGTATTAGTTATCTACTGCTGTGTAACAAATTATTCCAAAACTTGGTGTCTTACAAATATAATTTGCTTTTTTGTTTGTTTGTTTTTTGTCTTTCACTATTTCTGTGGGTTAGGAATTCATACTAAGAACATTGTGGGTAGCTTATCTCTGTTTCATAACATCTGTCTGTGTCTTAAGCACTAAAATTCAGAAGGTAGGGACTGAAGTCATGTGAGGACTAACTCACAGGTGTGGTGGTTGATGCTGGAGTTGTCACTACTACACAACAATAGACAACCACTACTGTGAGCAGAAGTTAACTGTGATTCAAACTGACCTCTCCATGTGACCCAGGCCTGCTTACAGTGTTGTGACTAGTTGTTTCCAAGAACAAGAATCCCAAGAGAAAGACCAGGGAGAAGCCATAGCACCCATTATGCCTTAGCCTTGAAAGTCACACAGCCTTACTTTCACCATATTGCATTAGACAAGGCAGTTACAAAGCTTGTGCAAGCTACAAAGGTGATAAACTGGCCCCACTTCTCCATGGAGGAATATCAGTGCCATATTGTAAGAAGAGCTTGCTGGACAGGATATGTATTGGTCTAGACAACTTTGAAGTACAATTTGCACACCATCTCTCTGTGGAACTTAAATATAGTCCTATAGGCTCTAAAGCACATATCCTTGTCCCCTAGCTGAGGTAGATTTTACCCAAGCACTTCAACTCGTAAGAATAGCTGACTGCTTACTAGTCCCAGATACTGAATTGTAAATAAGTTATGCTTTCAGTTTGTGTAACAACACTAGGATTTTGGCTAATGAGATTTTGATGAGTTATAAAACTAAATTCATATCGATACAAACTATGTGAATATGGATTCACTTAATTACAACTTTTTTCATAAAAATAAAATTAACAATAAGAAGCATCAGGAAAATTCCTGGAAAAGAGAACTATGAGAGAGAAACATGACTGATAAATAAAAAATATTATGTTATTAAATCTCAACACTTCAGAATGATAATACAAGTAGACAATTCAACAGAAAACTTAAGTTAGAATATAGATACCCAAATCTATATGGAAATTTAATATATGATAAAAATGAGAGAACATGGACTATTTAGTAAGTTGTATTGAGACTCCAATAGTCATCTATAGGAGTCATCGATAAGTGATCCTGTTAGTCATCTATAAACAATATTGAAACTCCTGTTTCCATACCACATATCATACATAGGTCAGGTTAAATTCTAAATCAAAGACTTCATGTAAATAAAGTAATATAAAAATGAAATTCTAAAACAACAAAAAGGAAACAAATGCTGTATTTTATTATATATTTTAAGGTTTATTTTATTTATTACTTCCATTAATGAGAGAGATAGTGAGAGAGAAAGAGACAGCACCCCCAATAGGGTCTTGACATTGTAATCCACTCATGATCTCAGACAGGGCCAAATATGAACAAGTGGGTGTTCAGCATACTCAGGAAGGTTTCCAGTTACAAACCAGAACCTTCGTATATGGTCAGCCTCACAGAGTATCTTGCTTTACTGTTGTGCCACTTCTGGTCCCTAATAAAAGATTTTTTAAAAAAATGTGTGGCAAGAAAAAAACAAAACAACAACAACAACAAAAAAAAACCAGTAAGCAAAGTCAAAATGCAAGTATCAAAGGAGGGGAAAAATAATTGTAATTCAAAATCTAATCTTTTTCCTCACGCGTTTGTTTATTTAAATCTTGTACTTAACTTTTTATAACATATAGAATTCTTAGAAAAACTATGAGTAAGACCAAAAGCCTAATCAAAAAATGTAAAAAAGATGGGAATAGATAGGTCACAGAAAATGAAATACAAATGGAACTTTGAATGTTCTGAACCCTACTTCAAAAATTAAAAACACCCTGAGAATTTATTTTTACATAATTTATCAAAAATTAAAGGTTAGGATAGCAAATTGTTGGCAAGGTTATGAGAAAACAGACAACATTATGCATTGCTGATAAAAGTGTAAATTGGCACAAACCCTAGAGGAACAATTTGGCAATATCTACCAAAATTACAAATGGAAATTTTGGAAGTGTATGCTACAGATACACTTGGGCATGTATAAAATGACATATGTACAAAGCTTTTCATGGCAGCAAGGAAACTTTTTCCACGGTAATCTGGAAAAAATCTCCAAGGTACAATATGAAATGAAAAAACCATGTACCTAGTAATGTGCAAAAAATGCTATCTTTAGAGTAGGAAAGAGATAAAGGTCATATTTACATGTATGTGCTTAGAAAATCTCTGGAAGGAAAAATAAGAAATTAATAGTGTTTAACTGAGGATGGAAAACTGATAAAAGGGAGGCTTCCTATTCCACATCCTTTTTATTTTTTAAAACAAAATAATTTACCTACTCAAACAATACTTAAGAAACCAGTAGTAAGTTTAGGTTACCAACAACAAAAGCTAGATGATAATGCCTATAATACTTACAACGAAAAATCCTGAAAATCAGATAATATTTCAGTTTATCCTGTCCTAGTTGTGTGATCACAGCAATGTCACTTAGCCTCAGTGAACTGCAATTTCCATATCTGTAAACTGTGGTTGTGTTCTCCATCTTAAAATTTTGTTGTGTAGACAATATAAAATAAGTACTCTTCCTGGAACATGATAAACACTTAAAAATGTAATTTTCTTCTTATATCACCCTCCTTCAAAGAAAACAAACAAAAACATTCTTCAAAAATATTATGAAGGGAAATAGAAGAGCAAGAAGGAGCAGCAGGGAGGCCCAAGCTTTTAGACTTGAGCTTATCAGTGACCCCCTCCCCAACACCAGCCAACCTGCTGTCGGGAAAGAGGGGCTGCTCTGGCCTTTAAGAACTAATAACTGGTTCTTGCGATCTCTGAAATAGAAGAGAGAGATGATAAGAGCTGCTGCCCCAAGTATGCTGATAATGTTCTGCCCCTCATCCATCCATGAGCAACAGGGAGGCCCAAACCACTAATCTTGAGCTCATCAAGGGACACCTCCCACTCACACCCCCCACCTCACCTTCTCAGCCTGATGTTGGGGGAGAGGGGCTGCTCTGGCCTCTGAGGCATGAAAACTCACAGTGGGAAGTGGTCTACCACCTTATATTCTACCAGCTCATCCTCCAGCCACATTGGGAACAGAAAGATTTTGGTAAACAGGAACCAAACATCCAAAAATAAGAGATCCTGGAGGAATTCTTTCCCCACAACCTCTCTAGCAGTAAAGGGAGAGAAATTCCTCTCTCAAAACCTGAACCCCAAACTCCTACTATGAATTCCACACTATCATTTACAGTAGAAGAGGGAAACTGGTACAGAACTAATGCATACCACAGAAAAGGGCACAAGCATACGGCTACAGAAACATACTCCACAGAAGTAGGAAGAATTGAGTATATTACCAGATGACTAAAACTCAAAGCAGAGTCTCAAGAAATAGGAGAAAACCAGGAATACCTCCCTCTCAAGGGAGCATAATAACTCCTCACATATAATGGATAAAACACAAGAAATGTCAGAAAAAGAATTCAGAATATTCCTTGTAACAAAACTCAATGAGATGCAAGAGAAAACAGACAAATCATTTCAGAAGAGGAGGAAGTCATTCCATGACTTGACGAAGGCTCTCCATGAAGAAATAGACACACTGAAAAAGAATAAAAAAGAACTTCTGGAGATAAAGAATACAAAACAAGAAATCAAAACCTTCCTCGAAAATATCAACAGCAGATTAAGCATGTAGAAGAAAGAATCTCTGACCTTGAAGATAAAAACCTCTGATTTAGTCCAAGAAACTGAAAAGAATAGAAAAATAACCATTGAGACCAGCAGTTAGCGTAATGGCTATGTCACTGGACTCCCACATAGTTGACTGTGGTTTGAGTCCCCGACCCAATGGCTTAAACTCATGCTGGGCACGTGTGCGTGCGTGCCCAAGATCCCAAGAGGAGAATGGAGGAGAAGGGATTGCGGCATGGCCATTCCCCCTGGGGGGTGATTTCTCGCTTTCTATCTCTCTGTCTCTCTATATCTGTCTGGCGAACGCACGCGCCCTATAGTAAAAACCTCTCAAAACAATAAAAAATAAAAAATAAAATAACCATTAAAATTCAGGGCAACATAAGGAAAATCCTAGACATCAAACAGCCAAATAGCTGCATAATAGGTATTCCAGAAGGCAAAGAGACAGGCAAAGGCATAGACAAACTCTTTCATGATATATTAACTGAAATTTTTTCCAAATTTAGAGAGGTATGTGGACATCCAAATCCAGGAAATACAAAGGAAACCAAATAGATATAACATAATCCTCTCCAAGGCACACCATTGTCAAATTGGTAAAAAGTCAAAGACAAAGAAAATATTCTAAAAATGGCGAGAGAAACACAAAGTTATTTACAAAGGTTACTCCATTAGACTAATATCTGACCTCTCAACTGAAATAATGCAGGCAAGGAAAGAATGGGAAGACATATTTATAACTCTGAAAGAAAAACCATTTTAGCTGAGAGTACTATACCCAGAAAGATTATCTTTCAAATGGAAAGAAGAAATAAAAATCGTTCCCAGATAAACAAATGCTGAAAGAACTCAGCAAAACTAAACCAACTCTTAGGAAATACTTAAGGGAATACTACACCAGGAAAACTCAAGGGACGGAGATAAATAGAAGTAAGAGAACACAAAACAACTAGAAAAAAAAGTAAGTCCTTACATATTGGTAATAATATTGAATGTTGTGATTAAATTTCCCTTTTTTCAAATGTTTTACTTATTTTATATACATTCACTATATATCGATCATTACAGCATACAAAACAAATTTTCCCATCCAGAATACACTGAATATTGACCCAATCAAAGATATTACCATACCTATTGCCTTCAACAGATAATTTTCTATTTTGTTTATAACTGTTTTACTTCTAAGAGAAGGTTGAAAATGCAGATTCAACTATATTATATACAACCAGGTTTAAGTACAAATTCACCAACTATTTGATAGACTGTTGTCCCCACAGGTTCCAATTTATATATATTTTTTTTGTTTTGTTTAGTTTAGTTTTTGTTTTTTTTTTTGGAGAGGTTTTTGCTATAGGGCACGTGTGCTCGCCAGAAAGACAGAGACAGAGAGACAGAAAGCAAGAAATCACCCCCGGGGGGGATGGCCACGCTGCAATCACTTCTCCTCCATTCTCCTCTTGGGATCTTGGGCATGCACACACATACGCCCTGCGTGAGTTTAAGCCACCGGGTCCGGGACTTGAACCATGGTTTGCTCCATGGGAGTTCAGTGACATAGTCATTATGCTAACTTCTGGCCCCACTCAATTTATATACTTGTTATAACCATAACTCATTGTATAAAACTAGATATTAGAGGAAATGTCTAAAATGTTACAAGTAGCTGAGTCTTTCTTTGTAATGAATTTAAAGAAGGCTAAAATCAATTTTGTAAAGTCTATCAATCACCAAATCACTGACTTTACCCTGTTTTTACTTTTAAACATCTCTTTCCAATTTTGTTTTGTTTTTGCTTTTTTTGAGAACTTGTTTCTTTATGCACAGTACATTTCTATGGTCTTTTAAGAACTCACAGCGAGTAAGTTTCCTTTTTCTATCTCTTCCTAATTGTGCTACTGTTATACACAATTTTACCTATCTCTAACTGTACCAATGCTACCACAGATCTTTTCAGAATATAAACTATTATCTCCCAGAGTCCTCTACAAGGAAATCATAAATTCTTCTTTCATTGGCTATGTTAAGATTATCTTTGTTTTGAAAAATCCATCCTCATTAATTTATGAGGCTTTTTGTTATCTGACTTTCAATCAATTTGTTTTTCCTTTAGAAATGTATTTCACAGTAAAGAATATCATGGACAATTCAGTAGATACTTCTGGAATAACCAATAAAGTGGTTTTTGAATGTTCACAACATAATATAAAGTTAAAGGTTGGGACCAGCAGTTGGCATAATGGCTATGTTGCTGGACTCCCATGTAGATGACCGCAGTTTGAGTCCCAGACCCAGTGGCTTAAACTCATGCTGGGCACATGTGCGTGCATGTCCTAGATCCCAAGAGGAGAATAGAGAAGGGATTGTGGTGTGGTCATCTTCCCTGGGGATGATTTCTCACTTTCTGTCTCTCTGTCTCTCTCTATCTTTCTGGCGAGCACACACGCCCTATAGCAAAAACCTCTCCAAGAATAAAAAGTTAAAGGTTGAAGGTGCTGAGTATTTTTATATCCTTGATTTCTTTATTAAACACTGAATAATGCTTTTAAAGTACATTTTATACCATATGAAGGTGTGTAATGATTTTTTGTAAATCATAAATTACAATAAATATTTTAAAAGATATAAGAAAAACAAACAAAAATATACATGAAGTATTATTTACCATGTATTGGTAAATGATGTATCAGTGTAAACTTTAATAAATTAAAATATGAGCCAAAAATTCATAGTCTCTTGAAAGTTTGATACTAAAAAAGTTATCAGAGCTTGTCTCATTCAATCCTCTCCTTTCAGAATAGAAAAAAAATATAACCTAAAAAGCTTACCTAATTCATATGTCATCTTCCCCAAGATGATGGCAGATACAGGATAAAAACCTAAACATCTAACTCCCACCTCAACTGTTGCCAAGCAGTACTTACTTGAAGGGTGAGCTACAAACACTTGTACAGAAGCCAAATCACCACGTTCATTGAAAGAAAACACTTTAGGGACCAGTACATGGCACAGCATTACATCACTGGACTCCCTCATGGCTGACAAGTTGAGTCCAGACTCAGTGACTTGAAAATCACAATGGACACATATGTGTGCGTGCCCAAGATCCTAGGAGAATAGAAGAGAAAAGATTGTGGTGTGGCCATCTCACCAGGGGGTTATTTCTTACTTTCCCTTTCAATGTTTTTGTCCTCTGTCTCTTCAGTAGGTGTACTCACCCTAAGGCAAAAACCTCTAGGGGAAAAAAAAGAAATAGAACAATTTAATAAAAGGAGGGACCTGCAGTTAGCGTAATGGCTATGTCGCTGGACTCCCATGTAGTTGACTGCGGTTTGCGTCCCGGACCCAGTGGCATAAAATTCACACCAGGCGTGTGTGCGTGCATGCCCAGAATCCCAAGAGGAGAATGGAGGAGAAGGGATTGCGGCATGGCCATCCCCCCTGGGGGGTGAATTTTCGCTTTCTGTCTCTCTGTCTCTCTCTCTCGCACATGCGCCCTATAGCAAAAAAAAGAAAAAAAAAACTCTTCAAAAAAAAAGATACAAGGTGATATCCTCACAAAAAGATTACTGATTATATCTAATAGCCTAAAAGTGTTAGTACACAATCTTCTAGTCAAAAATATTGAATTCTTTATAGGTGGCTATTTTGGACTATTAGGAGTAAATTAATCACATTATTGAGTTTTTTATATGAGCAGAGAGTAAAATATTTATATATTTGACTATGTGAAAGGCAGTAATCCCAAAAATAACAAGAGGGATTACTCCAGATTAAGAAGTTTCTACACAGCAAAAGACATCGTAATTAGTATGAATCGATAACTCTCAGAATGGGAGAATATTTTTGTAAACTATGCTCAGATAAGGGACTGAGAACCAGAATACACAAGGAACTCAAGTGGCTTACCAAAAATAAATAGACAAATAAATAAAAAATGTTCTTAAATCAACCCAATTAAAAGATGGGAAAGTGAGTTGAATAAGTCTCTAAGGAAGACATATGAACATTCAAAAATACAAGAGGCTGATAGGTGGCATGGTAATTAGGGGCGCTGGACTCTCATATGGCTAACAACGATTCAAGTCCCAGACCTGACAGCTTGCTTTCTCACTTTCCCTCTCTCTTTCTCTCTCTTGCTCTGTCCCTCTCTGATCAAATTAAAATTAAATAAATAAAGTTTAAAAAAGCATATGAAGATGTGCTCAACATTCCTCATCATAAGGTAGATGCAAATCAGAACGACAATGAGATACCACCTAACTCTAGTCAGAATGGCTAAGATTAAAATAAATAAATAAATAAATAAGTGCTGGTGAGGCTGTGGTGAAAGGGGAACTCTCCTATACTGTTGGTGATAATGTAAATTAGTGCAGCCACTATGGAAAACAATATGGAGGTTCCTCAAAGACCTACAAATAGAACTACCATGTGATCGAGCAATTCCACTCCTGGCTATCTACCCAAAGGATAGGAAAAAACTCAGTTGGAAAAGTGCTTGCACATGCATGTTTATTGAGGCTTATTCACAATTGCTAAGACATGGAACCAACCCAAATGTCCACAAACAGATGATTGGATTGAAAAAAGGTGTCACAGATACTCTATGGAATATTACTCAGCTCTAAAAGACAAGACCCTGATATTTGATAGAAAGTGGATGAATATGGAAGATTTGCTGCTGAGTGAAGCAAGCCAGGTTATGAAAGAGAGTTTCTGTATGTCTCCACTTAATATATACCAACTATCCACTCTCTTTGGCAGAAACTGAAAGATTAGAGGATATAGAAGAATGGAAAATGGTTATGGGTAATGGAGACAGTGTGGGAAGAGGGTGAGAGAAGGGGAAGAGTATGAAGAAAAGAATCAAGGAGAAAAATAGAGAGGTAAGACACTTACGGGACACAGAAATAGATGATTATCTGTTGATGATAACGTGTATAGTATCATCAACTATACTGGTGTGAAGTGTATTCATTTTGGGTAAATTCACCTTACAAGCTGTAGCGATATATAGCAATTGACTGTATAAAAGAAATTAAAATAAAATAAATAAGTTAAAATTTCAGCCTAATGAAACACATCATAAATAAGAATTTTTAAAAGTGAGACAAATTAAGAAAATTTGGCTAGTCCTAGTCATGGTTGTACATAGGTAATAAAAACTTCTACAATGCTGGGAGCCATGTGAAAGATCAGGATATAGTTCCCAGGTCAACCTGTACTCTCTTTTTCTCTCCCTCTCTCCCACAACAAACAAATAAATAAACTACAAGATGAATTTTTAAAATATTTTATTATTTATTTACTTACTTTTAGAGATTTTTCTATAGGGCTCAAGCACTTGCCAGAGAGAGACAAGACAAAGTAAGAAATCACCCCCCCCCCCCCCGGGAGGGATGGCCACACCACCATCCTTTCTCCTCCATTCTTCTCTCAGAATTTTGGGCACCCACTCACTTGCACCTAATGTGAGTTTTAAGCTAACTGCCACTGACCATGTGAGAATCCAGAATCTTAACCATTGTGCCACCTGATGGCCCCTAAAATCTTAAAAAAAAAAAAAAAAAAAAAAAAAAAAAAAAAAAAAAAAAAAAAAAAAAAAAAAGACAGGATATATGATAGGAAGTGTACTGATGCACATAATATATTAACAACCTTTAAAAATTGCCAGGAAAAATATGAAACCTCAGGAGAAAGTGGGCAAGAAGAGGTATCTATAATTATGTCCCAAATAAAGAAATTTATATAGCTATTAAATAGAGGGGAAGAATCTTTATCCCATTAAAAATTAAAGGATCACATCTTAAAGCAATGGGATATATGTTCACTCCTCAGATTATCAAAGATTAACAAGAGAAATTATATCCTACGCCTTGGTTAGGGTGTAGGAAAAGAAGTCCTTTTATATATTCTGTTACTGTGAGCCTAATGTTGACATAACTTTCCTAGAGGGCAATTTGGCAATTTCTTTGAAATTTCTATGACAAATTCTAGGAAACTGCTGACCCAGAATACCATTGCTGTGAATTTATCTTATAAAAAGTGCTTGCCCAAATGCCCAAAGATATCTTCAAAAGATGTACATTGCACACTGGGAAACTAACAAAATGTGCACTCATCAAGGAGCCTTTAAAAATAGAGAACTGATTCATTCATATGGCATGTGCTGAGAATGAGGTTGCTCTAAATGTCCACCTGGAAAAGTGCCAGTGACACATTAAGTGGAAAAGTACATTAAAAAGCAATATGTATAGAATGATCCTATTTTGTTAGAAGGGGCAGGAGATACAGGTATCTGAAATACACATGGAAGAGAGTCTTGCTCAGTATCCCTAGTTAACAGTGACAGAATGGAGCAGAAAGTAGCTTAAGCCAAATGAGATGGTTTGGCTGATGTCACAAAGTGGCTATATCTGGGTCCCCAGAGTCATATCTCCACAGATACTGCCTCCCTCTGTGTTTTGTCCTCATTCTTGTTCATGCCACGCTGTCGCCTCCCTCTGCAACTAAAAAATTGTTCAATGGTAAGCTAATTTCAAATCTTCCTAACAGAATGACCTGCAATACCAAGAAGTCAGAATTTCCTGCTAGCTTAGTTAAGACCCCAGAGAGGACTCTTGGCTGTTTGGTCCCCAAGCCTGCTTGGAAACAAGCCTTCCTGAAGCGATGACTGGGAGTCGAGCCAAGGCTCATTGTCACTGGCCAGCAAAGCTCCTGTTTCCATCTCCAGAACAGTGGATTGACCAGGAAACCATGGTTCCCCAAAGGAAAAGATTCTAGTAAACACCCCGTGTCCCCTGCACACTCCACGTTTTTAATAACAGTAATTTTAGAGAATGAGTTACTAATAATAGTATAATTTAAATATGTAAATGTTGGGACTACAGAAAATGGAATTAAATTAAAATAAGCAAACAATCGCCCATCAGGAATCCTACTTCCTCTATCAATCAGGTGCCTCTGCAAAGATTTAAAAAGGAACATGTACACATGGGCATGTGCACACACACACACACACACACACACACACACTTTCTCTCTCTTCCATTATTTGCTCCAACTGTATCCGATGTATTTTTTGGCAATAAGATGATTAAATTCTTCTGGAAAGATACCAAGTAAGTAATTTTTATCAAAAAGCCTGATTCAACCTTTTCTGTGAGCAGACACTCAGATGTTGAGATAAGCGAAGGCAGTGCACAGGTCTTGAGTGAGTGCTGCAATGGCCCTGTGTGAACTTGTCCTGCAGTCCCCTCTGGGCAGAAGGACTCGAGGGCAGGGCCAGCCTCGCGGCCTTCTGACAGCTTCTGAACGGACTGTAAATGTCCCTAGAATATACTTTTCTCTCTGGAAAGTGGTTCATCCACTCTCTCTCTCACACTTGAAGCTGATTGCCTTCCTTTGCCTGTCTAAGTATGTCAAAGAAACCAGAAATGCAAGACCCAACAGTTAAACTCATTAATTCGTGTTCCATAAATCCAGAATTTGAGAGAAAACAGATCGAATCTATAATGAAGTTTCTGAATTATCTCTGAGTAAAAGATTTATTGTGCAAATTACAGGATAAATAAAACTGCAAAGGAATGAGGAAAACTACTTTTAAATACCATGCACTATTTCAGAAGCATCCATCACCAGGTAATCATCTGATAAACCAATGATTAATTACAAAGCATTGCTACCTACTCAATCACATATTTAAAAAAACAAAACTCTTGTACTGGACATTTTATAGCCTGGTTCCTAGTTACTGCATATATTCTGAAAAGTAATAAAATAGTATAATACAGTATATTTTACTAATGCAGGACACGAGGATTTTTACTGTAGGATAGCTAAGATTAGTTTTCAGATTGCTATCTAGCATGGATATAATAGTTAGGATCACTGACTTTTGATATTCAAACTCAAGTCTTATCATTTGAAAAGATATTAGGTAAGGACCAGCAGGTGGCATGGTAGTTAAGGTACTGGACACTGCCACATGGTGGACCATGGTTCAAGTCTCAGACCTGTGGCTTGCTTTCTCACTTCCTCTCTCTCTCTCTCTCTCTCTCTCTCTCTCTCTCTCTCTCTCTCTCTGTGTGTGTCTCTCTGGTCAAATCAAAATAATTGAATGAATAAATAAAATTGAATAAATAATTCTTTTTAAAAATTAAATAAAATTTTAAAAAATTATTTAAAAAAAGATATTGGGTAAATTGTATGCCCATATGGGCCAAATTTTTAAAATTTGTATAATAAGGTAAAATCCACCTTATGGAATTGTTACATTCAGTGGGAAGCCCAGCACATAGTAATCTCTTCATAAATATTAGCTTTTCATCTCTTTAGTTACGTATTGTGTTTTAAATGTGCCCACCTCTTCTGGATCCATAGAACATTTCCCTTTTAAACTTTTGGTTTAGTGAGAACAGAATAGGTTAACAACAGACTAGACCTGGACCTAAATACACATGTCAGCCAAGTGCTCACACTTGTTAAATATAGTGATTCACACAGACTGTGATTAAAAAAAAATCATCATTCTGAATCAATCCATCAACTTCTTAGTACCTTAATGTTATAGGATCTGTAGACTCTTTTTGTTTTAAAGAAAACAACCTTCCCTCTATCTTGTACTATTCCTGTATTTAAAACAAAACAAACAAACAATAATAATAAAAATCTCTTCAGCTCTCCTCCAGAGTTAAGTGGTATGTTGATCTACTGACCTTGGTGGAATCCACCAGCGTAGATCATTTCCATTTCAACAACATCCCTGTGCAGGTGACATGCAGGCAGTGTTTGTCCACAGACAGCACTGAGTGATGAGTCAGAAAATTGGAAGGCAGGTTGAGCAACTTGATAAAGTGGAATGAGTGGTGAGAAAGTAAAATGACAAGTGATGAATTAGAGAAAATATTTGGCACATGTGTAATAAGGAAAAGCTATAAAGTTCCACTATTAAAGTGCAAAACTATTTTTTTAAAAGACTATAAATTGGGACCAGCAGTTAGCGTAATGGCTATGTCGCTGGACTCCCACGTAGTTGACCGCGGTTCGCGTCCCAAACCCGGTGGCTTAAAACTCACGCCGGGCGCGTGTGCGTGTGTGCCCAAGATCCCGAGAGGAGAATGGAGGAGAAGGGATTGCGGCGTGGCCATCCCCCCTGGGGGGAGATTTCTCGCTGTCTGTCTCTATGTCTCTCTCTGTCTGTCTGGCAAGCACACATGCCCTATAGCAAAAACCTCTCCAAAAAAAAAAAGAAAAAAAGACTATAAATCCATCAGAAATGTCAATCTAACAGAAGAACAAATCTAGATTATTTTCTGCAATTCATAAAAGAAATTCACAGGGTCCAGGGCATATGAAAAGAAGTTGAGCCTCATCAGGAATCAGAGAAATTCAAATGAGGGCAACAGTGGCTCACAATTTTTGACTATTAGATTTGCAAAAGTTAAAAAGATTGATAATATGTAATGCTAAGAATTTTTAAAAATAGGTGCCCTCTGTTAGGTGCTGGACTCCCACATGGCTGACTGTGGTTCAAGTCCCAGACCTGGCGGCTTGCTTTCTCACTTTTCCTCTTTTTAATAATAAATTAATTCATTAGTTAACTTTTAAAAGATATTCTCTTAGACAAATTGTTTTAGTTTTCTATTACTGCAGTTGCAAGTTTTCACAAATTTGGTGGCCTAAAGCAATACAGGTTTGGGGCCAGCAGATGGCATAGTGGTTAAGGCACTAGACTCCCACTAGCTGACTGCGGTTCGAGACCCAGACCCAGTAACTTAAAACATCCCCAGCATGTGAGCATGCATGCACAAAATCCCAAGAGGAGAATGGAGGAAAGGGGATTACAGTGTGGCCATAGCCCTTGGGGTGGGGTTGGGGCAGGGGTTGGTTTCTTGCTTTCTATCTCTCTGTCACTCTCTGTGTTGCCTGCAAGAACATGCACCCTATAGCAAAAATTTCTGTGAAAAAAAAAGCAATATGAATTTATTATCTTACAGATTTGTAGGGTCTGTAGTTTGACACAAGTGTTACTCAGCTAAGGTCTAAGTATCTGGGCTGCATTCCTTTTCAGAGGCTCTAGGGGGAATCCATTTCCTTGCCTTTCCATCTTCAGGAGGACACAGGTATTGCTGGCCTCCTTTGTGCATCTTCAAAGCCAGTAGTGGTGATCCCTCTGATCACTCTTCATAGTCATGCTTCCTCTCTGACCACAGCTGAGACAGCTTCTCTGCTTTTAAGGGTTCATGTGATTAGATTGGGCCCAATTGGATAATCCAGGATAATCTCTCCATCTCAAGGTCCTTAACCTTAATCACATCTGCAAAATCCCTTTGGCTATGTAAGGTAACATATCCACAGGGTCTCAGGATTAACATGTGAACCTTTTTGGGAGGGAGCATTATTCTGCCTCTCACACTAATGGCGATAGTGTGGCCTATTTGGAGGATAGTTTGGCAGTATATGTGTCACCCAATAACCTCACAGTCTGATACTGGGATATCTATCCTACAGAAAGAAGCACCAGCACATGTGCATAAAGATATGTGTTCAAAGATGTTCATTGTAGCATCACGTGTGAAAATAAGAAATCAAAACAAGTAATTTTCAAAAAGGGATGGTTAAATAAATTATGTCTATAATATGTCACAAGATAGGAGTTAAAAATAAAAGCTCCCTATGCACTGATATGAAAAGACCTCCAGAACCTATTGTTACATGAAAATACATAAGATAAAAGCAAGTTGAAGATTGTTACAATAATATTTTAAATGTATAGTTTAAGAATTTAGAAAATATGGGCCCAGCACATAGCGTAGCAGTTCAGTACTGTACAGAGGGAGTCAGAGCCCATATGACTGACTATGGTCTGAATCCCACTCCTAGCAGCTTAAAATACATGTCAGGGACATGTGTGTGGGCCCAGGATCCTGATAGGATGGAGAAATGATGGGGGAAAAAAACCTGGAGTGTGACCATGCTCCATTGTGTGTGGGAAATGTGTTCTCTCTGTCTTTCTCTGTCTCTCTTCCCAGTGCATGTGTGGGCCCTCTTACAAAACAGAAACAAAAACAGCACAAAAGAATTTAGAAAATGTATAGAAGGATTTCCACCAAATTTTTGAAGAGGTATAGTTATTTCTGAGCAGTAGAATAAAACTGAGGATGGGGATACCGAAAATACTCACTTATTTACTTTTTTTTTTCTTTAGGTTTTTGCCTAGGGCAGGTGTGCTCACCAGAGAGAGACAGTGAGAAGGAAGGTAAGAAATTCCCTTTGGGAGGACGGTCACATCACAATCTCTTCTCCTACCATTCCCCTCCTGGGACTTGAGCACACACACACACACACACACACACACACACAGATGCCCAGTGTGATTTTCAAGCAGCCAGGTCTGGGATTTGAACTGCAGTTGGCTATATGGGTATCCAGCACCTTAACTACCATGTCACCTACTGGCTCTGTAAATATTCACTTAAAGTGAAGTGAAACAGGACCAGCAGTTGGTGTAATGGCTATGTTGCTGGACTCCCATGTAGTCGACCACGGTTCGAGTCCCGGATCCCATGGCTTAAACCCACGCTGGGCACGTGTGCATGAGTGCCCAAGATCCCGAGAGGAGAATGGAGGACAAGAGATTGCAGCATGGCCATCCCCCCTGGGGGGTGATTTCTGGCTTTCTGTCTCTGTGTCTCTCTGTCTTTCTGGCGAGCTCACACAACCTACAGCAAAACAAAACAAAACAAAAAAAACTCCACAAAACCTCTCAAAAAAAAAAGAAAGAAAAAAAGAAAAGAAAAAAAAAGACTGTACAGAGGACAGGAAATACATATCTCCAAATATTTTTTTACTCAATGTTTGTGCTAATTTCCCTAGTTATTAATATTTCTTTGAGATATTTTCAATGACTATATAATAATGCTTCTTGCATAAAAAACTTAACTTATTGAACTATTTCCCTATTTTTGGCCATTTAGATTACTTCTAATATTTTTGTTAGAATAAAGTTCTAGATATGGGATTACTAGGTCAATGATTAAACTGCTTTTAAAGCTTTCTCCTGTTGTGATTTGCTTTACAGAAAAGTTGTCCTAATTTACATTAACACCAGCAGTGTGTTAGAATTCCTGTAGAGATAATATTTTCTGAATCTGAATAGAGTTACAAAATTTGACAAGTACTAGTATATTTATAGGATCAAAAATTAAAATCATCTAAAAATCATTCCAGACTGTTCTATAAAATTTAGGACATGATTATAAGACATGAGTTTAAGCCACTGGGTCCGGGACTCGAACTGCGGTCAACTACATGGGAGTCCAGCGCCAACTGCTGGTCCTGTACTCTGTACAGTCTTAAGCATATAGGCTTAGAATAAAAATTAAAAAGGAATATGCCAAAATTATGGCTAACTCTAGGTTATAATTTTTAATGCTTTTTTGACACCTTAATGTTTTCACAGTGAACTAGTATTACTTTTATAATTATAAAATAAAATTAATAAAATTTAAAATGGTCTCTGTACTTATAAATCACAAGCTCTTAACACAAAATTTCACTAGATTTCATAGAAAAATCATATTTTTTAAACATTTAGAAAATTATCTATTTTTCATTCTTCCTTCTGCTTATTTTGGGTTTAGTTTATTCTTTATTTTTAGTTCCTTAAGGTGAAAGGTTGGTTATTGATTTGAGTTCTTTCTTCTTTTTAAAAATAGGTATTTAGAGTTATAAATTTTTCATTAAACACTGATTTAGCTGTATTTGTGATATAATGTATACTTTCTCAAAGTGCTTTCTAATTTCATTTATGATTTCTTCTTTGACATATTGGTTATCTAGGAGTGTTTTTTTAAATGTATGCATATTGGTCAATTTCTCAAATTCCTTTCTGATACTTTTTTCCCAGTGTAATTCTATTGTGACTAAAGAAAATACTTTTATGATTTAAATGTACCGAGATTTATTTGTGACTAATAATACAATCTATTCTGGAGACTGTTGCATGTAAATTCAAGAAATATGTGTATGAGGGAGTTTTCACAAAGTTCATGGAAAATGTTTATTATGCAAAATCTATGCCTGGATTTCAAAAAACTTTTGCACACAAAAAAACTCATACTTTGATTCCATTTCTCCACAAACTTTTTAAATTTCCCTCATATTTTGCTGTTGATTGGAATGTCCAATAGAAGTCTATTAGGCCTACTTTATAGTATTGGTCAAGTTGTCTATTTCTATGTGAATCTGCTGCTTTTCTATGTCAGAAGAGTGTGTTGGAGCATCTAACTGTTGTTGAGTCATCTATTTCTCTTTAGTTTCATCAGTTTTTGTTTTATGTACATTGGGGTTCTATTATCAAGAATACATGTTTATATTCCTTGTCTTTCTGATATATAGATCATTTTATCATTATAAAATAACCTTTGTCTTGGTACCAGCATGTGGCATGGTGGTTAAGGCACTGGACTCCCACATAGCCAACTACAGTTGGAATCCTGCACCAGGAGGCTTACTTTCTTACTTTCTCACTTTCTCTCTCTCTGGTGAGTGCATGAGCCCTGTAGCAAATTAAAAATAATGATGATAATATTAAATAAATTTAAATAAATCATTCTTTTAAAAAATAACCTTTGCCTTTAGTAGCAATTTTTGTCTATAATCTATTTCTTCTGGTATCAGTGCAGCTACCCAGCCCTCTCTTGGTTATTGCAAGCACAGTATATTTTTTCCATCCTTTTAATTTCAGTCTATTTGTATCCTAGAATATGAAGTAGGTATTTTGTAGATAGCAAATGACTGAATTATCAATAATCTACTCTGCTGATCTGATTTTTAATTAGAGTGTTTAATCCATTTACACTTAATGTAATTATTGATAAAGCAGGATTTACAGCTGCCATTTTAGGTTTGTTTTTTATGTTTCTTGTCTCTTTTTAGACCTTGATTCCTCCATTATTGCTTTTCTTTATGTAAAATACTATCTGCTGTACCATATTAACCCCCTTGCTGATTTTATAATAATTCTTATAGTTATTTTCTTATTGGTTGTCCTGGACATTAGAATTAACTTCTTAAAATAATCTAGTTTGAATTAATATCAATTTAATTTTAACATCCTACAGAAACTTTATAGCAATATAGCTCCTTTCCAGCTCTCAACCCCTCGTATATGAGAGCAGCCTTAGGATTATATTTTTTGTCTGTTATACTCATGAGCACTGGTTGTATTTCACTTTAATTAATAAACATGTCCTGAATATTTTCTAATTTCTACTTAGGAGGTAAATAAAGACATAAAGAAACCAGTTTAGCTATTTAAGTGGGGACTATGGCAGCTTTATTTCACAAAGAAGTTTTTGAAGGAGGCACCCTTATTCACTGAGTTTTCCCAGTTTTCATTTGGCAGCTCATAAGGTGATTTTTTGTGCGACTGAAAAAATGCAAAACTGTTTCCCACAGTGCTTTAAACAAGCTATAATGCATTTTCAGATACAAAGGGCTATGGGGAAATATCCTGACAAGCTTGAATAAAGGTGGGAATTTCAATTTTTTATGAGATTCTGTAAGCACTGACTTTAAGGCAGCAGCAGTAGGCTCACTCTTGCTGGCTATGAGCACATTGTAATTTCCAAGCTAAAGAGAGGTAAATGAGCATTCCAGGGTGTGCAAAATGAAAAAAAAAAGTGTGTGCAGTTTGTATTTCACAGAAACAATTATTTTTTAAGTTTTATCATAAGGAAATGAGAAAGGCAAATCATCCGGTATTTTTCACACACACAGATTATGGAATGTATAACCCATACCTGAATTGCAATGATGTCTTTGGCCATGGACTGCAATAGGAAGTATAACCAGTAAACTATATGGTCTTCTTAAATATATGTGTCAGCTCAATTAAAAATAGCAAGGTGCTGGTGTCAGGCAGGTCTGAGTCATGGTGCAGTCACTTAACTTCCAGTGTGACTGGGTACCTAATCTCTTAATCATTTAATCTTGCTAAACCTCAGTTTTCTCAACTGAAAGATAGACTGAAATTTGGTGCCTACTTTACAGAGCAGTTGAGATAATGAATCAAACTGACTAGCTATTAGTAACACAGCTTTTCCTAATATTATAGCTATTAATAAAAAAATAACAGCAGCAATTTTGAGCACCTGTTACATGCAAACCACTGTACTTGGGCCTAGAGACAAACAATAGATGGCATATATTGAACCCATTTGATTCAAATGTGCATCAAGATAATTCTTAACATGAAAAGTAATGACATACGGAATGCCTATGCAGATCAAAGCCAATCTCAGAGGAATTTTTAGGGGAATTGGAGGCAATAGGATTAAAGTAGACATAGAATTGGAGTTGGAATGTGCATGCTTACCAATTTTCAACAAGTGCAAAGAAAATAGCTCAGGTTTTTTGTTTGTTTTTGTGGAGCTCCATGCTACTTCTATTTTTTTTCTAACATATTGAAAAACTATTAGTAGATCTTCAAGTTCAACATAGATTACCATCTTTTTTTTTTTTTTTTTTTTTTGGAGAGGTTTTTGCTATAGGGCGCGTGCGCTCGCCAGACAGACAGAGAGACAGAGAGACAGAAAGCGAGAAATCACCCCCCAGGGGGGATGGTCACACCGCAATCCCTTCTCCTCCATTCTCCTCTCGGGATCTTGGGCACGCACGCACACGCGCCCGGCGTGAGTTGTAAGCCACCGGGTCCGAGACGCGAACCGCGGTCGACTACGTGGGAGTCCAGCGACCTAGCCATTACGCTAACTGCTGGTTCCCCCCAGATTACCATCTTTTTAAAATTATTATTATCATCATTATTATTGCCAGAGGGCACATGCACTCACCAGAGAAGAGTGGGAGAGAGAGAGAGAGAGAAAGACTATGCCATGGGACATAGTTACATTGTGATCCTTTTTCTTTCATTTTCCATCCCGTCAGTATTTGGGGCATGCACACACGAGTGTCCAGCATGTTTTTCAAGCCTTCAGGACCAGAATTTGAACCACAGTTGGCAGTGTGGAATCCATGTCCCTTAACCATTGTGCTAAAACTCCAGCTTAGATTACCTTCATTGTTCACAGCGGATACTTCTTTAAAATTACATATTAAAAATCATAAAGTAAATCATATTTGATATAGTTCTGAATGAGCTTTGTGTTTTCCACATTTTGCTCATTTCACTCCCTGTTTCCGATATTTCCCTATCTTCTGTCAACTGGAATCCTATCCATTATTTTAGAATCAGCACTAACACCACTTCTCTGAAACTTCTTCAAGGTCATCCCAGTTCTCAGCTTTTTCTTATTCACGTGAATTACTGTAAGACCTGCATTTAATTATAAAGACACCCAACAAGTAGCTGTTGCTCACGTACAAGGAGCCAGATAGTGAAACTGCTGCTGGGGATGCAAAGATGAACAAGCTGCAGCCCCTGCCCACTAGTACAGAACAGAGAATCCAGCCGCAGGAGACAGAGATACTCAGAGAATCATCATTCCAAAGAATATTTTTACAAATGATGGGTATATTTATGAGGAGATACTTCATCAGGAGGAAAACTAATTGTTCATTAGTTTGTCTTTTTGGTAAATCTGGGTGTTTATTTAAAGTATAATGCTTAACTAGGTTTTAATTTTTTTTTTTTTTTTTTTACAGATAGAAAAGTGGTCACTTAAAAGGTATTTGTTTTCTGAATCCACATATAGAGAAACAATTCGCCTTTATAGGAAGACTTCTCTTCATCACAAGAAAGCATTCTAATATGCATTTTTATTACCAAAGGTAAGGCCAAAATGTGACTCTAGAAAAGGGATAATAAATAGCTAAATTACTTTACTTACACTATGTAAACATCTGACTCTCTGGTGGAAAGAGTTACATCTTGTATCAATTAGCTTTTACAACAATAATGGCATATAACAAACCACCTCAGAACTCAGTGAAAACCTTGTTTTATTCTTACAGACCTGTGAGTCAGCTGGGCTGGTTTTGCTTCACATTGCAGGACTGCAGCTCTTGGTGTTTCACCCTCCTTGGTCCCAGCTGACTCTTTGGGATACTTTCTTCTCATAGTGAGGGCAAAGGCAGACCAAGGAGCAAGCCTCACCACATGTTACTTTTTCATACCCATCTGCTGACTTACTAGAAGATAAAACACATGACTGTAACCAAAGTAGAGAGGCTGGGAAGACCCCTCTGCTTTTAGTGGAAGGGAATGAAAACCTAGGAGGCAAAGGGTGTCGATATAGACAGGGATAAGGAATTGGATACAATAGGTCAATCCATCAGATTCCATCAAGATACTGATTGAAATGTGTTTGAAACTGAGGGAGTGATTTAAGGTTTGCATTTCTCATTTTTAAAAAACTGTTTCTTTTGGGACCAGCAGTTAGCGTAATGGCTATGCTGCTGGACTCCCATGTAGTCAACAGTGGTTTGAGTCCCGGACACGATGGCTTAAACTCACATCAGGCATGTGTGCGTGCATGCCCAAAATCCCGAGAGGAGAATGGAGAAAGGATTGCGGCGTGGCCACCCCCCTTGGAGGGTGATTTCTTGCTTTCTGTCTCTCTGTCTCTCTCTGTCTTTCTGGAGAGCTGTTTCTTTTCAAATCAGTTTATTTACTTACAATTTTTCAATTCATGGTATAGAGGATGCATATGTGTATGTACTTACAATTTTTAAATTCATGTTATAGAGGATGCATGTGTGTATGTACATAATGAGACAGAGAGAGTGAGAGAGAGAGAGCCATCCTTGATAGGATTTAGCCATGCTGCAGTCCCTTTTCCCCAACCCTCCAACTCATCAAGATCTTAGACACACATGTGTACCCAGCATATTTCAGGGTGACTGGAGCTGGGAATCCAAACCTGCAATTGGGTGTGTGGGTCTAGCACTATGGCCCAGCATGCTATGGACCATACCACCTAAGCTGGACCTGTGTTTCCTATTGACGGGTCAAAGAAAGAAGAGATTTGAGAGATGTAGGAAAGATACACTTATGGCAGAAAGTAAGCGGTCTTCTCACAATGTCAAGAGTTGGCTGTGGCCATTTTGTTATACTCAAGATCCTTAGAGTTTGTTAGACATTTCATCAAATATTAGATGAGTTTTGGGGAGTTATGAGAGGCTCATAAGCAAATCAAAGTCAGGGACATTGGATATTCAAGCTATTTTTGAAACAATTATAGTATTCATCTTCAATAAGATGCCTGGCTAAAAAGACAATCAGCAAGAGACCAGCAGTTGGTATAATGGCTATGTCGCTGGACTCCCATGTATTCGACTGCAGTTTGAGTCCTGGACCCGGTGGCTTAAACTCACACCGGGCACATGTGCATGCATGCCCAAGATCCCAAGAGGAGAATGGAGGAGAAAGGACTGCGGTGTGGCCATCCCCCCGGGGGGTGATTTCTCACTTCTTGTCTCTGTCTCTGTTTCTGTCCTTCTGGCAAATGCACATGCCCTATAGCAAAAACCTCTCAAAAAATAAATAAATAAAGACAATCAAAAAGATGGGTGGATTGTGGGACACAGTTTTCCTCTAGAATTGTTAGAAATATTTCAGGTGGGAGACATTAGAGAGCACTGAAATTTCTGCTAACATGTGCAAGTAGGATCTGTGCATTGAGATAACACAGTTGAATAACGTTTACTCTCGAAATTGGTGAAGAAGGGCATAATTGGGGCTTGCTTAATTCGAGCAGCTTTACCAGTGCTATTATTAATTACAATGTGTCTGTTTTAGATTAGACTAAAATTTAGTCACTTCCTGAACCTTTGAGCCCAAACTCATTTGGGTACAATAATAGCATTTCCCTGAAGCTTATATCACATACCTCAAAGTCACTTGTATCTTTTATCATTTACTTAGTCTTTAAAATATGGAACCTAAACTGTACATAAGATAGTTATATAAGACTGAGTTTCTAATTTCAAATTATTAGTCCAATAACAGTGTAAGTCAAAAGATGCTAAGTACCGGCAAAGCCTGTGACTGTGTTGAAGAGAAAGAGGCATTCTTCAGTGAAAATGTTGACCTGTAAAAGTATAAAACAACTCTGATCATAGAAATAGATCCCTTAATGTTTTAAAACAAATTACATCCGGAAGAAGCTAGCTCAGAATGTTAAGTAAAAAGCCAAGCATATATCATCTAAAGTTAGACTCCATCATGGGACTCTCACTTAGCACTATAACACAAACACCAAAGCAATTAAATGTACATATTCACTTATACAATCATTTAAAAACTAATTATGTAGCTCTTGCTATGTGGCAGATACATACAAAGGCCATAGGAGTCAACAAGGTAGACAAGAGCCCTTGTTTCCTTCCAACTGGTTGAGGAAAGAGACATATGAGTTCAAAGCATACAAATAAAATTAATAGATTTAAGGAGGAAAAAAGTCATTGCTGTATTGAAATTAAAGTGCTATGATGGAGTATGAGGCAGAGAGCTACTTTCTGCTGGGTTTTCTCGATACTTATCTCAGGAGATTCCTTTGAATTGTGACCTCAGTGGAGATAACTTTGTGAAGATTAGTTGGGGCAGAAGCACTACGGACAGGAAATAGCAGCTGCAAAAGCTTTTAAGAGGGTATGATGTGGTCAATAACAAATATTAGCCCTTAGCTCTTAGTATGTCTTTTCTTCTACTTTTCACTTATTTTAATAAAATCACATAAGAATGGAGAGAGTTAATGACTCCATTAGCCTAAGACTCACTGTATTGATCGATATTTGTAGATTTGCAGTAGATTTTTATAAACATGAGAAAAAGATTGTGTCTGACATTTTGGAAATGCAATACAGTTTTTGTTTGTTTATGCTTTTGTTTTTTTAATTATACATTTCATTCATTTATATAATATTTATTAAATGTTTATTATAAGCAACCAAAATTTGTATGTATGTTGCCTTTAAAAGAAGAAGAATTTTATAATTAGCACGTATTTTATTTTATTTTATTTTATAGTACATGAATATATTGTTTAAAATCAGGATCATTAATATACTCATCATCTGAAACCATTTTTTTAATGAATGAAACCATAGAATGAAGTATCAACTTTGAAAAAATTAGGGAATTTGTTCAACAATTCCTTCCGATCTACCCTTTTTCTTCACAGTTCTTCATTCACACTTGGGCTGCTCAAAATGACCTTCTCATTCAGGAAAAACAGCCCCAATAGCAGCCATCCCTCCTTCACTTCCTTTCTCTATACTTAGACTTCAGAGCAACTTCCTTGAAGAGCCCCAGGGTTGGAAGAAAGAAGGTAGGCAGAGGCAGGTAAAGAAATTATTTGGAAATGTCAACTTACCCAAGTGGTAAAGATAAATACCAAATGTCCTTTTCCTCTAGCTCTCCCAAGACTATAGGCCACTAAAAGAACTTCAATCAGAAGAATTCATCTTCCTTTAAAAAATGGGAAACTCCCTCCAACGAGAGAGGAATTTCTTACCCTAGTCATGCTGATAAGCACTGAAAGGTCTGCTCTACGAAACCACAAAGCAGACACTATATCTCTAGATAATTTACTTAAAATCATTTTTATATCTTAGCATGGCATTTTATGCAAAGTAGGTATCCTAAAAATATTTACTAAACTAATGAATGAGTGATTGGGTAAGTTAATAATTCCACAGGTGAAGAACATAGGACAGTATTAAATAATTTCAATGTTTTCATTGTCCAAGCTTTATTCTTTGCAACCCGAAGGTATGGCATGCTAATTTCTGTCTTATTCCAAATTTCCTGGCTCCATCTTACTCTGTTTAGGGCCAACTCCACTAAGCTAAAACAGGAGGTTTAAACTATTAAAACATGTTAAAATAAAATTCATCACACTTTAAAGAAGACAATGCTTCCTCCAGCAGGCAAACATTTTAAGAATGTTAATTGGAACAAATTTTATATTGTAATCTTTCATCACATTGTAAAATAATCCCTAGCCAACTGCAGGGATTCTGTTACTGAGAAAGTATTCGTTAGTGGCAAAATGTAGGTGCAGGGAGGATATTGGTTGTCTTCTTTTGCTTAAGAGAATTGACTTGCATATGTAAATATCCTGTAAAAATGTCAAGGACACTTAAAAGCTCAGTTATTTCCATACTAAAGTTGGCAAAATGGTAGTCTAAGGAATTCATCTATTTATAGTCTAGCACTCTCATTGGGTATGTAAAGAGAACACATAACCCTAACATGTGAAATCCTAATACATTTTGACGGCTTTGTATCACAACATGTCCTCTGATTGCTCTTCATTTAAATTAGAAATCTAAAGTCAGTTTGCTCTAGTTCTTGAGGACAGATTGTTCAGTTTTCAGAAATTTTGTGAACCAGTGTAAAAACAATCTCTATTGTAAGTAAAATGATGAATATTTATAATTAATTTTTAATACCATCCTGATTTATCATCAGTGAAGGTTTTAACAATCGCACTGTTCCTTCAAACGACAGACATAGTACCAGTGTTGGAGTCCTCATCACCAGCCAGTTGGCACATGGCCCGGTGCTAATATCCTATTTGAGTATTTCTTTTCTTTTCTTTTCTTTTTTTTTTTTTTTTTTTTTGGAGAGGTTTTTGCTATAGGGCACGTGCGCTAGCCAGACAGACAGAGAGAGACAGAGAGACAGAAATCTCCTCCATTCTCCTCTCGGGATCTTTGGGCACACACGCACACGTGCCTGGCATAAGCTTTAAGCCATCGGGTCAGGGACTCGAACTGCGATCAACTACATAGGAGTCCAGCGACATAGCCATTATGCTAACTGCTGGTCCCTGAGTATTTGTTTTCTGAGTGCCACTCCTGACACCACCGGCTTCCCTGGGAAGCAGACTATGAGACTTTCTATACATTAAATAGGGAGTGGTCTTAAAATCAGTACCTGTGGGGTCAGACAGTGGCACGGTGGTAAAATACAACACTCTGCAAGGCTGACCCACAAGGGAAGATTCTGGGTTCGTGTCTGGAGACGTTCCTGAGTACATCGGGTATGCACTTGTCCACGATCCAGGTTAGCTGAGGCTAGGGGACCACAGTGTTAGGACTCTGTGGAAATGCTGTCTCTCTATTGCTCTGTCTCTCTGCCTACCCTGCCTCCCCGCCTTTCTTCTTCTTCTTTTGCTCATGGAAGAAATAAATAAATCTAATAGATAGATACCTGTGAAAAGGAATGAAAGGAAGAAAAATTGGGCAGAGGAAAAAGTTGAACTTTGCTGTAATGTAAAGGAAGGGTTCAGCCAACCCCATGGAAAGGTTTGGAACTCAGGTGGCCCTTCAGAGTTGTCCCGAGTGGGGCGCGGCATCCAGACTTTTATACTCCTGCATGACCTTCTTTGCAAACAGGAAGGAGTGGCCACTTGTGCAATTTTTCTTGGAATAGAGCCATCTCGAATGAGGGGTGATGGGTGAAAACTTTTGGTAAGACTCTGGAAATTTCATTTCTAAAGAGGGATCTGGGCAAAAAGTACAGCACCTATGGCAATGCCTACTATGGAACCAGACAGTAATCTAGGGGCAAAGGATACAGACAATAAACAAATCAAACTACATGTCGGAAGTGCTGAAAGCTATAAGGAGGAATAAAGTAGGGTTATCCAACTCCAGCCACAAAACATTTTCCATATTCTTCAAACCCACCACACGTGTCCCTATTCCAGGGTCTCTGCTGTCTACCACTTAAGGCCTCACTCCCTTCAGGTACTGGCCCAACTGTTCTTTGTCTATAAAGCATCATATGACCATTCTGTTGTAAACTGCAATATCCCCTAACACGTACCATCCTAGCTTTTCCCGTGTCCATTTTATTCCTATGTTCACTCCCTCACCTGTCTCTGTTCTCTGGAGGAATCTCTACTCTACTCCCTGGCTATTGCTCTTCTGGAGCTTAGGAGTTGGTGAAAGACTTCTTTTACATTCCTTTTATTTTGCTAAAATAAATCAAACATGGCTTTTTTTTTTAAGAGAGAAAGAATTTTGCTATAGAGAGTGTACACTCATCAGAAAGATATAAAGAGACAGAGAGACAGAAAGCAAGAAATCACCCTTCGGGGGTTAGGGGGGTGGCCACTCCGGAATACCTTCTCCTCCATTCTCCTCTTGGGAGTTTGGGCACGCACGCACACACAGCCAGCCTGAGTTTGAAGCCACCAGGTCTGGGACTCTAACCACAGCTGAGCATGTGGAAGTCCAGTGACATAACCATTATGCCATCTGTCGGTCCCAAAATATGGTAATATTAAGGAAGGAGAGTAGTTACTTTGCTCAGTTTCCTTGTCCCCCTCCACTCTTACTCCCACCCTCACGTTGAATGATGTAGTGATTTTTTCAGCACTGGAAGTCAACTGGGGGAGAAACAATAGGAAACTCTGATTAAAGCAACAGATCAGAAGAAAATGATTAAAACTTATTGCAGAACAATGTGCACACACATGATGGTTTCCTATGAGGCAATTTTGCTTCCCTCTTCTGTGGGAATGGGCTTTCCTTAGCAAAATCCTCCCCCAGGCAGGTCAAGCCCTCTTTCTGATTGTTCCTTAACTAATGCAGGTGTTTGCTTAGTAGTTGCCCTGTCTGTCTCTCCGACTAGATTCAAATGCTTTCATACTTGAAAAGGATCTCGTTAAAACCACCCGGGTTTTTCCCAATGGATTAGTGTATTTGGATTAGTAGCACAGGCTCAGGCTCTGGAACGTGGGGTGAGGGAGAAGTTTAAGCAAACTTCTTATAGTTTGTCTTTCTGTACATATTCAAAACAAACTGGCCATGTTATGGAGATATATTTCAGACCTGGAGAAAAGATAAATGCCATCCGTTCCACATTGTGCAGTAAACACATGACAACAATTCCTCAGACAAAAAATAGGCATTTCCACAATGTGACCTATAGGCATGGTCATTTACAAAAATTAAACATTTGATGTCTTTCCTACCACAGCTATTTTTCCTAGCATTTTCCTTTCCTCTTCTTTTTCATGGTCGACCCTCTATCCCACCTCGGCTCTTTCTAACCCAATACCTAACCCAATACCATCCAAGCTTCAGTCCATACATTGGAGTGTTTCTGCTGAGAGATGCATATCCCACCAGATGACACGAGTTTGCCACTGGAGTTCCTGAAGCTGAGATACCCAAATGGTTTTATAATTCCTCATTTTAATTTTCAGCATGCTTGCCTAGTCTATCTCATTTCATCCATCATCAAAATATTTTTGAAAGTCGTCTCCAAAACATGGAAAAGTGAAGTTTAAGTAAAGGGATCCAAACCAAGATAAGAATTACTTTTGCATTCTAAGAAAAAAGGGTTTTCAAAACAAATATTAACTGAAGTAAGAAGATTAATATGCCTTTAAAAATCTGCCTTTTCTGTAAGAATAGGCTTAATAAAAAGTTTTCTGAGTAAATGTTTGTTGTGTGTGTGTATGTGCCAGACATTGTTCTCAGCACTTAAGGTATCTCAGCAAACAAAATGAAATTCTCAACACTGTGAGAGCTTATATTTCAGATAAGAATGCTGATAACAACACAAACATAACAAAGAAATAAATTATGTAGCTTGTTAGAAGTTTCCATATCATATGGGGAGATTTCCCACATGACATGGAAATAAGAAGAATAAGAAAGGCAAGAAGGATTAGGATTAGGAGAGCTGGAGGTATTGGATGCAATATAATGCAGGATGACCAGGGCAGGCTTTATTAAAACAGCGACATTTGCATAATGACTAAAAGAGCTTCTCAGGCTGAAGTAACAACCAGTGCAAAGGTCCTGAGGTAGGAGTTAGCATGGCATACTTGAGGAACAACAAAAAGACCGGTGTGGCTGGAATGAGTGAATTAGGTAGGGAGAAGAGTGATCAGACAGGTGTTTAGGGTCAGAACACACAGGGCCTAGTAGAACAGTGAGAGGACTTTGACCTTTGCTGTGACTAAACCAGAGAGCTATTAGAAGATTCTGAGCAAAGAAGTAACTTGATCAGATTTAGGTTTAAAGGGATCTCTTTGGCTTCTGTGCTGAGGAGAGATGATGGGAGGGACAAGGACGGAAACAGAGAGGTTAGAAAGCTGCTAATGGTGGCGCACACCAAGGCAGTAGCAGAGTGGTACTGAGGGATAGCTACATTCTAGATACAGGATCAAGGCAGAGTAAGAAATTGCCTGATGAACTGATACAGGGAGTGAGAAAAAGATCATTGTCAAGGACGTTGCCTAGATCATGACCTGAGCCCTGGGACAATGGTGTTTATATAACTGAGACGGGATGACTGCCATGGGATCATGTGTGGGAGCTAAATCAGGAGCTCAGATTTGAGACCATGTTCAATTTGAGACAACCAAATGAAGGTGTTAAAAAGGGAGCGATGTATAAGCCCAGAGTTCAGGAGAGAAGCCTGGGAAGAGACCCTTCAGCATTTAAGGAGTGTTGACAGTTATACAATTAGATGAAATCACCAAGGAAGTAAACACAGATAGAGAAGAGAGGACCAAGAAACGAGCCCTGGGAATCTCCAACATTAGGAGATGGGGTAGAAGAGGAGAATCCAGCAAGTTGGACTGAGAAGATGTGCCTAGGAAGGTAGGCGGAAAGCCAGGGGTGTGCTGTTCCAGAAACCAAAATAATAAAGGTCACGTAAAATGAGGTGTAAGAGTTGACCAGTAGGTCTAGCCATATGGAGGTCATTAATGATCTTGACAGGGACAATTTCAGTGAAGTAGGAAAGGAAAGCAAAAACCTCATGGGAGAGGATCCAGAAGGTAGTGGAAGGAAACGAATCAGAAAAGGCAAGTAGAGGGAACCAGCAGTTAGCGTAATGGCTATGTCGCTGGACTCCCACGTAGTCGACCGCGGTTCGCGTCTCGGACCCGGTGGCTTACAACTCACGCCGGGCGCGTGTGCGTGCGTGCCCAAGATCCCGAGAGGAGAATGGAGGAGAAGGGATTGCGGCGTGACCATCCCCCCTGGGGGGTGATTTCTCGCTTTCTGTCTCTATGTCTCTCTCTGTCTGTCTGGCGAGCGCACGCGCCCTATAGCGGAAAACCTCTCCAAAAAAAAAAAAAGGCAAGTAGAGACATCACTTTCAACAAACTTTTCTTCAAAAGATCCAAAGAAATACAGTGATTGATGGTGAGAAAAGACAGGAGAGTAACAGCATATTCGTGTATTATGGAAAAGATCCAGTAGAGAATGAACATTTGGGCGGTATAGGAGAGAGAGTGGATAATTGCTGTGCAGTTCCCTTGAGAAAGTGAGAAGGGATGGGACCTAGTGCCCAGGTGGAGGGCTGTATTTAATGAAGAGCATGGAGACCTCACCTATGACAACAGGTAGGCTATCAGCAGGTGAGGGCAGAAGTAATGAATGCAGAGATGTGAAAGTTCTCTTCTAATTGCTTCATTGTTCACAGTGAAGTCGCATGCAACACCATACACTGGGGGGAAGAAGATTTTAGATGGTTGAGGATAGAGAAGAGGGTATTAGTGAGTGGGTAAGTGGATGCACTAAAGTATAGAATGATTAGTGAGAAAACCAAGGGTCCACTTGAGTGTATGCTTAGAAATTTAAAGTGAGACAAATCAGCATGGTTTTGTGTTTTCCTTCTGACATGATCAGCTTGGTTTGAGTCCTGGACCTGGCAACTTAAAACTCATGCTGGGCGCGTGTGCGTGCATGCCCAAAATCCCAAGAGGAGGATGGAGGAGAAGGGATTACAGTGTGGCCATCCCCCTGGGGGGGTGATTTCTTGCTTTCTGTCTCTCTGTCTCTCCAGCGAGTGCACTCACCCTATAGCAAAAATCTCTCTTAAAAAGAAAAATAGAATTTTGGAAAAGTATTTGAAGACATAATGAAATTAAAGCATGCTAATGGGGTGGGAATGAAATCCAAGAGAGGTAATTTTATGTGCAATACCAATCCCATTATCTTAAAGCCTATCTTTATGCACAGAGGAAAAAAACTATAAAGAAATAAAACAAAGTGTCAATGGAGTTTATATATGGTGAAGCTATTTTTGTTTCTTTTATTGTTTGTCTTTTTCTAAATTTCCTACCCAGAAAAACGGGAAAAGTTATATTAACAAAAACGAATTATTTCTACTGCACTAAATTTCCTATGAATGCTTCTTAAAACTATAATCACAGCTCACAAACTTCTCATTGTCTTCTATGTGATCGTTTACTTAGGTTATATAAAACATGACACAATTTTGTGGTTAAATTTAAAATTTTCTTTTATCTTTGTCCCAACCCGGGAACAGTCGAACAGGTTTCCTGAGGGAAGGAGAGAGAGATGGGACGAACAACCCAGTGTTACAACACGGAGATGATGCAGTGTTACAACTCTTCAGGGTTGTCCGTTTATTGTGGGCAGCACGGAGACGACACAGTGTTACAACTCTTCAGGGTTGTCCGGAAACAACGCAGTGTCACAGCTCTTCAGGGTCGTCCGGAGACAATGCAGTGTTACAGGTCTTCAGGGTCTTCAGGGTCGTCTGGCGATTGTGGGCCAGGAATCGTGGTTATATACATGTTGATGGGCAGTGATTGGTTGAATGAAGGATTGTAAAAGGTGGGTTATGATTGGTTGCTTTTGTGGACCAATCATGAGCTGCCGGATATGCAAATCTGAGGGATTCTAAGCTCACAATTTGCTATGGGAAGTGGCCAATCAGCATATGGTTTTGAAGGTGAGGTTTTGAAGGAGAGCCAATTGTGGCCTTTATGGGAAGTGGCCAATCAGAGTATGGTTTTGAAGGTAAGGTTTTGAAGGGGAGCCAATCATGGCCTTTGTCACTGTGTAATGTTTGCTCTCTGAGAAACTGGCGATATTCACTGGTGCGCAGCCTACCACATATCTTCAGAGATTTTTTTTTTTTTACAGCAGATTTGCAGTAGCTGAAATGCTATATTCTTTTTTTTTTTTTTTCAGTCCCAAAATTCTCAAAAAAGGATATTTTAATTTGGAATACTTTTGTTTCTAGAGAAGTCAAATACCTTTTTGAGACGACAAGGGAAAACAATAGTTACATTTCTTTTTTCTTTTTTTTAAGGAATTTTTTTATTTAACTTTATTTATATATTTTAATTTGAGGAGAGAGGGACACAGTAAGAGAAGGCAAAAGAGAGAGAAAACGAGAAAGCAAGCCGCCAGGTCTTGGACTTGAACTGTGGTCAGCCATGTGGAAATTCATCCTCAACCACGCCACTTGCTGGTCCCAATAGTTATGCTTCTGAAGCTTAAGCATCTTGGTCTGGCTTGGGAAAGTCAGAATGGCTATAACCTAGGTTGTTTTCGTATAGGTTGCTGCCAGGACAAAGCTCTTACTGTGGGGACTTTGTCCCCTGGTGAAGCACATTGAAGTGAGGCATGTTCACTTTAAATTTGTGATAAAGTTTGATTCAAACAGATAAATGCAGATAAATGCACACACATACTCTTCTCTCTCTCAAATATATTTGTGTTGGTGAACTTAGGTACTGTTTTATGTTGTTTCACATTTCCTTCCAACTTTTCCCAAGAAAGTTTTTCCTGATCTATTAAGGGAAACTGGTGGAGCAGGGAGGAGGATAAAAGACCTTCTCTTGACTCTCAGTAGATTTCTATCAGTCCTTGTCTCTAACACCCTCTGAACACTCCCATTGACCATAGAGGAATAGATGAGGGAAGCTATTACAGGAAAAGATTTAAGACCAAATCGTATACATTTGATTGGAAACAAACAGGAATTATGAACACATTACTCCTCATCCTGACCCAGTCTGAGGATGAATCTCATTTACCATTTTTTAAAAGAATTATTTATTTAATTTTTATTTATTATTATGACTTTTTTTTTAATTTGCTATAGGGTACCTGTGCTCACCAAAGAGAGAGAGAGAGAGAGAGATGAGAAAGCAAGTGGCCAGGTCTGGTATTTGAAACATGGTCAATCATGTGGGAGTACAGTGCCTTAACCACCATGCCACGTTCTGGCCCCCTTTCCATTTACTATTTTAAAGACTGATTTATTTTTAATATGTAAGGTTAAAAAGGAAAACTTTTATTTTCATTTTAAAGCAATTTTCAATACAGTTGCTAAGAGAAAACTAAAAAGAAAATATGATTGAACTTTAACCATTGAAAACTTGCATGTCTAATCTTCTCTGCAGAAAAGTCTCTGGAGTAATTTTGAGAGGAAAATGAAGCATTTCTTAAAAGCTGAAAAATACCAGTTTTGCTTATAAAATTGTATAAGTCATGAAGGTCTAGAATCGTATTGCTATTTCCCTGATAATTGACTCCTTCAAATCTTTGATGCCCTAGTCTGAAAACCTGGTCCCTACAGCCTACCCAGGGCAGGGAGTAGGGATTCTCGAACATAAGCAATTGCCCGTATCTCATTTTGCTATTGCCTCTATCCCTAACCACAAAGCCAAAGTAAGTGACAAAGAAAACTTTCATTCATATAATATGTGTACATCAGAAATTCAATTCAAAAATGTAACATTTGAAGTTCTAGACAACTTACAGCCCTTCTCATAGTACTAGATTTCATTCATTTTGATGGTTGTGTAACTGACCTGAAAGATTAGAGGAATCCTGAGAGTAATCTAGAACCCATTCTTACAGACTAAGAAGGCACACGACTCACCCAAAGTCATGTAGCTGAACAGGAACGCTTAAATGAAGATCTCAAAATTAGATTCTCTCATGTGCATATATCTGTAGTAGAGATTCTTTCTTTCTCTCTCTCACACACACATATACCCCCTCAAACATCTTTGAATACTTCTATATTAAAGGTTTTAAAAAAAATTAAAAACTTGGCTATAGTTAATGGCTTAATATTTGCTTACTATAAACTAGAGTTCTACTTACTTTAATATGAAATTTCAACTGCATGAGTTCGGATACCTTGTATCCTGAACCATCAATATGTATTTCAAAATTGTATGTTAAATAAAAAAACTTGAACACTAACTCTGAATTTTCCCATTTTCCCCATCATATATACCTGTTGATTCTAAACAGAGTAAGAAGTTAGTTGTGTGATCCCCACATGCCAAGAACCTCTGGCCTGCATGATCTTTATTTCTTAAATTTAAACATATTCTTAAATTTAAACCTATTTCTTAAATTTAAAAAAAGCCATGAATTATATAAAGGAGTTGTTGATGTTAAAACTGAAATAAGCACCAGTAATAATAACGAATCCTTACCAAGTGATTACTATGTTCCAGACATCACGCCTAGCATTTTACTCCATTACTTGATTTAATACTTCCAATGTCCCACAGGAACATCTACTGTTACAAGGCTCATTTTACAGATAGGAGACCTGAACACCGAAGAAAATTATAAAATTTACTAGGATAACAAGCAAGCAAGCAGCAGAACTGAGATTGGAACCAGGCAGTCTCAACCACTCCATCAACCAGATAGCATACAACAGTTAGTAGCAAATTAGAAAAGTGTGTTTGTGTATGAATTCAGTTCTCGATAAAATGATTTGTGTATTTAACTGGTGGTTGACGTGATTAGCACCTTAGAAGCTCTGGAAATGTTGCTCGTCAAGCATGGAAAAGTAAAATACTTGTGCTTGTTCCTCTGCTTCTGAGACTAATGTTTAAAATTCCACGACTATGCTAAGATAGTAACAGCAAGAAAAATTAATTGCATAAACAAACCATTAGGTTAAGAATCTACACAAGCGTGACCTACCAATTTTCCAAACTGATGGCAGAAATTAGTGGGTTGACGGACTTTAAACATTGCCTGAAAACAACCCTGCGTGCTCTTGTAAATCATTGTTGCACTCATTACTCATTACAGGGTGTACTTCTCATTATCATGCCACATGTAAAGTCTTGACAAGATTTGCCTGACATCCAAACCGACTCTTACAACTCAAGTAGCACGAGTCTGTGGCGTGTCAGCCCGCTGCAGGTGTTTCTCTATCACAATGAATAATTACATCAAACAAAGACAAGAGATATTCTAAAGCTGACAAAACCGCACATCTGAAATCTGTATTTTCTACCTCTTGGGAAATTAAAATCTACAAGTAGAGGGGCTTCAGTGCCCATGTCTTGGGGCCATTCCAGGATTATAAAGAAACAGCTTTGCTTTACAAGCTTAAAGATGGCAATAATACAGGAAATTAAATTGTATTTATAGACTGGACAGCAGCATGCCAGCATGCTTTCTTAGCTCTCTGAATCTCCCAACAAAATAAAAACACTGGCAATCAAATGGGTGAGCAAGAAATGACAAGTGTTTTGACAGCTCTAGAATACTTTGAGGTATTTTTAGCATATTTCTGAGTCGTATTAGCTTAACCTGTAATAGAATATAAATGAGCCCATATGGCACAGATGTAATTATGTTCCATGCGAGAAATCCCTGTGGTAGGTTGAGGAGGGGCCTGGGGGAGAAGACTATACCAGCCCCTACCTCCCTCCTCACCCTCTCCCCCTCACCACATGTGCCTTCTGGAGGGCATGATTCACACATCATTTGCATTGAGAAGAATACGAAGAAATACAATGCTAACAACACAGTACTGAAAAGGGCAAGCAAAAGATTGGGGCTCCCTAGGGGTGCTGCTCTCTGTGACTGACATCACGTTAGGAGTAGAGGCAGCTTCCCCTCGGGATCACATTTGATGAAGCGATCTTTGATTATGTGGGCACAGCAATCAAAAGGCATAATTATTATTACGGCAAGAGAATGGGCAACACATCTCTGGGGAAAGCCTCTGTCACACACACTTTGCTGGCGCACACTGGAAGCGAATGTTCTCCCAAGGATCATTTTCATTCCAACCTGATATTTAGCTGAAGCTTCTTTGACTACCAGTCATGAAACATTAAATATAGATTAGAGCCAGAGAGATGTTGAAAGTTGAAATTCACCGGAGGTGCACGCTCGTGTCCTTGAGAAACAACCTCGAATGCTGTCCAGATGTTGCAGCAGCAAGGCAGAATGGTCCCAAGCTGCAAGGAGGCCACAACAGAGGAGAGACTAGATGTCTAGCATTCCACCAGCCTTCTGTTTGGTTTATTTGTACTACATTAATTTAGCAGGGGTTCCTAACAGGCTGTTCGTGGTAGATGTTGCAAAGTGTTCGCTATCCCGAAAGAATGAAGAAATGCTTTTGTGCCAGGAAAGGGAGTAATTCAAAGCACGTAATTGATTTTCTACAGTTTCAAGCTGTGATAAGACTAAGGTCTAGCAACAGAAACATATGTTAGCAGTTTTGTCTGTGTTTCTGAATGAATCCAAATAAAAGTGGGGAGGAGGGCGGGACAGCACCTCCAGAACTAGTAGATGGTTAACTCACTTTGAACATCTCACTAGATATTAACAGATACTTGCAGTGGAATTTGGAATACATTGGCCTGCTTTGAAACCGTTTGCAGAAGGCAGCTGTGCTGCAGAAAGTAAAATTCAGCCCCCAGGAATGTGATGGGAACACCCCTTCCATTTCCTTAATGAATTGTGAGTGCCGTACATACAGTGGAGAATTTCCCAACTCCCCCATTTCACCCATTTTTGCAGAACATGAATCAGAAGGCGGCTCTTCTGGCATGTAGGAAGCGCGTAACGTGCTGTATCCAGGGGAGTATTGCTCACTAGCAATCGCGGTAAACCAGATAGTCAGTCACCCTAGAGGCAGCTGACAAGTTGTTCTCCCTGCTCGTGGGAAATGGAGCTGGAAGAGATGAGGAGATGAGCAGTAGGTAGGAAAGGAAGTGAGACCTAGGAAGTCCTTGCCAGTGAGAGCTGACAAGTGCTGGCTTGAATGAACAAAGGATTTTTCGTTCCCGCAGACCTTTAGAAATAGGAGGTACTGGTTAGTTCCCCAGGTCTTTCTGGAAGCAAAGAGCTGGATTAGATGACATGCTGATCCCCTCCTTTTCAGTTCTAAGATTTTGCCTTTCTATCAAACTAGCTTACAGAATTTCTGAATCTTTCTCCCACCAAAAATGGGGGTGGGGGGGTGGGAAGGCACCAAAAGCCGTTTCTGAAGTTGCAACAGACACTGAGAGTCTCTCGTCATTGTGCTTCAGGGCCCAAGGTGATCATTAACAGTCAGCAAAGCAAGCGCCCTGAGGCAGGAGAGAGCGGGGAGACATCACGGGAGACATCACCGTGGACCCTTACCTTTTAAGCTTTCCTCCCCTCGCTGAATTAGAGGGCCCTTCTGCAATGCCAATTCTGTGTTTATACTGATGGGGGAAATAGATTCGTATGGGATCACCTTGAAGTCACATTAAACAAATACGACTCAGCAAAAAGGGAGAAAAAAAACTGTCTCTGCCAATTTTCATCAATCTTGATTCCACTTTTGTAAGATCCCTGGCAATTGGGCACAGAAATAACCTCAAGAAATATTATTATTCTCCATCAACAGGTAACCGTCCTATAATAGGTTTGAGTTGAGGGGTGGAATGGGAAGTGTGTTACCAGGGAGGTGGCCCTGGGATTGACTCTTAAAGGCCAAGAAGGGATTTTGTTGGGGGGGTGGGGTTGGAGGTGCTGGGTGCCAAGGACATGCCTGCAGTTGGATAGCACATGCTAAAGCACAGGGACTTGGAATTGCAAGTCATCAGGGAACTGCAAAGGGGTGGTAGAGCTAGAAGGGCAGTAGGTGCAAAGGGAGAAAAAAAGGAAGAAGCTAGACGCATATATAGTGGCCATCTTAAGGAGTTTTCTCACCATTGAAGGGTTTTGAGTAGGAGTAGAGAAAGGATTGAGCAGAAATTGTCAAACCAGTTAGATGGTATTACAACAGTTTAGGTCAGAGAGGATGAGTTGCTAAACTACGGGACTAACAGCAGGGATGAAGACTGAAGAATAAACAGGAGAGAAGTTGAGGTGATAAAATCTCCTGATTTAGGGGCCAGCGGGTGGCATGGTGGTTAAGGCGCCAGACACTCCTACATGTCTGACCACGGTTCAAGTCCAGCACCTGGTGGCTTACTTCTCACTCCCCCACACCGCCACCTCCCCCCCCCCCCGTCTCTCTTTGGCCAAATTAAAATAAATGAATGAATAAATAAAATAAAATAAAATAAAATAAAATAATTCTTATTTAAAAAAAAAAGAATTTCCTGAGTTAGTGGCTTTCAGAATGTAGGAAATGGGGGAAAGTAGGAACCTGATTCACAGGTAGAGTGAGCAAAGAGCAAATAATCACCAAGACATTGAAACTTCATTTACAAAGTATCAGATTAAGTAAGTAGTAAGTTTACGTTTCTCTGTTTGATTTTGTTTTGATTTGATTTTGGAAAGCTTTACTTGGAATTTCCAGGTATCCCCTTTAGTGGACAGTAAAGAGAAGGCACAAGAGGAAGGATCGTGAAGAAGACATCTGTAGTGGAAGCTCCACTGTGAACAGTGGGGCACAGGTGATGATCATGAGGGAGAGCCTTGTGGGAGAGTACTATGAAAACAAATAATAAAATTATCATATCTTTAAAATTATTATATCTTTTGATTGAAGAACTTACCTTTGTAGAAATCTATCCTAAGGAAATGATCAACTGTTTAAGCTCTGTGCAAAGAAATGTTAACTGCAGCATAATTAGAATGAAAAAAAAAAAGAAAACTAAATGATCAATAATTGAGACAAGTAAATTTTTGCTCTAGAAGCAGTGATTAATACAGTTTCATAAAGGAAAAATAAAAGTATAAACATTAAAAAGAAGCAAAACAATCATTATTTGTAAGTGATATGAGTGTACCTGTGGAAATTCCCAAGAGAATCGACTGAAAAGCTGGCATAATCCGTAAGAAAATTCAGTAAAATGACAGATTACATAATTTGTAAAAACTTCAACACCTTTCTTTCATCCGATGCTCAGTAGTTAGAAAAGAAATGAAAAAAAATTTCATTTTTCAACAAGACATAAATGATTGAATAAATGGAAAAAAATACATCCCAGTTGAAAAAAAATCTGATTTTCTGGGGAAAATTACATTACCAAAAAAGTCAATTTCCCCTGAAAAAATCTAAATTTCATAAGTTTTCCAATAAATATACTACTAAGTTTTTATTGATAATGGTGGTCGGGAGAGGGGCATGTTTTGTTTTGCTTTACTTTTTTTTTTGAGAGATTTTTGCTATAGGGCGCATGCGCTCGCCAGACAGACAGAGAGAGACATAGAGACAGAAAGCGAGAAATCACCCCCCAGGGGGGATGGTCACACCGCAATCCCTTCTCCTCCATTTTCCTCTCGGGATCTTGGGCACGCACGCACACGAGCCCGGCGTGAGTTTTAAGCCACTGGGTCCAGGACGCGAACCGCGGTGGACTATGTGGGAGTCCAGCGACATAGCCATTATGCTAACTGCTGGTTCCCTGCTTTACTTTGAATAGACAAAATGATCCTAAAATTCATAGTGGTAGGGTTTAATTCTTATAAAATTTAAAAATAAAGAAAAGGGATTCATTTTATCTGCCATGATATTTCAGTAAATAATATCTCTAGACACCAATAATTAAATCCATGGACAAATCAATGGAGAGAACAGAGAGTCCAGAAATAGAACAAAACACTTAGCAGAATTTAGCACATGATAAATAGTCCACCACTGTTCTGGTCTTGAATTCTGAGTTGATAAGTCCCTTTAGAAACAAACTTACATTTCAAGATTGAGTAGATTTCAAGTAAGTCATTATTTGCCTATTAGATAATATTATAATTTGGTTCTTCTCTTTACAGCAGGGAAAGTTGGGAACTATATTTGTTTCAATACAATTGTTTTTACCAACTGATAAATATAATTTGCTATATGTATTTCTCATGTTTGTACTTATAATATAACCCAATACCCAATATGCACTATACTTGTGACATTTTTGCCTAACACAGACATTCTTGGGTACTCAGAGAAACAAAGTCATTGCATTATCACTTTAGCAAAAGGTTTGATAGGTGAAGCATTTAAAACTTCTGGCTAAAATAAGGTTTGGGGATTATTAACGGATTTAATTTCTGCAAGCCAGCCCCATGACACATTACCATGGCTAGCTAAGCATTAACTGGATTTTCCATCCGTTTCCCATATTGTTGAGCTCAACCTTAACTTGTCGGCTTGGGAAAATCCCTTAACCCCTGTAAGCCTCAGTTTCTTCCTCTGTCAAATGAAGGGGTTAGGCGAATTGATCCCTCCAGGCTCTTTTCACTCAAAGCTTCTGTTATTCTGGGTATAGCAGCCCTTGCCATACTCTGTTGCACTAAGCATAAGGTGAAACAAAAGAAGTGTGCTTAGCTGAAAGCCATGCAGATGTTTTAAAGAAAGTAGTTACCAGTTAAAAACAATAGTTTCCAGGTGTTTTAGAGATCATGGTTTTGTATTATTTTAAAAACATGCATCTCAATATTTTTAAGTATGTACTTACAAGTTATATGCATTTATTAATATATGTAATGTGTATGTATACATGTATATGGTATATTGTTGTAATGTGTTTTCATTTAAATACATAAAAATATAAAACTGGGATTTCTAGTATTTCTTCCCACACTCAATGGATTATCTTGCAGGTTCTCTGGAACTAATGGTTTAAAGGCAGAACTAGTTTGCTATTCAATTAGTATATTTAGTAGGGAGCAAAATGGTGGAACTCATAAGGTTTTTCAATTAATTCATAACTGAGGGTCAGACAAGAATAATTTTTTTTTAAAAAGACCTTTCTAAAATTAGAAAACCAGGGTTTGAATCCCTGCTCTGACATTTAATTAGAAAAACAGCAACAAAAGTGCCATCTCAGCATCCCAGGGTTTTTGACCACCTTCCTCCCATCTTAATTCTTTGAGCCTTAATTTCTTCATGTGTTTAGTAAAGTTAATGCTACATGCTCTATATTACTCAGAGTTTTTGTATCCAAAGATTTTATATATGTAAACTATAGATTATATATAGTCTATTGTATATATAGTGACCAAGGAGATTATATAGAGATAATGATACAGATAATACAGATAAAATTATAGAGTGTTATCATTGTCTAATGTATTATATAGATTATATTGTTTGTGGATAATATCTGTAATAGTATACATAATATATACTATATATAATGCATTATATGAATGTGAAGTATAAGAGTTAGTGTTGGGCCAGCAAATGGTTTGGAGGTTAAGGTGATGACCCCACATGGCCAACTGCGTAGTTGAGTCCCTGATCTGGTGTCTTGAAAATCACACCAGGTGCATGTGTGTGCATGCCCAAAATCCCTAGAGGAGAATGGAAGAGAAAGGGTGGTGTGGTCATCCCCCCACCCCGGGGGGGTGCTTTATCCATCTCCCTCTCTCTCTTTCTTACTCTCTTTCTAGCAAACACACATGCCTTATATCAAAAGAAAAAAAAAAAAAACTTATTGTTATCAAATGCACAAATATAAATTTCAACTCACTTTAACCTTGCACAACTGTCCTTGCTTTTCCATACATATAAACTTAACCAAAGAATACCTACCATGTACTATACCCTAAACTGATAAAGATTCTACTTAGGAAAAAAAAAGGGGGGGGGAGGAGGGATAATTAAGTTGAAAAACCCTATAAGAGTAATGTTGAGCTGCTTCTTTGTAGCATAATTTATTTCCAGGTAGACAATAGATATTTCAGTGACCATCCCCTCTTCCCTTGTGTGTTCTACTGTCCCCACTCCTCCCTATTGTCCCTTCAGCCACACTCTATCACCATTCTCTTTCCTGGTACAACTGGACCATGCTCTGATAATCTCCCTGCCCATGGCCCAAACTAGAACTTTGCCACCTTCCACTAAGAAAATACAGTAGTGTCCCCGAGCAGACTGCCTAATAAAAGCCATTTACTTATGATAGGCTAATGTATGACCTCCTGCAGAGTGTATTTGCATTTTAACAGAGAATAGATATCTGAAAATACCAGGTATTGTCAAAAGAATAGGGGACTAATGGTTCATTTGTACACAGGATCCTGAGGGGGCATTAGACTTCAACTGCCACCTCACTGGCCTTGCCTTTGCTGTGACCACTTTTATCAAACCTCAGCTTGCCCTTACAATCCCATCCAGTCACGTTCAAACTTGGCCCTTAAAGCAAGAATGGCAGCGTCTTTGGAACTGTCTTTCCCCACAAACAAGTGGAACTTAAAATACGTGACCATTACTGCTCTTTGGATTCAGGGGTGCCCCCTACTGGAATCTTGCATTATTCTGGGGTTTTCGCTGGTGTCAACCTCAGTGCCTCGAGAGTGACAGCAGCTGGTATTTTTGGATCTCTTGCTGTGTCAGGTTCTATACAACAACACGCTGACACTGAAATGATATAGCAGAATGGAAACCAGCTGAACGGCAATCCTACTTATAGGTACCATTACTATTCCCATTTTCAAGATGAAGAAATATTGTTTTATTCAACAAATATGTTTGAGCTCCTCCTATACGTCAGACACTATTCTAGGCCCTGAGGATTCTACATTGTAAACAAAACACAATCCCTGCACTCATAGGACTAGATAACTGTGAAGCTTAATAAAGAGAATTTTTAGAAAGACCTTTGGCAGCCATCTCAAAGCAGACCAGAAAGTCAGCTCCTTCCCCTGCTGGGCCTTGTCTGTTGCAGTTGAGAGCTGCTTCTCCACCTTTGTGGTGCTATCAAAGTCATAGGCACTGGACTGGCGGCCCATCTGCTCTCATAGATGGCATTGGCCTCCAGCTTTATTGGCACTCCTCTGGGCACTGGGAGCTGAACTGTCAAATCTCGTCTCTCATAAAGGCAGCCGCTCAAAGTGGCCTGGGACACTGCCAGAGGAGTTCATAGTTCTATCGCCACTATCCCTATGGGCAGGGAAAGTGTTCTGACTCTCAAACTTTTAAAAGGTTATAAAGTCACTTGGAAAGAGCTTTAAATAAAACAAGTACACTTTGAGATGTTAGAATTTGCCAAAGACAAACCTCAACTTCGTGTGAAAAAAAAAAAAAAAAAAAAGAAGAAGAAGAAACAGAACTTCCCATCTTCCCATTGGAATCGGGAACAAAATAAAAGAAGATCTTGGTCTCCTGGTTACTCAAATCTATTGAGAAATAATCTACCATTAGCATCTTGGTGGCCAGCTGTGATGAGGAAACACTGTGTTTCTAAACTTTACCCTTAGGCTTTTAAAATAAAAGTGTTTTGGACCTGGAAGGCTGCTACCTCAGAGAAAAGACAAGGCACAGAGTAAAACCAAAGAACTAAAGTTGGGCACACAGACTTGCAGGGACACTGTTACCATACTCAGCAAGGTGGGAACTTTGGAGTTGCCAGCAGGAGATGACGAATTTACAGACATCATTTTCTAGACTGAGATGTGGGGTTGGAAAGTAGAGAGGGGACTAGGGTCACCATAGCAATACAAACCTTATGCTTTATCTTTGCCCTGTCACTTTTTTTTTTCAGAATTATTTATTTAATTTTATTTATCATAATTATTATTATTTTTTAATTTGATACAGGCACTCACCAGAGAGAAAGTGAGAAAGCAAGCTGCTGGTCTGGGACTCAAATTACAGTTGGCCTTATGGGAGTCCAGCACCCCAACCACCACACCACCTGCTGGTCCCATGCCCTGTCACACTTATAAGATCTCTCTTCTATTTTCTTCATGTAAGTTCCACAGTTTTATGTCTTTTTCTGAGTAGAAATAATGCTGCTTAAGATAAAACTCCAAACATTACAAAACTAACAGTTAAAAGGGACAATTCTTCAGAGCATGACTGACTATACAATCCAGTTTGTCCAGGACAGTCATAGTTTACATCTGTTGTCTTAGCATAATTATCACTAGCAAAGCTGTCATTCTCAAACACAGTCCTGTCTGGATGATAAATGACATGTTTTCCTATTCATAACTCATGCCCTAGGCTCAACTAAAGTTTACTCTTCTAGCCTATTTTCCAAATTCACTTTAACCCAACATTTCAGGACTCTGAAAAGTATCTCTCAGAAGCATGATCAAGAACATGGTCTTCACAGCTAGCAGCTGAAGCCCTGTCTCTCTCTTTCTGAGACTTGCTTCTGAATCTTGCAGCATCCGTAGAGATTCTATGAAGACACCCCTACAGCTGCTCTGCTACTCTGTTGGCACTGAGCCACCTCCATGGTCAAGCTGGTTGGCCCCACCTTCACTGATGATGCTGCAACATCAGCTCTAGAGAACTGAATGCACCCAACTTGCTCGACACTGCCAATGAAACTCTCGGCTTCACACTTCACAGTGAATCCTCCAGTAAAGTGGGATACCCCCTTCAGAGTGCACTCTATCAATCCAGCGTGCTACCGGTATCTTTTATAGATTTTTTAATGAAAACAGCACTTTCAGTTTTCACTCTTAGGCTGCCTTCTTCGTAGATTGTAGGCATGATTCATTCCATAGGGATCAATCTATATCCCACTCCTGAAACTCAAGCACTAATCTTCCACCAAGCCAGGGGGATTTGGTTCTGGCCTAAGGTGAGTTGTTTCCCAGGAGATGTCTCTCATTAAAATAGAATTATAGATTTGCAGGCATATTTGAATCCTGGTGTGATCTCATTTGCCACATGCAATCATTTTTTAATCTATTTATATTCTTGGTTTTGTTTCTCTTTATCTTTTTCCTCATTTTGCCCTTCCTCTTCCACATTTTCTTGACATTTTTCCAGTCCCTGTGGTGTTTTATTAGTGTAATGTTTGTTCATTTTCTTAATTATTATACTTTTTTAAATGATAGTAAGAGAAAGGGGAAAAAATCTTTCTTGTCTAATCAACAGTCCTTTTTATTAAAAAAAGAAGTATCTTTTTTCTTTCAAGAAAGAGAGGGAGAGAGAAAGAAAGAAGGAGAAAGAGAAAGACAAGTACTCTCAACAGGATCTCATGCCAGGATTCTCTCCCAGCCTGCCAGGATGACGGGCATGTGTATGCCTGTATATACAGATCAACCTGGGATTGGAACCACAGCTGTGGCATAGTGGCTACAATTTCTGGAGAACAGGGCCATGTCAATTTCTAGAGAACAGGGCCATGTCATAGCATATACTCAAAACCAAGGACCTATGAATCCTTAGTAATTATTTTCTGGTTTAAAATATTAAAAGTTAGGATTTATAATAAATTCTTTTTGTTATGAACTTTTTTGACAGAACATAAATACAGGTGCCAAGATAGTTTAAAACATGGGTGAGTCCGACTAAAATCCCTAGAGGAGAATGGAGGAGAAGGGATCGCTGTGTGGCCATCCTCTCTAGGGGCAATTTCTCACTTTCTGTCTCCCTGGTGAGTGTACATGCCCTATAGAAAAAATATCTTTTTAAAGAAAATGGGGGAGTCCAAGAACTAGAAAATTATTAAATGTTTTCATGACATCCAATAGAATAGCTAACCAATGGAAAACTGACATTAAAAGGGAACAGTACTTTTGTCTCCTCAGTGTTTGCTAACAGAAAACCTACTTTTCATCGAGGCTGTTTATGTGAATATATGTTAAGCAGCAAAATCATATCAGAAAAACTTCAGTTCTGATAGTTTTCCACTTCTTAAATTTTTCTGCCTTGGTGTTCCAAAAGTTGTTTTTGCCAGTTAGCTGGGAGTTGGCTGTTACCTCCTGATGATACACTCAAACATAAGAATTCAGTGTAAGATCAACAGAAAGTCTCTCTCAAATCCAGGGGGTGGTCCCACAGGCTGCCCACATTCTTGGACACGACAGCTCCACATTTCCGAAGACCCTGGTTTCTTTTGCCAAATGGGACAAGTTAAGATCATTTTAAGCAGCCTTAAATTGCATTGCATCGTTTTGTATGAGGGAACTGAAACTCTGTGCTAATTAGGAATATTTATGTCATGGGGATGTCTTGCAGAGCAGAATTTTTAAAAACCAAATTATATTGAATTCTCACCATAACACTCTCCTTAGACTGCCTACTGTGGGACCTCCTTCAGCGTGAGTGGCTTTTAATTAGGTCCTTTTAGCAAGTGCTTTAGGAACGAAACCTCCTATAATAATAGATAATGCATAAGATGCCTCATTTGATTCAGCATTGCAACCGAGTTAATGTGGAAGTTTCAGGGCAACAAATAATATTTTTTTTTTTTGAGAGGTTTTCGCTATAGGGCACATGTGCTCACCAGAAAGACAGAGAGAGACAGAGAGACAGAAAGCGAGAAATCATTCCCCCAGGGGGGATGGCCACGCCACAATCCCTGCTCCTTTCTCCTCTTGGGATCTTGGGCACGCACGCACACGCGCCTGGTGTGAGTTTAAGCCACCAGGTCCGGGACTCGAACTACGGTTGACTATATGGGAGCCCAGCGACATAGCCATTACACTAACTGCTGGTCCCGCAATTAATCATTTAAAACAAAACAAAACAAAACAAAACAAAACATTAGAATGAGGGGCAAGCAGGCAGCTTAGTGGTTAAGGCGCTAGACTCCTACATGGCCAACTGCAGTTCAAGTACAGGACCTGACAGCTTGAAGATCATACTGAGCACTTGTATGTTCATGCCACAAATCCCAGGAGAATGGAGAAGGGATTGTGGCAGGCCATCACCCCTGGGGATGATTTCTCATTTTCCTTCTCACTGTCTCTCTCTAGCAAGTGCATGCGCCCTATGGTAAGAACAACAAAACAAAAACAAAAGCACTCTGGAATGATTAAATTAATATTTTGTTTCTCGTAAATTATCGTCATGCCTATTTGGGGTAGTTTTTAAAATTTTTCATTTACGTTTTTTAAATTTAGTTATTTTTTTATGGAGTATTAGCACTTGTCAGAGAGAGACACAGAGAGAGGGAAAGTGAAAAAGCGCCCTTCAGGAAAGTTGGTCATGCCACAGTCTCTTCTCCACTCTCCTCTTGGCATTTTAGGCACTTACAAACATGTGCCTGGAGGGGTTTTGAAGCCTGTGAGTCCAGGATTCAAACCACGCAGTCAGCCATTTGGGATTCAATTGTATAAACACCACTCTATGGGCTGGCCGCTATTTGGGGAGATTTTTAATTTTCTTGAATTTAAGTCATTATTGATTAATTAATTTGAAATAGTCCCATCAAAAAAATAATTTGATCTGCCCACTGCCTTCACTTTCCCTGAAATAATATCTCTTGCTGCTTTGAGATATCAGAACTACTACCTTTTAGTTATTAAGCCAGTGTTGGAACCACACAAAGGAATATAATCTTTATAGATCATATCATTATGATTGGTATAAAGTAGATTTGACTCCAATAAAATGTTAGCCAGGAAATATACTCAGCTATTGAGATATGGGTAGAAAGGAAACTATAAGGAAGGGAGATGGTTGTACTAGTTATGACTTAAACTGTGGCAAGGTCCACAAGGCAGGTCCATGATATTACAGCAGTGCCCAGCTGGGGAGAGTGAGCCATTCTGTGGGTTCAGGAGGCCAGGCAGAAGGCACATGTATTAAATGATGATATATTCTTTCCAAAGTTATCTGAAGAAATTCTTGATACATCTTTGGAAGATTTGGTGGTGTTTAAGGGAAGGAATATGATGTTTTAGGATCTTCAGTTAGAAGAAAAACAAACACTTCTCGGTCCCATATTGAACTCGAGTTGGAAGAGGCGAGTCCGGTCTCAAAATGGAGGTAAAACCGCCGCCGGTCGCCCCCGGCCCGACTCCGGCCGTCGCCGCCGCCACCGGGGGGGAGGAGGGTCATGATCCAAAGGAACCGGAGCAGTTGAGAAAACTGTTCATTGGTGGCCTGAGCTTTGAAACTACAGATGATAGTTTAAGAGAACATTTTTTTTTTCTTTTTTTTGGAGAGGTTTTTGCTATAGGGCGCGTGCGCTCGCCAGACAGACAGAGAGAGACAGAGAGATAGAAAGCGAGAAATCACCCCCCAGAGGGGATGGCCATGCCGCAATCCCTTCTCCTCCATTCTCCTGTCGGGATCTTGGGCACGCACGCACACGTGCCCGGCGTGAGTTTAAGCCGCCGGGTCCGGGACTTGAACCGCGGTCGACTACGTGGGAGTCCAGCGACATAGCCATTACGCTAACTGCTGGTCCCAGTTTAAGAGAACATTTTGAGAAATGGGGCACACTCACAGATTGTGTGGTAATGAGAGACCCCCAAACAAAACGTTCCAGGGGTTTTGGTTTCGTGACTTACTCTTGTGTTGAAGAGGTAGATGCAGCAATGTGTGCTCGGCCACACAAAGTTGATGGACGTGTAGTGGAACCAAAGAGAGCTGTTTCTAGAGAGGATTCTGTAAAGCCTGGTGCCCATCTAACAGTGAAGAAAATTTTTGTTGGTGGTATTAAAGAAGATACAGAAGAATATAATTTGAGAGACTACTTTGAAAAGTTTGGCAAGATTGAAACCATAGAAGTTATGGAAGATCGACAGAGTGGGAAAAAGAGAGGATTTGCTTTTGTAACTTTTGATGATCATGATACAGTTGATAAAATTGTTGTTCAGAAATACCACACTATTAATGGGCATAATTGTGAAGTGAAAAAGGCCCTTTCTAAACAAGAGATGCAGTCTGCTGGATCACAAAGAGGTCGTGGAGGTGGATCTGGCAACTTTATGGGTCGTGGAGGAAACTTTGGAGGTGGTGGAGGTAATTTTGGTCGTGGTGGAAACTTTGGTGGAAGAGGAGGCTATGGTGGTGGAGGTGGTGGCAGCAGAGGTAGTTATGGAGGAGGTGATGGTGGATATAATGGATTTGGAGGTGATGGTGGCAACTATGGCGGTGGTCCTGGTTATAGTAGTAGAGGTGGCTATGGTGGTGGTGGACCAGGATATGGAAACCAAGGCGGTGGATATGGTGGTGGTGGTGGAGGATATGATGGTTACAATGAAGGAGGAAATTTTGGCGGTGGTAACTACGGTGGTGGTGGAAACTAGAATGATTTTGGAAATTATAGTGGACAACAGCAATCAAATTATGGACCCATGAAAGGGGGCAGTTTTGGTGGAAGAAGCTCGGGCAGTCCTTATGGTGGTGGTTATGGATCTGGTGGTGGAAGTGGTGGATATGGTAGCAGGAGGTTCTAAAAACAGCAGAAAAGGGCTACAGTTCTTAGCAGGAGAGAAAGCGAGGAGTTGTCAGGAAAGCTGCAGGTTACTTTGAGACAGTCGTCCCAAATGCATTAGAAGGAACTGTAAAAATCTGCCACAGGAGGAACGATAATCCATAGTCAGAAAAGTTACTGCAGCTTAAACAGGAAACCCTTCTTGTTCAGGACTGTCATAGCCACAGTTTGCAAAAAGTGCAGCTATTGATTAATGCAATGTAGTGTCAATTAGATGTACACTCCTGAGGTCTTTTATCTGTTGTAGCTTTGTCTTTTTCTTTTTCTTTTCATTACATCAGGTTTATTGCCCTGTAAATTGTGGTAGTGGTACCAGGAATAAAAAATTAAGGAATTTTTAACTTTTCAAAAAAAAAAAAAAAAAAACACTTCTCAACAAGTAATTAGACATACTGGATTTTTTTTTCTTTAGTATTAAAAATACAATTACATTCAAAAGGCAAATATACATATTTCACATTATCTTCCCATATACAGATAACATCAAACCGAAAGAGAGTGGTTATGACAGATGGCAGAATTAGTCTGAAAAGACAAAATTATCTTTTCCAGCGAGAAGCAAGATTATATTTATCAGGGATAGATATAAAAGTTTATATTTAGTTGAGAAAGTAGAAGGCTAAGAAAAATGGTCTGGCAGTGGTTTGCCTGGAAGAAAAATCAGTGTTGGGCCAGCAGGTGGCATGGTGGTTAAGGGCACTGGACTTCCACATGGCCGACCACAGTTTGAGTCCTGGACCTCGCAGCTTGCCTTCTCACTTTCTCCCTCTCTCTCTCTCTCTCTGTCCCTCTCTAGTCAAAATTTAAAATAAATAAATAAATAAATAAAGTTAAATAAAGTAATTCTAAAAAAAAAAAAAAAAAAAAAAAAATTGCAGTGTTCAGCAAAGTTTTCCGGGATGCTATAGTAATGTGTCTAGGAACAAAATCTGTGCCATATGAGATGACATCAATAGAAATATAATTTCCAAAGCAGATGGGCACCTGGCAGGCTGACGGGCTAAAATATGACAAAATGGTTTTTCATTCTGGGGGTCACTTTACTACAGGGACAGTGACACACCTATGTGTGTTCATAGGAAAGTAAGAAGTCAGGAATGATTTATGAAATTAATGTGACATACCTACCCTTTGTTGAGTAGCTGCTTTATGTTGGATGCTGAGAATATAAAAATGAAGCCATTCCTTCCTGTGAAACCAATTACAATTCGCTAGGGAAGACAAACACATAAACACATCGTTACAAAGAATTCTATGCAATGGTCACTTTAAAGGAGCTGTGGGAACAGAGAGAAAGGAAAATTAATTCTGCCTAGGGGTATTAAGGACCTACCAAGGAAAAGTAACATGACTTGGCTTTGAACAGAGGAGTTCAAATTTCCTCAGTGGTGAGGGGACAGGGAATTGGGGAGTGTAGACAAGGACTTGCCAGGCAGAATGAAGCGTGCCTAGATTTTATCAGGAGCTGAGGGGAAATAACCCTGGTGAACCAGGCAGGGGTCAGCAAGTTTGGACTTAAATTTTTTGAAAATGGAGAGCCATCTGATGTTTGTCCTAGGAAGAGTGAGTGTTCAGCTTGGAGAAGCAACAACAGACAAGGTTTTATATGTGCTTCACATTTTTAAACAGCTGCACTGCTGCAGAATGGAAAATAGGAAACACATCTATTGAGGAAAGTTCCAAACATATGGTCTTAATGGGTGAGCGAGAGTCTTATGTTAGCCCTTCTATCATCTGGAAGTCAGCAATGGGAAGAAGAGTCAAGGTTCGGGATCCCCTCTATTGGAGAGATCACTCAGAAAAAAGGTGATGACTCTCCGATAGTCAATAAAGGATTCTAATTTATTTGTTATCTTATTAGCACGATCAATTTTGCAACTCATCACTACTTTATCTCCTAGGAAGTTCGCCAAATTTTAACCTACATATGGTTACTGTTTAAAACCTTATAATATGTTCATTGCATATTACGAGTTACCTGGCCTGTATTTCCTACTAGCTCAATATTGTTTGTATTCTTTATTTTACTTTTGCTTTGCTAGAGGATGTATGCACTTTTCAGAGAGATACAGAGACACAGAGAAGGAAGGCTGAGAAAGCACCCCTCCATGGAAGATCGTCATGCTGCAATCCCTTCTCCTTCATCTCTTCTTTTGGGATTTTGGGCACGCATACATGCCCAGTATTTTATAAGCCCCAGGCCTGGTCCTCCAACTATGCAGATGGTCATATGGGATTCAGCCACCTTAACCACCACTCCACCAACCGGCCCGCCCAATATTCTTTTTCTATGTTTATGTTATTCTGAACATTTTGATAAGCCATGTGAATCCTTTTAATTAATGGAGTGGCATATAAATAAATTGGTAAGCAATGAACCTAATTGTAGAATCATCTTCTTTTTTCAGTTTATTCAAAAGTATAAAAGCAGTCATGAGTTTTACTCCTTTTTTCACTGTAGAATCAAATCAAAATATTGAAAAGAAGCACAGTGCTCATTAAAATGGCTATAATAGATAAGAAGGACAGGCTGGCTCCATGGCCTGTTCGTTAAGGCAGCCAGATCCCACATGGCTGACAGTATTATTTGAGTCCTGGATCTGGTGGCTTAAGAAACATGCCAGATATGTGTGCATGCATACCTAAAATCCTGAAAAGAAGGAGAGGTGAAAGAAAAGGTACTGTGGCATGGCCATTCCCATGGAGATACTTTGTCCTCTCCCTCTCTGTCTCTCTCTCTCTAGTGAGCATACATACTCTGGCAAAAAAAAAAAAAAAAAAAGGCAAGATAATAATAAGTGTTAACAAGGTTGTGAATAAATCAGCCACTTTGTAGAAGTTTTACAGTTTCTCAAAAAATTAAACATAGTTATCATATGACCCATCATGACTCTTAAACATATATACAAGAGAACATATGTCCACACAAAACATATGTCCACACAAAAACTTGTATGTAAATATTCATAGCATTATTAATTTTTTTGAAGAGGTTTTTGCTATATGGCGCGTGCGCTCACCAGACAGACAGAGAGAGACAGAGACAGAAAGCAAGAAATCATCCCCCAGGAGGGATGGCCATGCCACAATCCCTTCTCCTCCATTCTCCTCTCGGGATCTTGGGCACGCACGCACACGTGCCTGGCGTGAGTTTAAGCTACTGGGAAAGAGAAAAATGAGAGTTTGCTAATAGATAAGAGTTTCTTTTTGATTTGATAAAATATTCTAAAACTAGGTCACTTAAAGTGTTATGCAACTTTGTTAAATATTAAAGCCCACTGAATTTTATTTGTTAAAAGGATGAATTATATTTCAGTAAAAGCTTATAAAAGAATTAGTTAGGGCAGGTGGAATGTGTGAGAGATGAATCAATTTTATTTTCTTACAAAAGACTGGGTAATCACTTCAACCATCTCTATTTAATTCAAGTACTTTCTGTTGCAACTTCCTTTCAAAACCTCATAAAAATTTATCTTAGTCTTAAAATGTACACAATTTGTTATTAGGAAGGAATAGTCATTAAATCACCATCTAATAGCCAACTCTCTCTCTCTCTCTGCTTATTAGTTATAAGTGTTAAATATTGAGACTACATATGGGTAATTAATTATGTCTAGTACTTTTTTTTCTTTATTTATGATAAAGCATGTACATGGGCATGAGAGAGAGAAAGAGAAGCACTTTCCTCAGGTTCTGGTCACACAAAGATCTCCTTCTTCGAGTCTTTCAGCTCTGTTGGATCTTGGGTGCGTGTACCCAGTATGTTTCGGGCCATCTGAGCCTAGGACTCACACTGGAGTACCATGTGGTTTCCAGCACTGCAGCAACATCACCAACTGCATTACTATGACTGGGCCAAGATTTAATAAATCTTTATCTTTGAAATTCAATATTAATTTTATGTAGATTATTTAACTCCCATATTATTAAAACATGTATATAACGTATAAAATGTTTGTTTACATAGATAATTTAATAATGAAAAATATCAAAGATTTCTTCCACATTCCCCAGCTAGATACTAACATGGAACATTCATATCTGGAGAAACTATTTCTTCCTGGTATGTGTTACAGTACAAAGGAAGAAGCTGTTTGACACTTTTCAAGCTAGAGTAAGTTCTATGGAATAAAATCACGTCATTCTAAAAAGATTTGACAGTTCTCGCCTCTGTACTGGGATTCTTTCCTACAAAGAATTAACATTTTTAACGTTCTTAACATGCTTAAGACAACATGAGTTTAGATATTTTCGGTTTGGATTTTTTTTGTTTTGTTTTGTTTTGTTTTATCTTGTAAAATCAGTTGGGATGTATTCTAGTCCTGTCTTACTCATATTTCCCAGTTACCTGGATTAATTGATGTGAACAACAACAATGGTGCTTTGAAGCGCACGGGTACAACAGTGGATATGATCACATTTCTTAGTTAATGAATGAATTGCTCTTTCATAAGGATTTGTTTATGGAAATAAATAGAGTAGTACCTTGATTAGTGAATTCCCTGGGAAGGAAGGATCTTCTAAGAAGTCAGTTATGTTAAAAACCTAAATAAACAAAATGCTCAGAAAGGATGGGAAGCTGAGATGTCTGAGAAGTCTCCATGCACAGCTTCTGCCAATGGCAGCCCCACTGAAAGTAAAAAGGCCCACCCCGGAGAAGCTGGGAGCCTTTTGAAGTCCCTCCTCTGCCCGCCCATTAAGCTGCTGCCTGCTGCACTGTCTCCCTCCCTACAGCTGTCAGAAGCCCTATCTAAGCAACAGAGAATCCATACCCTTCTCCTTTCCTACTTAGTGATCAGCTAACGAATTCTACTCTGAAGTCTTCTGATTAAAGGGATAACTCTAAGTTAATCTCTAGTTGTGAAGTTAAATCTCTTCCTTCAAGAAAAAATAAATAAATAAATACATAAAGTTAAAAGAATTTTAGACCTCAGCAACCAACACAGTGATTTTGGAGAAGGGCACACCAGGCTGGAATGTGTCTGTTCTTAATTTAGACCTTTAGGGACAAAGGTGATGTGGGCATGACAGGTCTGCTCCTTATTGTGGGTCTTAAAATCTAGTTTGCATAATTTTCAAGGCCTCAGTCCAGGGAAGTTTCCACAATGTCTTTATAAAAGCAGCTTTTGCAAGGGGGAGTCATTACTGCTTAAAGTTTATCTTTAAGCTATATGTTAATCCAGTGTTTCACAGAGAAACTCTAGAACATCCAACATCAGACACCCCAGACTGGAGATTCCTGAATCTCCTCTGGCCAACAAAATCAGAATTTCTGAAAATGAGGCTAGAAAACCTCCTATTTAACAAGCTTCCCGGGTGATTCTTGCACACTTAATTTGAAGGATTTCTGTAACCCACTGCTTTCTCTGATAAATGTTGTCTATATTTGAGGATCATCTGGTTTTATTTTAGTAAGCATCAAATGAGGATTCATTATAACCTGTCTTATCTGAGATATTCAAACACATTCTATGCTTCCTGCATTAATTCAACTGGGCTTTAATGAAGCTTTATACTATTAAAATACATCTTTACTTATAGAACTATTAGACATTCAAGTGACCTCTGGTCTATTCCTGAATTATCTCTACTTGGGAGAAAAGCTACAAAGAAGATGAGTGATGTACAATTTTAAAAAAAGATAAATAATAGTGGTATTAAAAGATAACTTTGTATATGTTAACTTATTACTAATATCTGGAAATTCGACTATATCTCTATATAGTTCTTACAAATTCATATGCTTGAAAATAATGTATATTTGGGGTAACTCTAAACATTTGAAATTCTTCTTCTTAAATAGTTGCTGAAAAAGGCATTTTTTCAGACAGATTTATATGTATATCGGAGGAAAATATAAACTTTAAACCATAACAGCGTAGATAGAAAAAAATATCCTCCAGTTGGTTTCTAGTGTAGATTAAAAATTACATTTTAGATAACATTTTTAAGGATGCATTTGTAATGCTAGAAAAATTTCTTCTCCAAAAATGTCAACATAACATTTTAAACTAGGGCAGGAGTATTCATTATCTGAATTTGTATAAAATGCAACCCAGGCAATTGAGATTTCTTTTCTCTTTTTGACAAAATGTTTAAATTAAAGATCATGAGGAAAAAAATCCTCCATGAATATGATGGTAACTTTATTAAGAATTCAAATCTATAATCATAGGTAAAAATACATATCGAATTAATCAGAGATGAGATGAACTATGTTGACTGTCTGTCACATCTAGCCCCTTACAAAGGGATTAAACGACAGGTGTGTTTTTGATGAAAACCATACAGTTATCCAACCTGTAGAGAAAAAGAATTATATTTTATATATGTGTTCACTTAAGAGAAAAGGGTTGATATTATTTAATCACCATTTTTTTCTGATCTATTTCTAGGACAGACACAAAACATGGATTTGAAGATATATGTATTGAAAAGACATATAGAGTAACAAATAGGGTAACAAACAAGAAGATATATAGCAAAGAAGAAGAAGAAAGATGATGACTGGAATGTGAAGAAATTGGTAGAGTTAGAGTATTAGGACTGATCCACAGACCTTTGGACAGAAAATGGGGTAAAGGGAGAGAGAAAATCAATGAGGAATTGACCACTGACACAGCATACTTTCAGAAAATAAAATAGGGAACAGAAGACACTAGGAAGGCAGTTCTTAAAAAATGAAATGATAAAGAATGAAAATTTGATAGAAATAGCTCTAAAAGAAAAATGTTCTAGCTCTTTCCAATAGCTAATAGAATAATGGTTTCCTCAAGGTGTCTATACCCTAATCCTTGGAAACTGTAAGTATGTTACCTTACATGGCAAGAGGATCTTTGCAGATGTGATTAAGGTTAAGGACCTTGAGGTGGGGGAGATTATCCTGTATTTATCTAATCCTATGATACTTTAAAAATAGAGAACTATTCCCAGCTGGAGAGAATCAGACAGTGAAAGAAAGGTCTCAAACCCATGCTGGCTTTGAAAGTAGAGAAGGGTGTCATAAGCCCTTTTAGAATAGAAGCTGTTCAGGCAAGAAAATGAATTCTTCCCTAGAGCCTCCACCAAGAAACATAACAATGCAGCACCTTTTTTTTAGCCCAATGACACCAGTGTCAGCTTTCCGACCTACAGAACTGTAAGAGGATATATTTTTGTTTTTCATGTGGTAATTTGTTATAACAGCAATAGAAAACTAATACACTAGACCATGGGGGAGACCAAGGCCCCCAAATGGATAGCTACTCTTTCTATATGAGGAAAGACTAAAATTACCAATCAATCTCTTTAACATAAGCTCTCAACCCTGCTTGACTTCATGCATCAAAATACATTCAGTATATTTCAGAAGTATCAAAGGAACATTTGTATAACTCCTACTGAATAGGTTCCCTTTGGCAATCTAGTCAACAAGGACAAACAAAGGACTCCTGCAATTCAGTTAGTTATCAATCTAGTAGAGGAGCATATGTCTAAAAGGAAATTATGATTCTCTTCCTGTTCATGGTTTAGAGTGGCCTCAAAGGGCTGTTGCCCTGTTACTCAAGTGTACAGTGTACCAGTTAGGTCAGAATTGTTGGCAACCGTAAAGACAGTGAATTGAAATAGTATATTCCAAAGTAGGAATGATTGCATATAAATGCACTTATGCTTTAAGAGCAATACCACTAGTTGATTAATATAGTACATTATTTGTGTCATTTAACCTTAATGTTGCCCACTAACTTAATAATGTCCTGTGAGTAAGTCTTGTAAAACATGCTTAACCTGAGAAGAAGATGCAGCGAAAAGATTGCTTAGTTTACTTCCTATCTTTTCAACTTTCATAATAATGATGATATATGGACAGAAGAAAGAAGAGATAGGTGGTTAGAAAAGAAAGAAGAAAGGAGAAAGTGAGGGAGAAAAGAGAAGAGGAACAAAGAAAATATGCAGGGTGAAGAAGACTAAGATTTGTAGATCACACTTATGTGCTAAAAATACCACTATATGCCATTTATTTCTTTGATTCTCTTAGCAACCATGTGAATTAGTTAAAAAAGAAAAAAAGAGAAAAGAAAAGAAAATGTTATTATTACCATTTTAGATAAATGGATCTAAGAGCTGGTTGAGATTCAAAACAGGTCTTGCAGGTCTAATATTCTTTCTGAGGTGACATTCAGCTTCTCTGATCAGTTCTCTATTATCTTGAAATTGATTTATTTTTTCAAGGAGGAGAAAAGAAGGTCATATTTCCAATTCAGGGTTATGACCCTACTTGAGAGATGTTTCCTTCAGCTCCTCTACTGGCTTTCACCAAAGCAATTCCCAGGAAAGAGTAGTTGACTTTGGTTTTCATTATATTCCTTTACTTTTTTCCCTTCCAATGCCAAATGACCCAAGGCCGCTTGCTTTCAGGACATAAACCAGCCCCAAGTGGCTTCACATATCTGCCTCCAGTTGTCAATGGAAAAAGAGGCTCCTGGAGCAGCTGGGCCAATTCAAAATGTCTGCTGTGAATTTGCCACATTTGAACCTAGAACATCCTTAAATCCTTCTGCATCATCTGCCCCCACACCCCTCCTCTGACCTCAAAACACTCCTATAACAGAATTCTACTCCTAGAACTTACCAGCCCTCTTAAACAAGGACTTTCATTTTCCTAAGACAGGTCCCCATATGATGCAGTAGCTACACTGCAGATGATTCATATTAAATTTAAAGAGAGTCTGGAAAAAGTAAAAACTAGAAAACATCCTCAGTGAATCTAAGAGAAGTCAAGTGTACTGAGAAAGTCCGAGGACCTGTGGCCAGAAAAACTGCAGAAAGGACCCCCCATCATCTTTAGAGGTCAGAACATTCTTTTCTAAAAGGAGGCAGTCAAGCTTAGCAGAAGCCTTCAGACTGTTCAACTGCTTCCTAAGTTAGTTGAATGTGAGTGATAATGAAAAATCCTCATATTTGCACAGGGGCATCACTGTTTATAAAAGAGCTTTTACATCAGGGCCCCCAGGTGGCATGGTGGTGAGGGTGCTGGTCTTCTCCAATCGTAGTTGGAGTCCCAGACCTGGTGACTTGAAAATCACACTGGGTATATGTGTGTGCTTGTCCAAAGTCCAAGAAAAGAATGGAGGAGAAGGGATTGTGGCTTAGAGAAGAGATTGTGGCATGGCCATCTCCCCTGGGAGTGATGTCTTACTTTCCTTCTCTCTCTGTCTCTGTTTCTCTTTGGCAAACACACTTTCCCCATTGGGGGGGGGGAAAAAACTCAAAAGGTGGGTGGGCTTTTACATATATTATTTTATTACTATCTCTAATTGTTTCATCCTTTCAGTCAGATCATTCAAGGTCCCTTAAGTTAGTAATCCAAGACTAGAACCCAGGTTTTCTGGCTCCCAGGCCAGAGATCATCTCCTGTACCATAACACTTTCAATGGTGTAAAGAAATGTGTAAATGAAAATGGGGAATATGAACTATAATAGCATAATACTAGCGAACACCTTTCATAGATTTTTTTTATTAATCTTGTTTAATGTTATTACAGTTTCTTTCCCACTGAAATTACAATACTGTATGATACTGTCTAGATTTAAATGGTAAAAGTAATTGTATCTATCAACTACTATGGACTAAATGTTTTGTCTTTCTCACTCCCCCTACCACCACCACCAAAGTGTATATGTCGAAGCCCTAACCCATTTCAAATACAATGTGATAGTATTTGAAATTGGGGCCTGTGGGAGGTAATTAGGTTTAGAGGAGATTGTGAGAGTGGGACCATCATGATGTTTTTGTGTTCTTATAAGAAAAGAAAAACAAAAGAGATCTCTTTTTCTCCATCTATATACACTGAGGAAAGGCCATGAGAGGAAGAAGGCAGCTGACTATCTGCCAGAAAGCACTAGGCACCTTGATTTTGGACTTCTCAGCCTTCACACTTCTGAAAAACGGGTATTTGTTATTTAAGTCACCCAACTCATGGTATTTTGTTATAACAGCCCCAGAGCGCGAAAGGCATTGACTGCTATGCCATATTATCAGGCTACTCATCAATAGAACAGAAAATCTGCAGTCAAAAGTAGAGCCTATACTATGTGCATATATCCATATTTTTATCAATTATATTTTATACATTTAACTTATTTCACCATTTAAAAAATATGTATTTCACAATGTTATTAGTTTCTCTAGAGCAGGGTTTTTCACCTTTGGTACTTCAAATCAGATGATTTTTGTTGTTGTCAGGGGCTGTGCTATGCATTAGAGAATGTTTACTAGCATCTCTGGCCTCTGCCTACTAAATGCCCCTTAGCACCCACCTCCCCAGTCGTGACAATCAAATGCATCCAGATATTGCCAATGTCTTCTGGGAGGCAAAAGTTGCCCTCCCCATTGATAATCAGCTCTGGAGCTTAATGTATGGGTACCCCCTGAAGTAATTACATTAGCTCTGTTTTTATTCATTTAATTAGCTGGAGTTTAATTAGCTGCTTTTTAAAAAACACATTTATTTATTCTTTGAACAAGGGAGACAGAGACAGAAAGAAACAGACTATGTAAGCACCCCTAAAAGGTCATGAGCTCTCAATTCACTCCCAGCCTCAGTCAGCCCCAGGTCATTGGTTCGCCAGTACATGGTGTATTCAAGAAGTAAAACCCAGAACCTTTCCACATGGGTCAGCCTCGCAGTCATGTTTTACCACTGTACCAGCATCTGGTCCTCACATAGAGTTTAATTAAAACATAGCAAGAATCATGTTGTGATTTCAAGAACAAAGCAGTGAAATTTAATGTGTATTTATAAGAATGATAACATTGAACTCAAAAATGGAGGGGATCAATTCTGGTTGAAGAATTTCATGTGGAAATGTGAAGATCATGGATTGCATAGTCCACCTCCTGCATTCTATAACATTTTATAATCATAGTAAAATTTTAAGACCTATTTACTTCTTTTTCTTATTTGTAGAAAACTTTTCATTTGGGCAAAAGTATAGGTACTAACTTATTTACCTCTGAGAAGAAGTATGACAGATCAGATGTTGAGGTATAGTCATTTGGGGCAATTTCTGCTTTAGTTTGTAATCTTACTCCAATGAGCTACATTGTATATGCAAAAATGTAATAGTTCCTTACAATCTGATAAGTTTTTTTTTTTTAAGAGAGATTTTTGTTACAGGGCACGTGCACATGCCAGAGAGACAGAGAGACAGAAAGTGAGAAATCACCCTCCGAGAGGAATGGCCATGCCACAATCCTGTCTCCTCCATTCTCCCCTTGGGATTTTGGGCATGCATGCATACATGCCCAACATAAGTTTGAAGCCTCCAGGTCCGAGACTTGAACCGGAGTTGACCATGTGGGAGTCCAGCAACATAGCCATTATGCCATCTGTGGGCCCCACAATCTGGTAAGTTTTAATATTAATTATTTAATAGTATCTATTTGAAGGGAATACTTTTGCTAGTATTTTCTTAAACATAGCTAGAATTCAGGAGTAGCAAGAGCAAGGTTTGGAACCAGGTAAGTAGCATGGTGATTACTGTGGTTGGTTCCCACATGGCTGATAGTACAGTTCAAGTCCCAGACCCAGTGGCTTGAAAAACACACTTGGCACATGTGTCTGTTTGCCTGAAGTCCTGAGAAAATGTGGCATGGTCATCCATCTGGGGGGTGATTTCCATCTCTTTCTCTCTCTGTATCTCTCTCACTTGTTCTCTGTCTCTCAAACAAGCAAAAGCTCCCTATAGCAAACAAACACACACACAAAAAAAAAGTGCAGAATTTAGTGGCTGGTTACCATTGCCATAGCTATTCTCCAAATTCTGTAGGAGGCAAAGAGTAAAAATAGACTGGTTGAGATATTCAGTGTGTTTCATTCCAATATATCTTCATGTTCTACTTGGTTTCCTTTAATTGGTACTCACTGTAAGGACCAATTACAAAGGCTGTGTTCATTGCATTTTCATCTGGAAATAAAAAAGGCTACAGCCACAGTGGAGTATTTGTAAATGCTCTTAAATGCTGGACCAATGACCAACAAGCTTTTACTCTATTTTGTGGGAGCACAGTTTAATCCATGGAATATGATTACCAACCATTTCAGTTTGACAAGGACTTTCCTGATTTTTTTTGGAGAGGTTTTTGCTATAGTGCACTCGCCAGACAAATAGAGACAGAGAGACAGAAAGCGAGAAATCACCCCCCCCCCCCAGGGGTGATTTCCACATTCCCTTCTCCTCCATTCTCCTCTCAGTACCTTGGGCACAAATGCACATGCACCTGGTGTGAGTTTAAGCCACCAGGTCCAGGACTTGAACCGTGGTTGACTACATGGGAGTCCAGCGACATAGCCATTATGCTAACTGCTGGTCCCACAAGGACTTTCCCGATTTTATCATTGTAAGTCCTACATCTCAGGAAATTCTTCAGTCCTAGGCAGACCTAGATGGGTGGTTGACTTATCTGAGGAGTTACCTTTTTTTTTTTTTTTGAGAAGTTTTTGCCTTAGAGTGTGTGTGCTCACCAGAGAGAGACAGAGACGATGAGAGGCGAAGTGAGAAATCACCCCCCCAGAGTGGATGGCCACACCACAATCCCTTCTCCTCCATTCTCCTCCCACGGTCTTAAGCACACACACACACCCACATGCCTGGTGTATGTTTCTGGTCATTGGGTCTGGGACTTGAACCTCAGTCGGCCATGTGGGAGTGCAGTGATGTAACTGCTATGCCATCTGCTGGCCCCACAAGTTTTTGCTTTATTTCCTCCATGAACAGGAGAGATGGTAATTCCAATAGGGTCCCAACACTGTGACCCACCCCCAGCCTTTAGCCAGCCTCATCCCATGGCCTAGTGTGTGTGTCCAGACTTGAATTGGGAACTTTGCCTCATGGGATGGCCTCCCAGGGCAGTGTGTTCTGCTGTTCTAACCTCTGGCCCCAGTTATGAGTTTCTGACCAACTATTTGTTAAAGTTAACTTTTAAAATTGTTTTCTAAGAGTTGGAAAGATAGGATCAAGAATAGTCCCTAAATCTACTTTCTAAGAAAAAAACAAAAAACAGTTCTTATCACGATCAAGTAGCAGATGGCATTTGGAATATGCACCTAACTAGCCTGTATGACTTCCAGGTATTTGCTGCTGCAATTGTGAAGACAAGCATTTCCAAGGGCAAGAGCGCAGGCTGCCTCTGAGTACTTCATTTAAGCAAGGACACGCTGCCAACTTGAAAGGAAATAAAGGCCACACTTTGTCTATGGGGGAAGCCTGAAGTTATTCCCTTGCACATTTAATTCAAACAGGCATTGAGATCTGAAACATGGAGATATCCACAAATTAGAGGATACTTGGTTTTTAAAAAGGAACAGAAAAGAAATCCAGGCCACAGAAAACTATCTCAAAGCAGCAATAGTGGATCCTTTTCATGTTAATCACGGTATTTGAAAGTCTATACTATGAATGAAATTTCTGGAAACCTTTATATAAAATATGCACACTATAAATAAAAATGATTGATTTCAAGTAAGTCAAAGTCATTTTTTAAACTAACGTGTGTATAAAATGTACAAATCAATGCTATTCTATTGCTCAGCTTTTAAAAGTATTATACAAATATGTCATTTGACTGGTATATTAATGAAGAAAATGCAGTGTTATTTGAATTTTATTGTTTAAAAATATACCTTTTAGAATACCATCATCTTAAAATATAAGTATTTATTTAAAGACATCTCTATTAGAAAATGGCATCCTATTTTTTAAGCAATTTACGGATCTTCTTGATTCTCAAAATTGATTATGACCCACAGAATATTTTTATGTGTTGATTATAGTATTTACTTATAAATTATACTTGAGCTTGCCATTACATTACATGAGAAATCCTCAAGCCAACCTATAAACAAAAACACCCAAAGTGTTACATTTAAATAGTAATTTGATTCTATAAAGGAACAGAGACACTCGGGAACCAGCAGTTAGCATAATGGCTATGTTGTTGGACTCCCACGTAGTCGACCACGGTTTGCGACCCAGACCCGGTGGCTTAAAACTCACGCTGGGTGCTTATGCGTGCCTGCCCAAGATCCCGAGAGGAGAATGGAGGAGAAGGGATTGCAGCGTGACCATCCCCCCGGGGGGGTGAGTTCTCGCTTTCTGTCTCTATGTCTCTCTGGCGAGTGCACGCGCTCTATAGCGAAAACCTCTCCAAAAAAAAAAAAAAAAAAGAACAGAGACACTTGTAAAGATCATGATAAAATGTAGGAAAAATTAACCTAAAGATTACTAGTGTTTTAATCGCCAGGTTCTAGGCAAGCTGTTTTGTCACTATAATTGTTACTATCTAACAAACCCATTGTCAAGAGGTATAACCCAAGTGAATAAAAATATGTAAGCTTCCAAATTTAAAGGGAATCCTGAAGCTCAAGTACTGTTGTACAAATTTTAAGGGTTATTGTCATATATCAGCAGTTCAAACTAGAGGTATACAAGGGGACTTCAAAAAGTTCATGAAATAATATAATTAAAGTGTAAGTTTTGGTGCCCAAAAATTTAAAATCCACGCATAGTTTTTCATAATATTGATCTTCCATGAACTCTTTGAAGACTCCTATTTACCTTGCGAGTTATCAAAATTAACTTTGGAACTTCTTTTGCAAGACCCTATTTCAAATGTGAACGCCTGAAAATAAAAGCCTTCAATTTAAGGTGATAATGCAATTTCTTTTTAGTCATGTAACTGGAGAATTCTTACACAGAGTCCATGTCTTATCTTGCCTCTACAGGTTAATTCTGCAAGACTCTGCTATTAGTGTTTTCTACGGCATATTCAATGAGAATGTCACTAGTGTCTACCTTTAGATATATAATGACTACATGTTCTTTTTAAGCCCTAAGCCCCCTCCCCCACTACATAGATTATAACCCAAAATGTACCAAGGATATCCAACGTCAAACCACTGGTTTCAATTAATTGCATGTACATTCCTTAAGTGGGGCCTGTAGTCAACAGATGGATTAGTAAGCAATAAAAGCAAGAGAAGTTGAAACTGAATACAAACACATACTCAATAAATATGACACCTTAACAAAACGTGTACCAAGATTGAAACAGGGTATCAGGGAAGGTGATCTGAAGCCATTCAAGAGTTTGTGATTCAGTCCATTTTTTTTTTTTTTTTCTTCATTGGTCACCAACTCTTCACTATGGCTTCGTTTCCTAGTTAAAGTCCAGACTTTTAGGAATGTTGCAACTATAGTAAAAGGGTTCATTCAGTACTCAGGGTGGAGACAAAAGGACTGGACTGTAAACAGGCTGGCAAGTGACTGCTGGCAGGACCAGCTGAAAACTCCAGCCCAGCTCTTTTGCATGTTTGACACTGGCTGGCTCTGAGATATTATAATATAACTCTCTGTCCTCACAAAGTTCAAGTAAAATAAATAAATAAATAAAAAGATGATCAGGTTTTCATATTACATATACATTTGCTCCAAAAGCTAAACTAAGTACACTGTGAAGGGGGAAAATGGACTCCAACTGACAGCTAGCTAAAAAAAAAAAAAAAAAAAAAAAAAAGGAAAGCAAACCATTTGAAAATAGGATATGTCATAAAAACAGCATGCTAATAGCAAATACCCCAAGTAGCTTTATGGGTTTCCTGGCAAGTCCTATTTTGCCACCAATATCAAAAGAAACAAATGGTACACTGGTTTTCTAAACACTACATAATTTAAAATCATTGTTTTCTAAAAACAAAGCCTGGTGGCAACTTAAAAATATCTTCGAAAGTTACTTCAATCCAGCATATAAAATCTTTCTGCATTAAATGTATAATTACATCATTTTAAAAACACTCACCATAAGACTGCTTTAACATTTATTCCTTGGATAGAAACTAATCATCTTAATTTTTTTTTCCTGGAAATCATTTAATTGAACTACCTACTAAGAGACATATTTTAATTTGACCTAAGAATTACTAACTTTTGTCTATACAGTAAAAGCATCTCAGGTATCTGTTACATTAATGTAACAAAGAAAAAAGGAGCAAAAATTGCTACCTAAAATCAAATGCTAGATTTTCCACTAGATTTCATTGTTTTCATGTACCTTAAATTGAATAATGTAGTGATTTATAAAACAATTATTTTATAATCATGAAATAACTCCATTAAACCAATAATCTTCATTTTAGTCTCTTGTCATTTTATCATTTTGAAAAAATATAAGGAAAAAAATAAAAGATATTTTGAATTTGTAAAGGTATCTAAGGTTTTCCATCTGGTATTTTACATTTCTCATAACTGTATTTTCATATTATAAAATGTACAAGTAAATGTTGCATGTTTTTTATAAAAATTAATGTCTGTATTCTTATGTGTAAATATCTATATATACACACACATATAAATTCTAAGAGTAGATCAACTAGATAATTCCTCTAAAGATTCCTTGAACAATATAAAAATGGGGTCTTCAGAAGCAAACAACAAGATGGCCTTATAAACCCAACTGCTGTTTAAAATGCTTATAAACATAGTTACCCATTTATTGATTACCTATTTATGGTTTTTGAATATCCAAGATTATGGAAGAGATAAAGACAACACCTCATAAAAACTGCGACAAAGCTGATCACTTAAAAATAAACCTCCATATTGTAAAAGTCTTATAAATTTACCCCTTGAAAGAAAAAAACTCTAATATTAAAATTAGTAATATTTTAGTAGCCCTCTTTGAGTAAAGAAATAATTTGTGAACTTCAATTTCCTACTGTCATGAAAACAGATTTTTTCCTGGGACTTCACAAACGTTGATCACAACAATGCAAATAGAATAATTCTTTGGAAGGACTGGTCCGATGAAGACTTTCATTGTATTTCTGAATTTTTTATACCGTGGAATTGGCTATGACACTACAAAACGTAAAGACTGGAACTCAGACAGTTCAAGCTCTATTATTTTCAGACACAAAAACCATATAATTTTGTACAAAACTTTGATTTTTTATTTGTGAAATTAAAAATATGGTATTTTATATATATAAACTTCTATTCCTCTATAAATATAGATGATTTTGTGATAGTGAACAGAATAAAATGCATACCAAATTCAAAGACCAATGTCATTTTAGGGTATGACAGACATAGATAAATTTACGTCCTAAGTACCGGCATTTTTGATAAACTCTTAAAGTTTAAAACAATACAATCAGGAGGATTGCTTTTCTCCTCTTCTTTGCAGAGAACTAAAGTGAATATTTTTAAATGGCTTTGAAAGATTTACATTTGACACATTTCTGTAAATCTAAAAAGGAACGCAGTAGACCTGCACACATGTTCCCTTTAGCATGCATACCCATGGTTTGTTTATCTCAGGAGCTAGCCCCATCAATGATTCCGCCTCCTTTCCCTCCTGAAATCTTGCCAGGTTATTACTAGTGCTGTGGATTGTGCCTCCCTCAGAATGTGTTGCTGAATAATAATCATAATACGTTCAAAGTGTACAACTTTTACCTTTTAAAGTTTCTGATATATGTCTAATTATTATTTGATAAAAAATAAGAAAATAGCACTTCATTTTGAGGAAGTCCATTACACTGAAATCTCCTCCAAGTTTTCACATTCTGTTTTTGTTCTGCTACCCCGTTAAGGAAAGGAAAGCGCAACTCCTTAACAAAGCTTTCCAGGTAACCTCAACCTTTCCATTTTACAAAAGGGTAAAATCTCAACGCGGACTGTCAGGTTGCACCCGTCAGTATGCAATACGAATTAACATTTTATAACCCCCATCTGCAGTCTCTCCCAACCCACACAAAGCTTCATACCTCTTCCCAAATCTCAGTAACCACATCTTTCCATGACGCAGGCCAAACCCATACCAGGTTTTAGACGCTAGGGAATGAAATGAGCTCATCCACCAAAAATCAGACTTAGAAAAGTTTGGGATTGGTTAGCCCACTCACCCTCTAACCAACTTAGATGGAAAGAGGGTGTGAGTGCCAGAGTGTGGAGAAAGGCTGGGACTGCCAGTATACACACACACACACACACACACACACACACACATACACACACCCGTGGGCCCCCACGAAGCTGGGAGAAGGTTCTCAGTTAAAATTCAGCTTCGGTAAGTCGATAGGAAGGCCTTCACAATCTGAACTAGGGAGGACATGGAACCGGCGGAGGCCCACCCCCGGATGTGAAAGCTCTGTGCAGTTCTGTACTTTAACAGCCCCCACGCCACGCAAGGAAACGATGGCAGGAGGCAAAAAGAGGAGGCGGGAATTGACCTGGCAGCGCAGCCCCTGTAGCACCCCGCAGCGCTGGACGAGCCCGGAGCTGGCGCCCAGGCAGGCGGGTGCACTCGCAGCAGGGAGGGGCACAGGAGGAGGAGGAGCAGCAGCCGCGGTGCGCTCCGGTTTCACCTCCTCTGCAGTACTCCGAAAAGGGAAAGAAGGAAAAGCCTCAAATGGTTAAACCGCTCTAAATAATTAAAATTTTAAAAAGAAAAACGCGTGGTCGGTCATTTAAATACAAATATACTTACAAAAATCTTACACAGGCTATTTACAATCTTAAAAGCGTACAGTCCTGGTACCAGAGTGAGGGCAAGAGACTGGGTCCACCCCAGCTCTGGCAGTCAGGCTCTTGTGTTCGCTTGCCCTAGGGACGGAAGCTTTTGCAGGAGGTGTGCTGTGAAAAGGAGCCTGCGAAAGTGTCTGGTAAGGAAGCCTCAGGTAGCCAGGCTTGGCATGGATTCCATGGGGCCGGTTTTTGGGGGGGTACCTGGGACCCTGCCCAGGGCTGAGCTCCGGGTCTCAGACGGTGGTCTCCCCCTGTTTGCTGTTGGTGAGCCTCGTGTAGAACTTCCGCCAGGAGTTGAGGGTCTTGCCAGACCAGATCCAGAAGCCCGATGTGATGCCCACGATCAGCGTCATAAGGTACTTGATCATGAAGACTGTAAAGTCGGGGCTCATGGGCGGGTGTGGCGGGGCACCTCCGCCCGCCTGGAGGTGAGGGCAGGGGATGGCATAACTCTTGCAGCTCTGGGCGACCCAGCTGCGTTCCCACTGGTCCCGGAAGGCCTGCTCGTAGAAGTAGCAGGCAATGACGATGGTGGCGGGCACCGTGTAGAGCACGCTGAAGACTCCGATGCGCACCATGAGCTTCTCCAGCTTCTCGGTCTTGGTGCCGTCGTGCTTCATGATGGTGCGGATGCGGAAGAGAGACACGAAGCCGGCCAGGAGGAAAGATGTGCCGATGAACAGGTACACGAAGAGGGGAGCCAGCACGAAGCCACGCAGGGCGTCCACGTTGTTGAGCCCCACGAAGCACACGCCACTCAGCACATCGCCGTCCACCTGGCCCAGCGCCAGGATGGTGATGGTCTTGATGGCCGGCACGGCCCAGGCGGCCAGGTGAAAATACTGCGAATTAGCCTCGATGGCCTCGTGTCCCCACTTCATGCCGGCCGCCAGGAACCAGGTGAGCGACAGAATCACCCACCAGATGGAGCTGGCCATGCTGAAGAAGTAGAGCATCATGAAGAGGATGGTGCAACCCTCCTTCTTGGTGCCCTGCGCCACCGTGCGCGCCCCGTCCTCGGAGAACTTCTCGTTACACACTACCCGGTCCTCCAGCAGGAAGCCGGCGATGTAGGCCACCGCCACCGCGGTGTAACAGCCGGACAGGAAGATGATGGGCCGCTCCGGGTAGCTGAAGCGCCGCATATCCACCAGGTACGTCAGCACGGTGAAGAGCGTGGAGGCGCAACACAGCACCGACCAGATGCCGATCCAGGTGCGCGAGAAGCGCAGCTCCTCCGGCCCAAAGTACATGAGCCCGTACACCTTGGTGGGTTCGCAGGGCGCGCCGCAGTCCTTCTCCCCCAGGAAGTGGTAGTTGAGGTAGGAGGGCACCTTGAGGGCGCGCGGGCAGGAGAATTTGCCTCGCTCAGACGCGCCAGAGCCCCCCGGGAAGCCGCCGCGGTACCCTCCACCGCCGTGCTGGGGGTTGCTAGTCCAGAACTCGGGCAGCAGCGAGGGCGTCGGAGTGCCCTTGTCGGACGTGTTCTGGCCCACGCACAGCTCTCCGGCGCCGTGCACTGGGAACTTCTCGCACTTGAGCGTGTCTGGCCACTGGAAGCCGAACTTGTTCATGAGCGCCTCGCAGCCCTGGCGCGCGCGCTCGCACAGGGAGCGGCAGGGCGGCAGCGCCTGCTCCAGCACGGTGCACACCGGCGCGTACATAGAACACAGGAAGAACTTAAGCTCGGCGGAACACTGCACCTTCACTAGCGGGTAGAACTGGTGTACTTCCAGGCCCGCGTCCTCCTGGTTCGTGTGGCCCAGCAGGTTGGGCATGATGGTCTGGTTGTACGCGATGTCCGTGCACAGCGGGATGGAGATGGGTTGGCAATAGCCATGGTCGGGGATGGAGATACCCCGCTCGCCGTTGTACTGCTGCCCGCTCTGTTGCTGCTGAGGCGGCGGCGGCGGCGGCTGCTGCCCTGGCCCGGGCCCCTGGCCCACCGCCGGCGCCTGGACCCCCAGCAGCAATGGTGCCTCCAACAACCAAAGTAGCAGCAGCAGCCGGCGCGCCAAGCGCCAGGAGTCAGTTGGCGGGCGGCGGCGACTGCCCACCGCGGCGCTCCCCTCCTCCGCTGGCCCGGCCGGGAGCGCCCCGGCACAAAGTTCCCAGCTTGCGCCGCCGCCGGCGGCCCGGGACTTCTTAGGCGCCTCCTCCTCAGCCATACTTTCTCGGCTCCTTTCTTGGCGCCGCTCTGCTGGAGCTGGCAGTGGCGCGGCTGGCGGCTACTCCCTCTGCGGCCAGGGAGATCTCCTCCGCGCCGGTGCCCTCCGTCGAGCCCAAGCCACGCTCGACCTGCTCTCCCGGCTCCTGCTCTGCGTCCCGCAGCCGCCGCCGCCGCCGCGGAAACTTGCGGTTCATGAAGCGTGGGCGACGGGGAGAGCCCAGGTGGCTCCGGCGCGCCGGGGTCGCGTCCTGCCTTCCTGGCCGTGGGCTCGCTGGCTCCCTGCTGGCGGCGCCGCGCTAGTGGCCGCGGCCCCGTAGAGCGCGCAACTCTCCGCAGCCCAGTGGCCTCGGTTTTCCCCAGCGCCTCCGCCTCCTTCTCCGCCGCCGCCGCCTGACCATTTGTGTCAATCCCTCAACTCGCTCCCTCTCCGCTCCCTCGCGCGCCCTCGGACCGGTTTCCAGGCGCCCCGCAGTCTGTCTTTCACCAGGAGGGAGGAGCCTTGAAACAGACGCAGAACTGGAGACTCAGGGACCGTCGCCCAATCGCGGCACTAGCTTCTCGGCGCAAAGGGAGCCCGCCGCCTCCTTGCTGGAGCGAAAGCCGGCGGCGGGCGGGAGAAGGAGGAGGAGGCGGGAGGAGGAGGAAGTAGTGGTGGTGGCAGAGGCACCGCTCAGGCACAAAGAGTGGGTTTGCTATGAAGCGGGACAGGCTTGGTTGCTTTTGCTTTTGCGGAAGAAAGGGCGAGGACAAGTAGGAGAATGGTCCCATATGCTGCTGGAGATAATGAATAGGAGTCGGAGGACCGCGGGACCTAGCTTTTCTTTTTCTTTTATCCATTTTTATGTTTAAAAATCTTGCTCTTAACGCTGGTTACAAACAGCAAACCGGGCGCCGCGATCAGAACAGATGCCTTGGACTTAAGAAGCTCACGGTTTCCTTTGAGTTGGAGTCTGTCGAGGTTTTGTTTAAAATATTACTCTAATAAATCTGAGAGCTCGCAGGCTGGGCTTGGCGGGCTTTGGTCGCGCCATTTCACCGCAGAAGTTTACCGGATCGCTGTCAAATAAAGAAAAACAACAACAAAACACGAACTTTGATGGAATTTACAAAGTAAAGACAGACGCGCCTTCTATCTCTATCATTCTTTCTTTTCCTTCTCTATAATCAAGTCAGAAACAGAAGCAAAGGGAAACTGTCTTTTACATTTTTAGAGAGGACAAACTTGAGCACCCAGTTACAGAGGCAGTAGGGGCGCCTTTTCCGGAGAGTGGTTGGTGCTCAGTACCCCAGAGGTGGCGCCGGCGGGAGCTATGCTCGCGGGCAGACTGGGCCCTCGGGGAGCTTCTAGGAGCCTTCCTGAACCCTGGGGACGCCCACGGCGCTGATGGGAACTCCTAGGACCTGGGTCATTTGGGTCCCATAGACTGGGCTGCAGCATAATTGTCTACCGGTACGCAAAGCGGGAGACGCCAGCTTAAAAAAAATAAAAATAAACAACCAAAAAAAAGCGGCGGTTAAAAGCAAAAAGCAAACTTGACATGCCCTTCCTTATTCCAAAGCAACACTATCTCGGCAGACACACATTCTTACTGTTTTCCGTATAAGATTATTTTAAATGGCGATTTAACTACATGATCCGGTTTTATTGATAAAGTACTATCGTGTTATGAATTACCAAGGATTTTTTGACTTATGATTAGACTCTATCTCGGTATACTTTTCTCTAATTATTTAGCATCATTCGTCTACGCATTTGTTTAGTAGATATTTACAAAGTACCTTCTATGCTGCAAGCACTGTCTCAGGTAACAGGGCGCAAAGATGAAGGGACATGGACGACCCTTAGATACAGGTATGATGGTACATTGGGGCTCAGAAATGTCAATTAGGTATAATGTCCCCAAAGCTAAAAGGGCAGAAGGGAAGCAGCCAGCTCAGGTAAAAAAGAAGTGAGAGTGTTCTGCCTGAGTGATGGATACAGGGTGCAGAAGGAAGAAACTCAAAAATGCCGAAGAGGTCAGAGGAGGTGAGTGCGGCTGTGGCAGTGGAGAAGAAAAGGTTTCAGTTCATACTAAAAAGTTGGGGCTGAATTATACAGACAATAGGAGGCTCTTGAAAGTCACTTTTCTCCACATGTAAGCAGGGAGTGCCTCCAAGAAAACGGAAAGAAGGAACCGGGGTCACCCTGTCATTGGGAAGTTTTAACATTCCTCCACACATACACGTCACGACTTAGATGGGTGTTACTTGCATCCCATACTAACCGGGCACTGTGACAGTCATCATATTTAATATGGTATGCACATTGGGGTCTCCAAAGACTGTACAGTCATATCTTCACTTGCTAAAGCAAAATGACATCTACTTGTTTTAGGTACATATATTAATCATTTTCAAATCTTCACAGAAGCAGTACTTTCATTAAATACATATTAGTTTTAAAGTGTTTCTGATTCCTAGTGCTTTTTTGAAAGCAACAGGTACTAATAAAATGCACACTGAGTATCACCTGTGAATGTATGTACGTGTGGTTACCATAACTCATTTTAATATATTTTTCTTTTTTTAAAAAAAAATATTTTATTTAACTTTATTTATTTATTTATTTAAATTTGACAAGAAAGGGGCAGTGTGTGTGTGGGGGGAGGGGGAGTGAGAAAGTAAGCTCCCAGGTTCAGGACACGAACCACAGTCAACCATGTGGGAGTCCAGCGCCCTTAACCACCACGCTACATGCCAGCCCCCTATTTTAATATTGACAAGAAGATTGAGAAGCATAGATGCTCTCTGCAGTCTTGAACACTCACAAGTGTTCAATAACTATTCACTTCAGTAACTGTTGACTTTATGCTCCAGCGTCTTGGCCCACAGACTCCCAGGGATGCTTCCCACTCTGCTAATACTATCCCTTGCTTTGGAATTACCAACTGGTCTCCCTTCTATCACTTCTCTCTTATAAAGACTTCTCTGTCCTGTGTTCCATTCTCTCAAGGTCATTCTGGATGATTGGACTGGGTGAAAAGTCAATTTTTTCTAATGTGCTGATTACTAAGAAACATCACGTGTTAAGCGCCTATGACCACTATCACCCCAAATTCTTCCCGTCCTCCTTCAGAAGGGTAGGGCCTGGAGAACATGACAGAGTCGGTTCTGTTCCTCCGTGTAGGTGATACTCTCCTACTTTGAATGTCATTTGACTGAAATCCTTGAACTGGTTTTATCCTCTCCCCAGAGTTTACAAGGGAAGAGGCTCAGAAGTGCAGAGTTAAAAAAAAAAGATGTCATTATTATCAGTCATGGAAAGACATCATCTAGAACGTGTTTTCTCTCAAATTTATGATTAAGAACACTAGACTCAGAAATAGTAAGTGATGTGCTACCAGTAAAATGGCTTTGTTTGGTCTGAATTTCATTAGATATTTATTTGAATCTTTTCTCCTGAGTAGCTATGACTTTTTAATGTCAGTTTTCTATAGACCTTCCCCCTCAACAGATTGTTTTTAAAAATCTTATAAAACTTAAAATGCATGCTTTTCTGAATGTTAACTTTTTCCCAGACTTAAGAAAAAAAACAACACATTCAATTTTCTATTTATTTGTTATACCAATACAGTAATCCATTTATCAAACCTATGTGATATGAAGGAAAATATTAATAGCAGCAATGGTTCAGAATTATTGCCAATAACAATTTGTGTTTTGGAAGGAGTTCTTTTGGGGAGGTGATAAAAGCCGTGAGTAACAACATATTAGAAGAGTAATATGAGCAGCATATTTTAACTTTAGTCTAAATATATTATTTTCTCATGGTGTGAAAACGTTTGATATGCAAGGATCAGTATGAACTATTATGAATTTGGTAACAAAAAACATTTCAACTAGGTCAAACTGTAAACATAACCCAATTGCATCTTGATACTGGATTGTTAAGCATCGGACTCAGTCAGGTTTTCTTATATCACAGGCCTCAAATCGGGCCTTTCTCAAATCTTCTGAAGTTTCTCCAGACTGCTTATGTCAGACTGAATGTAGATAATTACCAGGGACAGAGATCCAGTTCCAATTACATACAGTTGAGTGTACACAAACACACAAATGGTTAGGTGAATGCTCCCAGTGAGACCCAAAGACCTTAAGCTTTTGTGGGTGACAGACTTGAGTTATCTTTGATGAATAAGAGAGAGAACCTAGATTAAGGTTCTATTTTTGAGTACCTGCTATGAGTACTTGGCATGCTGTCAGCTGAGTAGGATCCAGCTTCTTTCTTTCTTTTTTTAAATTTTATTTATATATTTTTAAATTATTATTCATACATTAAATGGCTATACTTCATTTAGATTGTGAAGAGACTTTACCCAGCATGATATACACCTCAGTCCAGCCCAGTTGAGCCACCAGGCCATGAAGCCAGCCCTGATGCTCTTTCTTTTGTTTTTGTTTTTTATTTGTTTTATTTTGTGTTTGTTTGTTTGCTTTAGGGCATATGTGCAAGACAGAGAGAGGAAAGTGAGAAATCACCCTCTCAGGGGATGGCCACACCACAATTCCTTCACCTTCATTCTCCTCTAGGGATTCTGGGCATGCACATATGTGCTCCTGGTGTGATTCTTAAGGTACTGGGTCTTAGACTTGAAGGGCACAGTCAGTCATGTGGGATCCAGCACCTTACCTCCTCGCCACCTGCTGCCCCCTAATGTTTTTTTAATAGATGAAGAATCTGGGACCAGCAGATGGTGTAATGGTTACGTCACTGGGCTCTCATGTAGTCGGCTACGGTTCAAGTCCCAGACCTGGTGACCTAAAGCTCACGCCAGGCACATGAGCATGTGTGTCCAAGATCCTGAGAGGAGAATAGAGGAGAAGAGATTGTGGTGTGGCCCTCTCCCCTGAAGGGTGATGTCTCACTTTCTGTCTTTCGATCTCTTGCTGTCTCTCCAGTGAGTGCACACACCCTATAGCAAAAATCTCTTAAAAATAAAAAATCAATTGCAAGTCAGTCACAACTTGTTAGAATTTACATTTTAAACATGGCAAGAGAACGTGATAACATAGTTGTATATGTTATTTATATAGTTCATATGGTCATAAATATGAAATATGGTTTACTTATACACAAATCTTACAAAATACATTTAAAAAGAGAAGCATAAAAAGAAAGAAATCATCACCACTGAATTTTCATCATCAAGGATAATAATTATCCTCAATTTTATTGTAATTCAAAAATTAAAATATTTTTCTAAATATGTTACTTAAATGTGTTTCCCAAAAAAAGTACTATATATAAAGAGCTATCTCATAACTCCATTTAATTAGTTCTGTTGTCATTGTGCAATTAGAAATAATACATATTATCTGGGAAGACTTTTGCAAAACATACAGGCATTTGAATTGGATTTAGAAATGTAGTCCTTCTGTTCTGCACAGCAAGAGAAGCAATAAGTAGGGTGAGAAGACAATCCTCAGAGTGGGAGAATATATTTGCAAATTATACCTCAGATAGGGGACTGATAACCAGAATATATAGGTAACTCAAGCAGCTCACCCACAGATAAAATAATCAATCCAATTAAAAGAGGGGAAAAGGAGCTGAACAGATAATCTTCCAAAGAAGATATACGAATAGCCAAAAAGCATATGAAAAAATGCTTGACATCTCTTATCATAAGGGCAATGCAAATCAAAACCACAGTGAGATACTACTTAACCCCAGTCAGAATAGCTAAAATTTTTAAAATGAATAATGATAACTGCTGGTGAAGCTGTGGTGAAAAGGGAACGCTCCTATACTATTCATGGGAATGTAGATTAGTACAACCACTTTGGAGAACAATCTGGAGACTTCTCAGAAACCCACGAAGAGAACTACCGTACAACCCAGTAATTCCACTCTTCGGTGTTTACCTGAAGGATAGAATAACTATCAGATGGAAAAATGATTTGCACATCCATGTTTATTGCAGCATTATTTACAATCTCTAGGACATCGAATCTACCCAAATGTCCAAAAATAGATGATTGGTTTGAAAAAACATGGCATGTGTACTCTATGGAATACTACTACTCAGCCATAAAAAAAAATGAGACCTTGACTTTTGTTATAAAGTGAATGAATATGGAAGACTTAATGCTAAGTGAAGCAAGCCAGACTATGAGGGACAGACTTTGTATGTCCCCACTCAATATATACCAATCATCTACGCTCCACAGCAGAAATCGAGAGTTTGGAAGGTATAATAGCAGGAAAGGCAACCACAGATACTAGAGATAGTAAGGATAGGGGAATACAGAGCTGGATAATGGAGGGAAGGAGGGAGGGGAAAGGAGAAGAAAAATAAGTATGTTTAACTGACAAAAAAATGAAAAGCTATTTGCTGATGATAATATACATAATAATGTCTTTGTCTTGACTGATATGCATGGTATTCATGCTGAAAAAAGAAATGCTGTATGCTGTAAAGATATATGTGGCTAAATGTAAATTAAAATGAAAAAAATAATAAAAAATAATAAAAAAACTGTAGTCCTTCTGTGAGGTCCTAGAAAAGAAACATAGATGAGCCCTTGTAAATTAAAAACGTGTGCCTCATGTGCTTAAAGAGGCATTTCTGATTGACTAAAAGGTGGGAAGCTAGTTTGCAATCATTTTGTGCAGAAAAATTGTTTTTAGGAGAAAAAGTAAAACTTGTTTTTCTGTAAATGAGCATTTTTGCTCTCCCTTCTGGATGACTTCACATTTTTGTGTATGAGAAAATAATATTTTACATCTTTTAACATGATAGCCTGATTAAACTGTTTTCTTTTTCTTTATTTATTTCTTGCTTTAACCTGAAATCTCCTGGTTGAAGGGAACATGTCAATCCATGGTTCCTAAAGTGTTGGTTCAAATTCTTCTTAAAATAACATTCTTAGAATTACTGTTAAGAGCAAAGGGAGAGACCAGGAGGTGGTTAAGGTACTGGACATGCCCACATGGCCGACCACAGTTCAAGTCCCAAACCTGGTGACTTGCTTTCTCACTTTCCCTCTCTCTCTCTCTCTCTCTCTCTCTCTCTCTGTCTCTCTCTGGTCAAATTAAAGTAAGTGAATGAATAAATAAAATTAAAATAATTATTTTAAGAAAAAGAACAAATGGGGGCCAGCCGAGTGTTATGGTGCTTAAAGCCGCTGGATCCCACTCTGGTTCAAGTCCTGGACCCAGCAGCTTGAAAAATAACGCTGATCATGAGTGCGAGCACGTTCGAAATCCTGAGAGGAAAATAGAGGAGAAAAGATTGTGGCATGGCATTCCCTCTGGGAGATACTTTCTCTCTCCCTCTCTATGTCTCTCTGGTGAGCATACTTGACCTATAGTAAACTAAAACAAATAACCCCCCCAAAGATAAACGAATGGAGCATATACTAGGCATTTACATTTCAGATATAACAATATTTCTTTGGCCATGGTAAAGAAAAACACCGGGCTATTGGTACTTTTTTAGATTTCTAAGGCTGAAGATATCCCAATCATTAAAAAAAAGAAAAAAAAAACTTTATTTTTACATGAAAGTTGTCATTATTTTATTGTGCCTAACTTAATCTTCATACCAACTCTGATGCAGGGAGCAGGACTGATCACCCTCAGATGCAGCAACAGAGTCCTGAGAAGTTTACTTGCTCCCCCAGTGTTTCAGAGGAAGGAGGGGTGAAATGTAGTTACCCCACATATGACCACAGTTGTGCACCGAGCGATACACTCCATAGCTCTTATAGCCTCATTAAGGAAAGATCATTAGGAAATACGAAATTCTTCAGAGAAACTGGCTTTAAGACAGTCATTTGGATCTTTTAGTATAAATGATTTCAAATAGCATAAGACAATGTCAGAAAACCATTTTTTCCACCTAACCAGAGAAAAACCAGGCTACAAAGGTGAGTCAATCTTAATTCAGGCAGGGAAAGTGCTTCTTCAGGGAGCCACAACAGTAGACTCTGAATGTAGCTTTCCTGAAATCTGAGTTGAAGCAAGGGTAAATACCTTTAGGGAAGTTCTCTCCCTTTCTTTCTTTCTTTCTTTCTTTTTTTTTTTTTCTTTTTTTTGTATTTACTCTCTCTGCATGCTTGACAGAGAGAGGGAGAGTGAGAAATACCCCCCCCCCCCCGCCCCCCGGGAAAATGGCCACACCACAATCTCTTCTCCTCCATTCTCCTCCTGGGATTTTGGGCATGCATGCACACATGCACAGCATGATTTTTCAAGCTGCCAGGTCAGGGACACAAACTGCAGAGAGTCCAGTACCTTAACCACCATGCCACCTGCTGGTCCCTCTCTTTATTCTTACATTTATTTCTGCATCTAAAAAAAGGTCTGAACATTGCGGTATTCTAGGATGCTGGGTAAAAGGCATTTTTTTTTTCTTTTAGCATGGTAAGTTTTTCTTTTGCTGAGCTTTAGTTTCCTCATTAATAAAATGAGAGTGATAACCTAATTGGTAAAATTTTCTAACTGTAGTATACTGTAATTGTATATACTGTAAATCTCAACAAAGATACCTACATTACATTTAAAGTCAGAATATTAATCAATAGGGAAGTGTGTTTGTTAAGACTGCCTTGGCACATTGATTTTAGAAATCTCTGCATTATTGATCTGATAGGATGCAATTGGGGTTCATTTCTACCAAAGGCTTTTATTTTCAGCTTTCATTTACCCTCTGTTCTCTCAAAAACAGAAGTAAGAAAGCTCTGTGTGTGTGGGCTAGTGTGCTTCTCCTTTGGGCCTTTCAGTCTGTGGAGTTCATATGGCATTCAGTTTGCTGCAGGCTCTTCAGATCAACACAGAACTTTTAGCTTAGAAATAAACTTTGCAGTCATGAGAAACTACATAAGTATTTGAAAAACATGTGTGCACACAGATTAGGATTGAATCTGATGATCTGGATATTGTTAAAAATTTCCTCTTTATTCCAGTATTCCCTCTACATCTATTATTTGCTAAATGTTCTATATATCTGTTGCTGTATTAACAAACTATCCCAAATTTGGTGGCATAAATTATAATCATTTATTATGCTCATGATCCCTGGGGTCAATAATGTGGACAGGGACAATGAGAATGACTTGTCTGTATTCCACAAGGTCCAGGAACTCATCTAGGAGGACTCCAACAGCTTAGGTGTGACTTGGGTAGTTGAGGGCTGAAATATTAATAGCTGGGGCTGGAGGATCTACTCCCAAAATGCCTGGCCCCTCCACAGGGATGGCTAGACTTTGATGGGACTGTCAGCCACAGTGCTTACCAGTGGCATCCCAGCATGGCATCCTTTGGTTAGTCATGGACATCTTCCATGGCAGCTCAGTATTCCAGCGAACAAGGCGGAAGCTGGATGTTGTCTCATGACCTGGTCTTGGAAGTTCCATAGTGCTACTTCCAGCATATTCTAATAGCCAAAGCAGTCACAACCTAACTAGATGCAAGGGGAGAGGACATAGACCTCCACCTCAATGTATTATGCACTTATTATTTGCTAGTTTATTCTCACATCAGTTCTATAAGGGATATCTAATTATTTATTTCACAGAAGAGGAAAATGAGACTTAGTGAGGTTAAGGAACTGGTTATATCCCAATTTCACAAGAATGGAGTTTTGAACCAAGACTGTTGACCAAAGAAGGAGAGAGAGAGAGAGAGAGAGAGAGAGAGAGAGAGAGAGAGAAAATGAGAGAGCAAGATGCTAGGTCTGAGACTTGAGCCATGGTCGGCTATGTGGGAGTCCAACACCTTAACCACCACACCACCTACCAGCCCCAGTAAAGCTTTTTAATATTTGTTAAGCAAAACATTTAAACCTATTGGCCCTCATCAAAAAACAAGAAATGTTTTGAATACAATTGTTACTAAAACAGTTTTGGTAATCTTGGACCCGTAGCAATTGAGCAAAATGTTTCACAGCTACCTAGACACCTGTACATTGGCAGAGTATTTTCTTGGCAGGATTGGGCAAGTTCAAACGGACAGACCTGGAACCTTTCCTAAGAAGAATGAAGTGAGTCACAAGGCCTGAGGGTTACTGTATTGTGACTGCTGGGAAATGAGGCTTTCGTCCTTGACTCGTGGTTGACAATCATTCCATAGTTCAGAAATGGTTTTGCATCCCAAATTTGGCTGATATCAAGACAAACTCTAATACAGGGCTGTTTTATCTTTCAGGGCAATTAGAAATTAGATTGCTAAAGCACAGAAATACAAAGCTCTCATTTCTTGAACTCAGTTTTCACACATCAGACCAGTGATCGAGCAGGTTCATGTCCTACAAAAAAGTATAAAATTACAAAGAGACATACCCCTGTGATGGATTAAGAACCTGTGTCCTACATGAGCTTTGCTTCTCACTAAAATATCTTGAAAAAGATAAGAGAGTGTAACCCTTGCAATGCCAGCCATGAAAGTGTCTTTGGACTAATTGATTGAGCCAGAGATGCAAGTCTTAGAATACAGAGATGGCTATTAGGAACTATGCTCAAGTAACAGGTTAAGGTCCCAGAAGAGAGGTCAGTTAGCCCCAGAAAAACTGTTTATGTAATAGAAGTAGGAATTGTACCAAAGCATCTGACTTAATTTTGGGAAAGTAATAGGATCAAAAATATTTCACTAAGGATGAGAAATATAATCCTGTCACTGAAAGAATAAAGAGTACTTGAGCTACCTAAGTCAAAAGGAAAAGCATGGGAAGGGGACAGAGTAGAATATTACAGTAATACAGAAATGGTGTCTACAAAAACACAGAGGCAAGGAGTAAGACACATTTGAGAAACAGTGAAAAGACTGAATGATAGTCATCGATCTGTCTTAACTGTGGTGGACTGGAGTTCTTTCTCAAACTCCACATCCTTTTCATCAGCTCAGCCAGGAAGTCAGAGGGACTCCTGGTAGCCAGGAAATGTGCTCTTGAGTTCTTGGGAAGAGCATCCAGAGGCTGTTCTCTAATGACAATAATAAAGCTAGTTGATACATCTGATTTATGCTTGTTCATGCCTTCCAGAAATACTCATCTTTGCAGAAATATGTTGGCTCTTCTTTAGGAGAAAAAATTAAAATTCACTAATTCAGTTCACCTACTTTCTTTCTTTTTGTTCTTTTTTTTTTTTTTTTTTTTGAGAGGTTTTTGCTATAGGGTGTGTGCACTCGCCAGAAAGACAGAGAGAGACAGAGAGACAGAAAGCGAGAAATCACCCCCCAGGAGGCATGGCCATGCTGCAATCCTTTCTCCTCCATTCTCCTCTCGGGATCTTGGGCACTCATGTACATGCGCCCAGAGTGAGTTTAAGCCACCAGGTCCAGGACTTGAACCGTGGTTGACTACATCAGAGTCCAGCGACACAGTCGTTTTGCCAACTGTTGGTACCCACTTAATCTTTCTCTAGATTTCATAGATATGCAACCTGATCTTTATATCTGTAAAACAGACATATATAAACTCTACTTGAGTTTTCTTTAGATTTAATTAATTTTATTTATTCATTCACATATTTTAATTTGACCAGAGAGAGATAGACAGAGAGAGAGAGAAAGCAAGAAAGCAAGCCACCAGGTCCAGGACTCAAACCGTGACTGGCCATGAGGAAGTGTCCAGTGCCTTAACCACCATGCCACCTGCTGGTCCCCTCTACTTAAATTTTAAATAGACTTTAAGGCAGCTCTTGAGTTTTAAGAGTCTCTAAAAATTATTTTTCTATTAACCTAAGGTCAGAAGTTGAGCTATTTTGTTCTTTTGGAGAAACAAGAACTACTAGGAGTTGTATGATGTAAGATTCTGACCTAAATATACTGACACTTTAATGAGTCATTCCAAATAATATTGGAATAACCACAGTTATTGTGGTGATTTACGCTGAGCAAATGTGAAAGTATGTAGTAGATTAAAGTTGACCAAAATTCCTTGCCATCCCTCCTAACAAGAGATGGGGTTCATTTTCCCTCCCATTGAATCTGGGTTGGCCTTGCACTAGTATAAAAGGATGAAGTGATACTGTACTGCTCAAGGCCTGGACATTCAGAAGATAGGCAACTTCCATGTCTATGTTCTTAGAAGTCAGCCACCAAACTATCAAGATGCTCCCATAGACTATGGAATGATGAGAAGGCATAGGTAGCCCTTGGCAGTTCAGAGGCCATCTGTGAGGACCAGAGCCGGCTATGCTCCCAGCTGAGTGTGGCTCCTGATCTCAGGTACATCCTACAGAGCAAAAGAACTGCCCAGCTGAGCCCAGTTAACACATGGAATTGTAAGACATAATAAATATTTATTGTTTTCAACTATCATCTTTGAGGCGGTTTGGGTATGTACAGTTTAAACTTAATAGCTTATACCAAATTTTCCCCCACTTGTACAAAATTATACTCTCACCAGCAAAAGAATGTCTGTATTCCTACACATTGCCTAACACATCTAGAACAAGTTCTTCTATTGTAATTTCATAGTTAGTTCTTTAAGATTTTCTGACCTATAATGGTCAGAAAGAAAGAAATACAAAATAGAAAAAAAAAAAAAAAAAAAAAAAGACAGAAAGGGAGGTAAAATTAGATTTTTTAGATTTTTTTTTTAGAGGTTTTTGCTATAGGGCGTGTGCGCTCGCCAGACAGACAGAGAGAGACAGAGAGACAGAAAGCGAGAAATCACCCCCCAGGGGGGATGGTCACGCCGCAATCCCTTCTCCTCCATTCTCCTCTTGGGATCTTGGGCACGCACGCACATGCGCCTGGTGTGAGTTCCAAGCCACCGGGTCCGAGACGCGAACCGCGGTCGACTACGTGGGAGTCCAGTGACATAGCCTTACGCTAACTACTGGTCCCTAAAATTAGATTTATAAGAGGTAAAATTATAATACTTTACCTCTTTTATTTTACTATTCTATATTTATTTATTTCTCTTATCTGATTGTGTTGGTTAGTACTTTCATAATAAGGATAATATTAAATAATATTGGTGATATTGAGCATAATTGTCCTATTCTTGATCTAATGAGAACACTTCTACTATTTTCCCGTTAGGAATAAAGCTGGACAAAAAAATTAAAGCCAACATTTGAAATGAGAAAAAATTATTTTATCAAGTTAAAGATCAGTGGCCAACTGTTCTCATTTTCAAAAGCTGTTATCAAGAAAGATATTAAATTTGATCAAACTTCGACATGTATTGAGTCTGAGTTTTTTCTCCTTCAAAATACAAATACAGTAAATTATATTAACAAGTTTCCTAATACTGTGTTATACTTCCATTCTTAGAGTAAACCTCATATACTTGGTCATGGTATACTACTCTTGATATTTTGCTGGTTCCTAGATATACAATTTGTGTTTAAGTCATTGCGTTTTTATTTATAAAAGAGACTGGCACCTTGTTTCAAAGGAAATTTGATCTTAAAAATACCATCAGACACAAAGGTAATAAGAGTGTGAGTGGACAAATTACAAAATGAGAAATTCTAGAGACTGGAGAAAATGCTGAGGACAAGAGAGAAGGCTACCTCTCCTATGAAAGAGGGACTGAGAGAGAGGATCCAGGAGATATCTAGGTGGCAGGGAGCAAAACCAAGGAGGCTCACATCAGAAATCTAGGTCCCAGTCAAGGGACAGTAAAGCTCTTGTGTGGGGGAGGAGAGAAGTCAAGGCTTGTCTAATGACTTATCTGGAGGAATATGAAATCACATGTATAATAAATAGAATAAGTATACAAATATCCTAAATCACAACTGGTAAGTTGCTACAATTGTTCCAACAATGGGAAGAGAAGAAAAACCAATTTTCTATAGAAAACATTTAATAGAGAAAGTCAAGTCAGAGAATTTGACCTCAGAGGTCCAACACCTAGGCCAAGAATTACTCATTAGCATGAGTTGTCTTTTCAATTCTTTAATGGAATTTTCTTCAGCACAGTGTCTATAATCAGGGGAAGGGAACACATTTCTTGAACAAAAGAGATGGCTCCTCTTGACATTTAGAGCTTCCCTTGGGCCATGGGCTGTATCTAGGCGAGTAGGTACAAGTCCCAAGTTGATAGAAGAGGCCATCTGAAAGGATCCTCTCTTTTCAATGACCCTGGTTAGTCTATTTTATGTTCTCACAGGAGAAAGAAGCTGAACCTGGAAATCATTAAATGTTCTCAAGTGTCCTGAATGTCTGCAACTCTGAGGAAAAATCACTTTGACTTTTATTTGTTGAAATGTCTGATTTTAGCAATGATATCACTTGAAGCTATTAAGCTTAATATGAGATGAGATCATTTACAGGGCTTATTAACATATGACACTAGACATACTCTGCTTCTGTAGCTCATTAGCTGGGTGACTTTGGACAAGTTTATTTAACGACGCCGAGTCTCAGTTTTCTCATCTGTAAAATGGCTGCAATAAAATAGCTTCCCTGATTACCTCACTGGGGTGTTGTGTAAGGATCAAATGAAGTAATGAATGTACATAGCACTTTGAAATCACTCTCTAAACCTAAGGTATGTAGTATAAGTCACTTGTGAAAAATATCTTTGCCTCCTGTGACAACTCATCCCAATTCTGGCACAAGTCTTCTTTGTTTCCCGAAGTCAAATGAAGAAAGGATGGCCTGTCTTCTCTACTTTTGGGGGTTGTCTTGTTGGATTCTGAATGGATTGATGAGTTGCTGAGATTCCGATGCCTTCTTTGGAAACCTTTCCAGTTACTATGGTAGAATACAAGTATGATCAGAGGGGCAGGAACTTTGGCTTCCTGGGGCAATTCTACCTGGAATAGGTTAAGAGGCTAACCATTGACTGGAAAATCCCTTTGAACAGCGTGAGAAACAGAGAAATTATACATTTTCAGTGAGTAGTCAATAAAAGCCAAATAACTACAGAATATTTCCACATGAACTCAGGAATCGGATTGTGTGGATTTGAATCTCTGTTCTAACCCTAACTAGCTATGGGTCCTGAAGCAAGTTCTCTAACTTGTCTGTGCTTTATTTTCTTTCCCTGTGTACTGAGAAACATGGCCCCACCTCCTTCACAGGGTCATTATGAGAATTAAATGAGTTAATATTTGTAAAGCACTTAGGAAAGTGTGTGGCTCATGCAAGTGCCACATGAAGATTTGTTAAATAAGGTATCTACCAGATGGTATTTAGTGCATCAGGCTCTGGAATTAAACCTTTATGTTTGCTTGCTAATTACAGAAAGTGCACGCTGTTGATTCCACACTGAATGCAAGGTTTAAAGACTCTAGCTTATAGACCTACATGTAAATATTTTCAGAGACATTTTCAGCATTTAGTGTAAAACCCACACACAAACACATTACAGATACTTATTTTTAGATGACATCAAACCAGAACTTAAGATTTGTGATCTCAGATCTGATCTTGGATTGGGTAATCCATTTAACTTCTTTACGCCTCAGCTGCTCTCTCTGTAGAAGTGCAATAAAAAATGCCTGCTTCACAAGAGTGTCGTGAAGATGAAAATGAGATAACATCCGTAAAACTCACAGTGCTTGCCAGGAGAGGCGCCGTGGAAATGCAGATCGTAATTATTAACAAACATCATCTCATATCCTCCTGGAGACTGGTTTGAATGCCATTATCTTATTAAATGACTAAAGCCAATCTGAGAAATTACAATGTTGGGAAGTTGGATAGTTAGGAATATAGTGCCAGACAGCTTTCCTGGATGAAAGTGGTTGAGAAGGCGCCAGCAGACTCTGCTGCAGAGTTTAACTGTGTTAAACACGTAGTACTACCTCGATTATTCTAGGGTAGAGCCCAGGAGCTCAGAAAGTGTGAGTACTTTTCAAATATAGCTCTCTGGGTTACCCTCAGTGATTCACGAGCTTTGCCAAGTCCATGGAATTCTGGAGCATGAAGATTTGGAGTGTGAGTTTCCTACCTGAAGTTCTTTAGCTGCTTTGGCTTAAAAAGCTCTTTAGAGTGGTTTAAAATTGTGTGAGATTCAATGACTTTAACCTTCTCTGGCCTGTTCTGGGTTTACATGGGATGGACAGTAGCTAACAAATATTCAATGAGTAAATTAATAAACAGAGAGGCAGAAATCTTTCTGTGAAACTATGCTATTTCTAGGGGACAGACTATGCCAAAAAGAAAGTCATATTAAATTGGTGATCAGCAAGGTGACTTTAGGTGGTGCACAGGTGAATATTTAAAATACATGCACACACATACACAAACGCATGCATGCATATGTGTGTATATAGAAGTTAAATACAAGACATGAGACGTATATGTTCACACATAATATTGCTTAGGTCAATGATAAAGTTGGTAGTTGAACAAGATGACTGGAAGTAAGAAAAAATGAATTTGACCTAAAGAAAAAGATTAGGTAATTAGTAGTAACAGAAAATAATAAAGCAGTTTTTAAAGCAAAAATCACAACTGAAGTTAAGGAAACATCATTTTAGAAGAAAGATGAGAAAAGAAAGATGAGAGCCTTGTCTTTAGATTATTGAGCAAAGGACTTAGATCCTGGGGAAGATTTTAGAGAACAATGATTTCTTACATCTGGATTGATCACCACTGTTTGCAAAGGACTTTTACATGGGTTCGTTTATTTTCAGGTCAGGCATAATTGTTTTTGTTTAATAGATGAGGAAACAGACTCTGTGTCCTTGAAAAGTTGTGCAATAACATGCTGGCAAGTGAATAAAAATCTGCATATGTTGTAATACCGTTTAGGGAAAAGAATCATATGCTAAGTGGTTTTTACAAAAGAGAATTATTTACTGAAACTAGCAGTCCTTCATTTAACTCCTTGGGAGCCACATTTCTAGCAGTGGTCCTGTTATTTAGGCTCTTTCAACTACTTTGTGCCTGAGAGCTCTGTGCTAGATGCTGAAGCCTCAGTGGGGATCACCTAGTCTGTTTGTTTGTTTGTTTGTTTTACTTAAAACAAGACAGTGATAACACCCTGCTAGCTCAATAAAGCCACCCATCATTTGTTTGAATAGTAGGGTGTTCAAATTGTTTTAAAAATATGTTGTGGGGCCAGCAGATGGCATGATGGTTACGTTAATGAACTATCATGTGACCGACCATGATTCAAGTCCCGGACACAGCAGCTTGAAACTCACTCCAAGCTTGTATGCATGCATGCCCAAAATCCCAAGAGGAGAATGTAGGAGAAGGGATTGTGGCATGGTCATCTTCCCTGGGGGGTGATTTCTTACTTTCTGTCTCTCTGTCTCTCTGGGGAGTATGTGTGCCTTATAGCAAAAATCTCTCTCTAAAAAAATTGTATGTACATACACACACACGCATATGTAATGTGGGCTACGTATGCTCCAGTCTGACGTGGCCCATCACTGGACTCACTCACCTACCTTGCAAGGCCCAGGTACAGAGAACAATGCAGATAGTCAGCACTTCTTACAAATCAGTTCTCCCTGGGAAATGATAAAATAAGCACAGTAGGTACTAGCCTTAAGTGTAGAAAACCCAAGCTGAGGCATGTCAACCGTATTTTCATAGAACCTCAGGTATACATTAAAATAAATAATATTTAGCATTTCTGCCTGGAGAATATTTTTACTTCTTTGATGTTAGTAAGATGCTTGCACACTATTTGCCATTTGCATCACAACTTTGAGAAATAAACTAGGCAGATACTATTCACACTTGACTCATTAGAAAAGTGAATGTCCCAAATTAAAAGAAGTTTCCTAGAAGCAGAGCCTGAGGCTTTGAATGGATGCACTTTCTTGAGAAAGTGCTCTAGAGGAATATCCAGCAGGGAGGGAGTACACCAGGAGAGGAAAGAGGAAGGATGAGGTCTCAGGGAAAGTCCAGCTTGGCCTAGACCAAGGGGGAGGGCTTTGAAGCATTATCTGCACCACAAAATTATTCTTTCTTGAGGCCAGGGTGATGGCCTTTAGTACCTACCCGTTATCAATTATGTCATTGGCTGTGGCCTTCCATCACAAACATCCTGAGTGAGATGACTCCTCTACTAGCCCAGGTCAATTTTCCCAGAAGTGAGAGCATCTGGAGGCCTTCAGCAGCCAACACCCAAAGCAGCTGGTAGAGGCTCACCATGCTCAGTAATTAAAATCTGGAAGGGACACTGCGGTGGCATCTTAAGTACTGAGCTCACAGTTACCGTAGGAACTAGGTAATAGCATTCATCTCCAGCATCCTGAAAACACACACACACACACACACACACACACACACCCCTACACAGTGTGCTTCAGGAGGTGGTAATTCCAGAAAATACACAAGAGCTCCTTCCCAAACCACAAAGTTCCCAGTCTCCATTTTGAGAATTTAAGAGAAAATGGTCCTCTTTATAAAATTCAGTTTCAGTACCAGCAGATGGTGTAGTGGTTACATCAATGAACTCCCACATAGTCAACCGTGGTTTGAGTCCTAAACCTGGCAGTTTAAAACTCATGCCGAGCATATGTGTGTACATGCCCAAAATCCCTAGAGGAGAATGGAGAAGGGATTGCGGTGTGACCACCCGCTTCCACCCCGCCCCCAGGGCGGCTTGGGGAGATGGACTGTGATTTCTTGCTTTCTGTTTCTCTGTCTCTCTCTGTCTGGCAAGTGCACTATAGCTAAAATCTCTCTTAAAAAAAAGAAAAGATAAAATTCAGTTTCACAGCTAATTTTGTGCAAACTATGGAAATAATGGAAAAGGAAAGTCCAATATTTTATAGATTAATATACAGATAAAATAAATATACCTATTGATGCACAAACACATATACAGATTATATGTATGATGTATAATACACAAATGGATATAAATCTAGATATGAAATATGATTGTTAATGTTTGTCTGGGAAAAATTTCTTGCTCCAGAAAATGGAAAAGCTTTGTGTTCAAAGAGTTTAGAAAATAAATTCTCCTTCAACAGAGTCTACCCCCTTGGGATTTGTCATGAGAAGGAAGAAAGAATTTCCAAGAAATACCAAGTTCTCCTCCTGGCATATTCCTACTTTGTTCTGAAATAATTTGAGCTCAGTACATTGCATCAACTATAGAAGTATAGGTTTTACTAAATGTGAACAGAAGAAAAAATGAGAAAGGAATCTAAAGTGCTATGAACTCGGGTTATATTTTTTAACTTAAAAAAATTTTAGATAGAGAATTTATGGAATTTTCCTTATTAAAGGATGACAATTGTGTGTACATACCTCATGAAAGAACACTGTCAATATTGGCAATTGTGGCTAATTAGGAAGAAAATAAACAGGCAAAAATCCTAGGTAAAATACAGTCAATTTTATTTTATTTCTTCCTTGGTTTCTTTTCAAAACACCTTCAAGATACCATTCCAAAGCTATTATCATAACTGAATATTTTACATAATGGAAAGCACAGGCACCTCAGATCTCCTTTTGCATGACAAATGTTTAATTAGAAAAATAATAGGATGGAAATGAAATTGGTATTTACTATGACTGGAACAAGGAATTGTCCTGGAGAAGAAAATTCAGTTTTAATTCACCAAAGGCAAAAAAGGAAAAAAAAAAAAAAAAGAAAGAAAGAAAAAAGCAGCAAGCGAGAAAGAAAGAATCTTAAATAAATACTGAAAACCACTCAGAGAATAAAGCCTATGGCTTGTGCTTATAATTGGGGTGGACTCCCACTCCCGCCTCCTACACACACACACACACAAATGTGCCTGTGCAAACCAAAGCCCAACATACTTTTTTTTAAAAAAGAATGTGATAGATACATAATATTAAAGTCTTTAGGTTGAAATAGTTCTTTTTAATTGCTTGGGGAAAAAAAAAGTCAGGCCAACTAAATGTTACGTTTCCATCAGATTAGACAAAGTGTATACCAAATTAGTGTATGGTCCAATTCTGCACTGCATTAGCAACCTAATTATAACTGTGAAATAATTCAGTGTGGAACCATATGCTAAAATATGTTAATTGCTATTGTATGGTTTTTGAAGAACTAGTTGTGTTTTCCTCAGTCTTTTTGAGTCATCATTGGTGATTTGTTTCCTTTGGTCAGTGAGTCAGAGGCCATAATAAGGCTCTTCCTTATCATAGACTATGAAAGTTGCAGTAATTTCTCCTTTGTGTTTCTTTACAGATTGTAGTTTAAAAGGAATATATATGTCTTGCCATAGAAAAAAAACAGATACACAAGTTGGGTCCCTGAACCTTTTGTTCATCTTAAGCCTGCTCTTCTAGGAGCTGGGAACTGAGTGGGGCTTCTTTTAAGTGTATTTTACTCATGATAGAAAGCATGTGTGTGAGCACAAGAGAAAGAGAGAAAAATGAAAGAGAGAGAGAGAGAGAGGAAAGAGAAGCAGCCTTAATAGGATCTAGTCATGCTACGATCCCCTTCCCTCAACCTTCCAGCTCAGAGTAATCTTGGGCATGTGTGCATACCTGGTGTGTTTTTAGGAGGCCCCAAGCATCCAAATGCATGGTTAACCAGGTGGTTTCCAGAATTGCACTTCATTCTACTACCAACTGTGCCACCAGGCAGTACAGAGTTGGGCTGCTTGTTATGTGATACGCAGCAAGTGCCAAGGTGCTTTGTTAAAGGACAGCGTCCACGTCTCATGAGTTGGCATCTTTGGGCAGGAACAGCTGTCTTTAGCTATCTTTAGGGATGGACAGACCAAACTTGGCACTCCGTGGTAGACCCAGGGGCTGATGCCCAAAAAGGAACAGTGTGAAAGGAGAGGTTTATAGAGAGGGTATCATCCTGAACCCCACATCCCTAAGCAACTCCTTCCCCCAATGTACTTGTAATGCTGCCTTTGAAAGTCCTTGTGAAGCACCCCTGCTTTGGAGTCAGACTGTATGAACTTGAACAAGCCTCCACAACTTATTGACAAGAGAACCATCAGCAAGGTTTTATTTGTTTTTTTTTTTTTTTTTTTTTTTTTTTTTTTTTTTTTTATTACAGGTGCTTTTTTCATTTTAATTTTTTAAAGGTTTGTGCCATAGGGCATGTTCACTAGCCAGAGGGAGAGAGAGACGGAGAGACAATGAAAGAAAAAGTGAGAAATCACCACCTGAGGAAGAGAATTATGCCACGATCCCTTCTCCATTTTCCCCTTGGAAAATCACACATACCTTGTGTGACTTTCAAACCACCAGGTCTGGGACTCAAACCAAAATCTGCCATGAGGGAGTCCAGCACCTTACTCACAACACTACTTGCTGGCTTCCCCTTTAGCAATTCTTTGAATCTCTCTAAATCTCAACTTCCTCATCTGTAAAAGGGGCTATTGATAAGTACATACCTTAAAGTTTGTCATGAAGAGTTAACAAGAAGATGAAGGCAGGACCTCATATAGTCCGTGGCACCACAGAAAACTCAATTCCTGTTCATTTATTTATTTTCTTCTTATTATTATTATTAATTCAATTTTAAATTATACCACCCTAAATATTAAATAAAATTTTACAATTATGTTTTCAGAGTTCATGCATTTTATTCAATAAGATAATGTCTATTTTATAAAATTATATCATTAAATATTTATTCCAGTTACAATCTATCTCATCACATTAAAAGTTTAATATTGTTCTACCTCATGGTGACAAAATTTATCTTAATTTTTAAAAAGTTTTCATCAAATTTTTAAATAACTTTAAAATGTGAAGGAGAAATGGGCCAGAGTGATTTGTGGGAGGGGGGATTTTAGAGATGCTTTAAAACTGGATCCTGGTGATGGATGTACAATTCTATAAATTTATAAAAAGTCATTGAATTATACGCTTAAAACAGATGAACAATATAGCTAGCTAAAAATGTGCGTGGAATGTACATAGTCTTTCAAGACAACTTTTTAGAACATGCACAAAAGATAGAGGGACCAGCAGTTAGCGTAATGGCTATGTCACTGGACTCCCATGTAGTCGACCGTGGTTCGAGTCCTGGACCCGGTGGCTTAAACTCACACCGGGCGCGTGTGCGTGTGTGCCCAGGATCCTGAGAGGAGAATGGAGGAGAAGGGACTGCAGCATGGCCATCCCCCCCTGGGGGGTGATTTCTCGCTTTCTGTCTCTCTGTCTCTGTCTGTCTGGTGAGCACATGCGCCCTATAGCTAAAAAAAACCTCTCCAAAAAAAAAGATAGAAAGCCTTGGGTTATTGCTTTTTTTTTTTTTTTTTTTTTTTTTTTTTTTTTGAGGAATTTTTGCCATAGGGCATATGTACTTGCCAGAGAAAGAAAGAGAGACAGAGAGACAGAAAGTGAGAAATTACTCCCCAGAAGAGATGACCACATTGCAATCCCTTCTCCTCCATTCTCCTCTTGGATTTTGGGCTCACATATGCATGTGCCCCAGCATGAGTTTCAAGTCACCAGGTCCAGGACTCAAACCAAGGTTGATCATGTGGGAGTCCAGCACCTTAACCACTACACCACCTGCTGGTCCCAGATTATTTGCATTTTAGCTAGGCCAAAGAATATTGAATGCACTTTTTTCCATGTCATTAAGCTTACCTCACAATTATTTGTTTTAGTTTTGAGTATTCATTTTAAAATGTCTACTTCTAGAGTAAGAACAAATTAAGGCCATCAAATGGGAGAAGTCATTAAAATAACTAGTTATAAATTGTGTTGCCTTTAAAATGTTACACAATAGGGGACCAGTATTATTTCTTACAAGGACTATCGACTACAAAACTGCTCCTAGTTATCCCCTCAAATCCATCCTCCTCACAATGCCAGAATGGTCTTTCCAAAATGCAGATCATACCCTTTCCCAACACTGCATAAACCCTTATGTGGCTCTCCTTCACCTAGAAAACCACAGACAAGCCCATCTTCATGAACTAGCTCTGCCTGCCTCTTTCTATACTTCACTCCAGGATGCCTTCTTGCCATGGCAAACGTAAACTGCCTGTGCGGCCATTATGCCAGAGTGCTTATCCTTACGATTCTGGCCATTGCTGGACCAGCAGATTGCATAATGGTTAGGTCATTGGACTTTCACATAGTCTACTGTGGTTTGAATCCTGGACCCAGCAGCTTAAAATTCATGCTGGGCACATGTACCTGCATGCACAAAATCTTGAGAGGATAATGGAGGGGAGGAGATTGTGGCATGGCTATCCTCCTTGGGTGTTGATTTCTTGCTTTCTATCCCTCTGTCTCTCTCCGTCTCTCTGGAAAGCACACGCCACTCTCTAGCAAAAATCTATTAAAAAAAAAGATTTTGGCCATTGCTGTCAGTCAGCTCTGTTTGATTGCTGAGTCTGCCACATGCTAGTTCTATAATTTTTTTTCTCTTGAGTCTCAGTTTGTGAAGAAGGGTTGATAATAGAATCTGCTGCGTAGAACTGCTGTGGGAATTAAGTAATAAATGTACAGCACATCATAGTTTGTAGGGTAGAGTAAGTGTTCAACATATTTTAACTATCCTTTTTCTTTTTTCTTTTTTTTTTTTTAAGACTTAGCCTAGACATAATCGTTACCAACATTAGACATTCCACTTATGTGGTCTTTTTCCCCCTGGGTATCGCTCCTATTGTGTTGAAGCCCGTGGACTATGGCATGAAGGCAGGCAGTGTGCTGTGAGAGTCCTGGATCCATGGTGCCTGGAACCGTGCCAGCACCGGGCGGGTGCTATTTGTGTTTGCACACCCGAGAGAACACAGTCCTAGAAACACAGCTGCAGCAAGACAGAGGCACAGACCTTGCCACAAAGACAGGATGATTCTGTAGCCACAGTCAGAATCCAGGTGAGGAGACGGTGTCACAGAGGCAGGAGCTCCACATGTGGCCAGGTGGGAAGAGGGCAGAGCTGTCAAAGAATCTGGGCAATAGGCTCAGGACCTGGGACAGGACAGTAAGCCCAAGATTCTTTAAGCAGCATGGAAACAGGGTAATTTCCCGTAACAACAACAAAGAAGACACTTAAAAAAAAAAAAAAAAGAGCTAGAAAATCAGCAAAGATTTCTCTACTGCATTACCATTTTCTTCTTATAATTTGACATACCCTGGGAAAAAAGTATTTTTTTTATTTTTTATTGTATTTTTTATTTTTGGAGAGGTTTTTGCTATAGGGCGCGTGCGCTCACCAGACAGACAGTGAGAGACAGAAAGTGAGAAATCACCCCCCAGGGGGGATGGCCACACCGCAATCCCTTCTCCTCCATTCTCCTCTCGGGATCTTGGGCACGCACACACACGCACCTGGTGTGAGTTTAAGCCACCGGGTCTGACACTCGAATCGCAGTCGATTACATGGGAGTCCAGCGACATAGCCATTAATGCTAACTGCTGGTCCCAAGTATTTTTTTTTATTTTTTTGAAAGTTCCACATTGGTGATCCACAGAGAAAGGGCCATCTTGTTTATGTGTCCCATTTTATGATTTTGTGGTTCCAGATCTTGACTCTAAAGAAAGAAAACAAATTCAGGACCAGTCAGGTGGCATAGTGGTGAAGGCGACTGGATCCCACAGGGCCAACTATGTGGTTTGAGTACTAGACCTGGTGTCTTGAGAAACATGCAGGGCGCATGTGCATGATGCCCAACAAATCTCAAGAAGAGAATGGAGGAGAAAAGGTTGCAGTATGGCCATCCTCCCGGGGAGGGGAAAGAATGCTTTTACATTCTCTCTCTTTCCAGTGAGCACTCCTGCCCTATAGCAAAATAATAAATAAACAAATAAATACAAATAAAACAAGTTCTGAATTGGCCCACAGACCTTCGCAGGTGCCCAAGCTTTAGCACTAACCACACAGAACAAGACAGCATGTTGAGAAAAGAAGTGTGACATTTAGAGACAAACCTTCCCCTGCTTCTAGGTCACAAAATTCATGTGTGTCCTTTATGGGCAGGCCTGGTTGGGGTATCTTTTGCATGTGACCAACAGAAAACAAACAGAAAGTAAGACAGACAGAAAGGCAGGACGTTCTGAGAGCTGCTTTGTGGTTATTGTTACTAAGGAAACCAATTCTTTAGTATTCATGTGTTCAGCAGACGGCTGGGCTGAATCTCTGAGGCCGAGGCAGCATCACAGAATAGCACCAGGGAGAGGAAGGGATGAAAACAGTCTAACAGATAAATACGGAAGCTGTTTAAAAATATGTTGGTAATTTAGTCATTGGCCGTGGTTTCTAGTGGCTTTAACGACGAGATCACTGCCAGCATCAGATAATTCAAGGAGTGACTAGGAGATTGTCTTCCCACTGCATTTATATAATCATATTCACATACTGTCCGCATACTGGGAAGAAAAGCCTCTCCGGAGGGGACAAAGATCCTTGAAATCTGGTTCTATTTTGAGAAAATCATTATTGTGTGAAAGGGGCCCTGAAATTTATCTTTCTTCTCCCCACTCCAAAAAGCCTACACTCAGATGGAAGGAGGCACATGTGTTGTTAATGACCTCAAAGGCTATATTTTCTCTAGCAGAGAATGGGTGTTTTTACCATATTTGCTGAGCATCCATCCAGGATATGAAAGAAGTGAGTCCCATGGAAGTCAGACTCCCACAAGGACACTCACAATCCCACTGACCAGCCTGTGGTGGTATTAATCACTAGTTGGCAAAGGCCTTCAGTATATGAAAGAACAACGTCAGGGCCTTTGGAGCCCTGTGTCACTGATCACACATTCTCCGAGTGAAAGAGAAGAGCTGGAAAGAACCAGGGAAAGAGAATCCACTTCTCACCCCTCTTACTCCCAGTTATCAGAATTAATGCTCAACGAGTTTTGCATTTGAGATTATAGCCAACTGTGCTTCTCCGAGTGTCCAGACAAGAGCTAGTTACAGATCCTTTCTCCTCTAGAGAAATAACCTAAATGGAAATATTTATCAAGGAAAAATGGAATGCCCTAGCCCCTTTGTATCTGACCTGCATGGCCTAGGAAAAATCAATGGGGATTTTAGGGACAGCACCGGTTTGAAGATACAAGTATCTACTGAACTAGATAGATCACCGTTAATACCCCAGAGCATAGTCACAACACTGACATTCATTTTACATTCAGTCAGCATTCATGAGCGCCAGCTGCATGCAAAGCTGTCTGCTGGATGGAGTGAGCGATGTCAAAGTGAGTATGAGGGGCATGATGTAACCTCAGAACTCCAGAACTTACAATCTAGTGGAAGGTAAATAGAATGAAAAATATAAATCTAAACCGATCACATTCTCCTTAATGTTCTTTAAAATTTGTAATGTGACCTAAATTTTCTTGGCCCCTGACCAGCTCTTCGGTTTCAGAACCGTGAAGCTTATTCTGTTTCCAACACAGGCTTCTCCCATTCGGTCTGCTCCTTCGTTTCCTTCCAACCTTCAGATCTCAGTTAAAAAGTCACTCTCTGAAGGAAGCTTTTCCTAATTCCCCAGGTCAGGCTCTCCTGCTGTATCTTCTCATTGCACCCTCCTTTTCCCTTTGTTGCAGTAATTGCAGTTTGATTACATATTTATGGCACTATTTGATACTGTCTGTGCTCACTATTTAACTCTAAGTTTCGTGGAAACAGAGGCTTAGCCAGCTTTTGCTTGTCACTGAGTCCTCAGAGCCCAGGATAGGTCTTGCTACAGGGATAATTCTTGGCAAAATTTCCTTTTCTTTTTTTTTTTTCTTGTCAGAGGGCACATGCACTCGCTAGCGAGAAACAGAGGGAGAGAAGAAAGCATCTCCCCCATGGGGAATGGTCACGCTGCGTCCCCTCTTCTCCATCTGTCCCCACTTGGGGGATTTGGAGCTCACATGCAAACATGCCCAGCCTGTTTCTTAAGCCACTGATCCGGGACTTGAATCTTGTGGTTAGCTTAGTAAGATCCAACTGCTTTAACCACTAGGTCATGAAACGAGTGCCCCCCCCCCCCACACACACACATACACACGTACACACACACTGCTCCTTTTAATTACCAGAGGGCACATGCACTGGCCAGGGAGACAGAGGAAGATGGAGAAAACACCCCCCAGTGGGGCAAGGTCATGCTGCAATCTCTCCTCAATTTCTTCATCCTGTTGGAATTTGGGGCATGCATTTGCAAGGCAGCTGGTGTGTTTCAAGCCACCAAGGCTGGGATTTGAACTATGATCAGCCATGTGAGATCTGGCTCTCTTAACCACTAGGCTATAAGGCTGGCCCTTGGCAAATATTTCTTAAATGAATAAGTGTGCACAACGACATGTTAGAAGGTAAGAGAAACAAGACCCTGGAGCAAAGAGCCATGTAACAGTGCAGCTGGGAGGTGGTTGTTTCCCTCACAAATATTTGCTATGTACACAGTGTCTTGCACATAGAATGCTTGTAGAATGAATGAATGAACAAATTAGTGAATGATGAAGTGGGCAAAGTCATCTCTCCTTTTGTTTGTTTGTTGACATGATTATACCTTACATAAACAAGGGTGCTAAAAAACCCATTTCTGTGTGTGTGCCTGTGAAAGATAGGCTGTCAAAAACTCAAGAAGTGGCTAAGAGACACCTCTGTCATCTCAGGTAGAAGCATATTCTCTCCCATATCCTTCTGTATTATAATACTGGACAGCTCAATTTTCTACAGAACTCCAGCTCTTTTACTGTGAATGGTAACCCGATAAGCTGCTGAACTACAGCTGGAGCTACAGTTCACTCATTCATTGATTAATTGAGTCATTCAGCACACATTTATTGAGTATCCACCATAAACAGGTTACTGAACAATGTTCTATGCACTGGAAAGAGATAGTCAAAAGGTCTCTCACACTTTACTTGGGAAACACATCTTTTAAAAGGTGATTTTGGGGAGCCAGCAGGTGACATGATGGTTAGGGAGCTGGACTACCACATGGCCAACTGCTTTTTGAGTCTAGGTCTGGCAGCTTGCAAATCACACTGGGCACGTGTGCATGTAGGCCCAAAATCCTGAGAGGAGAGTGGAGGAGAAAGGATCATGGCATGGGATGATTTCTCAATTTCCCTCTCACGTCTCTCCCTCTATCTCTCTGAAGAGTGCACATGCCCTATGGCAAAATCCTTTCAAAAAAAAGAAAGGATGATATTTGGACCAGCAGATGGGGTGGAAGTTGAGGTGGCTGGATTCCACATGGAAGACAGCATGGTTCAAGCCCCTGACCTGGTGGCTTGAAAAATACACCAGGAGGTAGGTGTGGATGCAGGCCCAAATTCCCAAGAATAGAGACCCTTCTGAAGGGTCTCTATTGAAACATGGCCATCACCACTAGCACTTTCTCACTTCTGTCTCTCTGTCTCTATCTCCGGCAAGTACAAACAAAAAAAGCAAAGATTTCAAGCTAACGTGAAAGATGTGAAACAGAAGATACCTTGAGCGCTTGGTATTTGCCCATTTGCGGCACTCATCAGATTAATTATCAAACTTTTTGTGGCTTTGAGCTCCAGGAGGGCAAGCCTGCTGTCATCATGTCTACCATTGCTCCTCCAGTAACCGGCAGTATCCCTGGCACACGGTGGGTGCTCAGCAAGTATCAAGTATTTACCTATTGACCAACTGCGGCTAATAGTAACGATACGAACCAAGCTCAGTGTTCTGCATTTTAACATGCATTGCCTTATTGAGGCCTCACATCACTACTACAGTGTAGCTGCTGTTATTATTTCCATGTTATACACCAGGAAACTGAGGCAGAGAGAAGCCAAAGTGCTCCACAAGGAGACACAGCAAGTGCTGCATCAGAGCTGATATGCAACCTAGGTCTCTCCTATGTATACCTGCTCTGTGCCTCCACTTTCCTGTCAGGTTGAACCACATGCAATTGCTGATGTTTGTCTCTTTTGACCTATAGAAATGGCAAATGTGTAAGTAGATAAGTAATAGGAGTAGATGAAATACAGCAAGTGAAAGGTTATTCATGGGGTGCCAGGGAAATGGAGAAGGAGCACCAGTCAGGGCGGCTTCCTGGGCAGCCTTGCAAGGTGGCCAGGGGCTAATCAGACTTTTCAGAGGGAAGCAGCGAGGGTACTCACTCACTCAGTGCATGTTTGTTATGGGTCCTCAGTGTGCTGCCCCTGCTCACGTGGAAAGCAAGCAGAGCTTGGAACCATGCAGAAAGGACAGTTACAATTAAATGGGGGGTATTTATTATGGCCTGATGAAGTACTCTGAAGGTGCGCAGCAAAGACACCCACTCAAGGGAGACCAAGACCAGGCCAGTGATTCCAGGTGGTAGAAGTGTAGGACTCCCAGCTGGGGAACTGGAGAGGGCTTCTGAAAATTCTCTTGGCTATATCATGGGGCAGGATTTGGAGGAAGAAGAGTAGGAGGAAGGAGAAACCACTTGGGAGTGTTTTGGTGAAAATGTTGAGAACTTGAATCTCACAGAGGCATTGGAAATACTAACCCTGTGTCTGATCAAATTTAGAGATGAATAAACCCTGAGGGTCATCAATATCCAGATATCAATAAGACACAGGGGTTTTTGTTGTTGTTGTTTGTTTGTTTGTTTGGAGAGGTTTATGTTACAGGGCGCATTGCACTTGCCAGAAAGAGACAGAGAGACAGAAAGCAAGAAATCACCCCCCGGGGAGGATGGCCACATGGCAATTCCTTCTCCTCCATTCTCTTCTTGGATCCTAGGTATGCATGCACACACACCCAGCATGAGTTTAAGCCACCTGGTCTGGTACTCAAACCGCGGTTGACTACATGGGAATCCAGCGACATAGTCATTACGCCAACTGCTGGTCCTGAACAGGTGTTTTGATATAACTGGCTTAATCTCCAGAAAGCTGCTATTATCTTTCTAAACAAAGGATTCTGAGTGCCAGGTACCTCTTTGTGCTAGGATCCCTCCTTAAAACCCCTTTTTGTGGGCCAGTATGAAATGTGGAAGTGAAGTCGGCTGGATCCCACATGGCCAACTGCACAGTTCAAGTCCTGGATGCAGCGGCTTGAAAAGCATGCTTGGCACGTGTGCGCGTGTGCCCAAAATCCTGAGAGGAGAATGGAGAAGGGATTATGGTGTGATGATTTCTCACTTTCTTCTCTGTCTCTCTCTGTCTCTCCCTGTCTCTCTCTCTGGCAAGTGCACATTCCATATAACAAACTAAGAAACAAACTAACAAAATCAAACAAACAAAACATGTTTTTGGGATATGTTTAGGTTTAGTTGGAGTTCCTCAGCTGCTGGCAGTTATTTGTTTTAATATTTAAGTTCATGAAGGAAGAGACTTCAATAAAAAAAAACAATAGAACATCATCTTCTCTTCTGGATCTCTGTTATTCAGTCCCACATGTCTTTTTGAAGTGTCAGGAGTCTCTCCCTGGCTCCCAATTTTTTTTTTTTAATTTCTTCCTTCTTTTTTTTTTTTAGAGAGAGATTTTTGCTATAGGGCGCATGCGCTCACCGGGGAGACAGAGAGAGACAAAGAGACAGAAAGCATGAAATCACCTTCCGGGAGGATGGCCAGGCTGCAATCCCTTCTCCTCCATTCTCTTCTTGGAATTTTGGGCATGCATGCACACATGCCCAGCATAAGCTGCCGGATCCAGGACTCGGACTGTGGTCAACTACGTGGGAGTCCAGCGATATAACCATTATGCCATTGTTTTCAATATGAACCTTAAATTGGCTATCTCATGCTAGTTCCAATGTTTTTAATACTATTCTTAAATTGGCTGTCTCACGTTTTTTTTCTTCTCTCTCCTATGACAGAAGGCATTTTGCCCCTCCTTGGCGCTAGAACAAATGTAATGATCACATACCAAGGCATACATCACGGAGCTCCTCCAGAGTGACAGCATAGCTCTATAACCTCTCCCAACATGTCCATTGCAGTGAAAACCATTAATAATTATAGAAGAGGGGCCAGCAAGTTGTGTGGTGCTTAAAGGTGCTAGACTGCCACAGGGCCAACCATGGTGCAAGTCCTAGACCTGGTGGCTTGTTTTCTCACTTTCCCTCTCTCTCTTTCTCCGTCTCTCTCTGATCAAACTAGAAAATAATAATGATAATAAAGTTAAATAAAATAATTCTTAAAAAATAATTATGGAAGACATACATATTTGGATTCTCAAAATCAACTGCAAAAGTATTTCTATATAGAAAGGATGAACTTCTAGATATATCGAAAAGTGTGTTAATGTTATAATGTATTTAGTGAAGACTAATCAGTCTTGATCAAAGGTTGTAATAGAAGAGAAAAATAAAATATTAAAAACAATTAAGACAGGGAAGGTTCCATGGCCTGGTGGTTAAGGTAGCTGGATCCCATACGGCTGACTGCTCAGTTCCAGTTCTGGACCTGGGTACTTGAGAAACAACGTTGAGCACATGTGCACGTGTGCCCAAAACCCGAAAGGAGGGAGAGATGGAAAAGGGACAGCATGACTGTTACCTATGGGGGGGCGCTTTCTCCACTCTGTCTCTGAGTGCATATGTCCTCTGGCAAAAAAAAAAAAAAAAAAAAAAAAAAAAAAAAAAAAAATTAAGACAATTCAGTGAAAGGCCCTACACTGGCATAACCATAGATTGAAATATGTTCTTTAAGATTTTCTGGTCAAAAACTGGGCTTGGCCATTGGCCTTTTTCTTGCTATAATTAAGGCATTCTGTTAACCTGGCTTTCTGTATGTCATAAACAATCCTTTTGGGTAGAAATGGCTGGTGGTTGTAACAACCTCATCTATTATCTTGGGAATTAAACCAAAGGAAGTCGTAGAGTTGCTAATTGGTGACTTTCATTCAAGTATTAACTTTGTCTTGCTGTTGTAATTCCCAGGATCTTCGCCAACAAAACTCCCCCAAACAATGAAGCATCTTTACTTCCTGAAGGTGAATCCAAAAACCGCCCTTGTGGGAAACAGTTACCTCTAATGTTCCATTTACTGCATAAGGCAGCAGCGCTGGGAATCCTCTGAGAGGAACAATGGAGATTTATGTTGCCATCCAACTCTGCTAGATTTAAATGTTTATGTCACTCTTAGCTGTAGGGTTTTGGCAGCAATCTTGTTGATACCCAGGAAGGAAAGATGTGATTAAAATGAAAAGACTAAGAGCTAGAAGTTGATCTGATTCAATATGATATTTTGTCATCGGAGCTTTCTGCCCCACCCCCCACTTCCTCCTGCTGGTCTCTCTTTTCACTCATCCTGTCTAAACCAAACAAATGATCTCTGAAGTTTACCTTAGCTGACTCTATCAAAACTTCATAGACTGGAAACAACACAGTCAACACTGGGGGAGAGAAAGTGAGCAAGGTGGCATTGAAGGAGTCCCCTGGAAAATAAATAGACTCGCATCATTCCAAACAACAACAAGGACAACATTAACAAGAAAACTTAGAATGAAAATTCTCCCTCACAGCTCCCTACAAAGCTTTACATATTTAAAAATCATTTCCCTTCTGGTTCCAAATATAGTACCTTTGGATTACTCAAGGATCTTTCACATTTTCTGTACAACTTATTATAACATAAATTATTCACGGAATCAAAAATGTATACAAAGTCTTTACTTTTTCCTCTCGAGTAACTCACTGTCCCTAAGGATGTGAACAATGGGGTTTGTGTTTGCGCAAGTTGTGAAAATTAAGTCTTAAGCGTTAGGAATGAATCACATGTGACTCAGTTATTTTTAAAAATAAATAAATAAAGCCTGGAGAAAAGAGGTAGCAGAGAAAGGAGAGAGAATGGTCCAAAGGGGAAAGGATCAAGCAATGCATTTTCATGAACTGCAAGACAGTCTAAATATAGAAAAGGAGACTGCAGGCATCTCTGAGAGCTGACTCTCTCTCTCTCTCACACACCCCACACCCATACCCATACCTTCATTTGTCAGCCTGCAAATAAAATTCTCTGCACCCCTGCAATTTTTTTACACTTGGAGAATTGATTGCACATTATCCTAACTATGGCCACAAAAGATTTTGCATTCCACAGAATCAAAATCTTGACAAGAGAATGTGTTGCTTTGGATGAGGTGTGGTTGAAAACTTCGCTGCCTATCATGAAAGGTGTTATTTTAGTTCTCTGTGAAAACATTGAAAGTGAGATGATTGCTTAATTTAATTCTTTGGCACAGCGGGATTTTTTTTTTTTAATTAGTACTAAAAAGCTACTTACCTAGGCTAAGTCAAATCCAAGCATTAGCAAGTCTTAGGTGGAGAGAATGCTGCATGTTGGTTACATGACCAGGATTACTTTTCCTTTGGGACAGTGGCTGCCTGGATTTGGAAGCAGTCTGCTAAGGGGGGACAAAGAGTAAAAGTATGCATAACACAGCATGTCCTGGGAGGCAAGTGTAACTCCAGGCAGTCATCACCTCAGAATTCAAAAGCAGTAGGGTAGGAAAAGGTTTCCTAAGGGATAGGGGGTAGGGAGACAGAGGTGAGGAGCAACACCATTATGAGCGGATCATTTAAAAAACAGGAGCTCTGGATCCAGAATTTTAAGAAAATTACAGTCTAGGGATTTTCTGCTCAGCCTACAAAACTCATCCCAGTGAGCAAGCCAACACGTACTAGGATGGATCCTCTATGTTGTTCGACTCCATAGGTGTGGGTTTAACACATGTCTGCAAATTCTTGGAAACACCTTCCATCAAGAGGTGGAGCCTAATTCTCCTCCCTTGAAATATTGGGCTGGCCTTACCGTCTGGCTGCTGACTTAATGAAGCTAACAGAAGTGATTCAATATGGCTTTCAAGGCTGGTTCATAAAAGACCACGGAGCCTCTGCCTGACTCCCTCTCTTTTCTTTTCCCATGAAAATCTTTTTAATAATTTTTTATTTACATTCTCTCTTGTCAGGTATACTTATTGGAGTATGAATACCACATGTTAAAGAAACGAAGGAGAGAGAGAGAGAAACTGTGTGGACAAACAGATGCCTGAAAAGACTCAGCAGTTCCAGCCCAGCTGTTCAAGTCCTCCCAGCCCAGGTACCAGTTATGTGAGTGAAAAGGCCTCTGAGTTGGCCCCAAAGCCAGCAACAGATCTGACTGCAAAAGATCTTAGGCAAGATCTGCCCTGACAAATTGATCCAGAATGTTGGATACACAGAAATCGTGAAAGATTTAAAAATTTAAAAAACAAAATTCTTTTTAAGCCACCAATTTTCAGGGCATTCTTTTTTCACAGCAATTATCTGTTCGCTGGAAATGAGGTATTGCTATAATGAAACATATGTCAGTGGTGTAGGGCCTAAGTAGAGGGTGATTGGAAAAGTTTTGAAGAGGCTGTCAGTGAGGGATGAAAGCGAAGTAAGTAAAAGGTATTAGAAGTTGGAGGAAGGGAGCCCCTGGTTATAAAGTGGTGGAAAGTCAAGCAATATTGTTACCTGTGGTAGCATGGAAAATAGAAATACAATAAAAAAGAAAAAAAGAAGTACCTAACAAACAAATGGTCTAGTGAGGAGACTTCTAGGTAGAGTTTTGAAGGCTCTGCTTGGTCCTTCCAGTTGCTCATGTGTAGAAGAGGAGAAGGATGAATTAAATAATTATTAAATATAAGAGCACTGAGACTCTTGGAGTTCAAAAAATACAACAATTTCTCAATCTCATCCTCTCCAAGTGGCAAATGAGGCTAAAATTATAATATGTTATTTCTATTTAAAGATAAATGGAACTGTGTGACACTAGAACTCTCTGTTAAGACCTCAGACAGATTTCTGATAGTGCCTCATAGCCAAAAGTCCCTCTAAAGATATTAAGGGCCTCTCAGATGTCTCTATTGAACAAAAATACTTCCAGGCATCTTACAGGCACAGTTTCACAATAGTCTTAGAGGTAGAGAAAAGCCTAAGGTAGAGATTAACTTGGTGAGATTTTATTTAATGGAGTGAATCCCAGTAAGATTTATAAGAAACACACAAAGTATTATTAAATTATTTTATTTAACTTTATTTATTTACTTATCTATTTTAATTTGACCAGAATGAGAGAGTGAGAGAGGGAAAGTGAAAGGGAAAATGAGAAAGCCACCAGGTTCAGGACTTGAACTACAGTGGGCCATGTTGGAGTCCTACACCCCTAACTGCCAACCCACCTGCCAGCCTGTCAATTGTCTATTTAATTTTTCCAGAAACACACAAAGTTTTAAAGATGTTGTATTAATGAAATCATTTCCAATTTATACTGAAAAGAACATGTTCACAATTCTTTGGCATCTCTCATTTTTGTTTTGTTTTATTTGGTTTTGCTAGAGAGTATATGCACCTGCTGGAAAGAGATATATAGAGAGAGGGAAAGGAGAAAACAACCTCCTTGGGGAATGGTCATGCTGCAATAACTTCTCCTCTGTTTCTCCCTTCTTTTGGAATTTTGGGCATATGTGTATAGGCCCTTGGCATGTTTCTCAAACCACCAGGTCTAACATTCAAACTGTGTGGTCAGTCATGTGAAATTCATCTGCCCCAACCACCAGACCGTGGAACTGGCCTAATTCTTTGACATTCTTCCCATCAAAAGGTAGAGTCTAATTCTCTTTCTCTTAAATATAGGCTGAGCTTTATGACTCCCTTCTAACAAATAGGATGCTAAGTTATAAAAGGCAATACAGCTTCTACCTGGCTGTCTTGTTCTCTTGGTGCATGTGCTCTGAGCCTGAGATATATGTCCAGCTAACATGAAGCCATCATACGTAAGAGACCTCATGGGGACACTAATGTTAAGTTATAAGTGCTCTGCCCCAGGGACTCAACTCCCAGTTCTCTGAGCCTTCCCAACTCTGGTAACAGTTACGTGAGTGATAATACCTTAAAGATGGCTGCGGCTTCCTTCAGCCTCCTGGTAATTCTCTAGTACACCTGGCAGAAAATACACCCACAAACTGAAAGATAACGCAGTTCTCCTGACCGGAGTGGAACTCTCGTCTAGAGCCTCATTAAGACAAGCATATCCGAACGCACATTGTAGCTCTGGCATGCCAGTCGGGGGTATGTAGGCTCAGCAGCACTCCCACTGCTTGACAGAAAGTGAGGAAGCACTGGGAATTTCATTTTCTGGTTTTCTTTGTGAAGACAAGGGAAAGACATTTGCCAATAGTTTCTGTACCTCAAGCATTTGGGGAAGCACCTGAACTGTGCTGAGCACACACTGTGGAAACAAAATGGACAAGACTAGATGTCCATCCTTCAGGAGCTCTGAGTCCTGAAGGGCTCAGAAAAGTACAGCCCCCCAGGAGAAGGTAAAGCTCTGAGGAAGGAGTGACAGAATTCCCTGGAAGGATTTGTTCTTTGCAAAGCTGTGAGATACTTGGAATTAAACCACTTAGCTTTGACAGAGAAAATTCTGAGACCTTCATGCCTCTACTATAGAATTCTGGAATTAGGGTCCAATTAACACGAGAGTGATACATGGTGTTTAGCCCTCTGTGTGTTTGGCCTTGGACTCCTGTCAGAAAGGCTGCCACGTCCTCTGGAAAACTGTCATGTGTCCTTCCCAAGGCACACTTTCACTCCTTCCCCACCCCCCCTGCCATGGAACACAGCCAAATATCAAACCTTCTGTACTACTTCTGTAACTTTTGCGTATTTCCTTACTGCATTAAAATAACCTCTATGTAGTTGTCTCCCCCAATTAGACTGTGAGAGAAGGGCAAGGTCTTACCTCCTGGTTCATGGCTTGCAGTTGCAGTGCCCAGTTCAATGTCTGCGCTCCTGAAAGCATGTACCAGATATTTGGTGAATGAAATGATTGCTCCCAAAGTAGAGTCCAGATAAGTCATTTCTTTGTTTGATAATCCAGGGACAAACTCAAACTTTCTCTTCATGGCCCAGTTTTACTCCTTACCAGAACCTCTTGCATACCTGATGCTCCAGCCTAACTAGAGCTCCCATCTCCCCAAACACTCTGCATTTTTCACATTTATGTCTGTATTTGTTCTTTATCCCGGTGTGATTTTCTGCCCTACTTCAGTAAGTATGTGGTAAAATGCCAATTCATTTCCAAAGTTCAGTTGGGAAGCCACTTCCTCCGTGAAGTCTTCCCAGTTACTTTCAACTAGAAGTACATCAGTTTTTTTTCTTGTCTTTCTTCCCCTTCCTTGCATTGTATTTTATTGTCACTGTCGCATTATGCCTTGTGACCGCATTCATTTAAGCAGCATTTATTGAAAACCTACACTGGACCAAGCACTGATCTAAGAACTAAAGGTAGAAAAATGAAAAAGATCCAGCTCTTACCCTCAAAACCTCAGTCTAGTGAGTAGATACATAAAGAGGTAGTTGTAAAATAAAAAGGTGCAAGGTTAGAAGAGCTCAGAATAGTTTCATAGTTCTTACCACTTCTTGAAATTATGTTCTCTACTATAAAACAATTTTGAAAATTATTTTTCTTCTACACCATGTCAGACGGGTTCTTCACATTTTCAGCACCCAGAACATTCCTGATACATGGTAGATATTCAGTAATTATTTGTTGAATACTTGGTATAGAGTGACTTTAAAAATTTTCTTCGTCTACTTCTTTATGGTAAATGCACAATGGAAGTTAATGTTTTTGCTAAGAAGTTCCCAAAGACTGTCTTGATCATCTAGTGGCTCCATTCCAGGCAGTAACTTGTCTATACTGTGACCCCATCTTCTTCAGGATGTGACTGTCACCTTGACCATGTTCATCTGCATGAAGATGGTGAGAAAGACAGAGCATGGAGATGGTGCACAGGATGCTGAGTGGGTCCAGCCTGGAAGTGGTGTGATTGCTTCTGCTCATTTTCTGCTGGTCAGGACTCAGCCATTCACACCCACTTGCAATGGGATGAAAGGCCTGGGAAATGTGGTCTAGCTGGTCTGGTTGAGGAGAAAAACCCCAGCCAGCCAGCCAGGCTCTGCTGCACCATATGAATGAAGACGGAAGAACGTCAGGAGTCAACTAACCAGGGGAAGGGCCTTTTTCAGCAAAGGCTTCATGGAGGAACTGATGAAAAAGGTGGATTTAAAGGCTAAGTAGGACACAGCCACTCAGGTGGAAGAAATATGGGGAAAACTACCCAGTAGTTTCTGAAACCAGAAGACACCGTGAGAGATGGGGAGAGAGGAGAAGATGGAAATGGAGAAGGAAGGGGAGCTTTGGGGGAGTGTGCTGGGGGAATGATGCCATTCGTCAGGGCTGACACTTCACTCTGCCGGAGTAAAGGGACTAATGAAAAGTATGAAAAAGGAGCGCAGCGAAATGATTGGAAATTTGCATAGAATTTCCAGGTAGAGAGGTGGAGGAGAGGTTTGAGGAGGCAGACTGACCAGTTAGGAGGCTACGCCTCTGTCTTCACAGGGCCCCTCCGAGGCGGTTCACAGTCATAGCAATCACTGGAATGATTTGAGGAGAATTTGAAAAGAACCTGGGCTGCCTTTCCAGCTACTGTGATTTAGTAGGAATGTTTAGAAACTTCTCAGGTGACTCGAGTAATCAGCCAGGTGTAGGAACCACTGCCTCAGTGAGCAGAGATCAGTGCACTGGTTTCTCCCCCAGAGCCAGGCAGTGCCTCGCATAGAAGGACTATCATAGTCCGCACAGTAAACAGGTAGTATATGCCATTGTTAGAAGGTTTCTAAGGAAACTCACGCTTGCAAGGAAAACAGTATTCTGATGTCACCCTATTTAATCTGTATTATCTTTTAATGATTGATTAATTTTCCAAAAACTCTATAAATATATACTCTGCCTTGGACACCATTTTCAGGCTCGAGGCTATAGAGACTGAAAAAAGGGCCCGTATGTGTACATCACTATTTTCAAAATAGTGGGGACTCAGAAGACGGAGACAGTTTTGAATGTAGTTCTAGAATGTTTTACAATAGAGATAATTTTTGAAGAGTCTTAAAAGAATGAACAGAAATGTGCTGCTAAAAAATGTGAAGGGCATATTCTACCCAAAGAGAGCAGTGTGTGCAAAAGAACAGCAGGGGAAGGAGGTCTGGAATATCCAGGGATCAGGGGAAGTGCAACAAGGTGAGGAGAAGTGTACACACAGAAGAAGATGAAGATGGACAGAGAGGGGTCGAGAGGAAGGAATATGCTGGGAATCAGGTTCTATAAACAACAAAAAACCAAAGTGATTTGTAGAGTTTGTCCATGATGGTGGTATAAATATAAATACCTGATTTCAAGCTCTCAATGGTGTAAGGATTGGTTCACAGGATTCCTAAATATTTAATAATTGGTTCTTGTGAATCAGTACTGGCTAGCACCAGCATATGACTGCAGAAAGCCAGATTGTTCAATGAGAAGAAATATTCTGAAAACAAAACAAAACAAAACAAAACAAAACCCAAAACCCAAAAAAAGTCCCCTTCCTGGGGCTAGTAGGTGATGTAGTGGTTATGATATTGGACTCATCTGTGGTTTGAGTGCCAGACCCAACGACTTGAAAATCATGCCAGGTGTGTGTGTGTATGAGCCCAAAATCCCAAGAGGAGAATGGAGGAGAAAGGATTGCAGCATGGGGGCGGGGGGGGGGGGGTGATTTCTTTCTCTTTGTCTCTCTCTGTCTTTGGCGAGTGCACGTGCCCTATAGCAAAAATCTCTCTAAAAAAAAGTCCCCTGGCTTCACAATGGCTGTCTCACATTATGATGAGGCCTGTTTCTATGATTTTTGAGGAGAGTGGGCCAAAGAAATACATGAGACCTGGAAACTACTGGAGCTGCTTCTCAGGCTCCTACCACCCACTACTAGTACCCTGAGAGCTGGGCAAAAGGAGCCCAGGCTTTGGTTCCCGCCCAGCTCTGACCCTCTACAGGAAAACCCCTCCCCACAGAATGGTGCCATGTCTAACAGAAACTCATCATCCCCGCTCCACTCCATATATTCCAGATGTCTGGGATCCTGGGATTTTCTCTGCAAATGGAGCCTCCTTGAGACCACCCTCCCTGAGAGCAAGAGCCCCACCCCAGGGGTTGGCCAAGGGGGCACTCTTGTCTGGGTAGTGTGGATGTGGAGGCCGGGGTGTATACACATGTCTGTCTAGCCCTCACATTGTGGGTGGAGCTGGGAATGGTAGTAAAAAGCAACAAGTAGTTCTCAAACTGGACTGGCTCTCCCTGCACTGCCTCATTTATTCTTTTTTAAAGAATTATTTTAGTTGACTTTATTTTAATTTGACCAGACAGGGACACAGTGAGAAAGAGAGAGAAAGTGAAAAAGCAAACCACCAGGTCCAGGACTTGAACTGCAGTTGGCCATGTGGGAGTCCAGCACCCTTAGCTACCACGCCACCTGCTGGCCCCCACTGCCTCATTTTACTGAAGAACTTTGAGAACTCCAAGAATTCTAAGCATAAATTTGGCTTTCTAGGTCATTATGAAAGCCTATTTGTCTAGGTAAGAGACTAGAGTATATTTAAAAGTTTTCTAGTCTGATCGATAATTTAAAATATTTATGTTTATGGCAGGTGGACCTTCATTTTGACTCTTACCTTGAGCCCTGAAAATTATAGGGGTGGTCTTTACCTTTCTCATTATCAGGACTATATTCTAACCAAGGTAAGCAAACATCAGACCCCAGGCTATTCTTATCCACTGCATTTTTAATATGATCTATGAGCTGAGAATGGTTTTTACTTTTAAAATAGTTCTTAAAAATCAGAAGAGGGACCAGCAGATGGCGCAGTGGTTACATCGCTGGGCTCCCACATGGCTGACCACTGTACGGGTCTCAGCAGCTTAAAACTCATGCTGGGCACATGTGTGTGTGTGTCCAAAATCCCAAGAGGAGAATGGAGAAGGGATTGTGGCATGGCCATCTTCCCTGGGGGGTGATTTCTCACTTTCTGTCTCTCTCTCTCTCTGTCTCTCCGGCAAGTGCACGTACACCCTATAGCAAAAATCTCCTTCTCTTAAAAAAAAAAAATCAAGGACGAGCAGGTGGCGTGGTGGTTAAGATGCTGGACACTCCCACATGGCTGAGCACAGTCCCAGTCCCGGACCTGGGGGCTTGCTTTCTCACTTTCTCTCTCTTTTTCTCTCTGTCTCTTTCTGGTTAAATTAAAATAAATGAATGAACAAATAAAATTTAATAAATATTTTTTTAAAAATCCAAAGAAAACCACCATTCATGGCACGGGGAAGCCTAAATGTCAATGTCTGCAAGCTGTGTTATCAGGACGCAGCCCTGCTCATGCACGTACGTGTTGTGCATAGCTGCTTTCACAGTATGACGGCCAAGGTGATAGTTACGACAGATACTGTGGCCTGGGAAGTCTGAGATCTGCACTCTGGTCCTTACAGAAAAAATGTGCCGAGTCTTCCTCAGCAGCAGGCTGGCAGGAGGGAGGGAGAGTCTTGCAGTTCTCACGCTCGCTGCACAATAGAATCACCTGTTGAGCTCCCAAACGGACTAAAGCCAGGGCCTCACCCTCAATCTTTCTAGCACAAACTGGTATGGGGTGGAGGTGTTTGTAAAAACTTCCTGGTGATTCAAATAAGAGTCAGGGCTGAGAGCCACTGGGTTAAAGCAATGCATACACAAGGGTCTGAATTTCCCAAATGTCAGGCAAGGTGGGTGCAGTACTCACACCTGCTTTCTGCAAGCATCTTCGTGGATCACAGCCTTTCTTCGAGAAAGCAAGGAAGGCACCCAGTTAGCAGACTTGGCTGAAGAGCAGGGGGAGAAAAGAGTCTTTCTCACTGTAGTATAATTTATGAAGCTGGTTTGGGGCAGGGTGGTAATGTAGTGTTAAAACTCCATGTTCTGGGGAACCAGCAGTTAGCGTAATGGCTGTGTCGCTGGATTCCCACGTAGTCGACCACGGTTCGCGTCCCGGACCCGGTGGCTTAGAACTCACGCCGGGTGCGTGTGCGTGCGTGCCCAAGATCCCGAGAGGAGAATGGAGGAGAAGGGATTGCGGCGTGACCATCCCCCCTGGGGGGTGATTTCTCGCTTTCTGTCTCTCTGTCTGGCGAGCGCATGCGCCCTATAGCGAAAACCTCTCCAAAAAAAAAAAAAAAAAAAAAAACTCCATGTTCTGCAAAACAGACCCACGTGGGAAGGTTGCCAGTTCTTGTCTTGAGACATCTCTGAGTACGCTAGGCACATGTGTGGCCATGACCTGGCTGAGGCTGGGGGTGTCTCATAACATCAGGGCCTTGTTAAGAGTCTGTCTCTTTCTCTCTCTTTTTCATTAGTGGAGTAAGTTTTTTAAAATGAAGTTTCGTTTTAATTTCTGTAAACCCTTGAACGGCTGGCTCAAACACGTGTCCCTGGACGTTCCAGCACTGTCTGCATCTGTCAGGCAGACACGCCTGGGGTTGTGTAGCACAGACTTTGCAGGGGCCCCTGCTGGTCTCTTCTCAGGATACACCCCAACAGGGAACCCTTAGGCCAACTTTGCAGCATGCCCTCCATAATTATTGGTGGTCTTGCCGGGAAGGAGAAAAAAAGACAACTCTATCAGAATCCGTTCTCCACTAGCACAGTTAGCACCATTGGCAGAGGATGGCTCTGGGGCTGCGAGGCTGCTCTGAGCTATTATTGTGCCTGGCTCTCTCTCAGCAGGACTCAGCGCAGACAATATATAGCACACCGCGAGCATGGGGGATGAACAGTAAATACGGGGCCTTGGATTTTTTTTTTTTTAATCTTGTCAGTTTTTTCCTGATTTGTATCCTTTATCCTAGCCCCCTCTGCTGTATAAGCTTCTCAAAGCTAATGCCCATAACGCCACCACCCACTGGTAGCAGCAGGCCGCTGGGCCACGGTGGGGTTCTCATTGCAGAGATTTACAATGCCCGCCATTATTCCACAACTGTACGTGTTAACCCGATGGCACGAGGTTGCTCCGACACCTTCCCCTCTGGTTTCTCTTTCCTCTGGGGGCCGAGAGTGACTGTAGGAGATCCGCCCTCCTGACTCTGCCTCGGTAAGCACACATCATCACACATCCTGCAACCTGGCAGGGCCAGAGGAGCCCCCACGGAAAAGACAAGGACACTGCGCGATTATGGACTGAGGATGCTTGCACCTGTGCCGCCGCGCTAACACATAAGAAATACTTCTCAAAGGCAGTTCTTTGGCTTTTTGTAGGGACCAGCTCACCACTCCCCTTCTTTCTTTTTTTAATACATCATGTGATTATATCAACCAGGGGCACAGTCAAGCTCTAAATTGAGGGTTTGGCGTGGGCATATGACTTAGGGTAGCCGTTTAGGAAAGAAACTGCCATACGCTCTCCTCCCTTGAAACACTTTCCTGGAACAGGTTATTCTTTTCACATCGTAACTGTAACCAGTTTCTAGGGTAATGTATGGTTCCTATCCAATTGAGACATGTGGGTGTTATCTCTACCTTGGTCGACCTCTACGCGATCTCTTGTCCGAGTCAGTGGTGGCGGCAGCGACCATCTGACAATGCGTTCGCCTTTGGTGTGAGTGACCTCCTGCTGCAGGAGAAACAGAAGATGCAGTTGGAGCTGATAACAGCTTAGCTCTCACGAGCTGTTTTGGAGTGGAATATGTATCGGCTGAGAATTCTACGTCTGGTTTTGTGTGATGTTACTTTGGGAAGGGCTCACACACTGCAAAATCATGGAGGTGATGGGAGAAGAGCAACGGGGAGAAAACGGCCTAGCAGAGGAGACGGCTGCTTCCAGTGCATCAGAGTCTTTTTCTTTTTTTAGAAGTTTATTTTGCTATACGGTGCATGTGCCCACCAGAGACAGACACAGCAAGAAGGAAAGTGAAAACTCACCACCACCACCACCCCCGCCCCCGGGGAGGATGGCCATGTCACAATCCGTTCCCCTCTATTCTCCTCCTAGAATCTTGGACACACATACACATGCACCCTGAGTGATTTTCAAGCCATCAGATCTGGGATTCAAACTGCAGTTGCCCATGTGGGAGTTCAGAGATGTAACCACTACATCATTTGCTGACTCCAAGTCTGTCCTTTTTAAATGACCATATGGCCTATCTACACATTGGTTACTTTATTCTGGCATGAACATTACTAGCAATATATCAAATCATGGGGTTAGGGGTTAGGACAGATCACACAAGGAGAAGGAAGCGGTAGAAAAGACTGTTCCCCAACCCCCCACGTTGGCACTGTCAACCCCAATGCAGACCCAGATGCCCATTCACATGGGGCCACCCATTAGATGGTTTCACGGGAGTATGGTCCGTTCAGCAAGACAGCAGTCCCGCTTCTGTCAGAGTATCTGCATACTCAAGTTTTATTCGTATTCAGTGGAGGGTAGCCCATCCCATCTTAGACTACATGCAAGGAAAAAAAAAAATAGAGAAAAAAGCAATGAAAGACAAATAGGAGTGTCGTTAAATAAAACCAGACAGGCTCCAGATGCATCTGAGATGCGGGAACATGTGCTGAACACCAGTGAGGACCAGGGGAACCGTGCCGCTCACAGACTTGTGCTGCACGGTCTCTACTCCTTTACGTTAATCTGTCTTAGCAAATCAAGGGAAGAAGAGGGCTTAGCCGCTTCTTGGTACATTCCAGCTAACTCACCCCATCCCACATAATTAGGTTTGGTTTCTTCTTTTGCTTTTTAAAAATGGTTGTGTTGGAGAGTTTTTAAGTCGATGTTTCCTTGATAGTGTGTATAATATTATCGAGCACTCGCCAAGAAAGAATACGTATCGAGAGGTTTGGAGATTCTGCTATACTTTATTCCATATCATGTTACAAGAAAACAACAGTGACAGTTGACAAACCATTACATCTTTCATAATACAGACAAATGACAATTGGTAACAAGTATGCAACTGCTATTATTCCATTCTCCTTACTATGCGTCATTTTGGAGTATAATAATTTTCTGAACGATACTAGCACTTTTTGTAGGTATCCACTTCCTGTTAGAAAGTACACATCTCAGTGCAGTCGATAATAAAATAAAATATATATAGAGAAAACAAATCCACTCCCATTTAGAGAATGTAGGTTTTGTATGTGCCCTTAAAATATGCTGCTGTGGAAATTAAAATAGAAGATTATTTTATCTGAAATTTTTTGGGGGGTGTATGAGTAAATTGCAAGGCAGTAACATATACGGTTTCCTCTGCCTACAAGCCATAAAGGAGATGGAAGTTATGCGCAATTAATGTAGCACATTCCTATGTATAGGGGGCAGGCAAAATTCTACCCCAGTATGTACAGCCTAAACATTCTCTTATATAACAAAGATTACAAAACCAATAATATTCACAGATGAATATCTTATGTAGATGCAAAACCTAGGGTATGGATTACACTGACTGTCATATACACACTTAGGAAAGGCTACCAAGAGGTCTTGCTTTCTTTGCAAGCCTGGAGGCTTCCTTGGAAACTTCTAATCACCCTTGGGAGGTAGAAATAGCTTCTCACCCTTGCATTAGTGGATGGACAGCCACTCCTGCCTTACGCCTCTTTTTTTTTTTTTTTTTTCTGAGCACTGCAAACATATTTTTCATATCCTTTGTATCTTGTGTTTCTAAGTTGATCAAACTATTCCCTTAAGAAAATGGAAATCAAGCCCCAAACCTCCTTTCAGAATAATATGTGTGCAGTGATGTCATTTTGATACAATCACTGTGCTAGGGTATTCGTGCTCTTCTTACCAGCTGCTTTAATCCAAGCTATTCCTTCATATAAAAATAATCTCACAAAACATTCCAGTGCTTTCTTGATAGAATAAAAAAATTTGCTAAAGAACAGTCTGCATTGATTTCCATGGCTGCCCTTAGGGAGGGCAGGAGAGAAAGGAAGGAGAATGTGATTGCAAACAGGAAAGGGAACTGGAAGGAAAAGGAAAGGAGGAAAGGGGGAGGGAGAGAGGGAGCAGGGACAGAGAGCGAGTGAGCAGAACTTTGGATTTCTGTATTGAGGATGGCAAGGATGGGGAACTCAAAACCATCTAACCTCTGAGAACTATGTCTCTGTGCTAAAATAGATTCCCTCCCACTGTGTAGTATTATTTCTCTACCCAAGAAAAGCTGCCTGGCAGGGGCATATATCTCTAATGACCCTAATATTCCTAACTGAAACCTTTCAATATTAACATCGTTTCAAAATGTTACGTTAGAAACCTTATGAAATAGCAAGATTTAATCATCAGTTGCTCTTGATTTAGGCTTAGTGAAATACAAAAGTTATGCCTCTCCTCCCAACGAATGAGTCAAAGCACGTCGCAGGCAAAGCCATTTTAATTGCATGTCAAGTTTTCTCCCCCTAGTTTATGAAATTCTAATTTAAGTATACGTTAAATCAAAGTATCCATAAAGTTTTCCAGTGGGTTGGAATGTATGAAAAAGGAATGAAAAAGGTTTCTAGGTAGCAGATAGTAAACATTCTAGCCTTGGTGCTTATCATTCTGTTGAAAAACAATCAACTAGTAAAGAATTCCTTGCTTAGCACTCAGACATTTACAATAAATGGTACCTCTGGGTAGGATGGATTATGACACATCCACTCACAACGCACTCCAGAGACAGTGTCATTTTAAAGTTGAGGAATTCTGGGTCTAATTTCTTAGATATAGTGGGTTTGATCATGAAAAAGGCCTTGTCAACAAACTGGCTCATAATTCCTAGTCTTGAGCCTAAAAAAGTGTGGCACACTTCCAGCTCTCAGTCTCTCCTCCCTTCTGACGAACAGGGACATGTAGAACAATGGACACCAAGGTATTGCCATAGGGACTTAAGTCCAGAGGAGCTAGGCTTCATGCTGTAGATGGCATTTCCTAACTGCCCCCGGCCTCAGGGTCACTGGGATTCTGCACAAAGCACAACACATGCTCAGTCCACTTTGCCCTGTGTCCCCTATTCGCCTTTATCCACCAAGGTCCCTCAGCTTCTTCAACAAGGAAAGCTGGGCCTTTCTTTTTCCCCTTTCCATTTTTAAGCAAGAGTTCTGTGTCATTTCTAAAACCTGCATTGAACAGTTATTCCAGGAGGCTGTTTCAAGTAAGGAGCCCAATGATGTCTTCCAATCAGTTTGGAATGTTTATTTATTAATTTTTTTTGAAAAAAAAAAAGCAAAAAACAAAAACACATCATTTCAAGGTGCTTGTTGTAACGTAGCAAACTCTTGACACTGGAAAATCTGTAATTTGCTTTTTAAGCATTAACCAAGGGGCTCTTCCAGCAAATACAATTCTTTTGCACCCACGGTTTGAACACGCTGCTCCTCACTTTTTTTATCCAGTTTCAAAACACAAAGTATAATAGTGGATGGAAAAAAAAATAAGATGTTGACAAGACCCAGACACATGTAAAAAGTTACCTCAATCTCCAGGGGTTGCAAAGTAAGCAATTGATCCCTGTCTTTGTTCTTAATGCTTGATTTTTGTTTCTTCACTTCCAACCTATTCAGAAAACTGTCATGCTATGTGGCTTGAAAATGCTAAGCAGATTCTGATATCCTATATAAATGCACAGTGATTTCCAAGGGAAAAAAAAAAAAAAACCACATGTGCAAATGTCCTCAAAAGATAAGCGACAGGTGGGGCCCCACAGTCAGGGACCAAGTTGTCAAGTCAGTCAGAACAGGAGTCTGCTTTATCGAAAAATTTCTCTCCTAGTGTTTGCAAAATGTGCACTGCTCTCAAAGAAAACACTCATTGTTTTATGCCACTATGTGGCTTTCAAGTACAGACGTTACTGAAGAAGTGTGAACACCGAATGTGTTGTCTTAATGTATTTAAGACATGGCTGGTGAAAGCATAAAAACCTTTACAGAGACGCTGCGCTGCAGAGGGAAATCAAACAAAATCAAACACAAAAGACTGAAAAGAATACATGCCATGTATCAGTAAGCAAAGCTTAATCTTCACATAGTTCTTGGAAATCACAAGGTATCCAAATGCGTGCAAGGTTTTAAATAAATTGCAGAGAAAACAGGGTCTTGCCAGCTTCAATTTTCTTGTAAGTGAAATCCACCACAGGGAGTGAAAGGAAACTGATCCGTGATTCCCTTCATATTATTGGCCACTTCATTAATGTCTTTTTTTTTCTTTCCTAGAATGATGACAACTTAATCCTGAAAGGAGGAAAAGAGAACATTGTTATATAAAAATCACATCATTCATTTTTTCTAAATTACACGAGACATCAAAATTGGTCAGGCCACAATGAGCCCATCAGTGTTCTCCATGACTATCCCATACACATATATTTGAGGTAAAATTATCCCCTAACCAAAAAAAATTCTTATAATATAATAAACAAATATTCCTTCCTTAACTCCATGAATTCAAATGGTCTAACTTCCTCTTAGATTATTTAGAGAAAAAGAAATTTAGCAAATTTCTTTTCCTAAGTCATTAGTGGTAGTACAGGTCTTAATTAAGTGCCTGTAGCACCATACCGACCATTAAAAGGACATATCATTGTGTTCATTATTAGGAATATGAAATGGAAAAATGGATCACATACATGCTTTAAAAAACTTCAGTCTAGGGACCAGCAGTTAGCGTAATGGCTATGTCGCTGGACTCCCACGTAGTCGACCGCGGTTCAAATCCCGGACCCGGCGGCTTAAACTCACGCCGGGCGCGTGTGCGTGAGTGCCTAAGATCCCGAGAGGAGAATGGAGGAGAAGGGATTGCGGCGTGGCCATCCCCCCTGGGGGGTGATTTCCTGCTTTCTATCTCTCTGTCTCTCTCTGTCTGTCTGGTGAGCGCACGCGCCCTATAGCAAAAAAACCTCTCCAAAAAAAAAACAAAAAACAAAAAACAAAAACAAAAAAAAACTTCAGTCTATGTAATTCCTCAGTTGCATATTATCAGTTATTTTAGCTTCAGCAGAATAAAAATTGGCCAGTGTGACCTGAATTGGCAAACTTTTCCCAACATCCTACACATGGCTGTCCATTTCCAATGATGTCTGCTTGGAAGTTGGTAACTACTTGCAGGTGAGCAGTTTAAGGACAAAGAGGGAGTGTTTATTCCATTCCTTCGTAGCCCTTACACATATTCATTGAGCTCGAGGATGGGAAAAAGGCCGTCTTGCCAAGAAAAGTGGAGAGAAACGCTCTCATGTCATGTCACACAGCAGAAATGCATTCCATCAGCTCCACTGAGTTCCAGAACCCACTCATCATCTAGGTTCAGAAGCTTGTGGTCACTGAAGCCTGGTCAGGTTGGCATGTCTCCATCGACAGGGTCATACTCTCGTCTATCTAGACGCAGAGGAAACCCTGGATAGATCTGGATCGTGTAGGTTTTGGCCTTGCTTTGAGACTTCCAGGGGCAGTTCCCTGTGGCCGTGTACACAGGACTGTGGCATCAAGGACAAAGCTCTGCATGGCCACAACCTAGCAGTACGCTGACCAGGAGAGCAAAAAGGTTCAATCAGTCTTACACTTGGGAACCGTTAAGATAGCATCTCCCCCACCTTCTCAGTTCCCCGACTTACTATGATGATTTTTGGAATGCTAACCTTATGTTCTTTCTTTTTTAATTTATTGAGGTGAAATTCATGAAACAAAATGAACCATCTCCAAGTATATATTGCATTTTTTGCATAGAACAACAGGTCATGACTTTTCCGATGACCCAATAATTTAGTGGCATTTAGGGTATTCACAATGTTGTACAGCATCATTTCCACCTAGTACCAAAACATTTCCATCATCCCCAAGGATTCTGTATTTCTTTAGCTGTCACTCTCTATTCTCCCCTTCCCTCAGCCCCTGGCAACCACTCATCTTTTTTCCCTCTCTATGGATTTACCTACCCTAGATACTTCATATACATGAAACCGTAAGTTATGTGATTTGTTTATTGGCTTCTTTGCTAGTATAATGTTTCTGAAGTCCATCTGTGTTGTAGCATGTATCCATACTTTATTTCTTCTTATGACTAGCAGTCTATTGCATGGATATACCAGCTTTTGTTTATCCATTCATCAGTTGATGTATATTGGGTTGTTTCACCTTTTGGCTACTGTGAATAGAGCCACTATGACTATTCATGTAAAAGTATTTGTTTGAATAACTACTTTCAGTTCTGTAGGGTAGATAGGTAGGAATGGAAGTGCTGAGTCATTGGACAATTCTGTTCAATTCTCTGAGGAACTGCCAAACTGCCCTCTACAGTGGCTGTACCATTTTACATTCCCACCAGAAAGGTATGAGAATTTCAATTTCTCTATACCTTTGTCAACACTTGTAGTTTTCTCTATCTTTTTTTTTTTTTTTTAATTTTAAAATTCTAGCCATCCTAGTGGGCATGAGCTGATTTACATTTGCACTGATTCGTGTTCTTCATGTGCTTGTTGGCCATATGAATATCTTCTTTGGAGAAATGTTTGTTTAAGTCCTTTGTTCATTTCTAAATTGGGCTATTTGTCCTTCTGTTGTTGAGTTGCAAGAGTTCTTCATAGATTCTAGATATTAACCTCTTATCACATATATGACATGCAAATATATTATCCTGTTCCACAAACTTTCATGAAGTCTAATTATTCATTTTTCTCTTGTTATTTGATTTTTTGATGTCATATCTAAAACTCAATTTTGAAATCTCAAGTTATGAAAATGTACCCTTACAATTTCTTCTATAGGGTTAGCTTTACATTTTGATCTTTCATCCATTTTGAGTTAATTTTTGTATATGGTATGAGTTGGGATAACCTCCATTCTTAAAAGTTCTCTTTCTTTAGTGACTGAGTTAAATGTAAACAAAAATCCTCCTTTTAACTTTCTGAGGGAAGGAGAGAGGTCTGGGAGTATAGGGATATCACACATAGGCCTTTTGCTACCATTAAATCCTAATTCACTCATTATTATTTTAAGTACCTGCTGCTTGTGGGACAGCTCTCCATAGCTCACTTGGCCACCCCTCACCCCTGCTTGGCTGCCCACATATCCTTTATCAAACCTTTCCTTAAAGGATCGCTATCTTAGCAAATAAAATTGCATGGGTACAATCCCCTTAGTTCCCATCCAACCCTAGGAAGAAAATCCCCCCCCCCCCTTGCTCTACCTGCTTCTCCCGTATTATATGCATTCTTTTTCTCTCTCTTTCTTTCTTTCTCTCTCTCTCTCTCTTTCCTTCCTTCCTTCCTTCCTTCCTTCCTTCCTTCCTTCCTTCCTTCCTTCCTTCCTTCCTTCCTTTTTTCTTTTAGAGGTTTTTGCTATAGGACGCATGTGCTCGCCGGAAAGGTGGAGAGAGACAGAGAGAAAGAAAGTGAGAAATCACTCCCCAGGGGGGGATGGCCACGCCGCAGTCCCTTCTCCTCCATTGTCCTCTTGGGATCTTGGGCACGCACGCACACGCGCCTGGTGTGAGTTTAAGCCACCGGGTCTGGGACTCGAACTGTGATTGACTACATGGGAGTCTAGCGACATAGCCACTATGCTAACTGCTGGTCCTGTGATATGCATTCTTATCTAGGGGCTGACATCCTTTCTGCAGCCCATGACAGCAAGGAGAGAGAGAGCACTTGTCCTTGAAATATTTCAAACACACATCATCCACAGGCATCTTTACCAATCCACAATTGCACTAACAACTTTGACATTTTCATTAAGGAGCTAACAACAATAAAAAGTCCCTTTTCTTCCATGTAGATTAAACAACAGTTGAGAGTCCAGCTTAGTCACAAAGCCTGTCTGCCCTGGTCAAATGGGAGCTGTGGGTGTGCCCTGACATCTGCTTGCCTAGGAGAGGACCTCCTACAACCCCACTCAGATGACGTAGTCTTTGTCTGGCTCTCCTCCCCTACACCACTTTAACTGACAGAATAGAGACCTAGCACTCAGGTTGACTTCTGAACCACAGACTTCATTTAGTCCCTCCTGAGGTACGGGGGCACTTCCTGTGAAGGAGCTGGTAAGGGACAGGTGGCCTCATTATGTTCTTTTGATCCAGTTTGGTACTGTGGACGTCTGTGTCTCCAGAGCACAGCCCAGGCTGTCGTCCTCAATGGACAATTGTTAGATAAATAGAAAAGAGAAAAAAGCAGAATCTAAAAAGCTGGAAGTTGGGGAGCAGATGGTGTAAGGTCACATCACTGGACTCCCACATGGCCAACCGCGGTTCGACTCCTAGACCCAGTGGCTTAAGACTCATGCAAAGCACATGTGTGTGCATGCCCAAAATCCTGACAGGAGAATGGAGAAGGGATTGTGGTGTGGCCACCCTCACTGGTGTGTGTGCGTGCGTGAATGTGTGTGTGTGTGTATGTGTGATTTCTCTCACTTTCTGTCTCTCTGGTGAGCCCATGCACCCTATAGAAAAATATCTCTCCAAATAAGTAAGTAAATAAGTAAATATGAACCTACGAGTGGAATATGTTCCCAGACCTCGAGTTCCCGTATGTGGTCTCCTAGGGCAACCTCTGCGCTCTTGCTGCTGCCAACAAGGCATGGTACTGGTGGACAGCAGGCTGGCTGCAGACATACCACCAGCTGAGAGTGGCTTGTAGAAGTAACTCCTTTCAGTAGGCCAAATTCTTTTTTTTTTTTTTTTATGAGAGGTTTTTTGCTATAGGGCGCGTGCGCTCGCCAAACAGACAAAGAGAGACATAGAGACAGAAAGCGAGAAATCACCCCCCAGGGGGGATGGTCACGCCGCAATCCCTTCTCCTCCATTCTCCTCTCGGGATCTTGGGCACGCACGCACATGCACCTGGCATGAGTTTTAAGCCACCGGGTCCGGGACACGAACCGCGGTAGACTATGTGGGAGTCCAGCAACATAGCCATTACGCTAACTGCTGGTCCCCAGTAGGCCAAATTCTGTTTCTTTTATTTAACTCAATGACATTCTGTTTAGAAGAAATGGTCAGGGGGGCAGCAGGTGGCCTGGTGGCTGAGGTTCTGGACTCTCACATGGCTGCCTGTGGTTTGAGTCCTGGACTTGGTGACTTGCTTTCTCACTCCTCCCTTCTCCCCCCGCCCCTCCGCCCACTGCCGTGTCTCTCTGATCAAGTTTAAAAAATAATAATGGATAAAATTAAATATATATTTTTTAAATGAAAGAAATGGTCAGATTCCTAGTACAACTGATTCCATGTGACAAAAAACTGTGTTGTCCCGTAGTCAATGGCATGGTACTATTCTTTAGGTTGATTTAAGACATTTTTAGTTACTGATGGCATTTGTCCATTGTCCTGATCCTTTGAGTGTAATCTCTTGGAATATCACATGGACCTAACCTAGGGCATAAGTAGAATTGGATAATAGAGAATAATACATAATGATAGTAATTGGATAATAAACGGTGAACATGGTGATTATGGTAAGTCTATTACTTAGGTTTGGGCTCAGACATTTAATAGAAGGAGTCAATAATTGGAAAAGAAGGGAGGGGAGGTGCTGATGAGACTTAAATTCTTTCCCCTCTCTGTGGGATGACTGTGAAAAGCCCAAATTGTGCCAACCAGCCTGCCCAGTGCTGTTCACCAACGGCAGGAGCCAATCTACCCTCTGAGCAGCAGCGGCTCCGACTGCAATGAGCACCTCTAACATAAGTCGGTTTACTGCTAGGGAATTTCTTGCAAATCTAAAAGCAGTCATGCATCTGATGGATAAAAATTTAGGTGGAAGGAGCTACACTATGATCAGAAGAAAGCAGAATATAATACTGATGTAAACTCTTTCCTTACAAGTAATTGATTATTAAAATGCCCTGCATACACAATACCATGCTCATGAACAGCGAATGTGAGTTACAAGCCGAGCTCAGCACACAGCCACTTACAGGTATATAAATCGTAAGATTAACGCTGCCACTTTTATCTTGCTTTCAGCTTTTACAATGTTCTTTCTCTAGAAACGAGTGTTTTAAACAAGAAATTGGATTTGATTGATAAAATCCTTATTCAGAAATATCTACATAGACCTTCTTAGCTATAAATATTAATTAATTGGATCGCGGGTACCCATAATGCAACTTTGTTCTGACCCATGTGCCCTATGAACTAGATATTTTTTGGATTCAATTTTCTTAAAACCAACTGGCAGCATCATGTGATGGAGGAGATGAAAAATGAAAATGAGCTGTCCCGCTGTGCAGGTGGGTGACCTGTGGGAGCCAGTCTGCCTGGTAGGATTTTTACACGAACCATCAGACACAGACCAATTGATTAGATCATCTCATACCCGCCACCAACTAGGCTCAAGAGACTAATTAGAGAGAGTACTGCCTGCGCAGGCACCCCATTGACACCTAATTTGCTCAGCCAAAGCCTTTGGGGAAAATGTATTATCTCTGCAGCTGCACTTCATGCATTTCTGATTTGAGGCATAAGCAAGGAGTGCTTCATCACTCTTTTGAGCAAACTGAATGTAGAAGCCCTTAAGTGCTAAATGCAAGCAAACAGACCCAAATTAAAAACGGGCCAGGCTCTTTCTAATTCCCTCTGTGCTCCCTGCTAAGTCTCTGTGTGTACATACACACGCACTCCTACACACACGCATGCAGTTTTCACGCCGGAGGGATAACACAGCCGAAGACCCTGGCTCTGAGTGCTGCAGTGTGATCAGGTGGTCTGCGTTTCACTGGCCTATTTACCCATGCTAAGGTTTTTGTTTGTTTTATTGTGCTTTTTTTCCCCCCTGCTGCCCTGCCCCTCCTTGAAGTGTTTTTGTTTTTGTTTTGTTTTGTCCTACAGGAAGAATCTGGCACTTTTTTTTTTTTTTTCCCTCTTTCCCTCTAAGCCTCACTGGAAAGAAATGATTATTTTGGTTCCAAATTAAAACAACTGTAGGTTTCTCTTTTATCAGTAAATGGTGAACAGGACATTTTCCAGGATGAATGTGAAGCTGTAAGGTAATCCACTCATTTCTATTTGAGAGGTGTCTTTGTAAAGTTGCTGAACAGAGAAGGAAGAAATACTAAAATTTGATAAACAGGAAGCAAACCTCATCACAGCAAAAACAGTATAGAATTATAAAACAACTAGGTTCTCTTCAAGGAAAAAGAATAAGGATTACCATTTGACTAAGTTTAGCTTTTTCTGTTTCTAACATAGAATAAAAGTAATTTCCAACATCTTTCTTAAATGAACAATCCAAATAACTGGTACAGAAGGAGGCATTTACATGTAGGTATGTAATTATTGACATGGTTTAAAAAAGGGAAATAAAAATAAATAAGCCAGGGAATATGGAAAAATTAGTTATTTTGTGCCAAGTCTAGTGACTGTGGGGAATGGGTTTCCATAACGCTGGGATAAAAGGAAACAAGGAGACTTGCAATGGGAGTGTCCTGTCATGGACTTACTCATTTTATGCCTTTTCATTCACATGTTGGAAGAATTATTTTACCACATGTTCTGGTAAATTACAGTTCTGCTTTGTAATTTTTCACATTTACTCTATTCTTAACAGTTTAGTGAAGATTTAAAAAAATCATCTTCACTGTCTGCTTTTTAAACCAGCATTCAAAATTGGACTTAACTGGGCACTCAGTCAGAAGATTCCAGTGACTGTTGGAGTAATCATCTTTCTAAGGTATGCGGAGAGTGGTTGCAGGGATGCCTGAACATAGTCAGAAATCAGGGCCTTTATAACATTCGTAGAATTTATTTTTTATTTTAATTTTTCTTAAGTTTTTGCTATAGGGTTCATGCACTCAACAAAGAGAGACAGAGAGGGACAGGGAGACAAAGAAAAATGAGAAAGCACCCCCCAGGAAGGATTGCCACACCCCAATCCCTTCTCCTCTTGGGATTTTGGGCACACATGCACACACCTGTCCTGATTTTCAAGCTGGATCTGGGACTCGAACCTCAGTCGGCCATGTGGGAGTCCATCACCTTAACCATACCATCTGTTGACCCCATAGAATTTATTTGAATTTTGTGGAGAACAAAGTCTAGAGAGCTTCCCTTCCCCTAGTACCATGTCAATAAGGTTTCATATGAAAAATGTTCAGGAAAACCAACAAACAAACCTCTAGGGCTGTGCCACTTTGAGTTTGAGTTTTGCTCAAAATACAAAGAGAAACAAATAAAATACATGTTTGAACCTGATTAATCTTCAAGTAGAGTTTACTACTGTAGAGAATTAAGTCCATAAATAAAGTTGTTAAACCCCTAAGTACCTAGGCAAGTACAAATCTCTCTGAAGTAAAAATATCACATATATGCACACACAAACACACACATAGAAGCACATGTATGGTAAATATATACAGTATAGATGCAAATTTTATACTACATTTTAAAAGAATGTTGGACTCAATGAGGGTTTAAACTTCATATTGAATTTAGAAAATATAGGGAAAGCTTAATTTGCTAATTTTTTGGTGAGTTTCATTATGTTTTGATTAGGCTAGAAATCCAGATTTTTCTTTTAGAACATCTGAAATCAGTATTTTCTAGTTTATTTGACGCTGCACTAAAGGGTAGGTGGGGGTAGGGGAAAATGGTATAAAACAGAAGAAAGTAGAAAATTAATCTAACCTACTTCTGTAACTTAGTTCTGATTTATGATAATCATGCTTTTTTCCCCCAAGAAGAGAACACATCTTGGAGACCAGCAAGAGAATATTAATTAAAATGAATGCAGAGATAGACAGGCTTTGTTTTAAGCTTAACAGAAGGTCCATCATTCAAAATAGCCCAAATCCTTTAAGTTGAAAGCTGCTTGGTAACACCCATATGGATGCACAATGCACTAATTGCCGCAACTTTGCACATTTTAAGCTTCATGCCAAAGTAGTGATTTTAATTAAAAATTTTTAGGCAAAGCTGTAAGTCTAACATTTCAAAACAAAGCGTTTCTCACACGAGGAGACCGACTTAATATATCATTTTAATAATCATCACTATCAACAAACATTTATTGAAATCCTCATTAAAGACCAGGCATTATATGATGTGTAATTAGCCCTGATTGAAAAGAATGCTCTATTTTAATGGTGTGACTATTTATTAAGTCAGATTTATGCAAATGTAAAACACTGGTCATGTTTTATACACATATGGACAAAAGGATGGCAATTTGGAACTACTTCCTGTCTCAGTGAATGAAAAGAACTGCAAGGGGAAGTACTGATTTGATCTCCTTAGAATGTCAAAACACATTTCATCTTTATTTTTTTGTAAAAACACCCATATATATTATATCTATTGTGTAAACACTTATTAAATATATTTATATACATATATAAACTATGAGGTTTGAAATAGCTCACTGAAATCATTTTCATAAAATATAAAATTTTTAAGACTTAATTTTTTTTTTTTTTTTTTTTTTTTTTGCTATAGGGTGCGTGCGCTCGCCAGACAAACAGAGAGAGACAGAGAGACAGAAAGTGAGAAATCACCCCCCGGGGGGATGGCCACACCGCAATCCCTTCTCCTCAATTCTCCTCTCGGGATCTTGGGCACGCATGCACGGGCACCCAGCGTGAGTTTAAGCCACCGGGTCTGGGACTCAAACCACGGTCGACTACGTGGGAATCCAGCGACATAGCCATTAAGCTAACTGCTGGTCCCAAGACTTAATATTTTATAAGTTACATGATTAAAGATATGTATATATACATACCATGAGTGTTGAAATAGCACATTGAAATAGTTTCAATGACAGAGTTAATAGAAAAGCCTTTACCAACGATGGCTTATTCTGTTCAAGAATTTTATATGATTTGAAGCTTTACTTGCTCAGCATACCTTTACAAGTGACTAACTCCCATGTGGGTATTACTTAATTAAATGGAATTTTGACCTTTGATCCCTCCTTATATATTACATTTCTACTACACTAAATTAAAATAAACCAAAGTCATGTAACTCAGCAGTCTATGCATTTGTGTGTGTGTGTGTGTGTGTGTGTGATGTTTAAATTCATAGTTTTCAGTCCTTACAACATTGCAGCAAGATCTTTTTCTTTTCTTTTTCTTTTTCTTTTTAGGAAAAGGGCACATGCGCTCATGAGAGCAAGACAAAGAGAGAAAGAAAGAGGGAAAGTGAGCAATCGCCCCCATCCCCAGGGGAAGGCCATGCCACAATGCCGTCTCCTCCATTCTCCTCTTGGGATTTTGGGCATGCATGCCCATGTACTTGGCATGATTTTCAAGTCACCAGGTCGGACATGTGGGAGTTCAGCACCTTAACCACCACACTACCTGTTGTCCTCAGACTGTGCATTTTTTAACACACATACACACACCATAAAATCACTTCTAAGTATTTAACTGTCAGAGAAATACAAGGGTTCATATATGACTTTAATGAAAAGATTTGTCAAGAGATATTAATTCAATTTAGGCTGGAATTTTTTCCTGCAAATTAAAACTTTCCTAGTATTGGGGCCAGCAGGTGGCATGATGGTTAAGGTGCTGGACTCCCACATGGCTGACTGCAGTTTGAGTCCTGGATGTGGCAGCTTGAAAATCATGCTGGGTGTGTGAGAGTGCATGCCCAAAATCTTCAGAGGAGAATGGAAGAGAAGGGATTATGGTATGGCCATTCCTTTTGGGGCCAAGTGGGTGATCTCTTAATTTCCCTCTGTCTCTTTCTCACTTACTCTCTCTGGCAAGTATGCACACCCTATGGCAAAAACCTTAATTTTTTTTTTTTTAGTATTGTCAAAGTATTGAAGCAAAGTAAGTTTTCATGCATATGGTTTGATTTCAACATACAAGATCACCTATGATTTTGAATCTATTTTGTTAGCCATCTAATTTATCAAAAACTAATAAGGCTAAACTGTTCATTTCTGCAACATAAACTAGGTCACATATAATTAGTTAATAGAGAGTGATGTTGGCATGAACCAGAAGTCATGTTGGTTCATGAGAAATTTCTTTCCGATGTAACAGTCACCAAGTAACAGCAGCGACACACAAGCTATGTACATGCAGTTACAAGCAAGCTGAGAGGTGTGTGGTATTATGTGCTCTATTTAACCCCACATGTTCCTTTTAACTTGATTTGGCCGTAGGCTTGGAATGTACTGTTTATTGAATAATTCTCTAGGATCCTTGAGTATTTTGCGCTTTCATTCAAAATTGGCAGTCTCAACTCTTACATCCATCTTCTTTTACCTGTAAACTATACTGGTATTTTTTTTTCCTGAAGATTATTGCCATAGGGCATGAGTGACTACTGGAGAGAGACAGAGGGGAAGTGACACCCCCTGGGGGGCTGGCCACGCTGCAACCTTCTCTTCCATTCCCCTCCTGTGATATTGGATATGCACACACACACATGCCTGGCATGATTTTTAAGCCTCCAGTTCTGGGAATTGAACTGTGGTTGGCCATGTGGGGAGTCCAGCACCTTAAGCACCATGTCCCCTGCCCGCCCCCTGTACCAGTATTTTTTTTTAGCATTTTGCTGCCTTTATGAGTGCTGTGTTTACCAAGATGAAAGCCTTTGGAGTACTGTTCCTCTTCTTCTATTTTTCTCCCATAAGCCATACAACCTTTAGTACAGTATTTGGCTGAGCACAGACATCACATTTTAGTAGAAACATCTACCCTTATGGGAACACAGTCTGATATTACCACAAAGTGACATAATGTGGACACTAGTACAATACATCATTATCACCAGAAAATGTCTGCAGACAGTGAGGAGGGGTCTGAGAAGGTAAAAAGAGAAGTCAGATTGGACTATTCAGAGAGAGTGGGGTAGACTTCTGTGGTGAACCCTAAGTCTGCCTACCTTTGGACTCTAGGATTCACCAGCATCCCCGTGTTGTCAGGTTTTTGACCTTGAACCACAGAGAGTTACATGATTGGATTCCCCGCCTATGAGGCCTTTTGTCTTAGATGGAGTCACACTGCCAGTCTCCCAGGGTCTCCAACTTCCAGAAAGGCTGTTGTGGGACTTCTCAGGTGCCGTAATTGCATAAGCTGATTCTCCCAATAAACCCTCTTTTATTATCTGTACTTATCCTATAGGCTCTGTCTCCCTAGAGAACTCCAGCCAATACAGGTGGAAAAGGAGAATGATATGAAGCTTTTAAAGCAAGATCCCAGTGGTGTTCTGGAACTGCTTGAACTGGCTCAAAAGAGCTAAATATTAACATTTTCAGGAACTGTGCCAGCTGGTTATTAATGGCAGCTACCCCTGAAACTGTTCCTCATGGAAGTATTTATAATACAGGACAAATCAGGACATTTCTGCTTTCCTTCCAGAGACCTAATTGTTAAAGGATAGCACACCGCTGCTATCCTTAAGGAGCTCAAGAGTTTGGAGGGAGAGATGGCCAGAACAACCGCCACTTATAAGTCAAAATGGAAAACCCAAGTGCCATCCTAGAGGTCTTGAACTGTGTGTTGAAAGATAAGCCAAAGTTTATTATCTAGACAGGGAGGTAGGAGGACATTCTCAATAAGGGAGGACTCTGGGAGGCAACAAATGTCCAATGGGGCAAGCGTGTGTTTGCACGCCAGGGTACAGACACACATACAGAGGCAGATGCTGATGTGGAAGCTGGAAAGCCGAAACGTAGGCAAGGGGGCCTCAAATGCCCTTCCGAAGAGTTCAGGCTCTTCTATATGCAGTGAGGTTTTGGAGGCTTTGAGTGGGCAAGTCCCATGTTCCAACCCTCGAAAAGTCAAATACTTTTCACACGAAGTCTCAAGCTGCTACGGTGAAATCTGTGGGTAACTGTCTTCTTTAGGATGCCAAAAGATCAGACAATGCAGCTGGGTCCTCAAGTAACTATTGGGATTCCTCACAAAGTACCAGGTTTTGTAACATTTAACATGGAAACATTTTATCCCACCACCTTGAGAAATATTCAAAGCATTCAGGATGAAGGATGACACAGAGACTAAGTTTCTTCCGAAGGACCACAAATTTTTAAATGTAGCACATAGGGATAATTGGGATGTGTTTATACTCCAGAAAGATACATTAGGTACTTGACAGTTCAGCTGAGTCCCTGTATTTGTCTATGCAGCTACAAGGGACAGGAAAAAGTATGCATGAATAATACCAACCTTTACTATTCTACTGTCCTTTATAAGACAAACATAATTTGCTGTTTTTGATGAACACTCAACCTCAGTCAGACTTTTTAATTACAGTGTTTGGAGTCATGAAATACGATCGAATCTTTTAAAGAGAGACTGAAATAATTAGAAAATATCGTCACTGTATCACTTGGCATGATTCACCGGGGCTGCATGTCTTAGACCATGAGTTTCAGCTCATTAAAAAATGTGAAGCCTGTAATGGCTGATGAATAAGACATTCACATCAACACAATTGGTTTCCTCCTGGTATGAAACAATTAAAGTGCCAGCAACTCAGTGGTTCAGTGGCAGAGCAAAGAACAGTGGCTGTAGGCCTGGGGTCAATCTTTCACTTTCATTGGCAGCAGAGCGGGAGAATACCGTGAGAGTAGCCAGCATACTCCAGGCTTGTGGGATTAAGAGATGCTTCATGCTTTTTTTACTGTCCATTTGTGGCAGACTGAAACAAAAGCACCAACCCAGTTAAGTGATTTCAGCTTGAACTGTGAGAAGCAGCGTGATCCTCCTCTGTCTTGCCCCAAACCAGAATCCCACACACAATGTAGTGAGTCAAGAATGCAACATTTTCTCTTCTACACCTGTGAGTGAGGGCGCATCTCAGAATGATCTTATTTCCTCTTCACATGGGTGCTGAAGAACAAAGTCACGTCTTGTCTGGGCTATGCTGTTTGTTTTCCAGTCTGTTGGCATTAAAATTGCACCCTAAGCACCTAGCATGTCTCATGACTCTCTGTCAAGTCCTTTTCAAAAGTTCTGACTTTGCAACCCTGGTGTCTTTTCACATTTAAAACAAAAACTAGTGACTTTGTTGTCTCATGTTATCATGGGGAAAAACAACTACAGCTCTATTTGTAACATAATAATTAAACAGAAAGCATATGGTATGAAGTATACAAACTGAAAAAGAAAAGAAAAGAAAAACCCAACAGCCCAATCAGAGCCAATAGGTTGTTTTCATTTTGTCCCTTTTGCAATTATTACAACATCCGTTGCTCTGTATAAGATGTCTTATACAATCAGCCTGGGTCTAAAATGTGAAAATGGAAAAGTTCTTTTATTTTTCAATTAGTAACCTCCTGAGTCTTAGTGCTAGGGTTTACAAAACTGTCATAATCAATTATTAAATACTTCAGTCCAAATAGGAAACAAAATGCTGATGCTTGGATTAACATGGTAAAGCTAAATCTTGTCTCAGTACTTCCTTATTAAAAGAAATTCTAGCAGACTGCTTTTTAAGGAGTGACAAATGTCTGGTAAAATGTAAAAGAAGACATGGCAACTCTTTCCTTAGCTCTCTGGGATGAGGTATGGTTAGGATTGTCTACATACTAGAGTCAGAGATGGAAGATTCAGATAAAACGAGGCATAGCTGAACCAGATAAAGTAGAGAAAAATTGCTCAGATTCATGGTGTGTGTAATGGTGCAAAGAAATATTTAGAAAGGCTTAGAAAACAATTCATGGTAAGAACAACTTTATGTTAGAAGAACCTCCAAATAACTGTGCAGGCTCTACTGAATCTAACAAAATATGCAATAATAGAAACTTTTTTTTTTTTTTTTTGGAGAGGTTTTTGCTATAGGGCGTGTGCGCTCGCCAGAAAGAAAGAAAGAGACAGAGAGACAGAAAGCGAGAAATTACCCCCCAGGGTGGTGGCCATGCCACAATCCCTTCTCCTGCATTCTCCTCTTAGGATCTTGGGCACGCACACATATGCGCCTGGTTTCAGCTTAAGCCACTGGGTCCAGGACTCGAATCACGGTCGACTATGTGGGAGTCCAGCAACATAGCAACATAGCTATTACACCAACTGCTGGTCCTTCATAGTCACTTTTGAGAGGGCTATCTTGCTAAACATGACATGTAGTAATCTCTCTCTCTTTTTAAAAATTTAATAACTTCTTTTTATTTTTAATTTTTTGGAGAGTTTTTTTTTTTCTTTGCTATAGGGCACGTGTGCTCGCCAGACAGACAGAGAGACAGAAAGTGAGAAATCACCCCTCTCGGGATCTTGGGCATGCACGCACATGCGCCCGGCGTGGGTTTAAGCCACTGGGTCCGGGACTCGAACCGTGGTCAACTACGTGGGAGTCCAGCGACATAGCCATTACATTAACTGCTGGTCCCTATTTTTAATTTTTTATAGATAAAAATAGATTTATTATATGTCCATACACACATTTATTTAGCAAGGGGAGTGTGTACATTGAAGTCAGTATACAGGGAACTTCAAAAAGTTCTTCTGAAAATGGAATTCAAGTTTATTTTGCTGTGAAAGTAATCTCTCTTGATGAATGTTCTGAAGTTAAAATTCAAACATATGTAGATTTACTTCTATGTATTCAAGAATTGCCTCCAAACTGAATCAATAAATATCTAATCAACATCCATTCACTTCCTCCCACCTCTCTGCTGTTCCATATGGAGTTCTATGTACTCTAAATATTATAATAATTTACTTTTCTGACATTTTATTACATTTTTCAAACACTGACAAATTAAAGAACTGTACACTGAATATCCATGTATCCAATACATGGAATGTACTAATTATACATTCTATGATTAATATTTAGAAATATCTGCTTTTAACATATCTATGCATCTATCATTGTTTCTATCCGTCCTATTATTTTGATGCATTTCAAAAGTAAGTTGCAGATATCAGTAAGCTTCAACCCTAAATATCATTAACTAGAGGTTAAACCAAACTTATGTTTTAAAGATAAGTTTTACTTACAATAAAATGTACAAATTTTATGTGTATTATTTGATAATTATTTTAGAGGTTTTTGCTAAAGGGCTCATGTGCTCGCCAGAAGGACAAAGAGAGATAGAGAGTCAGAAAGCAAGAAATCACCCCCCCCACACACACACACAGGGGGGATGGCCATGCTACAATCCCTTCTCCCCCATCCTCCTCTTGATATCTTGGGCACACACGCACACATGCATGGCCTGAGTTTAAGCCACCGGGTCCGGGACTTGAACCGCAGTTGACTACATGGGAATCCAGCAACATAGCCATTACACCATCTGCTGGTCCCTAGTTGATAGATTTTTAATGGTATTATTCCACAGGAAATGTCATATTATTATATAATAGGAGAGGTCAGTTTTAATTCAGAATCTGAGTAGAATATGTTTTTTCTTACTAAAAGATTTTCCTTAATGCCATCCTTCTTCCCAACTCTCACCAAATACACTGATAAACATAACTGCCAAGAAGAAAACGAGCAGAGAGCACCACGACTATGATAACGCCTACAGCACCGAGACTGATTGTTTCTAACCTTTCCGAATCACTGCTGAGCTTGAGTCAGGTGAAGAGCAAGGTAATTGTTTCCAGAACACGGCATGTATCTAAGTACATGCAGATTTCGTCACGTAATTTCAGTGGGCTTGCATACTTTCTGATTCCATTACTAGATCCCTGGACCCCAGGTCAAGAAGCTTAGGATTCGGATGTCTGAATGCAGAAGCATCAAGCAACATTTTTGCCATCCGGTCATTTCAGAGCATAATGAAGAGGAAATAGCTTCCGCGAAAGTTAAGCCCTTGAAGGAAATTCCTTTGGAATGAGAAACTCAGTCTAGGGACACTCTTGCTTAGAGGTGCGGGGGCTTACATGCCTTCCTACCCCCCGCCTGTATGATAAAAAATGCAGCCAAAGAAAAACAAAACAAATATAAATTCCTACTCAGGCTGTGCATCATGTTTCCTTCAAGAAAGGTGGAACAGGGACTATCCTGGGTGTTGGTGATGATGGCCAAGAGAAAGCACCTGCATGGGCAGTGTAGAGGCCTGTTTCCATCATCCCAAGAGTCTGAGAATCGAGTGGAAAACTCTTTTTCTTAAATATAATCCCTCCGTCTTCCTTTTCTTCTCCATTAATACTATTATCAGTGATGTGTACCAGTATTAATGCAGGATTAAAGATAAATGGAAATTAATCCTGCAGTACCTGTTCTTACTAATGACAATAAATACCATTAGTAATCACTTTATTTATTCTGCTATCTCTATTATTTTATTATTATTGTGAAAATAAAAATTAATGTGAGACCTCAGAGTTTTGCCAGTGAGCCCAAATTACTACTTTCTTGTTCTAGGTTAAAAACATCATCAGTCAAGAACTTGGGATTGTTCTTAATATGGCTACCCATATTTTTCCCTTCAGAGAGGATTACAGACAGGGACCAGCAGTTGGCGTAATGGCTATGTCAGTGGATTTCCATGTAGTAGACATGGTTCAAGTCCCAGACCCAGTGACTTAAACTCACACTGGGCGCGTGTGCGTGCATGCTCAAGATCCCAAGAGGAGAATGGAGGAGGAGGAATTGCAGCGTGGCCATCCCCTCGAGGGGTGGAGGGTGATTTCTCAGTTTCTGTCTCTCTCTGTCTTTCTGGCAAGCACACACACCCTATAGCAAAAACTTCTCCAAAAAAAAAAAGAAAAGGAAAAAAAAAAAAAAAAGGATTGCAGAAAACTGATTTGAGTAGTTGTGGAGAATTTATTGTGTGCCTAGTCCTCAAAGCAATTTTTTGAGGCAAGCATTTTCAATCCATCTCCTAGGTGAGAAATAAGTTGAAGTTCTTCCCATTCCTATTCTCAGGATAAAGGTGTTTTTTGCTTTTTTCTTCATTTAAGAGCAATGGCAAACCAAGACCTGACCTGGATATTTGACATTCTGATGATTCCTGCTCATTTTTATCTCCCAGGTTAAATCCCATCTACCTTGTTCCCCACTCGTCCTAGGCACATGAGTTATCTGTATCTTCCTTGTTAGAAGATAGCAGCTGGCTTGGTAGCACCAAGAACCCAAGGACTGCAAATCTTTAGGAGCCAATTAAGAAGAGAAAATGAAAAGGTAGAGTCAGGTATGAATCACAATTTCCCCATCTTACTTCAATCAGCATAAAGTTGCTATGGCAACCATACTTAACTGTCCCTCTACCTTGCTCCTCCTGCTGATCAAGTTGCTGGCTTGGGTGTTCAAGGTAATTTGTGCAGAATTGCTTCAGTTCTCTAATCCACACAATTATAATTTTATACCACTTAATTTTATACCATTCTTTCCCTTGAGCATTACAGAAAGAAGAGACTAAGACTTTCAAAATCAAAGCACATATATGTTTTCTACCACAGTTTCCCACTTGGCCATTCTTCAGTTCCCCTTCTTGAAGTTTTGCATTTCCCCTTTCCTTATTTTCCCTTCTCTCAATGCATTTAAACACAAAAATAAATCCACACCCCTACCATTTGAAGATTAGTCTGTGATATGTTTGCAGAAATATTCTGAAGATAAATCCTAACTATATAGATCTGGGACCCTAAGCTTCTTATAGACTTGGAACCCTTCCACAATCTAAGCCAAAATGGAGGAAATGTGAGGGAAAACTGAACTTGATATAATAAAATGGAAACTTCTTTTCATTTTACATGTCTTCCTTGTACATAATAAATGAGGCCCACTTTACATTTAAGCACTGAGAAAACAAGATACTCTTTAGAAGTTATGAGGGAACAGAAATCTTTGCTGTGATTATTTTAGTGGATCATAAAACCTGGTAACCATGGTGTTTCCAATCCTGGGTTGGTAAATTATTTTTCATGATAAAGAAGCACCAGGCACCAGTAGTATAAAGCCAGGAATAACACCATAACGCTGACAGAAGCAATACCAGGAACTGAGCAAAGGGTGGGCCAAGTGGCCTGAAGGTAATTTGTGTGGGGCAGACATATTACATTTGCTGTAACTGAGGACCAAGTCATTTGGGCCATAGTTTGCTACTCTTTTCAGTCTTCAATGTGTGGAGGTGATCTCTAGACATACATAAAATCCAGCTTAATTCACTTTGAGACCATCCCTCCCCACACTTCCTTTTCTTGAAATCTCTAAGCTATGTTCTTTTCCATGCCTGACACCACATAAGTCTCCCCAATTGTTTCCCCAGATTTATTTTCTTCCTTTGGAAATGTTTCTTGATCTCTCTGGGACCAAATGGAACAACAAAGAATGGCTTTTGATCTTTCCTTAGAAATGCTTTACATTAACTTCAGTGTTCATGATTACTGCTGTGGGGGTCATAAATGCTGTCCATGAATTCCCAGCTCTGTGGATTGCCATTCTCTGTGGACTGCCATTCTCAGCTCCCTTGGAAGTTAGACACAGTCATTCAACCTTCCATGACTGATGAAATGTGTGTATCCATGTAACTGACTGAAGGGTCAGTATTCATCTTTGCAAATTTCTTCCCCTTGCCACAGTGATTAAGGAAATATTTTGTGGAGATGTTATCCTGTGTCCTAGAGTGAACAATAGCAGACCTCCTCATCCTCAACTCCTCTGGACATGTGGTGTGCACAAGAAACAAACATTTGTTATACTGAGTCACAGCAAAACCAACCCTATCCTGAGGGAAGCAACGTCTACTACCTCTACTTGGGATCATTAAGTTCTTGGACAAAACTGCAATTTTTCTACTCAAAACAGTCCTACTGAAGTAGTTTTGACATTCCTTCTTCCAATGAGCAAAATGAAGGAAAGAGAATACTTGAGGACTCACAGCTAGGAAGTGGCAAAGTTGGATCTTCTACCCAGACTTTACTACTGAAAATCATATACTCCTTCGACTTAATTGTGATGGCAGTGTTAACATTTACGTTATGTGGACAGGAGAGAAGATTAATTTTAAAAGCAATAAGACAGATGATGAGAAAGGTACCACAAGCCATACCAAAAGAAAAACAAACAAAACAAAAACAAACCAAAAAAACTATGCTCTCATGATGGAAAATAAATAGAATGGGATACATCTGCCAAACTTTACAGTATTTTATTTTTGCTTGTGTTCCTTCTTTTTAGTAATAGAAAAGTTTTCAGACATTTGGTGGAAAAAATGAGATTCTCATTTGAATGTCACTCTCAGGTTACACAAGTTAAATTTCATATAATTCAAATCTAACTAAATTCACATCATAATATTCTTTGAAATTTTACGTATAAAATGTCATGTATATCAAAAAGGAGCAGAAAAGCTATGCACCAACTATTTTTTAAAACATTAATTTTTTTCTTTTCCCCCTTACTCTTTTTACTCTTTCTTTCTTCCTAGGCAGAGATACAGAGAAAGAGAGAGAAGCACCCTAACAGCATCTTCATGATGTGATCTTCCCCAGTCAGCTGGTTCAGCATGCTCAGGAAGGCCCCAGGACGTGGACCCAGACCTTCCCACGTGGGTCCAGTGGTGTTACCATTGCACCACCTGGTCCCATGTCAACTATTATAATAAAATTACCAAGGTTTTCTGCAGGGTGAGAACCTTAAAATTTTACTAGATAATCGTAAGTGTTATTTGGATACTTCCCCAAAAGACTGCATCTATTAATGATCAGTGTAATTACCACGCACACAAAATTTTTTCAATAAAAAACTAGACCTGTTTGACACTTGGTAAGTTGATCAGCATTGTGAAACATATCTTCATGCTTAAGAGAAAAGTCATTCAGGAAAGGAAAAAAAAGTAAAATAGGTTTCATGCTTCACACTATACATCTAAACTGAATTATTCTGTGATTTTTTTTTTTTTTTTTTGGTAATGGTATCTATTCCAGACATTAATGATGAACTGAAATGATGAGGGCAGAGAGAACATGATACCTAAACAAAAAATAACCACGAATGTTAAATGTTGCTCAAATTCTGAAACTATAAGCACGTAAGACACATGTATGAAAAAATAAAATAACTACACACATTAAGGCACTTTGGTCATTACTAATTTAAAAACAAACACTTCACACTTAGCATGACTTTATTTTATCCTCTTATTTACAGAAATGAAACTAGGTTTGAAGCTCATGTGTAAATTGATCAGTTACACAATATATGATACATTATTGTTTCATAGTCACATTTATTGTGAGGTATGAGGTAATGTTGACAAAAAAATGGAATTATTTTATTAATCCAGTGACTAGTTTCTCTGAACTATGATCTACAATGAATACCAAGACAAAATATATGGGTGTGGTAACTTTTATTTAAAAATGTTAACTAGAGGGAACAGCAGATGGCTTAATGGCTATGTCGCTGGATTCCCATGTAGTCTATCGCTGTTTAAATCCTGGACCAGGTAGCTTAAACTCATGCTGGCACGTGTGTGTGTGTGTGTGTGTGTGTGTGTGTGTGTGTGTGTGCCCAAAATCCTGAGAGGAGAATGGAGGAGAAAGGATTGAGGTGTGGCCATCCCCCCTGGGGGGTGATTTCTCACTTTCTGTCTCTCTGTCTCTCCAGTGAGAGTACATGCCCTACAGCAATATCTCTCTTATTTCTTTTTTTTTTTACTAGAGATTCTGGGGGAAAAAAAAAAGAAACCTTACTGTGAGCATAACACAGTAGTAGCATTTAAAATTATCTATCTATGGGGACGAGCAGGTGGCACGGTGATTAAGGAGCTGGACTCCTATATGGTTGACTGTGGTTCAAGTACTGGACCTGGCGGCTTGTTTTCTCACTTTCCCTTTCTCTCTTTTTTGCCTCTCTCTGGTCAAAAATTAATAACAAATACAATGAAATAAATAAATACATTTTAAAAAATGATATCTTTATCATTTATCTATCTACCCACCATCTGATCTACTTACATCTATATCTACACAGACTACAATTTGGGGGTAAACTTCTAAAAAAAATTCTAAAAGCTTTTTTTAAAAATGTCTTTTCAGAGCATTTTTAAGTTTATAGAAAAATTCCTCAGAAACTATTAATAATTTTCATTACTCTTCCCAAGTTCCCAATAATACTAACCTCTTTCATTAGTGCAGTGCATTTGTTATTATTTGTGAATGCGATTCTAGTTTTAACTAGTGAACCCAGAATCCAGGGGGAAAGTTGACAACTGGGAATGGCCCTAAGGGATTCCACTGTTATCAAGAACTCTCTTTTATCTAGAACTTGTGTTCAGTTGTTTAGTTTGGGATGAGATAAGCACTAGATTCTATTTCTTCCCTCTCAATTCCATTAGGAGTTGACTAACACTAACATTTTGTTGTAGTATTCATCATTAGTAATAAAGGGTATGATTTAACATACATGAGAATGTTTAAATGATATCCTAAGAATCTTCATTTAATTATTAGAAGTCAAATTTCTTTTAAAAATTACAGTGACTCACATTGCAACTCTCAGCCATCAGGGGATAACTCGACCAACATTGATTCTCTTACTTTTCCTGACCTGAAAATTATTACAACACTTACAAATAAAGTAACACTTCATAATAAAAAGAAAAAAGAGAACTATGCAGTTAATGGTGAAAAGAATACTGCTGTGCTCATAAATGTTTGGTAGAAGGTGCTGATCATCTGTTTTAAAAGACGGTCACATAGTTCCTGAGATATCTGCCCTATTACAGTTTTTTTTTTCTTTTTTAGAGAGATTTTTTGCAATAGGGCCCATGTGCTTGCTGGAGAGACAGAAAGATAAAAAGCAAGAAATCACTCCCTGGGAGGATGGCCACACTGCAATCCCTTCTCCTCCATTCTCCTCTCAGGATTGTGGGCATGCACACACATCTGGCATGAGTTTTAAGTCATCGGGTCTGGGACTCAAACCATCGTCGACCACATGGGAGTCTCCAGTCACATAACCATTATGCCATTTGCTGTTCCCTTAAGTTTTTGTTTAAAGTTAACATTAAGGAGGCTGTTTTTTATTCCTGTGTCTTGACTGCAACCTGAGAAAGACAGTAACAGCAGGCACAGATTATCAGAGGAGTACTTAACAGTACTCAACTACTATGTCATCGGAAAAGCCATGATGTATTTTTCTATGCAAAAAATGTGTCATAACTTTTCCATTGACCTGATATATTTAAAAATAAAAGTGGAGTACTTTATTGCAAGATCACAGAGTAATTATTAAGTTTAAATTAATTAGAGCAATATTTAAAGATGTTGTAGTACAGACATAATTATGTTCTGTTTTAATAATTTCACTGTTCTCAGCCATTGCTTTATTTAATCCTAATCCTATTCATGTGCTTTGAGTTAGAATGTCACTTTTAATCTGTTTTTGGAGGTGGTTCCTCATGCAAATTTATGTAGCTATGTTATTTTCATAAGTGCTACCAGGTATAAAATTTTATGAACCTATTCCTTCTGTAAAGTATGTGACTAACCAACCCTCAAAGATAATATCTTGGGGCCAGTAGATGGCATGGTGGTTAAGGTACTGAACTCTCACATGTCAACCATGGTTTGAGTTCCGAGACTGGTGGCTTGAAACTCATGCCAGGCACACATGCAGGCATTCCAAAACTCCTGAAAGAGAAGGGATTGTGGCATGACCATCCCTCTTGAGAGGAGATTTCTCACTCTCTCTCACACTATCTCTCTCTGTTTCTCTGGTGAGTGCATGTGCCCTATGGAAAAAAACTAAAAAAAAAAAAAAAAAAAAAAAAGACAATGTCTTGATTGCCACAGATTCTACAGGCTCAGCAGTAGCTCAGAATTTAACATCTAAATTCAGGCTCTCTCCTTGTGTCAGAATTCTAAAAATAAAACAAGCAAAAGGTCTACATTTTGGATCTATGTGATCGCTGAAAGAGAAAGACTATTGTCATTTGTGTTCCTTTGGTGAAGAACATTAACTAGAATACATTTACTTTCCCCTAAGAAAATGGTTCACTGAGGACCAGCAGTTGGTGTAATGGCTATGTCGCTGGACTCCCATGTAGTTGGCCACAGTTGAGTCCCGGACCCAGTGGCTTAAACTCACACCAGGCACGTGTGCGTGCATGCCCAGGATCCTGAGAGAAGAATGGAGGAGAAGGGATTGCGGTGTGGCCATCCCCCCTTGGGGGTGATTTCTCGCTTTTTGTCTCTCTGTCTCTCACTGTCTCTCTTTGTCTTTCTGGCGAGTGCACTAAAACAAAAATCTCTCAAAAAAAAAAAAAAAAAAAAGAAAAAGAAAATAAAATGGTTCATTTAAAATCAGATTTTCAGACTTTGCTATCAACTTGGATGGGCAAGATTTTGTAATTTGCTCACATAGAATGAAAGAACTACTGGCAGCCCCCGTCCTACCTCATATTGTTCTACTTCAAAGTAGAGATAGTTCCTTCTTTCAAAAGAGCCCACTGGCCAAGTGGAGAAATTGGAGTCCTCTTCCACTGTTGGTGGGGATGTCAAATGGCACAGCCACTTTAATGTTCATGGCAACATAATTTATAATAGCCCAAAAGTGAAAATGAACCAAATGGCTATCCACTGAAGAATGGGTAAGTACAATAAAAAGAAATATTATTTGGCAGAGATAAGAAAGGGAGGCAGGCTGACAGCACTGATGCATGCCACCACATGGACGAATCGTGAAAATACCAGAGAGAAGCCAGCCACCATTCTGTGATTCCATTTATGTGAAATGCCAAGAATTGGCAAATCCACAAAAATAGAATGTAGCTGGATAGTTGTCTGGGGTGGTGAAGGGTTTACGGGAGTGAGAATGTGGTTTCTTTTTAGGGTGATGAAAATGTTATGTCTGGAATTAGACTGTGGTGATATTTGCCTATCTCTAAGAATACACTAAAGAACACTGAACTGCACACTAAATGGCTGAGTTTTTATGGTGTATGAATGATATCTCAACACAGTTGTAAAAATAAGGTAATTCTATGCTTTTTCTAGGCATAAAGTCCTAGACCCTAGTTTTGGGAATTGTTTGTCCATTGTATAAGGATGCTTGTAAAGTAGATGATGGTAATGATGACAATAATGGTGATGATGATGAAGGCAATGATACAGTGAAGACCAGACAAGGAAAATATTAGAGGAATGTGTTCTAGTGGAAAGGAGTTATATTTGGTAAGTGAAATTATATGCTATATATGTATATTTTTTTTTTCTGAGAGGTTTTTGCTATAGGGTGCGTGCGCTAGCCAGAAAGACAGAGAGAGACAAAGAGACAGAAAGCGAGAAATCATCCCCCTGAGGGGATGGCCACGCCGCAATCCCTTCTCCATTCTCCTCTCGGGATCTTGGGCACACACGCACATGCGCCCGGCGTGAGTTTAAGCCACCGGGTTTGGGACTCGAACCGCGGTCGACTACGTGGGAGTCCAGTGACATAGCCATTACGCTCACTGCTGGTCCCTGGATTTATATATTGAATACATGCCACCACTTTAATCAGAAAAAAAATGTTTAAGTGCCATAGTTTAAAAGAATTTTGTCTTAAGGAGAAGCTTTGGGAAAGATCAATAGGGGCTGCAGGGGAAGGTGTCTCGAACTGAGCTGAGCCTTGCGCAGCGGGCCGAATCGAATAGAGCAAGGCCCAGAGAAGGCCAACAGGCTTCTAAGTAGTCCTTTTATTTCTCGCACCATGGTTACTTTCTCTGGACTCTGAGAGTAGATACGTGTTTGTTTTATTTACCACAGAGTCCTGAAGGTCTGCGAGGAGGCCTGTGAATAGAAGGTACTCAATAAACATTAACCGGATACAGGAAGAAAACACTTTTTCTCAAAATACAGATGACAACTGGAGCTACCACTAGCAATCCTTGCCTTTATGCAATTTAGAAAATGGAGTCCCCTCCCCTAGGCTGATACAGCTCCTCTCTGTGACCTGGGGCTAGGAGAGGCGCTCCTGAGTTCATCCCTGATCAGACCAACCCTGCTACCTGGCCAATCTCCCTTCCGAAGGCCCTGCCCCCAACCGCACACAGGATAGAGTGGCTGGTCTATGCGCACATGGTGCTCATGTGACTGTGTAGGAAGGCATGTCTGTGACACAAACAAACCCTGTGCTGTTCTAGTAAGTTCTCCCTCCCACTGTGCACCACCCCTGCCCCGGGTTTAGTTTTCAGCCAACAAAAACAAAAGTATACACAAAATTCATGGAAACAATCTGCTTTTCCTTACCATAGAAATGATTTTTCTTAATGACTTTTTTTTTTTTTTAAGCTTTGAATCATGCATCCTGTAACTTGATTAAATCCCTTAGAAGTTAACTAAGCATTAGGAGTTTGCCGTGTGAACCTCAGAGCTGGTGTTTACTTGTGTGTGTAAACAGATATGCCTTGGAAAGCGCCACTGCAGCTAGGGTAATGAGCACAGGCTTCCTCCCTCTGGTCCACAGTGTATGCCTCAGTATTTCTGAGGAAATAGGATCTGGTTAAAATGCTAATAAAAACTGAGCCTCTGGATAATCCCTCAGTGTAAAGTTAGGTTTTCTATTATAAATCTTTTATATTTATATAGGTCTTTTCCTTTAAAAAAGAAAAAGTGCTTTCTGTCCATATTTTTTCTTTTTGTTTTCTCAAATTCTTCCTTAAGGAAGCATGGCAGGTGGTGGGTGCATATAGGGCAGGAAAAGCAACAAGCTTTCTTCACCATTAAGTAAAGAAAGAGGAATTTATAAAAACAGACATCTATTTACCTATATTATGAAGAAGTCTGCCCTCTCTTCCTGTTCTTCCCTTCCTTACATGATTCTTAAAAAATATGGATTGATGGAAAGTAAATCATAATATCTATATCTATATCTTTATCTCTATCTATCTATCCATCTATCTATCTACACACACACAGAGGACAGGATAGAAGAAGGTAGGCTTCTTTGAATGTAAATTGTTTCATAGATCTAACTTTGGAACCATAAATATAGTTCATGATATTATTAAATAAAGAAGTTTAAAAGGCAATCCTAAAAGGAAAAAAAAATAGAATAAATCTATTTATCTAGTTTAGTTGGTGGTATGCTAAAGAAATTACTACAGGGGCTTTTAAAACATAGGAATTTGACTATTATACTGTAAAATAATCTGACGATATAGTATGTTTCTCACTAGAATACCCTAATGAAAAGAAAGAACTGCAAGAGAGAGATAAAAAGGAAGGGAAAAGGTCAAACCATTTTTATTAATCCTATAGCCATTCTGAAGCTGTCTTGTATACAGTGTGGGATAAAACAGATGAGTAACCTAACCCTCTGGCCATAATTTCAGCATGTAGAAAGGAGAAATTAGTCTAAGATCAGGGAGGTTAAGTGAAAGCTCCGTAATTTTGAATTTGAATTGTAGCTATCAATACAAACTCATGTGTGTCTCAAACACACATACCGTAATCTGTTCATTATAAAGGTCTGGAAATAAAGATCCACCTAGTACCAAGGTATACTCCTAGCACTCAAACTGTGGTCTCACTGAAGAAAAGGCTGATTCTAGGTCTGAGGCAGGAAAAAGTTAGAAGAGTCTGAAACATTTTGTCATACCAGAAGGAAAAGAAGCTCCTAGAAATTAGTAGGGTCTTGTCAAAAGGAATCAGAGGCAACTTGAAAAGTCTCCCATTGGCCAAAAGAATAACTGCAATAAATCAAAACATATTGATCACCTTTGGAGATATTAAGAAATCATTCAATATTTTGAAAAGAGAAAGACTTTTTTTTTTTAAAGAGAGTTTCAGAATTCAAAGATTTCCAAGCCTTTATTTTGCTTTTTCTATATAAATGGCTTCTCAGGGTAACAAAATAATTAATTAGGTGAAGTTTCTCTTCATAGAAAATGTTCCAACTAATAACCTAAGAAGAAATGATAAAATATAATTTTGCAATCTCTAATGAATGAATTAGGATCTATATAATATTCATAAACTATGGAGGTATATATCATCATAAAGGAATCTTGTTTAAAACATTAAACTGAGTTTGATCTGGGACCAGAAAGTGGCGTGGTGATTAAGGCTCTGGACTCCCATTTAGCCAACTGTGGTTGGAGGCCTGAACCCAGTGGCTTAAAAATCACTCCAGGCTCATGTGCATGCATGTGCTCATGTGCATGCATGTCCAGAATCCCAAGAAGATAATGTAGGAGAAAGGACTGCTGTGTGGCCATGCCCCAGGGAGTGATTTCTCACTTTCCTTCTCTCTGCCCCTTTCTGGCAAATGCACACACCCTATGGCAACAAAACAAAACAAAAACAATCCCTTAATCTAAGTAATAATGTATAGAAAATAGGAAAGAGGAACCTGTTAAAGGATACCACAGTAATGCAGTCAGCAAAATTTACTGTAGGGAACTCTAAAGCACAAGAGAGAAGGGTGGTCAGAAAAAGGGAGACGAGAGTTTCCAAAAATGATTGACAGGACAAATAAACTGAACATAAATGATACTTTAAAACTTTAATTTTTGAGAGATGTGATCATGGTGCTGCAATTAGGTTCAAAAAGGATAATATAGGGGCCAGCAGGTGACGTGGTGGTTAAAGTGCGGACTCCCACATGGCTGATGATGGTTCAAGTCATGGACCTGGAGATTTGAAACTTATGCCAGATGCCCGTGCATGCATACCCAAAATCCCATGAGAGGAGAATGGAGGAGAAGGGATTGCTGCGGGGAGGTGATTTTTTTTGCTTTCTGTCTCTTTGGCAAACACATGTACCCTATAGCAAAAATCTCTCAAAACAAAGCAAAAAAGATAATAGAATATTTATAGAACTATATACTGAAATATTTAAAGAAGAAACTATATTTACGCTTCTAATACATATACTTAAGTTTATTCATTCATTTTCTCCATCAGAGAGAGTGAATGAGAGACACTGGCACCCCCAACGGAGCTCCCACACAGAGATCCACCCCCAGTTCAAGGGCCTAGAATGTCCAGGAAGGCACTGGGAGGCAAACCCAGAACCCTTCCCATGAGGGTCCAGTTGTGGTACTGCTGTGCCATTGCCTCATCCCTAAGGACAAGATAATATTGTTTTGGATTCATTGTCAAATAATCTGGGTAGGAAAGGGAGAGTGGACGGAGATCAAATTAAAAAGCTATGGCCTGGCATTGGTATTGTTGAAGTTAGGTACCTGAGGGTTGATTCTTGACTTTGTATATGTTCAAAATTTTTCATAATAAAAAAATGTAAAAATATTACTCCCTCCTTGGCTTCCTTGAATAGTCATCTCTTCCTTTCCTCTCTAAATCCCAGGCAAATTCCATTTCTGCCTTTAAGGCATTTCTGATCAAAAACCCCTTCACGGGGTCTCCTGCCCGACCTCTTAGAGAGAAGACCCTCATCTATTCCATTATTCATGTAACACACATAGGCTATTTTATTTCTTTTAATTAAAAAGAATGACAATGGCTTTTTCCTTGTTATCAAAGGGATCTTCATTGTAAAAGTCACAAATGAGCAAAAAGGCAAATTTTATTCACCCATAATTCTACTTAATCAAGAGAGAACCATTGTTAACATTTTTTTATATTTATCTGTCTTCTTACTATGCATATAAATGCAGTTACTGATGGGGGTTGTACTATACATAGGTGTTCTATAATCTGTTTCTTTTACTTAAGGATGGGCATAGAGTGTATTCATATATAAAGTAAATATTACTTTAATGACTAGTAGCCACAGCATGAACAGTATCATTATTAAGCTTTCTTCAAAACTAGGAAGTAAACTCCTTGAAGGCAGGGGTGATGTGTTCTTGTAATGCATTTTGTATCCCAAGCATCTAACACAGTATCTCTCATGATAGAGTCAATCATCTTGTTTACTTGAGAGGAAACTGATTGCATTAATCATAGGTCGTGCTTCTATACTTTAGCTGACAAGGGGAATGTGCAGATTGCAGACAGGTTGCAAAGGATCCTATTACTAACTTAAGCCAACAATGTTCAAGATCTCCTGGTGATTGAGTTCAGTTAAAAATTCAAAAGCAGGGGGCCAGCAGGTGGCGCAGTGGTTAAGGCAGTGGACTCCCACACAGTCAGCCACAATCTGAGCCCGGAACCAGTGGCTTGAAAATCATGCTGGGCATGTGTGTATGCGTGTGTGTGTGTGTGTGTGTGCACATGTGCTTGCCCAAAAATCTTGAGAGAAGAATGGAGGAGAAGGAATTGTGGTGTGGCCATCCCCCCTGGGGGGCAGAATTTCTTCCTTTCTATGTCTCTTTCTCCAGAGCACGTGTGCTCTGTGGCAAAAAAAAAAAAAAAAAAGAAAAGAAAGAAAGAAAGAAAAAAAAGTCAAGATCAGAAAGTTCCATGTTTAGGGCCGGCAGGTGGCATGTGGTTAAAGGTGCTGGATTCCCACATGGCCGACTATGGTTTGAGTTCTGGATCTGGCAGTTTGCTTTCTCATTTTCTCTCTCTCTCTCACTCTGTCCCTCTCTGGTCAAATTGAAATAAACAAACGAATAAATAAATAAATAAAGTTAAATAAAATAATTTTAAAAAAAGTTACATGTTTAATGGCAATGTTGGCTGTCATCAATTACTCAATTACAATGCACAAGGGGACTTCAAACAATTTGCAGAAAATGTAGTTAAAGTACAGATTTACTTTGGTACAAAAATTTTTAAAACTATGCATAGTTTTACATTATACATATTTTCCATGAACTTTCTAAAGCCCCCTCCCATATAATTCGAAATCCAAATAAGAAGACGGACCTCTTGACCCAGGTTCTCTCATGCTAGATCAGCAGTGAGGACAGGAATGAGCCAAGTTCATAACAGCAGTCATGCGCTTTCATAAAGCCAGTTAATTCTCTACCCATGGAGACTAGCTAGGAGGCCCTTTAGCTCAGGTCCTACCTTAGAGATGTGCAGAAGTCCTATGTCCTGGGTTACCATGTATTAGCCTTTGAATAATATTTATTGCTCGGTATATGTGAGAGAATAGCAATCTTGCCTACTCATCTACCTATTGTATAACACTGAAATAAAAAATAAGAAAACATCTCAAAACATACAAAGATATAGGGGATAAACATTCTACATATTTTCCCAGGATTCCTAGGGCTGGAATCTGATCGTTTTAGTAGCCTTCATTTTTCTTTTGCTGGATTACTCCATAAATATTTTTTGTTAAACTATGTACCCCTTTGTACATTTAGAGATTGAAATAGGATATCTTTTCTATACATTTAAATAGTGACAAAGAATGTAATGTGTGGCTTATTGAAAACACTGACATCTTAAAGGAGTGATTTAAAATATATCTATTTAGGTTTTTTTTAGAGAGAAAGAGAGAGACTTTTGTTATATGCCATATACATTAGCTGGAGAGACAGAGAGAAACAGGAAGCAAGAAATAATCCCCTGGGGGGATGGCTGCACTGCAATCCCTTCTCCATTCTCCCCTTGGGATTTTGGGTCCATATGCACATGCGCCCAGGGTGAATTTTAAGCCACCGGGTCTGGGACTCAAACTGCCGTCGATTATGTGGGAGTTCAGTGTTGTAACCATTATGCCACCTGCTGGTCCCATATTTGGTTCTTTTCAAAATGTTTTATTTTCTTTCTTTCTTTCATGTGGTGGATGGGGAGGAGACAAATGACACTCCAGTTCTCCCATCAGTCTCCTAAGCAGGTAAGATCATGGGGGCATTCAGGCATACCAGTGTGCTCATGCTGACCTGGAATCTGAACCTGGGCCTCCATGTAGCTCCAGTATTATGCAACAGTGCCCTGTTGGCTGTGCCATCATGAGTGGGTTTAATAAAGATTTTTTTTTTTTTGGAGAGGTTTTTTCACTATAGGGCACGTGCGCTTGCCAGACAGACAGAGAGAGACAGAGAGACAGAAAGCGAGAAATCACCCCCCCAGGGGGGATGGTCACGCGGCAATCCCTTCTCCTCCATTCTCCTCTCGGGATCTTGGGCACGCATGCACACGCGCCTGGCGTGAGTTTTAAGCCACCGGGTCTGGGACGCGAACGACGGTCGACTATGTGGGAGTCCAGCGACATAGCCATTACGCCAACTGCTGGTTCCCAATAAAGATTTTATATCACTCTTCAATATGATTCCAATGGAGTATAACAATTTGATCAATCCCTCTCCATGAAAAAGTATGCAAGTCAATTGCCCTTTTGCAGTTGGACATTTTACATCATATGGTTTAGACCTTTAACTAGTGCTTCCATTGTACTTCCCTTATAGAATTTTTTTAAGAATTATTTTATTTAACTTCATTTATCCATTTATTTATTTATTTTAATTTAACCAGAGAGGAACAGAGAAAGAGAGAGAGAAAGCAAGCTTCCAGGTCTGGGACTAGAACCACGGTCGGCCATGCGGGAGTCTGGTGCCCTTAGCCACCATGCCACCCACTGGACCCCCTTATAGAATTTTAATATAACATTTTTTTCTTGGAACATCTTTATTTATCTCTCTATCATTCCCCATCACATATGCATGAGTAGATGAGCTATAAATGGGCCTCAATTAAGGCTAGAAGACAATAGGGAATGGAAAAGAGAACATGGATTTTAAGATAATATTTAGAAAGTAGACATGCAGGACCTAGGGACTCAGTCCTAGTGAATGTCAGGTAAGAGATGGCAAGTCATGGAGGATGCTGAGTTTTTTAGTTTGCGCAACTGTGTTGATGATAATAAAATTAATAAATATGAAAGGAATACAGAATATTCCACTGAAGCTAGGACCTCTTGTCTTATTCATGTTTGTTTCTATATCAGTAATCTGGACAAATCTGGACAATTGATAAATTATCAGTAAGTTTTACCTCAGTCACTCCAATGCCAATAACAAGATGGCACCTCGGAGTAGGATTAAAATGTTTGTTTTATGATAAAAGCTGTAGACTACATACAACTGACCTTCAATCAGAAAACAATTTAAAATTTAGTCAATTGTTGAAATAAATGGTTTGCATTTTAAAAAGATAACACTAAATACATATAATTCAATAGGAAACAAAGTGGTCAAAAATGAAAATTATAGTTTGGCCCCAAATCATACAGTATGCAGAAAGTTAATTCCATGTGTCATTGTGTGTTTACATTTTAAAAGAGACTATGGTTTCTAGAAGCATTCCAAGATTTTAAGCAAATGTATTCTTCTACCTCATAAAAGCATCTTCTAGCTCACATAATGAACTAGTCATGGAAAACATGGGAATAAGACCTGCCTCAACTGGAAAGCCAGTTTTTAAAAATTGGGTTGAGGAAAGCAGGTGGCATAGTAGATAAGGCACTCAACTCCCACATGACCCATAGTAACAATCCTGGACCAGGTGGCTTGAAACTTAAGCCAGGCACATGTGTGTGCATGCCCAAAATCCTGAGAGGAAAATGGAGGAGAAGGGATTGTTGCATGGCCATCTTCCCAGGAGAGGATTTCTCTCTTTCTGTCTCTTTCCAATGAGCACACATACCTTATAGCAAAAATCTCTTTAAAAAAAAAATTGGGTTGAAAAACATAATTCAAAAATAAGTTTATCATAAAAGTTGTTAATGATAAATCATTTAAAATTATTTTCCTAAATAAAATAAATTATTTTATTTCGTATGGTCTTCATTCTAAATAACTGAATACAAGCAAATCGAAATGATTTTTTATTAACAAATCAATTTTCACCAAACAGAAACAAATAAATTATATCTCTCCACTTAAAACTATCTTTGTGGTCCTGCCAAGGTGGTACTAGTGGTTGGTGATGCTGTGCCATATTGGAGACATGGATTTGGATTTGGATTTGGATCCTGGATCCACCTGAACACACCAGACAAGCCCATGATCTTGGCAAGCGGAAGACTGCTGGGAGGAGGCCAGGTAACGGCGTGGCAAGCCTCTGTCAAGGGTGCTTGCCTGTCTCTTTCTCTCTCCTTCAATAAATGAAACAAACAAACAAACAAAAACCAACAACAACCCCCTTCTTCCTCCCCAAAAACCCTACCTTCACATGGGTAGTAGTATATAGATATCTAATGTGGCCTTTTAACTACTGGAAATATTACAATATTCAGAAACCTACAAATTAACAATGCATATTATCTGTTACCTATTCACACACACACACACACACACACACATTCATTCCCACCATTCTCAGGACTAAAGGGCAATTCCAACACGCTTGGTGGAATCATTCATGATGCAGAAACCATAAAATCCTTAAAAGCAAAATTTGTATGTATTTTTGAAAAAGAGCCCTTGATCCAGTATCTTACAGAGAAATATGCAAAATCCAGTGCATTCCTCATTATTTTTAGCCCATTATGAAGTCTGGACTCCAGTCCTTTCTGTATCTGTGAACGCACAGGGAACAACTTACCATAGCATCACTATTTGACCTCTGAGGAGCAGCTCATGTCATCACAGAGCAAAAGTGCTGGCGGAACATTTATCTAGATGAAAGACCTCAAGCAGTTAACCTGCTCAGCAGAGGCAATGCATCCAGGCAACAGGATAATGACCTCTATCCAAATGTGGAAGGTACATCAATTTAATACCCTGACAGCTTGACAAAAGATGATGGCAGCTCAGCAGGAAAACATTAGCCATGATAACGCAGGGTACTGTATGTGAAAAGAATGAATTATAAAGCACAATGCTATTTGGGCCGAGTAGGGATTTTTTTTTTTTTTTTTTAACCAACTTTATATTTAGGACGGTAGTCATGCCTAAAGCCTCCTTCCATTCTTTTCTACCTGAAGAATACCCTGATAAAAGTAAAAAGGCAGTGTGGATTAAATCAACAGCTTAAACACAAATCGAGTTTTCCTAACGAACCCAGGAAATGCTTCATGCCATTTCTGGAAGGCTTGCTACTGTTTGGGAGTTAGAAAAATCTGGGCATTGGTAAATTAGTTTAATCCACTTAAAAAAGGTTAGTAACTCAAATAAGTGCAGACAAGACCAAGCTTTCTGTGTGTGTTATTTTGTTTTATTTTTAAAGGGAGATGGTGCTTGGTACACTTTGGGGTGCCTTAGATCTTCAGCTGTAAAATATCCAACTGTAAATACAGTTTTTAAAAAAACAATTTAATTTTAGAATAGTAGCCCGATCATACTTGTATGTTTATTCAGGGACCTTTACTCTGTGACAGGGTTTCAGCTTGTGAGGTTTTCTCTACACATGGCAGGCAGCTGTCAGAACCAGTGTGAGGGGTGAAAGGGCAGCCCGGCTGCTCTGTTAAATCACGGGGTTCCATCAACATCTCAGAATTCCTGCCGAGTGGGAGCTGGGAGACCACAGATTAGAGTACACTGGAGTGTGTATATTAGGTCACTCAGTGTCTATCAAAGCGATATCACGCCGGTGAGCTGTACAATAGATTTTACTGTGTTCTGTTCAAAGAAAATGTAAGGAAAGTGGACATGTGTATAGCAGACCACAGCTGAACACTGAATTCTTCTTGTCTTTAAACGGATGGATTTATTATCCACAAGATAAACGAAGAATGGGGGCACAATCAATAGCTTTAGAAAACATGCAAGGCTGGTGGTTTTATTCAGTTCTTGGAAATGACTGTTCAGCAGATGCCTGATGAAATGGGGAGTCCACAGTCTTGCTCAGTGGAGAGGAAGAGGGCCCAGTTATGGCTGTGGTCCTAGACCATGGACTTCTCTTACATCCCTGGATGGTCACTTCCCCTCAGTTTCACAATACTTCAATGCCCTTGCTTGTAGGTTGAAAATAACCGTATCTGTCTTATCCACCTCTCTAAATGGGTAAACGAGGAATGAATTCCTAAATGAGAAAGGAATTTTAAAATGATGAAACAAATGTAGCATGTTGGTACAATGTGTGAGAGTTGAAAAATAAGATATGAAATGTAACGTGTGTTAGTGGATACTTGGTCTATGCACAACAGAAGATACTTGACGGACTCCCACAGTGCAGTGGTTAAGGGAGCCAGATCTCACACAGCTGACCAAGGTCTGAATCTTAGCCCTGGGGACTTGAAGACCATGCCAGCACGTGCACATGTATGCCCTGATTCCCAAAAGGATAAAGGAATGGAGAGAAGGGATTGCAGCATGACCATGTCTCATTGCGGGTTGTTCTCTCTCCCCGTCTCTCTGCCAATTAATAATAGAAAAAAATGTTTCTTCAATTCTTATGGTTTAATGTTTTCACTTTCCTTTTTAAGTCACTTATAGAGCATAGGTGTGACAGAGAGAGAGAGAGAGAGAGAGAGAGAGAGAGAGAGAGAGCGAGCACATCCCCCCAGGGGAGATGGCCACACTGCAATTCATTTTCCTCTTGCAATTTTGGGTATGCACATTCATGTACCCAGCAAATTTTTAAAGCCACTGGATCTGGGACTCAATCCACATGGCTGATTGTGTGATATCCAGCTGCCTTAACCACCACACCATTGGTAAGCCCTAATTTCTTCCTAACAGCGTAAAAATTGTTTCCCGTGGCATAATATAATTTTTAACAAGATAATTTGTATTAGGTGAATAGTACCTTGCCCGACAAGTAAACACTTAAAAATATATTAAAAATTTATTTTATATTTTAATTTCTCAAAGATAACTTCTGCAAGGGGTTCATGACTGTGAAAAATACATGCCTAAATTTATATGGGCCAATCTGCCAATGTAATGCACAAGTGAAAAATTCTACACCTGAACTCATGTGACGGGTCATAGTCTAAATGTTGCAATACAAAACTATTGTATAAAATTATGTTCAGGTCATGTGTATACTTGCATGCGAAACATAAATGAATTTCATAAATGAATTTTGTGTTTAGACCTGGGTCCCATCCACAAGTATCTCATTATTATACAAATCTTCCAAAATCTTAAAAAACCCAAAATCTGAAATACTTCCAGTCCCAAGCATTTTAGGTAAGGGTTACTGAATCTGTATTAATAATAACTAACAGGACTTTCTCTGGTGTACAGAGGTTAGGTGCTATACATAGGGAGCTGGATTCCATACGGATGACCCCAGTTCAAATATGGCCTTAGCACTTGGAAAACATGCCAGGCACATGTGCACGTATGTCTAGATTCCTGACAGAATGGGAAATGAAGGAAACCCTTTTGTGGCATTACCAGGTCCTACTAGGGAGTGGTACCTTTTTCTGTGTGTGTCTTTCTAGCAAACATAGCTAATACCAACACTGTGTTTACTATGTGCCAGGCACTGTTTTAACTAAATCACAAAAATTAATTTATTTCATTCACATATAAATGGCCCCAATTATCAGTTATACTATTGTCTTACAAGAAATATAAGAATTTACACTATGATCTCATTTTGGGTTAAATATTTTTTCTAATCTTATAAAATATAAACAAAGTCAACTACCTTCTTCAAAACAATTTCATTTTGGCACCAGCAGATAGCATAACGGTTACATTGCTGGACTCCCACATAGTCGACATCAGTTCGAGTCCCAGACCCAGTGGTTTAAAACTCATGCCGGGTGCAGGTGCATGCATGCCCAAAATCCCATGAGGAGAATGGAAGAGAAGGAATGGCAGCATGACCTTCGTCCCGGGAAAGAAAACATCCCCCCGGGTGGGGATGCTTTCTCACTTTCTGTCTCTCTGATTCTCCAGCAAGCATATGTGCCCTATAGCAAAAATCTCTCTCTAGAAAAAAAAAATTCATTTTCTGTCCTATGAAACAGATCCTATTCTTTTCTCATTTTTTTTAGACGAGAATCTTAAACCCTGAGAGGTGAAGTAATTTGTACAGGACGCAGTCCCAGGCAGTTTGGCTCTAACCACACTGTACGGCCTGACCTCTCGGCATTAGAGAGGGCCTGAAGCTAGTCTATGATATGGTGGCAATGTCATGGTCTTTGCTTAGCTGATTTGGAATCCAAACCCGAGATACTAGGTTGGGACCTAATTAGTAACCCAGAAAACAACTCACACATGTAACCTGGCATTGTGACTAGGTTCACGTTGGAGCCGTGGCCCTATCTACATTACAACAATCAAGTGGGCAGTTATTTTAGTATGAATGCAGCAATGGCTGCCACGTCAAAAATGCATTTCCCAGAGGAGGGAGCTGAAAAGATACCTTGTGGCTGCATGTCTATACTCATCCAGGTGAACTGTACTTGAAAGGTACTTCTAACATTCACCACTGTGGATGCAGAAAAGACTCAGTGTAATAAATCAAGCCTGGGGGTCTTTACCTTTTCTCTTCCTAAAATTAGAAGTATTTTTCATGATTGCTTAGAAATAGCTCCTTGAAGAAAACCATTTAAAGACGGTAAAGAAATTCTTAGACTGAATTCCTTTTTGCCTGCTTGTTATTGGGTGACAAAAGAGAATGTAAAATACAAATAAAGCATAGAGTTGCATATAACAGCTTTCTCTTTCTCATATGTAGCTTTCTCTTCAATAAATTCAGAGATTGTCTTTGTAGCCAGTGACCTTTAAAGAGGAGGGGGGTATAAAAGAAAAAAATATCAAAAGATAAAGTACAATTTGTCTATACCAAAGACCCACTTATAACTCTCAGTCTCATCTTTTACAGTTACTTCTCAAAATTCAGCGTAGGTGAGCAAACACTGAAAAACATTTCTCTTTTCTGGTAATAGTATCAAGTGAAGTGAGGGCCTGGTATAGCCCCTTGTGGATGGCTGCCCTCATTGGTGATTGCTTCCTTAATAACCTTCACCAGCAGACCCAGGAGCATGGAGACTTTCCAGCTCTCTAAATTTTAATAGTGATCAATTCAGATTCAGATTTAGCTATATTTTGGGACTGGTCAGAAAGACCACTGTGTATAGTCTATGAATAACAAAAACTGAAATTGAAATGCATTTACAAACACATTCACACATACTCAGGGACCTTATGAATAAGAAGTGAAAATGTCAAATTACTTGGATGGTAAAACCGGTTTCAACTATCTGCATCTGCATCTAGGCTGGATCAGCATCTTAGAGAAAACATAAGGCTCTGTATTGTGACCTCACTTTAGGTTAAGTATATTTTCTAATCTTGTAAAATATAACTAATGTATCTGCCTTCTATGAAACAATTTCATTTCACAGATTTTTGCATCAGTGAGACTACTAAAGGCTACTTCATTGCTCTTTTAGAAAATTAATTAAGAGGCCCTTCAAGTAACCTCTTCACAAGGACATCCTATTTATTTACAAATTTTATTAATTCTGAAGCCAGTTGCTCCTCAATGCTGTATTTATGTTCAACTAGGCCAGGTCCGCTGGGATGATATTTGGTCTTTCACAGAGACACACAGAGCCTGTATGGACAGCAGACTCAAGGTACCAAATGCACCTTCTTTCCTAAGATTTGACTACACGAATTTGTTAGACTTATGTTAAAAAAAAAAAAAAAGCAATCCAGATATGCATTTCATAAGTCTCTCTACATGAGACCTTCTACACATAAGGCTGTCAGTAATACATTGCCTCCTTATTAGGGAAACAGGTATTTGGCAAACAGTCCATTCATGACAGTTGTTTCACAGAACTTGCTGTAGTTAGCAGAGAAGGACACCCACAAATATAAGTAGAGGAAAACACAGAAAACCTCTCTCTCAAAAAAGTATGCATTGCTGAACAAATCTACAAGTCAATAATTTTTCAAGTACACTTCAACAGAATGTAAAAGTGTATTTGGTTGTCAGAAAAGTCATGACATTTTTCTGTGCAAACATGCATCAGGACTTTTTCCATAACCCGATCGATAGTATAGCACAGACTTAGATGAGCTGTCATTCATGTTTATTATTTCTGAATAGTGCCATGATTGACTAACTTTGATAAGCAGAATGCTATAGAGATCATTTAAAACCAAAATCAATAAAGATATTTTTGACTTTTACAGTGTTCAAGCTAATATTCTCACTTTCCATTTTAGAAGAGTCCTGCTTGGCCTCCTTTGAGAACTCTTTGAGCTAGCCCCAGATGATGGGAAACACTAAGAGCTTCTGGGATGTCCTCTTTCATGGTCCTTTGCTTTCTGGACTGTGTTGGACACTATTCTCTTCTCCAGCCATGACTAGCCAGAACTCACTGATGACCTAGAATAGAATATGGCATTGAAAGGTGTCCTTGACACCCCAAACTCTATCCTTTATTTCACAGAAAGGGAATTAAAGGCCTTGTAGAGATTATGTGACATGCTCTAGGTCACAGATAGTTGGTGTCAAGATGAAATCTAGTCCCAAGCCCATGGCTTTGGACTCCTAGTACAGTGCTCCAAAGCTTCATCACCCTAAATATGATGAAAGACAGATGAGTGACACCAGTTCCTTACAGTATGGATGTTGGCACTTGTTTATTAGATGTATGCTGTTGACTCTCTGAGTTCTCTGAGGCTAGAAGAAATATGCGGCAATCTAAATGTCACAGGCCTGGAAGTAATCAAAAGGAAGCTGAATGTTAGTTACTACTGTGCATAATGCTTGCAACATATCTGTGGTCGGCTGCAATGTATTATTAGAGCTTGGGTTTCTGTTGTGACTGTATGAACTAAGCCACATAGGGAACACTGAAGAGTGATCACAAAAATACCTTTCTTTCCCTACTGTCCCTCAAGCAGCAGGGATCAAATAACTGTTTCTCAGCTGTCTGTCTTTTAAACAAAAATATCTCCTTCACTCTCCATGTATCTGCGGCAAGTTGGTGTAGCTTCCTCTTCTCTGTTCTATTTTTTAGACCCCAACCTTGGATCACCAGGGGATACTGGGACTAGAAAGGACCTGACATGATGTTTTACAAATTTATCTTGGATTCCTTCTGTACGTCACAGTTTGTGTTCAATAAAGGCAGGCAGTGTCGAGCAGGCAGGCAGAAAATGGTCTGCAATTGGATATTGGGTGTGCAGAATCATCTGCTGCCAATCTTGACACTCGCAGGGCTTTCCACTCTTGAGTATGACAGTTTCCCTTTGTATTTCGGGCCAGCTGCTATTATGCCAACAATTCAATAATGGCGTGTTTCATTAATCTACAACATAGAGTCTTTCTACATCTGTTTAGGAAATCATAGTGCTAGATGAGACTCAGAGCAGTGATCTTTCATCCACCTTGTTTCCTAACTGCACACAAATCCCCGCATTCCTTTACTCTGACTCTGGCACGGAGGTTTACTAGCCAGAAGTATTTCTGACTCGGGCTTTGCCCTGGGACCCTCGTGTGTAAAATGGACACAATAATAGTAGCTCTCTGTTAGGGTTTTTTGGAGGGTTTAATGAGTAGTTACATGTATAGGATTTATGCAGGGCCTGGCAAAGAGCACTATATAAATATTAGTTATTATAATGATTATTTCTGCCCTACAAAGACTTCCTCATAGTTTTAGATCTCAACTGGCTATAATTACTTTCATATCAGTAAAAGAATAAGTCGTTAAGCTAATGAACATCATATGGCTATGCCATAATTTATTCAATTTCAATTATTTGCCTATCATTGGATAGTTAATATGTTTTTAATATTCTGCCAAATAAATAATGTACACTACCTGCCACTTCTAGCAATCAATCCTTGCAGCTTCCTTATGAGGTCGATGCTTTTAACACTGTCATTTTTTAAATGAGAAAATTAAGACTCGCATAACATAAATACAATATAATCATACAACTAGTAGGTGTTACATGTATCCAAGATGCAGGCAAGCACATACTTTCAGACCCTAAAGCCTTAATTAATTCTCTTCCCATCTTCTTATTCAAAATGGCTATAATAATAACTAGCTTGTATGCTCAAAGTCACAAACTTCACTTATTTTAACATTTGTATTACATAGAGTACCTCATTCCTCTGTAACTCAGAGTAACTGTAGTCTTACTTTCCCCTTGGACCCAAACTCCTCAATTTAAAAGCCTTGACCTTTACTTAGAAATGCTTACACTGCAAGACTACCAGCAGCTTCATAAAATCTCGTACTGGCTCCTAAAGGACTTGGCACTTCTTTACACCGATTCATTCCAGATTGCCTGGATCAGCAAGACACAGAGTGGACATGAAGAGAGATTTCAGGGGCCAGAGGGGATAATATAATTCCATTCTAGCAAGACGATCTTTGTGCTTTCACCTATTGCAGGCTTTGATAACACATTTAATAAAATCTGGCTAAATACCTTGTTAGTCAGGAGGGGAAATCCTGTCATCACTTTTGGGGGCAGTGTGAAAAAATCACACAGATGCTCGTTTTAGGAACATACAGGTAAGATGTAGTTTTTGAAAATGGTGATGGTAATTGTGAAATAACTATCTGACTATACTAAATACACCTTTTATATTACTGGGCACTCAGAGAACACAACATTTTGCAAAGAAAGGAGTCTGAGATGGCACCGGCAACACCACACATCCAAGTGAGGCTGTCTTTCTCTAAGAAGACCTCTAACTACAATAATGGTTAAAGTCATGCATAGCCTACTTTGAGAACTCTTTGACTCTGCCTCAGTTAATAGCTAAATATTATAAGCATGTAGGATGTTTACGTTCTTGGTCTTCTTCTCTGCCTTTTTTTTTTTTTTTTAAGGGATTTTTGCTATAGGGCGTGTGTGCTTGCCAGAGAGACAGAGAGACAGAAAGCGAGAAATCACCCCCTCCAGGGGGCATGGTCATGCTGCAATCCCTCCTCCTCCATTCTACTCTTGGGATTTTGGGCATGTATGCACGCACACCTGACATGAGTTTAAGCCGCTGAGTTCAGGACTAGAACTGCAGTCAACTACATGAGAGTACAGTGACGTAACAATTACACTATCTGCTGGTCCCCCTCTCTGCTTTTACTGTTACTCCCCTAAGAGGAATGATAGCCATAATAATAATGGCTAAAGTTTACTGATGACTTACCATGCACCTAGTACCATACCATTCTAAGTACTTTATATTTATATATAGATATATGAATTCATTTATATATAGATACATAAATTCAGTCCATTTAATTTAATCTTCACCACAACCCTATGAAGTAGACATAATAATAATAATTATTATTATTATTACTATTATTTTCTCCAAGGATGAAGAGCTAGAGGTGAAGAGAGGATAAGTACCTTCTTCAGGTTACATGGTCAGCAAGTTTAGGTAAGGCTGGCATTTGACTCTGGCCATCTGACACTAGGAACTTTGACTTTTTTTGTAACTACCCTAGCTCTACAGGTGCCCCGATCCCGGGCTCATTTCTCTCTACTCTCTCCTTCCTCTTCTCTTTTCTGCCCATTTCATGGCAACTTTCTCTCATTCATTCCTCCTATTTTCTCCTCAACAGTACCTACACAGAAACTCCCCGAGCCTCGACTCCCCGGTCAGTCTGGTGTCTCTTGGCTCACCTTTCCTCTCTGCAAAAGGACTTTCTATTTGTGCCACGAAACCTTGTGCTAGTGAAAGAAAGTGAGGTATGCCCCTGAAACAAACATTCATGTCTTTCCAACGCAACGCTTAAATAATTATTAGAAAAATGTGAAGATAAATATTTAATATAAAAAATGAAAATGTACTCATTAACACATACACACACTTTCAGAGAAATTGGTACTTAAAGAGACCTTTGTGCCCAGTGCGATGTCTTGTACCTAGGAGACAATAGCAAATATACGTTGAGTGACTGAAGGAATAAAGTCAACCATGGACTGGAATCTAAACAGAAGTTTTCTGAAAACGTAAGCTTGAGTGTTTTTGTGTTGAGAAGACGTTATTCTAAAAGAAGACCAAAACTGTCAGAATTTATGTAATCTAATGTTTCCCCATGTTACAAAATCATCCATTGACGGTTTCCCAACAGTCTGTCCATGCTAAGGCATCGGTCTGCCAAAGAAGGCAGTAACTGTTCTCTTTTAATGTACGTCTACTTTCATGAGTTTTTAAAAAAATAACAAATATTTGAGATACCAAGAGAAAAGTTAATCTTCCCTAAGTATTAAGCTTGGAGAAGGCAGAATTTGCTTTTCTGACTTCTGTGGAGGTTTTATTACTTTATGTTAAAAATGTACTTATGTTTCATGTTGACATGCCATTTTATGATCTGTTAATAGAAATTACTGACTCTCAAACTGAGGGAAAAATAAGGCTAATATTTTATTCATTATATATATTCTAGCCATGTGCTGAATGCCAAAGAGAATTTAGCAGCATCTATACCCTTGTTTTTTTCATATTCAGTTTAACTATTTATTTTGCAATAATTTCTTCGATTTTTTAGAAGTCATTTTAAGCTCATTTGGTTTTATTTAGTTACACAAAAGTTGTCTGCCTCCAATTGTTTTGAAATGATAAAGGTAATGATTTATTAACAAGGAGTATAATTAAAATAACAAAGAGGTTGGTGATTTAACTGTAAAAACATGATTTTGGTACCTTTCCAGATTTAAAAAAATATTTTAAAGGATAAGCATATCATAGAAATGGCTTGTACTATTAACTAGAATCAAAATAAAAAGCTAATTCTGTTATTTTTTTTTAAGAAGAATTATTTTTATTTAACTTTATTTATTTATTTATTTATTTATTTAAATTTGACCAGAGAGGAACAGAGTGAGAAAGAGAAAAAGAGAGAGAGTGAGAAAGCAAGCTGCAAGGTCCGGGACTCAAGCTGCGGTTGGCCATGTGGGAGTCCAGTGCCCTTAACCACCACACCACCTGCCGGCCCCTATAAAGTTAATTCTAATCTGTTCTGGTATTGCAAAAAAAAACATACTGCTCTGAGCAATAAATCTTTCATGTTCAGGAATCATAGTCTTCTTGGAGTATAATTATACAGAAAATGTTTTTATTTCTAAAAGAAGTAAATTGAGGTTTTGTTTATATCTTACTCTTTCTGAGAAACCATGCAAGGTATGCCCTGTTGTCCCACCACTAACTCTGTGCCCTAACAACTCCTGCCCAAATCCATACCCCGTTCTACTCTACAATCTCCATGACCCTAATGACACCTCCAGACCTAGATCTACTGCCACCTTCGCCATGAGTCTTGCAAGTCAGAAGTATGTCCTTTGTTTAGAATTTCAATACCAACTGCCCATACCTCTTCACAATGCCTCTCTCAGGACTTGTCTTTCTATGGTTTATGTGGGTCTCCTATCTCACTCCCCAACCAGACTGCCAGTTTCCAGAGATCAGTGACTCTGGAGATAATCAATAATTTATTTATCTTTTGAATTGTATATAAATTTGTAAGCTACCCTCAGCCACATGACAAATGATTTGTAGCAAAAATACGTAATGCTTATAATAGGACTATAAAATATAATGTGGGTTTTTAATGTATGCCTTATAAATAACAATTGCCTGATTTGTAGTGACATCTTTCTGTAAAATCCATTGCATCGTTGTCTTAAGTAGTTATTAAATATAATAAAGAAAAAATAATAGAATATATGGAATATAGTAAAAGAAATTTGAAATAGATAATATTTTCATATATATATATATATATATATATATATATATGTAGTCTATAGAGAATATTTGATTACCTGTAATCATAGACAAGTAAAGTCAATAGTTAATTACAAATTAATTTTGGCTAAAAGTTTCATCATTTGAGGAACTGAATGTTTCAGTACAAGTATTTACAGATTGCAAGTAGTTTACTTGAATTTATTTCCCCTCCTTATCATAACACAATCTGATAATGGCTGGGGATTTTTCTGCTCTTTAAGTCTGGGTAGGGATTCTGCCAATTCCTCAGCCTGTAGGAGTCCACAATCCCCATGAGTTCTGTAAATTCCAGGGAGAGGGATGGTACTTAAGGTCTCAGGGCCTGGGTCAATGTTCTCCTCACCTGCTAGAACAGGATGTGGGTACTGAACTTCAGCTCATGAGAGATGAGAGGCCACTAGAGAAAACTATTTAAGATTTAGTGATGGTGGAGCTGAAGGCACATGGTCTTTTGCCACCCAGATGGCTCCTTTCTCTTGATCATCTTTATTCTCTTTCTCTTGGACAAAGCAATTCAGTTTTCTAAAGAAAATCTTGGCACTGTCTTATTTTCTCAGTCTACGGTGATCTTATTTCTAAATAGAATCTCTAATCAATATGTATGCAGCCAAAGGTAATATTCTTCTTGAGACAAATTCTGAACCAAGCTGTCAAAAAATGTAAAGAGTCTCCCCATTAAACTCATACATTAAAAGGGTAGTGTCTGATGGAGAAGCTAGGAGCCAGAGGAGAGACAGGAACTCACTGGAGCTCCTGTGACCTGTGGCTGTGCCTCTACAGCTCCTTTGTCATCTGTAACTGAAGCTGTAGTTGTCCTATAAGCACCACCATGGTCACACTCTAGAATCTACCTTCAAGTCCTGTTGGGAACCTCCTGTCCTGGGCTGGTAACCTGTTTTGGTGCCACTACCTGTCATCTGGCAGCCTCTTGGTTGTGAAGCATAATGCAGACTATTGCCTTAGTGCCATGTTGCTTCTTTCCCTTTTTCATTGAGCCCACCATGCTCTTGAGCACATGACTCAGATCTCCTTCCCCTTGTCCCTGGAAGAGCTTTTACTCCCACCTGTCCAGACTGCACGTGTGGAATGCACTTTAGATAACATAGACTTTGAATGACTGGCTATAAGGCACTGATACTTAGGTCACTTTTATTATTTATTCATTTATTTCTTCCTGACTGAGAGAGACAAAGGGAGACAGAGGAAGAGCGAGAGACAGGTATCCCCAACAAGATCTTCATGCCGTGATCCAGCTTCCACCAGTTCTGGATCACAGTCATGTACCTGCTTGGTGTGTTCAGAGAGGATGTGAACCTAGAACCTTCTCCTGTGGGTCAGCCTCACAGAACACTGCATGACTGCTGTGCCATCATATGACCCCCCCCAATCATTAGATCTGTTTTAGATTTCAGATATCAGTTCCAAATTTCCAAATAGTCATGAGTCTCATGATGCTAAATTATTTATCCCTACAGAGTGCTCTCTTTTTCACCACTGAGGCAATAGGTAGAAAGAGGATTAAGTCTTATCTTAGAAAACAAAAGCAGACATGAGTGTTGCCATGGGTCTTTATTTAGTAAACAAATTCTGCAGCCTCAGTGCTGTTAGATGTGAGCAGCCAGAAGTATGCAGTTCTAGACCTCCTAACCACCTTCATTTTTCTTGGCAAAATTGTTTCCACAATTTGTTTTTAGTTAGAAAACACAATATCCCATAGTCATGATACCAAGCCAGAATTTTCTCTGTTTCCAGTTAAAGGAAATATAAAGATGCCAGAAAATATTTGCCCAAAGAGTGCTGTTTTTTATTAGAAAGGCACTTTTAGAGCCTAGTTACTGTAGTATCAACTTTGTATTGCTTTATTACCATGAAGCACAAAATTGAAATAGGCGGATTTTGTGTGTGTGTGTGTGTGTGTGTGTGTGTGTGTGGGTGGGTGTGTGTTGTTTGTTTGTTTTTATCAGTAGCACATTACATTTATTGGGTATTAAATAAACTGTTCACAAATATTAAAATTTTTCTCCTGGAAAAGGCACATTGAAATACGACATCATTTTGATTTTCTTTTGGAGAGCTGAAATTCAAGAATCTAATTTTTCAGAGTTGCTTCTACACAGCCAAGACATTAAATGCGTCCCTCCAGTTCTGTCCCCAATCCGACTGTATGTAAGTTGAAAAAAGGTGCCAATCCGGAACCAGCAGTTAGCGTAATGGCTATGTTGCTGGACTCCCACGTAGTCGATCGCGGTTTGAGTCCCGGACCCGGTGGCTTAAACTCACGCCAGGTGCGTGTGCGTGCGTGCCCAAGATCCCGAGAGGAGAATGGAGGAGAAGGGATTGCGGTGTGGCCATCCCTCCTGGGGGGTGATTTCTCGCTTTCTATCTCTCTGTCTTTCTCTGTCTGTCTGGTGAGCACACGCGCCCTATAGCAAAAACCTCTCCAAAAAAAAAAAAAAAAGAGAGAGAGAAAAAAAAGAAAAAAGGTGCCAACCCTTTGTCCATCAGTTCCCTACCTCTGTCAGAGCAGAGAATCGCTCTTTCATACAGCTGCCCTGGAATGGCCTCTCATGATCCTCCTTTTCTAAGGCAACCTTCAACGTTATGTAGCTTATCTTGGAAAGGACACGTTGCTTCACAGAAACAAATTCCTCGGATATTAGAAAATCTGTCATATCCATTGGTATGTAAATTGCAACCAATTCTACACTTCCAACATAATGAGTCTGGAGGAGTAATGGCCTCATTGGACATCAAGAAATTCTGATTGGCAAATGGATATCTTGAGAAAAAGAAAGTTTATGGGGGAGCTGCGGAAGCCAACATGGCTTTGGGGAGGTACAGTGGCAGGTCAGATCTCCTGTCTAGTGAGAAGCACCTCACATGAGGTGGGACTCCATACTGGATGACAGGGATGCAGAACCACGTAGTCTTTGTTTGTGACATACCAGGAATCACGTCTGCCTGACCATTCCGCAGTCAGCATATGAGGGTAGTGAGCACTTGCCATGTGCCACGCAGGGACCAGTCCAAGTGTTTTACGGGTGTCGCCTCAGTCACTCTCATCACACATGGGGCATGAATGTGGTCACTGTTGCGGTCTAGAGGAAGAAATAAGAGCCACATTCGCCAGACCACAGAGTTAATGAGTGTCAGAGCTGGCTTTCAAATGGGACAGCTGGACCAGAACACCTGCTGTCCACAGCACAAGGCCTCAGCACCCGCTGTGTAACACGAGGCACTGTTCAACCCTCCTCTCTCACTTAATTTTTAGCAATAGCTTTGTAAGGTCAGCATCAGTACCCATACCTGGGAATGAAGAAAATGTACCCTGGAGAGATTTAGTTGCTGGCAATGGACACACAGTGGGGAAGAAATGAAGCCGCTGGGATTTGAACTCAGATCTGTAGAAATGTGAGGTACAACTAGAAGCACTATGGGGTCTCTGAAGGACAAGCCACAGTGTGACTCTTGTCCATCATGGATAAACACTGTCATGGTCAGAGTTTAGGTTCTCATTCCCCCAAAGCTGAGGGGACATGAGATTATTTTAGCTAGAAATGGTCTCTCATTTTTATACATATCTTTTCTTCTTCTCCTCCCCACCTTCCTCCTCCTCCTCCTCCTTCTATTAAAGGGCATATACACTCATCAGGAAGGAAGAAGAGCAAAAACACCCTTGAATGGGTCATGGGACATACCATGATCTTTTCTTTCTCAGCTTCTCTGTCCCATCAGTATTTTGGGCATGGATGTGAACCTAGAATGTTTTTCAAGCCACTTGGGCAAGATTTTGAACTGTGGTTTGCCATGTGGGATCTGGCTCCCCAAGCAGTGCTTGACTGCTACACTACCTAGTCTGTCCTATCTTTTCTTCTTATAGAAAAAGAAAACATAAAACATGCAATTCAGTAACTTCTCTGATGCACTTTATCCTTATTTCTAATCTGAATCCAAATTCAAAACTCTATTTTCCATCATTTTCCTACTTGAAATGTTTCCAATTTGAAATGCTCCTATTGGAAAAGTTTGCGCACGTACGATACCTAAGTCAAAAGGGTAGAAATTAATGGCTACAGATATGTAATGCACAAAATATGAAAATGACAGCTGCTTAAAATAAAATACAGGTTGTATCATCCAAATGAAGGCTGATCCAAAAATGGCATTTCAAACCACCAACATTTCCTTAAACGCTATTTGCATGCTTTTTAGTTTTGTCTGCAACATTTTCTTGAGTCTGCTCATACTCCAAGCATGGACTGTGCCAAGAGATTCAGCATAAATGGTTTCAAATGCACAGAATGTGATGGGAATCTCATTGGAAACCATATGGCTTTTCATGAATGCTCCAAATGGCCACTACTCAAAGGTACACTATGAAAAAAAATGATCCTGCCACCATTAAACTATATGAATAAATAAATGATGGCAAAGACTTCTTTTTCCCCACTGGATTTGTGGATGGATTGGGACTATGAATTGCTTCTGCTCTGTGGCTGAGTTTCAGTTCAGATAACTCATCTTTATTCATTTCCTTTCAGTCATGATGAGCCATATTGAGAGCAGCTGTAGGCAAGAGAGGGAAAAAAGAATCTCCTCACTCCCTTCTTCAAATCGTTGTCAAACAGCCGTTATAAAGAATCCATCTGGGCTCAGTGCTGTGCTGGGCACCCAAGAAATAATAGAAAGCAGGAGAAAAAACCGTTTCAGTTGGATCTAATGAAGAGATTTAAAAATTATCCAACCACATGATTTAGGGAAAAATCAACCTCAGAATGATTCAATGAGAAGTCAGGTGGATCAGGCCTATGAAATTATACTTCGTATTAAATTAAAAAACAACACAAAAGAGACTGTACTTTAAAAGTGATGGGAAACACCAAGTTCAGGCAACTGAAAGGTCTAGCGAAATGTAATGAAAGGTCTAGTGACCAATTCCAGTAAGAGTTCCATGGAAAGTTAGAAGATGATAAATGAATGTCAGTTAGCTAAGCCTTGTAAAAATAGTGAGATGATTATGGGAAAACAACTTGTACAAAATAGGATGAAGTAAGAAATGATTTACATTAGCGATCGAGTTTTTATATCTGAAAAGTGTCTTTCCAGATTTACACAGCAAATGAATCTAGGATCCAAACTGAGTTTAATTTTTTTTTTTAATTTTCAACAAACAATGAATACTTTTTTGGGTCAAGGTTGGTTTGAGTTAGGAAGTAAATGCTTTTAACATTTTATTTAAAATGATTTCATCTGTTTTAATACACAAACCCAAGAGAAATCTTGTTTATGGATCATTCTGCTATACTTCCATGACACAAAAATGGCTTCAGTTTCAAAGGGGAGACTTGGCAAGTGATTATTGCATAAAATACTCCAGTCTTGTTTATTTTATAGCATTTTGTTCAAGCATTTTAAATAGTTACATGAACCAAATGCTTAGGCAACTGTGCTGAAGATGATAATGAATGAGAAAGGAAGATCTGTTACAGAACAAGTTGGAAAACTCATTGCTTCAGAGTCTCTTAAACTATAACTTTTCCAGAGCAAAAGAATTCTAAGATATGTTTGAAAATGACCAAGGAAACTTAATGACTCAAACTCACAAAGAAAGTTTTAAGAAGCTGGAAGAAAAACCAACAAAAGAACCTTGATAGAATATACAAAGAAAATTCAAACTTTCTTATCTTTAATTTATTACCTAGAATTAGTTAGTAATGGTTGTTACTTCTTGTCCTCTCTGAACTCTCTGCCATTTGGCATTGCTGACTACTCTCTCTTTTGTGACATTTATCTTCCCATGGGTCCCAAAACTTTGATTCTTTTTCTACCTTGCAGTGGTCTCTTCTCAGTTTCTGTGGCTGGTTTGTCTCCCATTCTGTCACTTTCTATCTCCACTTTCCTTCAGTGGTTCAGGACCGTAAGCCCTACTCTCTTAACCTTCACTTTTCCTGGGAGTCCGTCCAGTTTGATTCAATAAGCCATTTCTTTATCTAGCTCTCTCTCTCTCTCTTTTAAAGAAATTTTTGCTATAGGGCACATGCACTTGCCGGAGACAGAGAGACAAAAAGTGAGAAGTCACCCCCCAGGAGGGATGGCCACACTGCAATCCCTTCTCCTCCATTCTTCTCTTTGGAATCTTGGGCACTCACACACACATGCCCAGCATCAGTTTCAAGCCACCAGGTTCAGGGCTTGAACTGAGGTCGACCATGTGGGAGTCCAGCAACATAACCAATAAATACGCTATCTGCTGGTCTCAGCAAGCCTTTTCTGATCATGCCCTTCCTTGATCTCTATCCTATAACCTATGAGCATGAGTTTGTGTCATTGCCATCTCTCACTGAGTCTGCTTCAAAATGGTTAAAGCCAGTGGCCATTTGCACCACTGAAATATCCACTCCTCTGGGCTTAAAAACTTGGCTCACCTTTTACTTTTTCTTTCCTTTGGCCACTGTAGTCAATTAGTCATTGAGTCCTATTGATATGTCAAAATTTCTCTCTAGCTTTTCTTCTCATTAGCTCAACCTGGGCTCTCATCACTTTAAACCTAAATTATTCTCATAATACTACTAATAACTCAGAAATGCCAGCTAGTATGTGTCAACCATTGCTCTAATTGTTTCACAGGACACTCTCATTATACAGGAGGAAATGAAGGCACTGTAATGATTTGTTTGATGGAGGTCATACAGCAAGAGAAGCTAGGATCTGAGCCCAGGTCACCTCACCAAGCTGTTTTGAGTTCTTCAGCGCTAGATCAAATTGCTTTTCATAGAAACAACTGGATCTCTGATCCAACCAATGCTGCACACTACACCCACTTCATTTTTCTAAAACAGTGCTTTATGTGTGGTAATAGGTATTAGCAACTTTAATTATCCATATCTGTCAGTTTAAAATTTATTTCAAGTCAAAATTTCTCAAAGAAATAATTAGCAATGTATAGAAACTTACATACAGGAAGCATTGTTGCAATGCATCATAATAGTTCAAAACTGAAACAACTTCAATGTTTAGTGTCTAGTTAATACAGTGGTGTCACATTTATGTGAGGGAATATACCATTAAGAATGGCATTCTTTAGATGATATGGGAACATGTTCAATATTTATTAAGTGCTTAGAAAAAAAAGTAAGTTATAATAGTTATAGAAAGTACGAATCTAATTTTGTACAAAATGAAGGTAGGGAAAGGGCAAAAATAAGACAAAAAACCTCACAAGCCTGAAAAGATGTACAACAAAATGTTATTGGTTTTGAGGTATTGGGACTCTAAGGGCTTTATTTTCATGTTTTTCTAAAATTTTACAGTGGATATATGATACACTACAATTAGAACCCCCTCCCATGGTAAATGCTATTTAAAACATGATATTCAGATACCACTGCTTCCATATATAACGCCATTTCCCTTCTAAAGATCTCAACAATACATACTAACTGTTCACTGCCTCAGGTTGAAGGTTTCTCTGCCTAGAATTCAAATCTCTTGTCTAGGGCTTCTTGCTTGTTTTAAAGTCACAACCTCTCCACCATCCCAGGAGGATCTCTGATCCCCCAACAGACTGAGCTTGCCATGCTTCTTTACCCAGGCCCCACCAACCCTACAGTCAGTGAGGGCCCAGTCAAAGTGCTACTCCATTTCTCGCACTTTGCTGATGCCAATCCCTCCTTTGAATTGGATTTACCTACGACTTATTTGTGCGTCTTTCTAATCTTGACATGTGTGGAAAATAGCACTCAATCTCTGGGTGCTACAGTTATTACAAAAGGTCATTGTTATCATAAGCAAAGTGGTGGTAGCAATGCCTCCCAATGCCATAGTTTTAATATTTACATGCTAACCTTAGTTGTTAATCTATTTCCTACCTCACATTTTTCACACTTGGGTTATAGCATTTCCCACCTATGTTAAATGATCCATTTATCTGTATGTCTCTCCTGTTCAATTTTTCAATTCTTTAATCACCACAATGTTATCTAGTTAAGTTTTATATCTCCAACACATATTAGTTATTCAATAACTGTTTGTTGAATGAATTAAAGATTAGAGAAGACAAGTGAGTCTGTATGTAAAACAAGTATAAGTGGTTTGAGAAAAATCCTGAAAGCAACTTTTACATGACTTATGAGTGGAACACAAAATCAGTACCAGGAATGATGAAATGAATGTTAAACCTAAAGAATGTATTTTAGATCCTCAGGCTTTGGCTATATTGACTTAGTTTTGCTAGATATCTAAGCAATGCATGTAAGTAAACCTGAAAGTGTAATATAATTACCCATCCTTTTTTTTTTTTAATATGACAAGATTGTCATTTACTTACTGATAGAATGGGTGAGGGGAGAGGGAAAAGAAAAGACTGTTTACTGATTGTGATTCCCAAATGGTAATTCTAGTTGGTACTTTCCCCCACTGTTTTCTAAATTAGTCTTAAGTTGCTATGTATCTATGGAGACTAAAAGATTATACAATTCACAAGACACAACATTGTATGAATAAGTAAGTGGTCTATATGAGGAGATATAATTTTTCTGTAGAGCTTTGGAGAAATTATAACCACATGAAGAAAGTATGACTGGCTTACATAGCCAACCGAGCCATTGACTGCATCTACACGGTAATCCCAAACACACGGGTTTGGTTTTATATAATGCATGGGTATAACCCCAGCTGAGTCTGCACACTGTAAGAATGGTTCCATTGCATGTTGGCTCTAATTTCCATTTCTTTAGACTACTTCACTTCACTCTTTAGCACTCAGTTGGCCATAACATTACATCTTAAGTGGGCAAAACTGAGACTCCTCTCTCCATCCCAGGGGCACTGAAGTGCAGATATTTAGCCTACCAGTAAATCTGGTCATCCATCTAGGCATAAATATGGATAGAAGAGAGAACATACAGGAAGATGGGAAGCATTCTTTTCTTTTATGCTGTATGGGATAATGAGCAGAAGTGTCCTTTTGGATTCAAATCCAGAACTCCAAGAGGAAGTCATTCCAAACCAACATTTATTAATAGAATGTTCTTAAAGCATGGCAAACTATTTAAAGTGACACTGTTAAAGAAATCTACCAAAGAAACAAAAAGCAGAAAATAAAAGAGGTATGGGTTTTTTGTTTGTTTGTTTTTTCTTTCTGTTTTAAGAGAGATTTTTCCTATACAGCGTGTGTGCTTTCCTGTGAGACAGAGAGAGATAGAGAGACAGAAAGTGAGAAACCACCCCTGAGGGGAGATGACCATGCCACAATCCCTTCTCCTCCATTCTCATCTTGGGATTTTGGGCATACACGCACATGCATCCAGTGTGAATTTAAGCTGCTGAATCTGGGACTCGAACTACAGTTGACTACATGGGAGACCAGTGACTTAACCATTACATCATCTGATGATCCCGAAAGAGGTATGGTTTTATTTATTTATTTATTTGAGAGGTTTTTGCTATAGGGCGTGTGCGCTTACCAGAAAGACAGAGACAGAGAAACAGAAAAAGAAATCAGCCCTCCCAGAGGGGATGGCCACACTGCAGTCTCTTCTCCTCCATTCTCCTCTCGGAATCTTGGGCACGCATGCACACATACTTGGCGTGAGTTTAAGCCACTGGGTCTGGGACTAGAAACCGTGGTCGACTACATGGGAGTCCAGCGACGCCGCCATTAGGTCATCTGCTGGTCCCAAGAGGTATGGTTTTAAATAGAACCCTATCATAATCTTGGAGTTAGGGTAACTCAGAACCAGATCTCATTTTATAGCTTAACCATATTCTCTCAAGTTGTCAAAAGGTGAAGTTATGTTTAGTATGAGTGAAGGCATGATCAGATTCATAGTTATCTGGATTTGAATGACAATGAGCCACTTTCCATAGGGCTGTTCTGTATTAGGGATGGATCTGAAACAAATGGATGATGAAGATGCTCTTAATGGACTTGAAACCGCGAGCAAATTAGACTTACTTTAGAACTGGGACTACGAGTTCTCAGTCCCAAATTAGGAGACAGTTTGAAGCCTTGGGTATAGGCATAAGGGGAGTGAGAGCACAAGACTGAACACTAATGCAGAAACACACAAGGTAGTCCTCACAAGGGTGTGAGTTACGTGTGCTTCATGGGACATGCAAGTCTTGGAACACTGAGGCTATTTAACAGGAAATATTAATAATGGTTTCTGTGTCCTTCAGCAGAGTTCTTCACATAAACACAATAAAAAATGCTTTACTGCATTAATGAAGCAAATAATCAAGAAATATAAATCACATGTTTATTACAGAAAACTCCAGTTATAATGGCTTACTGGACTGAAAGATGCATCTGAATCAAAATTTAAATGCTGATACTCCTTAAAGAGATACAACTGTATATTTTTAAGTATACATAGAAACCAGAAGAGGGCAACTTCATCAAGTAGAAGTCTTCATAGCTGACTTGGGTTTCGCATAGGAACAGTAATTCTAACATGTTCGAAAAACTCTTCTTAATAGAGTAAGCAGTGTCCTTTGTGATACTCTTCAGAACCTTTACTGACTTAGCAAACTTTTCATAAATGGAGTAGAGGCCAAATCCACCAGGTTATTTAATTTATCAAAAATTATTTTATACTAAAGTGTAAATGTTTAAAATGTATACATTTAGTAGTGATCTCATATATGTGTGCATGTGTGTGTACATGAGTATGTATGGGCACGCACACATTCACACACATACACACACACATAACCAAAATGTAAACTTTAGGGCTTTCTAGTTCCTTTAAGCCAACATGAAAAAAAAAATCACCATCTGAAAGAGAACGTAAATATACAAGAGCAACAAAAGGAAGTAGACTCACTGACAAGATTTTAATAAATAGAGAAAAATTAATTGATCTAATGTAGTTTAAAAGGAGACTTGTAAATAGTCAGCAAGCAGGAGATACTACATCTTGGCATTAAAAGGCATATGCACACCACTAACTGTCTCTTAAACTTCCTCCCAACCAGAGGATGTTGTAATTTTTTGGATTTATGGATTGGCCGGGCCAGTCAGCATCTTGAACACAACAGACTTTGTCTAGATCTATCCCTTACCTGCTGGGAAGAGACAATTCCCCTCACACTTGGAACCCTGAGGCCCTTTAAGCTGCTAGCTCTGTAACCGTGGCAGCTGGGTCTTACACAATTCTTCATCTCCTGCCACCAGGCCTCACTAAATAAAAACTACGGTGCCTTGTTTGCCAACAACTGAGCGTGAAATCATGACATTGCAATCCCCTGCTTTGAGTCAATCAATCCCCTCCCCCCTCCCGTTATAGATGTAGATGCGCAAGGTCAATGAAGAGAAAGGGAAAACGGAATGAAGTAAAATGAATCTGTAAGGGCAACTGGAACACACCAATATGGGATATTTAATTCCATACAGTGAAATTAATGTGTTCATACAGAACAGTTTAGCTTTAGCTGATAAAACCGAGACATGTGCTATTTAATGTCATCATCATGCTTTGAACTTGCACAGGATATATAGTGGAGAGAGCTGTAGAGACAGATATGCGGCCAAGAACAAGCTTTAGTCAGCCTGAAATTGCAAACAGATTAGAGTGTGCTTGACAAGGCACCGAGAGTGTAACATATGTTCTTTTTAAGGAGTATTAACATTTTATGCATTAGCTACATGCTAACCAGGAGATTCTGAACTGCTAAAAACTATTAGACTGCCATTCCCAGTCCATCAGCAGTTTGCCGCCACACTTGGAATCCTGCGTGTGCGCGGCCATGAGAAGGAAGCCAGCAAGGAAGGGAAGAAAACTCAGGAAAAACAAAAACAAAAACAAAACCATGAAGAATTAAGCTGTAACACGTTCTGAAAGTATTTTTGGAAAGAGCTTCTGATATGCATGGCACATTTAGAAAAAGGTCTCAGAGGAAGGAAGGAATATTTTGGAATAAAGCTCTTTTCAACTTTTCTTCCTACCTACATGGCATCTTATCTATTATAACTTCCTTTTTCCTTTACTATGTACTCAATATCATGAAATGGTCCATTTGATTATACTCTGGTAATGATTCTCTCTTTCTCTCTTTTAAAAAGAGAGCTATTGTTACAGGGTGCGTGCACTCACCAGAGACACAGAGAGAGACAGAGAGAGAGAAAGTGAGAAATCACCCCCACCTGATGGTCACACCGCAAACCCTTCTCCTTCATTCTCTTCTTGGGGTTTTTGGCACACACGTACATGTATGTAGTGTGAGTTTCAAGCTGCCAGGTCTAGGCCTCACTGCAGTTGGCCATGTGAGCGTTCAGTGCCACAACCACTATGCCACCTGCTGGCCCCTAGTGATTCTCTTTTTCAAGAAACCAATATTATTTTATGGGAAAAGATCAGAATGTTAAATAAATATTATTCTTAAAAATAATCTAGGGTTACTGGTCCATCCAGAATGCTCTAAAATTTTTAGGCCTCCAAAACAGGGCATAGTCACTCTAATCATACATTTTCACATACGATGTGTCATGTTTTCATATAAAATTTCAGTAACTGTTGCTGTTGATCTGCAGACACTACAGGCCATAGTTATATCTTATCTCTCACAATACCTGGAAAATAGCAAGAACTGAATAAATATTTGTTGACTTATATTGATATGAAGGTGAAAGAAAAAAAATAAGGCTTCCAACAAAGGCATCCATTAGTGAACTTATTTATAATTCCTCTTCAGGGTTCCCAAGGGATTCTTGAGTGTGCCAGATTACAGTCACTACTCTGACCAGATGAACTGATATGGTCTGTATCCCCCGTAAGAATGCAATGTCCTGGGACCAGCAGTTAGCGTAATGGCTATGTTGCTGGACTCCCATGTAGTCCACTGCAATTCGCGTCCCGGACCCGGTGGCTTAAAACTCATGCTGGGTGCGTGTGCGTGCATGCCCAAGATCCCAAGAGGAGAATGGAGGAGAAGGGATTGCGGCGTGACCATCCCCCCTGGGGGGTGATTTTTCACTTTCTGTCTGTCTCTGTCTGTCTGGCGAGTGCACGCACCCTATAGCAAAAACCTCTCCAAAAAAAAGAATGCCATGTCCTTGAGGGTGGGCACCATGGCTCACTTGATTCTGTTGCCTAAACATTCAGGACAGGGTCATATTTATAAGGCGCACAGTGCCTCCTGCCTAAAGGTACCTATGGTGACTTACTTCACAAAGTTCATACCCACTGAAGAAGCTATCATATCTTACTAGAGGGACTGAAAATGGAGGATTTTTATATAAGTAAATGTAATTATATGTACATCATTATCTGATTTACAAATTCCATTTTAAAATGAATTTTCACTTCATATTATACAGCTTTATTTTATTATTCCCATATTCCTCAGAGTCTAGAGGTAGTCATTGATTATACATGGACATATTTAAGTACATACATATCTGTGTGTATGTGTGTGTGTTTGTGTGTGTGTGTTTAATTTGCATGCACTTGCCACAGAGAGACAGAATGAGGAGGAGAGGGAGAAAGCACCCCACATGCTTTGTGGCATGGTCATGCCACAATCTCGTCTCCTCCATTTCTTCTCCTGTTGAGAGTTAGAGCGTGCATGCACACACGTCCAGTGTGTTTTTCAAGCTGCCAGATCCAAGACTCCAGCCTTGTGGTTGGTCATCCAGCTCCCTTAATCACCAAGCCATGGGCTGGCCCTCTATATGTGCTTGACAAATATAAAGTTTAATGCCAGATCTCTCCTTATTTCTTGACTGAGTCTCTTATGACAATTTTAATGCTAAACACATACATCTCAAAGTTCAACATGATCTGAAACATAGATCAGAAGAATAAAGGCTATCAAATAAAAAACATTTTTTTTTTTTTTACTATACAAAACAAACAAATTTCAGAGTTGGTTGTTATCCTGGATTGTTTGTGTAACTATCCAAAACTGTAGGGGAGAAAAAGAGTTTGGACTGGATACAGGAACTCATAGCCTTACTTCTATATGGCAAGTTGGTAGTATCTACAAAGTAGTTAAGATAATTATCACATACGCGAACATAATCTGTCAGGGAAAAGGCAACATGGCTTATAAGGAGAGAGGGCATGTCTCACCAGTCATTTTGAGTTATCTGAAAGGGTAAATAAGCAGGGCACATAATTTATTTAAACTTTCAAAAAGCCCTTGACAAGGTTCTACATCAAAGATGGTTTATAAAAACAGAGTTAACATGGGATTGGGAGAGTATTTTCTCACGAAGAGAGACTTGATTAAAGACAGAAAGTAATGAGTAGAAACAACATTTTTCACTAGAGAAGTATCAAAAAACGACTATAAGCTGGCATTAGTTGGGTTTTCTTTTTAATATTAAAAATTATCTTGGAGAGAGAGCACATTCCAGAGAGAAAGAAAGCAGGCAAGCAAGTAAATTTGAAGGACCTATCTGCCTTTTTCTGGTGATAAAATATCTAAGTGTGTGTGTGTGTGTGTGTGTGTGTGTGTGTAAGAGAGAGAGAGAGACAGAGACAGAGAAAGAGGTGCACTGGGAGGAGTGGGCTGTTGGGGAGCATGAAAAGTGTCAAGCAAATGATGTTCTTATCCTTGCATCAAACACTCATGACTACACCTACCCCACTTGTACAAGTTTAATTACTGTGTCCTGAAACATACATGATTAGAAAAGCCCAGGAAAATTGAGGAAATAAAATATTCTAAATATTATTTTTCAAAAGTGGAGTGGGAAAAATAAACTTCATTGATGTGTGTGTGTGTGCGCGTGCGTGTGTGTGTTGTGTGTATGTGTAATAAAGGAGAACGGAGGCAGACAGACAAGAAGTGGATGTTGTTCAGAATGGCAAAACAGAAGCTGAGAGGAACGGCAAGTTTATATTGAGGGCAGAACCAGAGTGTCCTTATACTCATTGTCAGAACAACAAAACCAGGTGACTCCCTCTGTAGTTTGAAAGGCTTTTTTAGGACACATGATAGGAAGAACTTAGCTTTACCCAATAGGTGGCTTTTCAAGAAAAAAAAAATGTCTAGTAAATATTTGAAATAGGCTCAAGGAATGTGAGAAATTCAGGAAGCTAGAGCCTTAACAGGTTAATAAAGAAAATGCAGAGATACCAGTTGCATCCTTACCTTTTGAAATCATCCTTAAGACAGCCAGTCCTGCCCCTCCTTGAACTCCCTTACTGTCAGGGGCTGAAGAATGGCTGGCTTGGCCAGCCGCTTGCTGGTGTTCCCCTCCATTAATGCAGAAAATTGAGCAGGGGTTATGAATGCTGCATTAGTTATCACTGTTGTCAACACTAGGCACTAATGACCCAATTTGGGGGAGGAGGAATGCAGGGGAGAAGGTTTCAGTCAGACAACAGTACTGTCTAAAGATGTAAAAGATTTTTTTTGAGGTAATTAAAAAAAAAAAATGTTGGCAACTTTAAAGACCGGCTTTCTTATGTGCAATGCGGCATAGAACAGCTTGTAGGCTGCAGATCAATAAATTCCAGTTAACTTTCAAGTCATGTCGGCATGCAGCCCTGGCTGGTTTATTAATTTAAATTTCGGTCCTCTAAAAAGGTGTCTCAAGAAATAAGGCACTATATAGATGGCAGTGAGATTACTCAATTGGAACAGGCCTTCGCATACATTGGTTATCAACATCAATAGGAAATCGCAAAACATAGAAAAGAATAGGTCAGCCCTCCCTCTGTCATTCAGTTAGTATCTTCCTTAGGAATTCTGAGTAGAGATCATTTTTGTTTTTAAGAGTACAGTGGTTGATATCTGAGCTGCAAACACTGATAGCTTTCCTCTTTTAAGCTTCAGCATTTAGGTAAGAATAAAATGGTGAAAATGAAAGAGTAGTACAATCTGTGTTCAAATCTTTAGGGAGAAATCATGTTCCTTCTTTCTATTTTCCCTATGCTAAGGCCCTAATACGATGATAGTGATATTACTAACATAGTAATATCCTTATATTACTATAGGGCTACAACTGAAAAGTTTGATAGCAGAAATGAAATAAAATGCTAGAAATAGCTTATGTTCCCCTCCCACCTTTTTTTGGCTACAGAGTGCGTCCACTTGGCTGAGAGAAAGAGAGACACAGAAGTGAGAAAGCACCCACTGCATGAGAGATGGTCACGCTGCAGCCCTTCTCCAATTTCTCCTTTAGGCATTTGAGCGTGCAAGTACGTGGGTGCAACGTGTTTTTCAAGCCACCAGGTCCAGGACTCCAACTGCATAGTTGGCCATATCGGATCCAGGTGCCTTAACCACCACTATGCCACCAGCTGGCCCATGCTTCTCCTTTCAGTCATCTCTCTCTGATATGTTTTATCTTTTCTTCTTCACATTCTTGGCTTTGGATAATTCTTTTAAAGCCTTCAAATATCTGTCAGTGTTTTTCACCCTTTTGGTGGGCTTGTTCCTGACATGAGGACATTCTGAAATTCCTGCCCCGAAGTATTTGGTATTTTAAAGAAGACAAACTAATTTTACTATTAGATTATGCCTCAAATTACTCTGATAGTGCAGGTAAGGCTCAAACAACACACCCTCAAACTAAGGACATCTGTGATCTATGTTACTTCACCTTTATACCAACATAAAGAGGAGAGAGCTGCCTGAATCTATGAAAATAACCTAAAGCTGCAGTTTAATTCTGCTGCACTTACTAGATTTTTTTCTCCTGAAAGAAATATATGAAATGCCAACATCCAAATATGACCCATAATGATAGCAGTTTAAACATATGTTTTTTAAAAAAATGGCTATGTAGCAATCTCAAATGTTTTTAGAACAATTGTGCCTTCATGAAATTTATATAGAGCACTATCATTTCATTAATAACTAACTGTGATATGTATTTGAAGAACCAACTGAAACAATATGACAATTGTGCCTCGTTTTCATGTTGAGAATTTTAGATTAAAGACAGATTTACACTTTGTATTTCTGCCTGCATTCAGTTTTAATCAAGGTTCCTGGAGCTTCTCACTAACAGTGAAATTGTATTTAAATAGGGCCTTTAGGGTGTTCAAGTTACAGATTAATTAACTCAATTTGGACAGGGTTTTGGGGGCACTGTAGTTCTTGAATTTCTAATATTATCTCTAGAGGTAGCCAAACTTCCTGTAGACATTAGCAACTAAATAATTGCAGAGGCTTAGACTGATTATGATTGAAACATCTAAAATAAAGCAGGGTTATCAGAAGTCAAAATAGAGAAGCCAGTGGTAAGTGTGCAATGAGATGACTGTGGGACTTTCAGACATCAGGAAACAGCCATGCTTCTTCCTCCTCTGCAAAATAGGTATAAAATAATCTATTAGGTCATCAGAAAAGTCATAATGTATTTTTCCATGTTTTTCTATGTAAAAATGCATCATGAATTTCCTGATGACTCTTCTTTAGAGAGGATGTTGTGAGTCTTAAATGAGATTACCCATGTAAAGTACTCAATATGGTGTCTGGCACATGGTAAGCATTGAATAGTGAGAAGTTATCCCTAATATCGTTATTAACTTCATTACAGTACATTATGGCATGATAGAATTTTCTAGAAATAAGAGGCAAAGCAAAAAGTTTAAGGAAGAAAGCAGCTTGTGCTTGTTCTGACACTATAGTAAGTGGTTTTTGGTCACACTCTCTTCCCTGCCTTTCTGCAGGAGTCCAGGTACCTACTTAACACTCACGTCATGGAGGCTATTACAGTATTTGTCCAGCTTCAAACACACCTTGGACTCAAGTCTTTCGCTGCCTTTCCATGCCCTTTCCTGGAACCCATCCCTGACTCTAAAAATCCTGCCTATTTTCAAGCTTGAGCTCAGAAGCTATCTTTCCATGAAGCATTCCTTGACTTCATGAACTTAGGAGGTATTAGCAGAGTCCCCTGCCCTGTCTTCATTGAATTTTATTTATACTTTATAATACTACTTTCACATTTGACATTGAGAGAATCCTATATCTTATGTCCTTTACTACACTGTAAACTACTTGACAAGAGGGACTAAGTTTTATGCATCTTTCTATTGCTCACAAAACTGATTTCTATGAATGATTTCCATTTAATATGTACTGGTTTATCCTCTGGTTCTCATTCATTTGGGCCATCTATTTCTATGGAGATCTTCTTTGGAAACTTATCATTTTCTGTTCGTTTTGCTTCTGGTTCCCCAACAACTATATGTACATATTTCACTTTGGTTTCAGCATTAGGCTAGATGCTAAATACATCAACTTTACTTCAGGAAGCTTTATGTCTGCCTGGGAATGGAAGGTAAACACAAATAATAATAAATGTGACTAATTACCAAACAATTAGAAATGTTTTCTGACAGGGCCTCAATAAGGTAACCTAAGCAGGTAAAGTGGGCTAGATTATTCCTATAAAGAAATATGCTCTCTAGGACCAGCAGCCGGCATAATGGCTATGCCACTGGACTCCCATGTGTTTGACCAAGGTTTCCTCCCTCCTTCCTTCCTTCCTTCCTTCCTTCCTTCCTTCCTTCCTTCCTTCCTTCCTTCCTTCCTTTCTGTGCTTTATTTATTTAAAAAAAAATTTTGTCAAAGGGAATGTGTGCTTGCTGAAGACACAGAGAGACACAATGAGAAGGAAAGTGAGGAACCATCCCCCAAGAGGGATGGCCAGACCTCAATCCCATTCCAAAGAAATCATCAATCTGGCATAGTCATGGGGTTAGAGTGAGAAAAGATAGACAAAAGAATTAAAATTGCCTTTACCTATGATATTAGTAAATTGGCTAGATGGCACCTTCACTGGTACCCTCAGAGAGCCCAGAAAGAATAAGCAGTAGGTGTGGATAATTAGGTCAAGTCTAGTTATGTCAAGGTTGAGGTTAGTGTATCAAAACACACACACACACATACACACACACACTGAAGATGGCTTCCACATTATTACTTTCTTTGTTCATGTAAATTCTTGTCATCACTTGCATGCAACACATTTAGTCCTACTTTTGTGCTTTTGATGATTTAATACAAAAAATCTTGCGTTATTTACAATAGCTAAGTCATAGGATCAACCTAAGTGCCCAACAATGGATGAATGCACTGGGAAAATGTGGCACATACACACAATGGAATTCCGTTCAGTCGTAAAAAATAACAAAAACCTGCTATTTGACATAAAGTGAATAAACCTGAAAGATATAATTGATGCTAAATGAAATAAGCCAGACTTACAAAGGCAAATAGTATATGTCTCTGCTTAACAAGTACCACATATCCACACTCTGTGTTAGAAACTGAAGAACTGGAAAGCACAGAAGTACAGAATGTAATGGGAGGTAGCAGAAACTACATGGGGGTTTCAGGAGAATTCAGGAAAAAAATTTTTTTGAAAAATAATTTTTACTTATGTTATTATTTTTAAAATTTTAATTTACTAGAGGGAGTGTGTGCTCACCAGAGAGAGAGCAGGGGGTGGTGGGGAGTAAGAAATTATCTCCCTGGGGATGACCGTGCTGCAATCCCTTTTCCTTTATTCTCCTCTCAGGAGTTTAGGCATGCATGCACACGTTCCTAGTGTGATTTTCAAGCAGCCAGGTGCAAGACTTGACTTGTACAGTCAGCCATGTGGGATCCAGCTTCCTCAACTACTGTGCCACCAGCTGGCCTGAGAGAAAAATTTTTTAAAAGAATTATTTACTGGGGCCAGCGGTGGCATAGTGGTTAAGTCACTGGACTCCACATCACCAACTGTGATTCGAGTCTTGAACCTGGCAGCTTGCTTTCTCACTTTCCCTCTTTCTCATTGTCTCTCTCTGGTGAGCGCATGCTCCCTGAGGCAAATCAAAAAAATAATAAATAAAATAAATAATTCTTAAAAAAGAATTCCAAAAATGAAAAATTTTATTTGTAAATAAAATTATAAAAAATAATTAAATAAATTATAAGACATATTTAATTTTATTTATCATTACTATTATTTTTAAATTTGCTACAGGGTACATGCACTCTCCAGAGAGAGAGAGAGAAAGAGAGAGAAAGTGAGAAATCAAGCTGTTAGGTCCAGAACTCAAACAATTGTCAGTCATGTGGAAGTCCAGTGCCTTAACTACCATACCACCTGCTGGCCCCCAGTGAGAGAAAAAAAAAATTTTGAGAGGTTTTCGCTATAGGGCGCATGCGCTCACCAGAAAGACAGAAAGAGACAGAGAGACAGAAAGTAAGAAATCGCTCCCCCTCCAGGGGGGATGGCCACACCGCAATCCTTTCTCCATTCTCCGCTAGGGATCTTGGGCACACACACACATGCACCCGGTGTGAGTTTAAGCCACTGGGTCTGGGACTCAAACTGCGGTCGACTACATGGGAGTCCAGCAACATAGCCATTATGCCAGCTGCTGATCCCGAGAGAATAATTTTAATAGACATAAGAATGCATGTAAATAAGGGGAAGAGGTTATGGAACAGTGTACCACAGCAGAGTAAAAAATATGGATGATTCAATACATACTTAAAAAAAATAAAAAAGAAACTAGTAGAACTATTATTACATGCGCACAATGTAATCTAATGTTTAATGATGAAGAAGATGAACATGCATAGCTCCTTGATCTGACTGGTATACACTATTTGCATGGTTTGCAAAAGCATACTGTATCTCACAAAGATATACACTGAATACACATAAACCAGAAATCATAGTTTAAAAATTGCAAATATAAAACAGAATATCTTGCATGTTTTCCAATTTCCAGCAATTTCTTTTCTGCATCTCCTTTAAAACTTATGGTAACCAAGCCTCAATTTGCTTTTCCTTTTGTCTTGGTTATGAACAATTTTTAGTAAGGAATACATTGTATTATAAAGCTGCCTAAATTTAGTTATTTATTTATTTTCATTTTAGGTAAGAGAAATGGGGAAAAAAACAAAAAGTAGTTACCATAAATATCTTGGCAGGTGGCATGGTGGTTAAGGGACTGGACTCCCACATGGCTGACTACAGTTTGAGTCCCAGACCTGGCACCTTGCTTTCTCACTTTCCCTCTCTCCCTCTCTGGTCAAATATTTTAATAATAATAATAATAATGATAAATAAAATAAAAAATAAATAGTTCTTTGTTTAAAAAAAAACTCAAATAAATCTGTCTTTTGTTATCACAGACCTCATGAAATTTGGGATCCTTAACAGTTACTGAGCACTTGCTATGGACCAAGCAACTACTGTGCCAAATATTCCACCCTTATCTTCCTATTTAAGCTCTTCAGCAAATGACAAGAATAGTACCTGTCTTATAGATGGCAGAACTGACTTACAGATGGAAAACCTGAGGTTTGGAAAGGTTAAGGCGTAGCCCAGGTCACAGAGCTGGTCCACAGTGTAGTGAAGTTTCAAAGCCTTGGCTGCTGGTACAAGCCAAAGATATTAATATCGATTCTACACCACTTTCTGAGTTATAAAGAATTGTCTGTAATGAGTCAAGTCTACTGTGAAAAGGATGTTAATGTGGGCCAGTAGGCAGTGTGGAGTTTAAGGTGCTGGATTCACATGGCCAACCATGGTTTGAGCCCTGGACCTGGCAGCTTGAAAATCATGCTGAATGTATGTGCATCATGCCCAAAATCCCAAGAGGAGACTGGAGAAGAAGGGACTAAAATGCAGCCATCCTTCCAGGCTTGGGGGGTGTGATTTTTTACTTTCTCTCTCTCTCTCTGTTTTCTCTCTTTCAGGTAAGTGCATGTGCCATATAGCAAACACTAAAAAGGAAACTTAAAAAAATGATGTTAATGTAATAAATGACAAATAAAAGGTCATTAGCTTTAGGTCAAAATAAAGTAAACCCATAACCACCAATTCCTCTTTCTTTTTTGCAAATTTTGCAAATAGGCAAAAAATTATTTTTGAAATGAAACAAAAGAGCTTAACTTGCTGTTCAGGTTATAGAAGAGACTGTGTCACATAGTTCCCCTTACATGATGTCAAAGACAGAAAAACCAATTGCTGTACCTATTTCAACTTTCCAGTGCAGACATACAAAACCCACTTTTAGGGAAGTCGGTTTGTTTTCTTATTTAGTCTTTGTTCTCTCACTATTTATTTCTATTAAACAGATTGCTTCCCTCCATGATCCTCTGTTCTCCATGAGCATGTGAGGAGGATGTCCAAATCCTTCTCACTCATGTCACCATTGCTCACTTTCGCTTTTCACCCCTCCCTAAATAAAAGAACAGAAAAAAGTGCAGGGAGGGGATTTACTGCATCTCTCCCTTTTAAATTGTAAGGCTGTGTAAAATCCATTCAGAGTTAGTGTTGTTCTGGCTAGATGCAAAGTTTCAGAGGTTTTTATGGGAATATTATGGAAACTGCATTTCAACTTGAATGGGAGAAAGGAAAAAAAGAAAGAATGAAAGCAAAAATAATGAAAGCAAGAATGCCAAGACACTAGGTATGGATGGTTTCCCAAGCCCTCCCTGGTACAGAAAACCAAAATATAATGCTTGTTGTGGTCCTGGAGGCTACTTACTGTACTTAGCACTAAAAATCCCAAGTAGGAACCTGGGGAATCATTCATTCAAACTTTTGGCCACTGCATCTTTTGTTTAAAAATGTCTTAGGTGGAAACATGAAGTGTAAAGCAGATTAAAGTGGAGCTACTTAGATGGAGAGAATGATGGGGTTGGAGCCCTGCCCAGTGATCGCCTCCCTCCCCTCTGCCTCCCAAGAGACATCTTGAAGGAGATCTGAGGAGCAGTCATTGCTTTGAAACTTGTTTGGGCCACAACTCACTGAAAAAAAAACACATTTTATTATGTGATTCAGGATAGGTACATGTGCGCATGTGCACACAAAACACACATAGCTGACTCCAAAATTTCATGAAGTAGTTCTTATTCTTGTGACATGTGATCATCTCAGACATTTTTCATTTAGCCTATTGCCCTTAAGAAACACTATTCCTAGTCAACTAGATTGATACCACTATCCATTAAGGGAGTTAAAAAGCACTGCATTTAATGACTTACTCCTCACAACAATTTTTAAAGATGAAGAGACACTTGCTCCTGTCTGCATTTCCTTTCTCCCTTGGTAATCAATGACGAAAACATGCAGTAAGAAGTGGTTACAGAGACCAGCAAATGGCGTAAAGGTTACGTCGCTGGATTCCCACGTAGTCAACAGTGGTTTGAGTCCCAGACCCGGTGGCTTAAAACTCCTGCTGGGCACGTGTGTGTGTGTGTGCCCAAGATCGTGAGAGGAGAATGGAGGAGAAGGGATTGCATCATGGCTGTCCTGGTAGGGAGGCGATTTCTCACTTTTTGTTTCTCTGGTTTTTTTTTTTTTTGTCTTGCAGGTAAATGCACATATCCTATAGCAAAAATCTCACACACACACAAAAGAAAAAAAAAAAAAGAAGAAGAAGTGGTTACAGAGGCACTAGAATTTGGATGGAAAGTTGATTCACTTGATCCAAGAAAGGCAGATTCCCTCTGTAGGGAGTTGAGAATGCTGACCTAGAATGAAGACTGGTCTTTTTTCTTTAACAAATCAAAACAAGTCAACCTGGCTTCCATCACATGGACCAGGGAAACAGGGCCACAGGGAGATGGAGGAGGAGAGAGATCTTCTCTGTGTCGGAGTCTCTGTTGCCAGTTATATTTAACGCTCTGGTTCTACAGACTATCCTATAGCCTTGTAACGTTTCACTTTATAAAAAAGAAGAAGAATGAAGAGGAGGAGAAGAAAGTAAGTTGCTGAACAGTTAACAAATTTGATGATAAGTTGTCATTAATACACATAAAACCTACTCATGCTACAAAGTGGCCCACAGCATAAGAAAGAAAACCCAACCATTTAAAAGAATAATACAGAAAGTATTTGCAGTGAATTTAAGAAAAGGGAAAATAAAGCAAATATGTATTTGGAGGAAGGATTCCTATGTCTACTACTTTTATACCCTTAAGATTTTTGACCCACTAGTCAACCCAGTGGCAGTCACAGGATTTAAAGGTTTTATTAAACTTTCTTCGCTAACTTAAAAATTCATCTCAAATGCCATCTATTCAAATATGTGTCCCTTTTCACCTTTCATTTTAGCAGGAGGCTCTAAGAAATATACCCTTGAACTATCTCGCCACAGTAAACCTATAACAAGGCTTCAAACATATGCACTTCCACACTAAAATCACAAAATGGGCTTTTATAAATTTCTTTCTACAAAAAATAAATAAGAGAAAGTAATAAAAAAAGATAAAGCCTTCATACAGAATTGCAGCAATTATATCCCCACAGCTACACTATAACCCAAAACTTTGCAAAGGCTTTGATTACTGAACCATGGCTGAAGTGAATAATTTGCTTTTCACTAAGAAAACAAGCACATTCATTCTCACCACAATGGAGAGAGGCAGTTTTAATTAAACCTTATCAAAAGATGAATAAAGAATAAACTCAATACCCATTCCACAGAACTCTATTTTCATCTGTTTAGTTTAAGCTTGCCATGTTCATGCAATAATTATCCACTGTCCAAGGAATGCTGGAGTTGTGTTAATGTTGGTAAAGATTTAATTAGCTCAATTATCTGGAGAGTATTGAAGTGAGGCTCAGCACAGTACAATTTCTGCAGGCTTTATACATACCTCTGATCAAAATACATGAAGCTGAAATCTAAGTGAACAAAAGACTCCTACTTCTACAAGTCTACTATTGAAACAGTTCCATACTTCATAATTTTATTACTCCAATTAAAAAACACACACGACACACACAAGTCTTTAGAAGTAAAACTCATAAATGAAGGCTTATCTTAGTGTGAGTTTGTGTGTGTGTGTGTGTGTGTGCACAGTGCATACAGTTAACTTCCTAAATCTGTAAATACGTTCTTAGAAAGTTAATTAAATTTGCCTTTTAGATAAATATTAACATCCGAACTCCAGTCCTTTCCAAAAATCTTATTTTTTTTCAGCGTAGCCTATAGCCTACCTATATTACCTTTTCCCCGGAAAGCGAGGCGTTTAAACACCGTTGAAAGCACAGTAACACAGACAACTGTTTCAATCTGTCAGACACCAGGGACAGACAGTAGGGTTCATTTCAGAAAACAGATTGGCCCCTAGTGGCCTGACCTTCCTGGTGGGAAAGAGAACACAGCGCTGTGCTTGACAAGCTCAGCAACAAAGAAGTATATTCAGGTCCCCCCAATTCAGACACGCTTCTCACAGGGAAAAATGCAAAGCAGCGGAAAGAAATGCACCACTTCCAGCACAGCAGAGTTTACTTAGATCAGAGACAAGCACCTCAACGAAAACAAGAAAAATAGTGTGCTTAAGAAAGTAGCAAGCACCATTTTATCCACTCACTTAGAACATCAGAAAGCTCTTATCTGGCCATTACCAATATCTCGGTTCCCAACCTCACCTATGATTCATCCTCTCTGAGCATTACAGCCACAGTGAAAGTCCCAAAATATGATTATCTTGATCAAAGATTTCCTAATTACTCCACCAGTGAAGAGGGCATCATTTTTCCCTCAGAAGCTGGCTCATGCATGTTTCAAAGTAAGTTTTCTCTTTCTTTTCACATGTTACAAGTTTTGCTTTTATTTCGAAACTCAGACGGACAGCTGGTCATATAGACCCTTAGACAAATGGATTTTTCATTGTTTATTTCTATTTCTTATTTGTAGAAGATCTTCTAAGGAGGTTTTGAAATGAGCCAAAAATCTAGTTAAAAGACTAAAACAATTTTAAAAAATGGATAAATGTCCTTAATAATTAAAAAAAAAAAACCTCAAGCTAAATTCATTGTTATATATAAATACACCTTTTTTTCCAACCTCCAAAGTCAAGTTTTACTGTATATTCTACTTTGTCATTTATGAGGAATGTTTGCTTCTTATAGTTCTAATGATATGTAATATATAAGGTCATCAGAAAAGTTACAGTGCATTTTTGCATAGAGAAATATGTCATGACTTTCCTAATGACCCAATATATATGTAGAATGTGTTAAGATACCACATTCTTCCAAGGACTAAGCTCCATGTGGAAGATCATAAATTTAAAAGGAACTCAAAATTTCCCTTATTACCTTGCAAACAAGTATATAACTACTTTTTTTTTAGACTTAGACTCTGTGTTTTTGCACATACTTTCCTGAATTATAGAGATTATGGACACTTAGGCTCAAACCAACTACTAAAGTTGAAACAAGTCCTGATTTTTGACCTGTAAATAGGAAAGGGTTTATTATATAACCAGATATTACTGATATGCACTCCTTATTTATAAATGTTCAGGCTATTAGAAAAAAACTTTTGCTAAAGAGTATACTATCACATACTACATTGTGTATTATTTTTTTGAAAAAAAAAAAAAAAAAAGGCATTGTTCTGAAAATTGCAAACAAACCAAAATCAGAAGCTCATGTTGCCAGATAAAAGAAAATGCTAGTTGGCTGGGGAGAAAACTTGCCCTGCTTAGTGGTCTAAATAATTTTCCTCAACTTTAGCCATGACACCTTTCCATCTCAGAGCATTCTTTAAAGTGGGGCAAAAATAATACATTTCCATCAAAAATTGATTTTTTATACACCACACATTTTGAGCCATCTTTTTTGGGGAACTACATTAAGGCTTCCTTTGAGCTAGCAAAGAAAGACACAAGTAGAGGTTGGTTTTACCTTGTTTTCCAGCCTGCAAACACTTTTATGGAACGACTCACTCAGTCTGGCTCTAAAAGACATCCTTGGAACTTCAGAGTATTTTGTGCAAGAACAAAAGGTGCTTGGGTTCAGTTTGTAACACGAGTCATTTTTACCACACAAATTCCCTTCTTTTGTGCTGGCAAAGGGGGATACTTTGAGCCCTTTGGGTTTATAAGATCTTCAAACAGACAATAGTGTGCAAACAACCCACAAGAACGTAACTTTACCAGGACAACCTCAAGGCTGAGACCAAGGCTTTGAGAAAGGCCCCTTCAGCTGATTTCCTTCTGCTCTTCACCCTGAACAAAGCCTGACTGACAATACTGAAATCTCCTTCTTTCTTTGGATTAAACCCCCTTTGCAGGAAAAGTATGCAAATGCTATACGTGGCTCCCTTGTTTGAGGCTACTCTTACCCAGCTATCTTTTCTGTCTGGCTCACCCCGGCAGACCATCTACCGCCTGACAGGGAGACCAGCCTTCCAATTGAACGTCTTTCACAGCTCTGACAGTCCATCCCTGGGCCTGCCACTGCCTCTAAAAGGGGTTCATTTAGTCGTAATTAACTATTCCCTGCATATTTCCTAAGGTATGGTAATTGTGCTAAAAGCCAACAAGTGAAGCATTCATTCTAGTTCTCATTTAAATCTTTTTTTCCTCCTTTCAGCAATCTTCCTTCTCCTGCTTTCTTTCACTGCCTCCCCCAGCCCCATTTTCTCTTTTTGCTCCTCCTGGATAACATTTCATGTAAAGAGATAGAATGAAGGTGGAAATTAGAAACTACAGGAAAACAGACAGTTCAAAAGGCACAGAGAAGGTAAAAGAGCATTAAAAATGAACAAATGTTTTTATTGACAGAAGTAAACATGTATAGAAATACATAGATTTATATATTAGAACATTATTTATGTGAAATGGCCACATAATAAGTTGGGTTTGGGTCCCAAGATATGTTTGAACATATGGACAATATAAAATTCTGCAAATTCTCCTTTTTTTTTTAAAAAAAAGTAAGTTTATTTTATTCCATGGGAGAACCTGAATGCATGCACACAAATTGAGGGGACACCCTTATCAGGGTTTGGTTACACTGTGCCCCCTTTTTCCCCAGTCCTCCAGGTAGTCAGGATTATGGGTATGCATTGCACCCAGGGTGTTTCAGGTCAACTCAGAATTCAAACCTGTGGCCAGACATGTGGCTTCCAGCATTGCAGATCAGTATATGACTACCTGTGCCACTAAGGTTGATTCTCATTTTCTTAACATACTTTCTTCTCAAAATTTATTTTCACCCTACATTACAAATAAAAAGTAGAAACAAAAGATAATAACTTTGTCTCATCAGCCTCTCTTTTTTTATTTTTAAGCTGCAGACAAGACATTAATAAGGCCAAGAATCTTAATTTCCAACAACTTTCTAATGGTTTCAGATTCTGGCAAATGGACAATGAACCATTGGCAACTGTACTAGGTTCCTGCAGACAGACCAACACTACCACGATCAGGAGATCTTAGGGGAGGAGGTGAGGTGCCAAAGAAATTATTTACCTCAAAGACTTTGAATCAGCCATGAGCTATTTAGCTAGTCAAGTGAATCAAACTGGAAAATAGTCATGGCTTTCCTGAAACATTGTCATCCTCTCAATCCATAGAGCACTGCTGTAGAATTTTAGTCCTGGGATAGGAAAGTACATACCATTTCATTAAAAAGACTCAAAAACAGACTTTTGAAAAACTCATTGAGATAGGCTGCAGGTGAAGAATCTGGAGCCCCAAATTTATATGCTGATATGACTATTTCAGCTCTTCTCCTTGCTTTTGGCTAAATTATGTTTCCATGCTGTCTCTTAATCATCTGGATACTGCTATTTCTAGTGTTAATTTATCAGCATTTCTTAGGGGTAATAGAAAATACTTTAAATGTTAACTTACGAAATGCCCTGTGGTTGTAAAATGAGGTTTAGCTGGCTTGGTATCTGACTGTTCATCAGATATCTACAGAGGAAAGTCTGGTAATGAGATAGCATCAAAGAACTTGGGCCCATCCAAAGGGACTCTGTGACTGGAATTATAGTGTAATCCTACTATGGCCATTAAGTATAAATTAACTAACTTTGTTAATTATACAGTAACATTTGTAAAACCATTTCCTCTGTTAAACCAAGAATATGGTTTAATGTATTTTTAAAGTTTATTTATTTCTTCCATGAGAGAGAAAGACATATATATATATATACATATATATATATATATATATATATATATAGAGAGAGAGAGAGAGAGAGAGAGAGAGAGAGAGATAAGAATACAATAATCCACTTCCAGCCTCAGCTGTCCTGCATCACAGGCATACATGTGTACCCAGCATGCACAGGGAGGCTCCAGGATGTGAACCCAGGACTTTCCCATGTGGCCCCAGGATGTGAACCCAGGACCTTTTCCATGTTTCCACTGTGTGACCATCACTTGGTCCCTATATTTTCTTTCTTTTTTTTTTTTTTTGTTAGAGGTTTTTGCCTCAGGGGGTGTGCGCTCGCCGAGAGACAGAGAGAGACAGAGAGACAGAAAGCGAGAAACCACCCCCCCCTCCCAGGGGAGATGGCCATGCCGCAATCCCTTCTCCTTCATTCTCCTCACGGGATCTTGGGCATGCACGCACACACGCCCACTGGGTCTGGGACTTGAACCGCGGTCAACTACATGGGAATTCAGTGACATAGCCATTACGCTAACTGCTGGTCTCTGTCTCTGTATTTTCTTTCAGCCATTTTCTCTTACAGATACATTTTATATGTACAGGAAAATATTCTGCCTTTTTTTCCACATTGTCATAAACATTTTTCCATGTCATTTCCCTTAATAACTATAATTTCCAATACTGCATAACAGTCTCTCAATTTTTTTTTCTTTTTTTGGAGAGGTTTTTTGCTATAGGGCACGTGTGCTCATCAGAAAGACAGAGAGAGACAGAGAGACAGAAAGCGAGAAATCACCCTCCAGGGGGGATGGCCACACCGCAATCCCTTCTCCTCCATTCTCCTCTCGGGATCTTGGGCACACACGCACATGCGCCCGGCGTGAGTTTAAGTCACCGGGTCCAGGACTCGAACCACTGCCATTACGCTAACTGCTGGTCACCCTCCCCCCCCTTTTTTTTTTAAGAGAGATTTTTAGCAGTAGGGCACATGTGCTTGCTGGAGATAGAGAGATAGAAAGCGAGAAATCACCCCATGGAGGTATGGCCACGCTTCAATCCTTTCTTTTCCAGTCTCCTCTCTGGATTTTGGGCACACATACACACACATGAGTCTAAGCCACTGGGTCTGGGACTTGAACTGTGGTCGACTTTGTGGGAGTCCAGTGATGTAGCCATCTGATGGTCCTCTAGTTTGGTATACTTTAATTTATTTAAACAATTTAAGTGGCCTATTCTGTTCTTAACTATATATATAGCCAGAAGGAATGTTCCAAAGAGAGACAGACAGGGAGAGAGTTAGGGAGAAAGCATCCCCATGATGAAGCATGGTCATGCCACAATCCTTTTATCTCCATTTCTCCATCTGAGGATTTGGGGCACACATACATATGTCCTCAGCATGTTTTTCAAGATGCCAGAGCTGGGATTTAAACTGTAGTTGGCCATTTAGGGTCTGGTTCCCTTAACCTTAGGCTATGGGGCTGGTTAATGAACAATATATGTTTAATCTGTCTTAGGATATGCCAACATAACATTTCTTCTGTGTCATTGTCATAATCATCACCAGAATTATTATTGAGGTGCCAAACATTAAGGTGGTTTTAAAATTTAACATCATCAAACGCTTTACAGTTTATTTGGATGTAGGCAAAACTGGCATGAAAATTAGAATAAACTCTAACAGAGACTTACAGTTCAAACACATCTTATGAATGTATGAATTTATCTATGAAAACACTTTTGGATACCAGTTGAGTGCTGAGTATACTACAAGCAAGACAATGAAGTTACTGAATTCTTAAACATTACTTTTTTTTTTTGAGAGGTTTTTGCTATAGGGTGCATGTGCTTGCCAGACAGACAGAGAGAGACAGAGAGATAGAAAACGAGAAATCACCCCCCAGGGGGGATGGCCATGCCGCAATCCCTTCTCCTCTGTTCTCCTCTTGGGATCTTGGGCACGCACACACGTACCTGGTGTGAGTTTTAAGCCGCTGGGCCGGGACTCGAACCACGGTCGACTACATGGGAGTCCCGCGACAGAGCCATTACGCTAACTGCTGGTCCCTTAAACACTACTTTTTACTTTGAAAATTGTCTTAATGTTTTATCCTTGGAGAGCTAGTCATCTCACATTTTAGGCTATTTTTAAAAAATTTCTCCTAAATGGTGCCACTGTATTCTTTTTAAAAAACAAACAAACAAACAAAACATGTATTTGTTTATTTATCTACCTATTTATTTATTTAATTTTCAAACTGCCAGGACCAGGATTAGTACGGTGGCTGGCCATGTGGAAATCCAGTGCCTTAACCACCATGCCACCTATTGGCCCCACCAATGTATCTTAATATATAAAATTTTATATTTCTATATTTATTTATTTATCTTTGCCATGGGGTATGTGTGCTTGCCAGAGAGAAAGAGATAGAAAGTGAGAAATTATCCCCCATGACCATGCTGCAATCCCTTCTTCTCTATTTTCCTCTTGGGATTTTGGGTATACATAAACACAGGTCGAGCTTGAGATTCAAGCCATAGTGTCCAGGACTCAAACCATGACTGGCTATGTGGGAGTCCAGCACCTTAACCACTACACCAGCTGCTGGCCCTTATATTTATAAAAGTTAAATTAAGAGGGATTTATTCATTGCAAAACACTATGCAAAAAAAAAGAAATTCTTTTAATTAAAATAAAGAATTTATGTGGGGACCAGCAGATGGCATAATAGTTATGTTGTTGAACTCCCATGTAGTCGACCGTGGTTTGAGAACCAGATCTGGGGGCTTAAACCTCACACTGGGCACATGTGCGTGCATGCCCATGATCCCGAGAGAACAATAGAGAAGGGATTGCGATGTGGCCATCCACCTGGGGGGCGATTTTTCATTTTCTGTCTCTCTGGTGAGCACATGTGCCCTATAGGAAAAAAAAAAAAAAAGAAAGAAAGAACGAATGAAAAGAAAAAGAAAAAGAATTTATATGTAAATTCTCAAGAAACCTACTGTGGACAAGTTGTTAGCTTCATAAAGGTTAGTTGCACTGAGGAATCTTAAACTATACCAAGAAACTCTTTGTACTGTTTTACTTTATATTGTATCTCAGTGGATATTTTGTCTACACATGACTTTTCTAATATCATGCATTGATCAGTTGGAAAATACTGATTCAATGAGTTATACAGATCTTTCAAATGTTGACACATTTCATGATATAATAGCAAAAAATCGCATTTGCTGTTACCATGATCAATCTCATTAGAAAAATCTTTGAGAAACTGTCCAGTGCATAGTGGCAAATTAAAGCTTTTTCATAGTTTCTCCAAAGTCTAATGTTCTACTGAAAGCTAATTTAACACTGGCATCTGGTATAGTCTGAATAGCCCCTACAAAACTAATGTTGAAATTGAAAAGTCACTTTGATGCTATTAAGAGGTAGGACCATTTAAATTAAAAAAAATAAAGTTTATTTAATTTCTTGAGTGAGACAGAAGCACCCTTGACAGGGTGCATCATGACAAAAATCCCTCCCCCAATGCCTTCCAGCCAGCCAGGATTGCAGGTATACACACGTGTGCACCTGGCATACTCTGGTCAGCCCAGGAACTAAACCCCAACTCTTATTCATGCTTCTAGCACTGAAGGGCAATGCTCAGTCACCCATACCAAGAAAATAAGACTGTTAAGAGGTGATTAGGTCATGAGGACTTTGCCTTCATAAAAAGATTAGTATTGTTATTGTGGGAATTTCCAGAGAAACACACTGAGTTGGAACCCAGGCCTGGTGGTGTGCACTGGATGCTGCTGCTTGACAGCTGAGGCCAGATCTAAGGCCCATGTTTGACTCCCAGCCCACTGTAAAGGATGGCCATAGTGATGTACACATGTAGTCCCAACTACATAGGAGGGTGAGTTAGGAAGATCACAAAGTTGTGGCCAGCATGGATGACAGAGTGAGACCCTGCCTGAAAGAGCTGGGCATTGGGGCACCTTTCTGTGGTCCCAGTTATTCAGGAGGCTAGGCCAGGAAGATCATCACATAGCAAGGTCCTATCTAAACCACATACACACACACACACACACAGAGTGGAGGACCCCCCCCTTTTTTTTCCTGTTTCATGTACTCTTTTGCCTTTTTCCTTTCACCATAATATAACACATTATGAAGGCCCTTGGCAGGTGCTGGCACCTTGATGTTGGCCTGCCCAGCTTCCAGAACTGTGAGAAATAAATTTATTTTCTTTACACATTACCTGGGCTGTGGCTTTTTGTTATAGCAGCAGAAAATGAACTACAACAATAAATATTATTTGTTGTTTTCCTTGGATGACAATCACTCTTTGCTCATTTCTGAAAAAAATGTCTGCCAAAACCCAAGTTTGTATAACCAATTTCTCCATCAGTCATTCTTTCAAATAAAATACATATTTCCAAAAAAGTAGCTGCTTCTCCTTACAACTCAATTGCACAATAGCTTTTCCTTGCAACAAGCACAGTAATTAGATACACAGTAGGAATAATTTATGGAAGTGTCCCATTTAGTCACACACAATACCAAAAAGACATTTTACTTAATAATAGAAGTTTAACAAAATTAGTAATTTTAACTTCTTCACTAATAACATTACTTTTATTTATTTATTTTTTAAATTCCAGTTCTGTAGTGCTGAAGCCCACCTTGCCCAGGAATATAGTTTGGTGCCATGCCTGGATCATCACAAGAAACCAGCAGTCTTACTTGTTATTGCTTTTTTGCACCATTAGTGTGAAAGTCAACACAGTGAAAAAGGCAAAGAACATCTTAGTCTTACTACAAAAAGAGCCTGGGATTCCTCAACGTATATGGACCACACTTTGAGAACTGCTGATATAGGGAACAAGGACATGAATACCATTTCTTTTTAGAGTCTAGGGCCTTTACCTAAAGAGAATGCACAAGTCTAAAGGTGACTTTAACACACAGTCACTCATCTAAGAGTTGTGAAAGGCTTGAGAAAGGCTAATGACAAATCTAAGGATGTCAGTAGGTTCCAGGGATGATTTTATTTAACATTTATTTATTTATTAATTTATTTATTTAAATTTGACCAGAGAGGGGCAGTGTGAGAGAGAAAGAGAGAGAGGGAAAGAGAAAGTGAAAAAGAAAGCCACCAGTTCTGGGACTCAAACTACTGTCAGCTATGTGGGAGTCCAGCGCCCTTAACCATCACGCCACCTGCCAGTCCCACCAGGGGTAATTTTAATTAATGGAAAGATGAGAAGAATGAAAAATAGTGGAGAATCTATAGGTCAATGAATACAGAGCTGACTTTGGAAGTCTGAATTGAGGGTAGAGAATGAAGAATAGAGTAGGTGATAAGAGCAGGCATGCAGAAATACCACCACTCACCTCCTACTCTACAAGGCCAGACACTCTTAGCTTGATTGTTGTGAGGAACAAGCGCTTCTTACTTAAAGCCTGGGAAATCCATTTGTAGACAACTATATACAATACTTTTATTAAAAATGTTTTGATGATGTTTTATCTCAAAATAGTTCATTTCGTTTTCTAGTAAGTCTGTCAGTTATTAACAAATTAAATTTATGTGGAAGAATAGAAAAAATATTACATGAATAATTTAGAATAGTATTTCATAAAAACATTCTTTTAAGGGCAGCTTCTGGCCCCCACTATAAAATTCTCTAGTGAGGGGATGAGGAGATTCAAACTGATGCTCAAATTTTTAGATTTGACAGAACTAACGCAGTATATCTTGACAGCTATATACAGTACTTTAATGCTAAGCTTTTTATGCTGAATATAGAATACAATGAATTTTGCACCAGTGTTTTGACTAGGAGGGTTTAAGATTCCTATTCACATTAGACAGCCGTCTGAAGCCGCTTGATAAAACTAGCCTTGGTTATTTAGTAACTGTCTCATAAAACGTCTTAATATTTAAGTGAAAAGAGAAACTCAAGGCAAAGGCATTTAACTTCACTAAGAACATATACGTTTGAAAATAGACATTTTAAGCACAGTCTAGATGCTAAGTAAACATCCTTTAGTGTTTGGACAGAAAGACTTACAGCTGTGGTATTTGTGACTTAAAATAACAAGATGAAGATCTCCATGCAAAAGATAAATGATATCGTAAAATTTCTTTATCAAAAGAAAATATGCTTTCTGATGGAATTTATGTAGTACAAGGCTTTACACTAAAACTCTTTTAATACATTGTAAAAATACTAAAAGGTTTAAATTTGGAGCTTAGTATGAGTACGTTAGGCATTATTATTTTCTGTTCTGCCGCTATGTTCTCTTTCTATAAATTGCAGATGAACTTTCTCTATAAGGGTGACTTTTCAATTTGATTTGTAAATAAGGCCACTGTAAATGGTTGACTTTACAGTAGCATATTAAATGCTGGATGAACTGACATCTAGGCAGTAATGAAATGGAAGAGCTTCTCCTTTAAAAAAAAATAGAGATCGAATTTGAACATTGTACCAAAATATGATACAGTCATATTCTAAAATATACATATACATTTTAACATGGATTAGATCTAAATCTCCCAAAGGGCATTCGGTCTCCTGTACCAATGAGACTGCATGTGAATCAGGAATCCCGGCTGGATTTGTGCCGCCTAGCTAACCACTGAATATAAACACCAGCCCTGTTATAATTCAGTATGCAACTGAGCTAGTCTTCCACACCAGCAGAGGCGAAAAAAAAAATCCTTCTTATTTTTAAAGTTGCCCATCTCTATCCGTTTCTGTCGAATTGCCACAATTGCCCAGATAAAACATTTGAGAGTATGTCAGCTTTAATTAATGTAACATGACCTGATCATTTCCACAGTTAAGAATAAAGAAGTTTGCATTCTTTAAATCCAAAGCTCAACCTGGAGATTATGCTAAGTTGCTTCATTCATAGTCCACACTCCTCTGCTCATGTCAGAAGGACAGCATTTGTCCCCTCTAGTGATAAACAAATTATACATGAAATCAATTCCACTTCACAATCATTTTCCCTATTGGGTATTATCTTTCCTTCCCTGCTCCCTCCAGTTAAGCCTGCATCCTGTAACTTGCTAATGAGCTGGGGGCTTTCTGTTCCAGGTGGCACCCCCTGCCTCGAAGTCATGACATTTCCCATTTCGAATGCTGCTGGCATTTTTCGACAGCTCCTGCTAACTAGCCTTTTTGACCCGCACTAAGAGGAACTCATCTGATCGAATCCTCTAACCTGCCAATCATTCCAGCAAATGATCTTCACAGTCACTCCCAAGGCAGGAATGGAAGAGGAAAAAAAAAAAAGGAAAGGCAAGTGAGAGAATGAGGGAGTAGGCAAGCGGCTGGCTCTGCAGCTACCTAATGAGAATACTTTAAGTCTCTGAGGCAGCTGAAACACTGAAAAACTGGTGGGAAAATTAGGACACAACTGAATGCTTGGCTCTGTAATTACTGATTTCTTTCCATCCTGAGATCATTTTTGAGAGCAACACCTCTGAGATGTGCCAGTTTCTAAGGAACACAAGAATATCCTACCTTACGTAGAGAAAATAGATTTATTTCTCCTGCCACCATCAATATGCAATTCTCATAATCCCACTCTGTCAAACGGCATCCTTTGCAGAATTAATTATGTGCTATAAGCTCGTTAAGTGTGCATTTGTAAACTAGGGATGATTATAATGTTTGCCACAGTAAAGAAAGGACCTCTTTTTTTTCTCAGGCATATTTTAAATGTTGCCACTACTTAGGGGGGTTGATTTTTTACACATTCACATAAAAACAAACAGGTAGGATAGAGGTTGGTATTGAGTTCAGGGAGGATTAAATTCTTGACACAGACAAAACAGGAAAATCTAGTCATTCTTAATTAGTGGAGGTAAAATAGCTTTTTTTCTTCCAGAATTTTTCTGCCTATGCAGCATCAGTTTATTTAATTATATTTAAACTTAGTGGGTCTCTGGCCCACAGAATAACCCAATTACTTTTGGAAGAAAGACCCGGTAGGTGGCTTCTTCTGCAATGAAGCACAACTCAAGGTATCTTAATATGGTGTATATGTGTTGACCAAGGAAGGATATAATTATGTGCTATCATTATACCATTGTATGTAATAATGTAAAATAAATACTGTACATGATTTAATTGCACATGATAATCACACATCTTTCCCCTTTTATAGTAATTAGGCCAATAGCCCCATTTACAGTAATTATTATATGTAATTGAGGGCATTTTACTAATTGCATTGAAAATGATAATCCGGAGCAATTAAAAATCCAAGGGCACTATACATAATGCAAACTACATTAAAAGAAGGGTGATCATTTAAAGGGAGAAGATTCACCCAAGTATAGACGTTAACAGCACGGCATTTGATTCCATGTTTGGTGCACATGGTGATATTTATTCAGAGATACATTTCCATTGATTTCTCTAACTTATGTATTGCTGTTTCTCTAGGCCTTTCCTTAGGTGGAAAAGTAATCCTTTGACTAATCTACGATGTTATCTTAACAACTCCAGGTCAGGTGAAAAATTATTTCTTTTGCCTGTGAGTGTCCTGAGTGTGTGTGTGTGTGTATGTGTGTGCACACGTGCTCGCACACATATGTGTGTGTGTGTGTGTGTGTAGCCTGGTAGAGAAAGCAGCTATCCCCAAATCCAAAAGAGACTCATTAAATTATTCATTTGTACAACCAATGTGATGCTCTTAAAAGCTTTACTCACAGAAACATCTCAGAGTATTGCAAACATTTTGTTAATTATACTTGTAATAATTTAGCTAAAATGTTTAACTTTGTTTATTGAAACATGTGGGTTGCAGTTTTCATTACATTTGCTATCTGTGTAGAATTTTAATATGTCTAAGAACATAAAACCCTGGCTTTTGTCCCCAGGCCCCAGTGTCTGTCCCTGCCTGATCTGCTCCCTGTTTCTGCCCAGACAAAGCTTCCATGTGAGGAATATCTCAGGAGTGATGAGCATTTGTGGGACAATGGGAATAGTTTCAAGCTCCTTTTTGCCTTCTCTTCTCGACATTGTCATTTAGACATTGTCCTCCATGCATTCAAATGTCATCCCAGACCATCAGCCCACTTCAACTCAAACAGCCTCCTTTCATGCTCAGACACTTCTTAGAGTATCAGCAGACCACAAAGACTGTCTAGTGGGACTCAGCTGCTATCTTGGTATTAATAATACAATACAGTGCACTTAGGGCATAGACGATTCCCTCTATCCCAAATTCATAAGAATCAACATTAAATGAAAAAGAAAAATAGAGCACCTGAGCTCACTATGGCTCCTTGCTATATGTGGCTGCTAAGTTCCTAGCAGTTTGCCCAAACACTGCAACGACTATCTTGCCGACCAGCCACCTCACATTGTGTGCCCACTATTTATAAGAAAGCTTCACTCATATTATGCTACTGGCTAAATAGTCCCTAAGAAATTAATTTGGGTTTTAAAAAGCCAGAAGATGCCAGTTGCAGTGCTATTTCCCCTGCCTCCCCTAATTTGAAAGCTCATTTGACCTGAAATGCTGAATCACAAAAATGCAGTGAATTTTCAAGGATCTATGGGTTGATGAACCAATTTATGAAGCATCAAACCGTTTCTTGTCTTTCTGCCATTTTCCTTTTAAAAACCCCCAATCAGAGAAGGGAAGAAGAACAAGGACAAAACAAACAAACAAATAATAAAAAAAAACCCACCCTACTATTATCTTTAATTTTTAAAAAGTCACTCTGAATTCCTGTGTTTAAGAAAACACAGTGAGGGACCAGCAGTTAGCGTAATGGCTATGTCGCTGGACTCCCACGTAGTCGACTGCGGTTCGAGTCCCGGACCCGGTGGCTTAAACTCACGCCGGGCGCGTGTACGTGCGTGCCCAAGATCCCGAGAGGAGAATGGAGGAGAAGGGATTGCGGCGTGGCCATCCCCTCTGGGGGGTGATTTCCTGCTTTCTGTCTCTCTGTCTCTCTCTGTCTGGCGAGCGCATGCGCCCTATAGCAAAAACCTCTCCAAAAAAAGAAAAAGAAAAAAAAAAAAAAAGAAAACACAGTGAAATATTTAAAGACAATGGAACATCATGTGAGTAACACACATGATGCATGTGTGCATAGATTTGTATGTAACAGAAGGAGAAATAAGAGGAATGAATATAATAAAACAAGTACAGTGAAGAGTCTAAAATGTTAGTATTTGGGAAAGTGGGTGAAGAGTATCAGGAATTCTTTGTGCTATTCTTCTAACTTTTCTTTAGATCTGAAATTATGCCAAAAATTAAACAAATGCTATAAAAAAAGTACTCTGGATGAAACATGATAAAACTTTATTTTCATCGTGCTTTGTGACAATCCTAGTACGTAATTAAGCATGCTAGGTAGTAAAGGCCTGAGAGCCCTTTGCTGACCCCTCCATGGGTGGTACTGGTGCAGAGAATAGTCCAGAAGTGACCCAAACACAGGGAGAGGTGAAGAGGCAGACAATGAAGAAGAACAGAAGAGACAAGTTTCCTTATCCTACTATTTGTTTTATAGTTTACAGGAGATACCAGATTCCAAGGGGAGAGAGAAAGCTCAGGTAAGGGGTGTGTGTGTGTGTGTGTGTGGGAGTGGGGGACTAGGTAGTATTCCAGACTCTTCTCAATCAGGTGTTCATAATGTGCATCTTGCATTTTTGGTTCAAAGTGTTATCAATTTCGCAACTAAGGTGTGATTAATCTATGGTTATGTGCGGGCATTGACAACAAACATGGATTCTTTCAGAGACAATGTTGAAGGATCACTAAAGTTTGGTTCCCTCTGCCTGTGATTTCCACAACTGTTGTCAAATACATGAGGCAACAGAAACAGTAAACCTGTAGTTGTTTGATAGGAAAAAACTTGTAGGACTATGGAGAAAATAGCTTTTGCACAAATCTAAACAAAACCCAGAAATCTTCTTGCTATTGAAAGAAACCTAGATTTGACATTTGTATTTTGCATGTGGTGATATTAGTGAGTATAAACTCAAACTATAGTTGAGAAAATGCAACATGCCTTAAAAAGATATTTATTTGATAGACAAAAATAACACACACTAAAGATATTTAGTATCACAGAATAAAATACTGTTATTCCATTAATACTAGAGTTTCCTTCTGTACATATATGATATTTTTCCCTTAGTAGTTTGAGGAATCTTCAAAAATTCATGAGGGGCCAGCAGGTGGCATGGTGGTTAAGGCACTAGACACTCCCACATGACTGACCACAGTTTGAGTCCTGGACACGGTGGCTTACTTTCTCACTTTCCTTCTCTCTATGTCTCTCTCTGGGCCAATTAAATGAATTATTAAATAAAATTAAAATAATTCTTTAAAAAGTTCATGGAAGATGAGTATTATAAAAAAACTACATGGATTTCTAATTTTTTTCGCACTAAAACAAATTCATACTAACTTGTTAGAACATTCTGACTAGGTTCTGGTTTGCAGCACTAAGAATTAGGAGAACACATCAGTTTGAAAAGAGCCCTTATCATAGGAATGTGAATGCTGCTAAACAGACGAAGCTTGGTGTAAGAATGGTGAAAGTACTGAAGCACTACAAAAATTTTATGGGGTCCTTAAGAAATCAGCAGTTTACAAAAGGATAATTTGTTTTAGGAGAGGATTAGATGATGTTCAAGATGATCCTTGGCAGCGTACACATCATTAAATCAATTTGTGAGGCAAAAACTAGCTGCTACACCTTAACTGAAGAGGGCCAATGATTAACAGCAGCAACAATAGCCAACACCACAGACATCTTAATAGGCTTAGCTTACACAATCTTGACTAAAAACTGAAGTGGAGCAAACTTGGGACCAGCAGATAGTGTAATGGTTAGATCACTGGACTCCCACATAGTCGACCACAATTTGAGTCCCAGACCCTGCAGCTTAAAACTCATGCGGGGCATGTGTGTGTGAATGCCCAAAATTCTGAGAGGAGAATGGAGGAGAAGGGATTGTGGTGTGGCCATCCCCTCTGGGGGATGATTTCTTGCTTTCTGTCTCTCTGATGAGAACACGTGCCCTTATAGAAAAAAAAATAAAAAAAACTCTCTCTCTACAAAAAGAAGTGGAGCAAATTTTCTGCTTCATGGGTGCCACGCCATTGCATCCAGATTAGCTGAAAACAAGAACAGAACTTTCCATAGAAATTTTAAATAATTGGGATCAAGATCCCGAAGGATTTCTTCAAGTAATTTTAAAAGGAGATGAAACATGGTTTTACCAACATGATCTTGAAGACAAAACACGCAAGCAATAGCTACCAAGAGATAGAAATTGTCAAGTCAAAGCAAAAAGACTAGCCAAGTGAAAAGGTTATGACAACAGTTTTTTGGGAATGCTGAAGCATTTTGTTTGTTGACTTTTTATAAGAGTATTTTGAGAAAGTTGGTTGAAACTTTAAAAACATTAAAGAAAACTTCACTAGAGAGCCCTTCTCTATCATGGCAATTCTGCTCATTCCTCCTTACCAGACAAGGGCAACTCTGTGAGTTTCAATAGGAAACCATTGGGCACCTGCCTTCTAGTCCTGATCTAGCTCCTTGTGACTCCGTTTTGTTTCCTAATCTTTAGAGATCTTTACAGGGCTCACTGAATGGACTAAGTGGCTGGAATCATTGCTTTACAAAAGTGTCCTTAACTTGATAGAATTATGTTGAGAAATAAGTTTTTATATTCTTTACATTTACCTTTTAATTCTATTTTCCCATGAGCTTTTTGAAGTCACCTTATATACAGCCCAGGCAAGGTGCCTTTCAGCTACAATGCTTGCTTCACAGAAGTTTCTGTAATGACTAAGCCTAGAGTCCTCTTCTGAAGAATTGCTTAAGAGCAGCTCTCCATCCAGTCCATAGCTCAGCTGATGGGTTGGGGTGAGCCTGACCTTCAGGCAGTTACAATGAGCTGGTAGAATATACGGGGGGGGGGGGGGGTGGGGGGGGGGTGTTGCCACATCAGCTTACTCTTTGCTTCCTGATGGTGGCTCCCCAATCAGAGCTGCTTTCTAGGAGGGTTTGAACTTCAGGCAAAAAGAACACAGCAATGGACTGCCCAGAAGTAGAGGGGCAAAGAGAAATGACAATAGCACAATCCATGAATAAGCAGAAACTATAAAGTGAAGAGGAAATGAAAGCAATACTAGTTGTTGATGCGGCAACAGAAAAAATATGAGGCACTGCAATGTCACAGCCAGGAGGAGAGCAATACAAGGGCATCTTTTAAAAGTTCATAAGAAATGCTAACGAAATAAATATGCATGTATTTCTTTTTATCCTTTTTTGCACTAACATAAAATCATACTTTAATTTTATTTTTCCATGAATCTTCTGTTTTTTTTTTTTTTTTTTTTGAGAGAGGTTTTCGCTATAGGGCGTGTGCGCGCGCCAGACAGACAGAGAGAGACATAGAGACAAAAAGCAAGAAATCACCCCCCAGGGGGGATGGCCACACCGCAATCCCTTCTCCTCCATTCTCCTCTCGAGATCCTGGGCACGCACGCACACGCGGCCGGCGTGAGTTTTAAGCCACCAGGTCCGGGACGCGAACCACGGTCGACTACATGGGAGTCCAGCAACATAGCCATTACACTAACTGCTGGTTTCCCCATGAATCTTCTTAAAGTCCTCTCATAGGTGGTTGTTTCTCCCAGAGCAGTTTCCAGAGTAGAGATAGCGGTTGCAATGGCAAACTATAGCTTGTTGACTGTGGCTGACATTTTAGCATGTGAGTCCTGCCTGTGCACCTACTAAGACCCAACCTGTCCTTCCTTACACAGACCAGTTAACTGAAAAAAACTGACCACGTCACCTCCTCCTCACAGGCCCTAATATCCGCTCTCTTACACTCTCTCCTGTTCTAGCAGATATCAAGCATGCTGTCTCCAGAGTTCTTTCTGGCATTCTCAGTTTCCGTTTCTGTTCATTTCACTTTGGCATCTACCTCTTTCCTCACTTGAATATTTCTCCTACTCTTCCTTAATTAATTAATTAATTAATTAACATTCATTCACTATACACCATTACAGCATACAAAATGAGATTTTCCATTCAGAATACACTGTATATTGCCTCAATCAAGCACATCAACATACGTGTTATCGTCAACAAATAATTTCCCATTTCTCGTTTCCTGTATATTTTGCTTTTTTTTTGCCATCCTTGATTCCCTGTCTCTCACCCTCTGCCGTGTCCCACCCTCCTCCCACACTGTCTCTGGTATCCATGCTTGCTTTCTATGCCTTTTCCCCCTATTTTATTGATTTGCTAATGAACTTAATTAATCTAAATATTTCCAATAGCAAGCGCAGCTGATATGTACATATCCATGAACACAAGTCTGACTTTAGGCATAAACTTCAGTGAGTAGAATGAAGTTTAAAGTAGCACCTAGCTGGGGCTATATAGCTTACTGCAGTCATCAAATATGCACTTTTTTCCTGAAACTTTTCTTTAATTAATTAATGTACATTTATCCCCTAATCATCATCACAGCATACAAAAAGTGGTTTCCCATCCAGAATATACTGCATAGAGGCTTAATCTTGTATGTTATCATCAATAATTTTCCATTTCCAGTTTCACATATGTGTGTGTGTATTTGTTTATTTATATTTATTTATATATATTTACCTCTATGTCTGATGCTATATATATATATATATATATTTATTTATATATATTTACCCCTATGTCTGACCCTCTGCCCTTTCCCACCCTCTTCTCACAGTATCTCTGGTGTCTAAAGTTGTCTTCCATTCCTTTTTCCCCCACATTTTATTGATCACACAATTTCTTAAATAATCTAACTACTTTCAATAGCAAGTTCAGCTGGTAATTTTAAGAAAAGTAGTTTTGAATTGGTGAGGAAATTTGCTTAAAACTTAAAGCCTGGAAACAGTATTCTGTTCAAATAGTAGGTATATGAACCTATTGACAGCTCAAGACAGGACAAAAACTCTTAAAACCGGACAACAAAGCCTAGAAGAAAAGCAGCAATATTTTAGTCAAAAGTCACAGAATGCTATTTCACCAGTTCAGTCTCATGTACTTTATCTTCTGTTGTGGTTCGATCTTCCTGATTGAATTCTGGGATATAATATTCAACACCAGACTTGTCCCTACAATTAAGTTGGCCATTTTCTTAGTTTTTGAACTCTTATTTCTGTGTGACTACATTTAATTTTCCTGACATAGCACTCCCTTGAGAACTTCTTGGAGATCTAGTCTGGTGCTGGTAAATTCTTTCAAGTTTTGTTCATCTGAGAATGTTCTTGTCTTTTCTTCCCATATGAAGGATAATCTTGCCGGGTAAGGTATTCTCTGTTGAAATTGCTTTTCCCTTAACATTTTGAATATATTTTCCCATTCTTTTCTTGCTCGCATTGTTTCCGATGAGAGGTCTGCTGTTAGTCTGATGGGATATCCTTTGAGGGAAACTTGCTGTTTCTCTTTTGCCAATCTTAGTATCTTGTCTTTGTCTGTGGTTTTGGTCAGTCTGGCTATAATGTGTCTTGGAGAAGATCTTCTTGGGTTGATTCTATTTGGGGTCCTTTGTATTTCTTGGGACTGGATCTTTGAGTGCCTCTCTAGGTTTGGAAAGTTTTCTTGCAGGATTTTATGGAATAGATTATCAATGCCCTTATGAGTCTCTTCACCTTCTGGGATGCCAATTATCCGGATATTTGGACGTTTGATGGTATCTAGTATTTCTCGTATATTATTCTCAAATTTTGGGGCAATTTTCTCAGTCTTTGTGGTGGATTTTTCTAGGCCAGCAACTTTCTCTTCTACATCTGAGATTCTATTTTCTGTATAATCTAGTCTGCTTTTAATACTTTCAAGAGAGATTTTGACTTCCTGTATTATAGTCTTCATCTCTAACAGTTCCATTTGATTCTTTTCTAAAGCGTATAATTCCTCTTTTAGATCTTGCAAGAATTTCCTCACCTCCTGAAACTTATCAGTTCCTTTTTCCTTTCTCTTCTGCAGTTCATTGTATCTCTTCTCTTCCATCTCTGTTAGCTTTGCCATTATGAATTTTCTAAATTCTTTATCAGACATTTCCATGATTTCCATTGAAAAGTCTGTGGATGAAGAGGAGTTATTCTTTTCCCTTGGGGGAGAGGTATTTTCTTGCTTTCCCATATTTCTTCTTCTTTTTTTTTAGAGGTTTTTGCTATAGGGTGCATGCACTCGCTGGAAAGACAGAGAGAGATAGAGAGACAGAAAGCGAGAAATCACCCCCCCCGGGGGGGATGGACACGCCACAATCTCTTCTTCTCCATTCTCCTCTCAGGATCTTGAGCACTCACGCACACGTGCCCAGTGCGAGTTTAAGCCACCAGCTCTGGGACTTGAACTGCGGTCGACTACATGGGAGTGCAGTGACATAGCTATTACGCTAACTGCTGGTCCTGCTTTCCCATATTTCTTGTGGTCCTGTGGTGATTTCTAGTCATCTGATGGATGGTATGTTTCTTCCCAAACTTGAAGTTCAATCTGAGCATCCAGGAGCGTGCAGAAAAGGAAACAGAGAGAGAGAAACAACAGCAACAAAAACAACCAAGAAACAGAGAAAAAGAGAAGAAAAAAACTGAAAAAAAATTCTTTTTTAAAAAAAGCAAAAATTAGAAAACCAGGCAGCGTTCAAGTGCACAGCGCAAAATCATTAGTTCTCAGTAGCCATGAAAGTGTCTTCTGAGGCCTGCTCCCTTGCCTCTCCTGGGTTGGGAAGAGGAGAGGGGATTATTAACAAGATAAAGCGAAAGGAGGGGTTGAAAGCCAAGAAACTGCTTTACCTCAAAAAATTTTAAAAAGGAAAAATTATAAAAAAATGAGAAGACAGAGACAGAGACAGAGGTAGAGAGAGACAAAACAGACAGAGACAGAGACAGAAGGCTTGAAAGTCTTCCTATCACATGAGTTTGTGGGCTGGAGGCTGAATTATCAGTGGAAAATCTTCATTTTTCCTATTCCCCTGAAATCACTAGATCTCAGTAGCCATGAAGGGGTCTTCTCACTCCTACTCTTCTATAATGTGGCTTTAATGTAGAATTGAAGCATGCTTTTATTTATGAAATTGAGTTTAGTTTTCCTGACTCCTCTTTTAAAGGGCAGATAGAAAAGCTACTCTTCATCAGCACTATCCAATAGAACATTTTGTGGTCTCGGAAAAGCCCTGCCCCATAGGATATGCTGCCATTAGTCCCCTGTAGCTACTGAGTATGTGAAATGTGGAGTCCTACTGAGAAAATAAAATTTTAATGACTTAAAATTTAAATAGCCACATATAGCTAGTGGTTATCATACTGGACAACACAATCCTATTCTTTCTTAAACTGAAGAAAGAAAGGGAGGGAGGAAGGAAGGAAGAAAAGAAGGAGGGAGAAATAGAGGGTATGAAGGAAGAAAAAAGAAAGAGAAACTGTTTCACTTTTTATGAGCGAAGCATTGATTTTTTTCCTAGTTTGTCTTAATTCAGTCTTGACCCAAATAAATGGATGATTTTACTTCATAAATACATAATTCCTATGTATTTACTATGTCAATACATGTGGTTAAAGGCTACCTGTATCATCATCCCCTAATTTTTTGTTGTTGTTGTTTTCAGTTTGCTACAGGGTGCATGCACTCGCCAGAGAGAGACAGAAAACAAGTGAGAAGGTACCCCTGGGAGAATGGCCACATCACAATCCCTTCTCCTTCTTTTCCCACTCCAGATTTTTGGCATACATGCACATGCACTCAGCATATTTTTCAAGCTGCTGGATCCGGACTTGAACTGCAGTTGACCATGTGGGATCCATCCACCTTAGCCATCACACCTCCAGTTGACCCCCCTATTTTTATTTATTTACTTAATTTTATTTACTATTATTCTGTAAAATTTGCTATAGGGTATGTGTGCTCATCGGAAAGAGACAGGAAGAGAAAGAAAGACAGAAAGTGAGAAAGCAAGCCACTAGTCCAGGACGGGTCCACGACTCCAACCTCGGTCAGCCACACAGGAGTCCAGAGCCTTAACCAACACACCACCTGGGCTCCCCTTTTTAAAATGCAAATTAATGTGCCCCAGGAACTTGGGTTTTAAAAAACTTCCCAGTGGTTTGGTGCTCCAGAGTGTGGAAAATATTTCTCTACCAAGCGTTCAGATTGTGCTGACAGAGTTGTAAGCACCAGAGAATTATGTTCTGTCTGGAATCTGGTTTCTAAAAATCCTCTTACTTATTAAAATTTATTGAGCAATTTATGCATTCTACTCTGTTTATCTGACAGCCTTCTTTTAGGAAATTATTGCTTAATTGCTGAGTCAAGCAGAGAGAGTCTAGTACATTGTTTTCATTGTCATATAACTCTTAAATAATGCTGATTAGCAAAGATAATATGCTAAAAGGTAAGGAGATAGTCACCAAAATATGCTTGCAATTAACTTTCTGAACTTGAGCCAAATAGAATTCTTTCATGCACCGAATATATATTTGTAAATTTATCATGATTAATGGGGTCTGAAGACCAACTGATTCACTGAAAAGAGATATTCCGTAATAAGAACATACTATTTCAGAAAAATGGTAAAACAGATGTCTAAAAGAGGATAGCTCATTCTTTTTTAAGAAAAAAAACTCATACTTAAAAAATTATTCCCCCCGGGGGGTGATTTCTCGCTTTCTGTCTCTATGTCTCTGTCTGTCTGTCTGGCAAGCGCACGCGCCCTGTAGCGAAAAACCTCTCCAAAAAAAAAAATTATTTTATTTAGCTTTATTTATTTATTTAATTTGAAAAGAGAGGGACAGAGCGAGAGAGCAAGAGAGTGAGAAAAGAAAGTAAAAAGAGAAAGCAAGTCAGTAGGTCTGGGACTCGAACCAGGGGTGGGCCATGTAGGAGTCCAGCAACCTTAACCACCACACCACCTGCTGGCCTCAGATGATAGATCATTCTTTTTTTTTGTTTTGGGGAGTTTTTTTTTTTTTTTTTTTTTTTGCCATAGGGCGTGTGTGCTTGCCAGACAGACAGAGAGAGACAGAGACAGAAAGCGAGAAATCACCCCCCAGGGGGAATGGCCATGCCGCAATCCCTTCTCCTCCATTCTCTTCTCAGGATCTTGGGCACGCACGCACACGCGCCCGGCGTGAGTTTTAAGCCATCGGGTCTGGGATGCGAACCACAGTCGACTACGTGGGAGTCCAGCGACATAGCCATTACGCTAACTGTTGGTCCCCGACAGATCATTCTTATCCTCTATATTCAGTAAAAGGAGAAGTTGGCAGAATGATCATGTACTTCCTACATCAGTTTTAGAATGACCAGCATATTAAGTTTAACATATAAGAATATTTGGTATTACCATATATAAATATAAGTGATATTAATAGATGAGATACTCAAATGCAGCTTCTGTTCTCTTCCATGGGGGATAATTTCCATACACATTTAAGGCTCTCTCAGACCTTAGAAAAATCTTAACCTTCCATGCTGATGAAATGACTGGGAACAATCTATCAAATATAGACTGTTAGTCTACTGATACCTTTAAAAGATAAAATGTAGGAAGCATGGTATGTTGATCATCCAATGGCACCTCTTCCATTTTTAACCTAGGTGCTTGTAGTTTTCTTCCCATTTAATTTGATCACAAAATCTTGAAACCAGAATTGCTTTCTGCTACAAAGCAAAATGCAGCTCATTAGCTTTTCCACTAAGGCCAATTTATGCAAATTCAGTATTATTAACTAAATAATTGAAATGACCTTAGTATGCAAGGTAAGAAATAATTTGGCATTGAGGTATGGGGAAAAAATTAGGACTTGAAACACTCCTGTCTGCTCAGTCCTCTATTTCAAACGCAGAAATAATATGATACATTTTCCCATATTTGCCTCCCTGTAACCCCCTGAGGAGAGGTGGTTAAATGCTATCTTACAGTCTTAGCCTCTTTTTTTTTTTTTAAAAGATATATTTATTTAATTTTATTTATTCTTTCATTTATTTTAATTTGACCAGAGAGAGACAGATACTGAGAGAGAGGGGGAAAGTGAGAAAAAAAGCCACCAAGTGCAGGACTTGAACTGTGGTCAGACATGTGGGAGTGTCCAGTGCCTTAACCACCAGACCTCCTACTGGTCCCCAGTCTTAGCCTCTTTGAGCCTCTGTACCCTTTCTCTTTCTCCTCCTCCTCCTTCTCCATCTCTCCAGGCTTCACAAAGAGTTGGGACATTTGAGGAAAGTTAAGATGCCAAAGTGCTCTCACAGTTCATGAATTCGATAATGACAACATTGAAGTCTGGGAATGACATATTTTTCTTTAAGGATACCTTATTTATGTAGACCATTTGTTCCATAATGTCTATAATTTGATATTCAGTTACTGGTGAGAGTAAGACCACTTCGGAGGATGTGTTAGGCCAATAAACTGGCATTATTATTTGCTCTCTAAAATGTCCTCATTTGATTAAAGTTTAAAAATCCATATAGGTGAGAAATTAAAATTATTTATTTCTGCTGACTGACAGAAAACTTGGAATCCAGCTTCCATGTAGCTTTTTTGAGAAAAAATAAATTGAGATGTTCCTCAGCATTATGTTGAATCATGCTGAGGCATTTGTATTTGGAAGAAAACTACAAGAACAATATTAAAGCTTTAAAAGTTAATGTGAAAAGGAGAATGCTCACACACAAAAAAAATCTGTATTGCTATGAAATGATTCTAGAGAAAAAGCATCCATCACGCAGATATAACCCTAAATCTAGTTTAAAACATAATTTTAAAAAGAACTTTTTATAAAGCTTTCAAACACTGACTCCAGTTCTGAGCAACTTTTTAAAAATCTCATTTCAATTAGCAACTTTTGAGACTTTCTGGACAATGCTTCTGTACTGCGTGTTTGATTTGATTTCACAAGGAGGAGCTGTTTTGATTGCCCAGGCTCAGGTCAGGAGATCTCAAAAGAGCCAAGAAGAAAGGATACAGCCCTGAGATTGAAATTTGGGCTTGCTTGTGTGTATGTGTGTATGAGGCAGCAGCACAAATAGTCCACTTTTGCTTTTGTTTTACCTAATTGACCAAGGGATTTAAGAAACCAGGGCCCTCACTATGAAAATGCAGGTTAAACTCTTTTTAAAAAGCACATGCTACAATCTGCATGAATCGAAATCATTGTCAGAAAAAGGAGATAATGGGAACCAGCAGTTAGCGTAATGGCTATGTCGCTGGACTCCCATGTAGTTGATCGCGGTTCATGTTCCGGACCCGGTGGCTTAAAACTCACGCCGGGCGCGTGTGCGTGCGTGCCCAAGATCCCGAGAAGACAATGGAGGAGAAGGGATTGCGGCATGATCATCCCCCCTGGGGGGTGATTTCTCGCTTTCTGTCTCTCTGTCTTTCTCTGTCTGGCTGGCTAGCGCACGCGCCCTATAGCGAAAACCTCTCCAAAAAAAAAAAAAAAAATAATAGGAAAAAAAAATTAAAAGAAAAAGGAGATAACTGGTCAAGACCCAGCTCCACACTTTGTCTGACCAGTTGAAGTTCAGAGTGGCAGTCCAAGTTCTACCAAGTGAGTAAAATGGTGCTTCTAGCCAACATTTTTTAAAAAAAGATTTATTTAATTTTATTTATTTATTATTATTACTTAATTTAATTTGACCAGAGACAACTGTATATGTATACATATATATATGCACACGCACACACACTCACACACACACACGTACACACAGAGAGAGAAAGTGAGAAAGCAAGATGCCAGGTCCGGCATTCAAACTGTGGTTGGTCACGTGGGAGTCCATGCCTTAACCACCATACTACTCGCCAGTCCCTTTAGGCAACTTTTTGTCTAATAGGGAGATATAACCTAAACAATGAAGAATCTGAATGGTATTTACATTCCATATTTTATCTGGAAGGTTTTTTTTTAATCTCTAGACCATTCATAGAATCACTGCCATGCCCCTGGGATGCCAACATTGACCCCCATTTCAAGGCATGCAAGAGCTAAATCCAGAAATGGCTCAAGATACTGGCAGATCTCTTACAAAACAATATGGCTGGTTTAATTTGCTCTTTGCCATGTTGTCAATTTAACCTGTTAAAATGTTTCAAATGAAGAGACAGAGAAAGGAAGGGGAGCTCCTGCAATGCTCTACATATCCTTGGATTTACCCAAACATTTAATTACTGTCTACAGAAACTTGGACTGAGCGTGTTCTCCTCTACATGAACCAGCACATAAAAAGCCTCCTCAAAAACGTTTGCTTTCTGTTTGCTTCAGAGAATTATGTTACATTGAAGGAAAGATAAATCCTACACACATAGACAAGTGTGTGCATGCACACATACTACTCAGTAAACAACAAAAAAACCCAGACATTTTAACTGGCAATCAATAAACACAGAGCCTTGTCAGAAGTTACAGTCTCATGCCTGTTACTGTATAGCACGTGGGATGCACTGACACGCCTAGAGGTCCCCATGCTTAGGTTGTACTTCATATCTGCAGAACAGTAGAGGTCAAATAATCAAGTAGTCAAAATGAAAAGCTTCGTCATGATAAAGTCTGCACCAAGGAACAAAGGGATACCAGAAACTGGTGAAGACGGCGGCTGAATAGGGAAGCCAGGTCCTTACTAGAGGAGGCGGCCACAATTCAGTTACACACCCACACTGGTAGGAACGAAGGAGAGCAGGATTGCCAGAGCTGCTGGCTTTTCAAGACAAGGAAGATATCTGGTTTGTTTGTTTGTTTGTTTTTGTTTTTGTGTGTGTGCAGGTGTAGAAATCTCTCCACTTAAAATAAGAGCAACTCATTAAAACAATTGTATGGGTCAAACAAAACAAGCCTGTGGCTTAAATAGAGCCCAAACTGAACCTTTTTAAAATTCCAGTGAGGGATATGTGAGTAGTTAAAATGATTTGCTTATGTTTATGATGGTGTGCCTATGGCTACAGAAAGAAAAGTCTAAGAACAAACATCATCTTGGTTGGCGTCTTCTAGAAGCCTGGAAATATGGAAATGATTGAGCACACACTGCCTCAGTAGACTGTCTGTTGAATGCCATAATAAACACAAGAGACTACTGAGATAGTTTTGGGGGAAATGAGTCTGAATATTTCATTTAATAGCTCTATTCAATATTATTAAATATTACTTTCCAAGTAAAGTAGGTCATCTTACCTGTGCTCTCCTGAGAATGTTGTGCTTGTCAGTGCTTGCTGTTTGATAGACTTTTGCCATAACTATTGTTTTTGCCAAAGGCCCGCATGCTCTCTCCAGCTTCTGGTTGCAATCTCACATTTGGGACGGTAAAAATAGAAGACACTATGGACAGAATAAAAAATATATATATTTATAAATTTATTGAAGTATTTTCTTTCAAAACACTGGAGACTGAGATGAAATTCTAGATATCCCACACACTGACTATGGTAGTACGTGTTGGTCTTTGAGATGTTAAGTGGTTGCAGGTATATATATATACACATATGTGTGTATATACACACATATACTCCCGCATATGATAAGATAGTCTGGCTTCCCCTCAGAGCCATTTACACTCAGATGATCTTAAATGATTAACTTGGATTTGAAACAACATATTTTGCTCTTTCTTTGTACCATTCTTTCATTCATTGGAGACATATTTAGTGAGCCTCACACTGTTCTAGGAATTGTCTAATTCTATAGTGAACACATTAGAATGAAAGAAAATCCCTACTATTATAGATTCTGGTGGGGGATGACAGACAATAAGCAACCAAACAAATAGAATGTACTAAAGAGTAGTAAAAATTAGAAGGAAATATAAAACAGGAAAGAGAAGCTGGAAGCTTGGAGTGGAAGGAGGTCAGTAAAGGCTTTCCTGATAAGGCCAGTTAAGTAAAGAGCCAACGAAGCTGAGAGGGCAAGCCATGCCCATAACTAGAGGAAGAGAGGGTACAAAATGTAGAAAGAGGAAACAGTAAGAACTGCGGGGCAGAAAAAGGCAGACAAAGCAGTTAGGAAACTACAGGTGACAGAAGCTAGTGAGTGACTTGGCCCACGGTGAGAGCAGTGAAGTGAGGAGTGTGTAATTCTGGATATGGGGTGAAGGTAGCACCAACAATATTCAAGTCTTCCGTGGAAGAATTAGATACGGAGTGTAAAAGAAGAGGAGGAGGCAAGGGTAACTTCTATCAGCTGGAAAAATGACCTTGCCATTTATTGACAAGGGTAAAACTACAGAAGGAGTTAAGTTTTGGTCAATCTGTCAAAATTGAGAGGCTGACCAAAAGGGGAGAATTGTTCAACTATACTGGTCTGAGAAGGCCTCCACACTCCTGCTTGAGCTCTTGGAAGCAAACCACAACCTCACTTGGAAGTCTGTTTCCTTAGCAAGTTGCTAAGTTACAGCCAATCACAGTAGCTACACTTCGGACAATCACAGACAGGCCACTTTTAAGCCGGTTACATCAAACTGTAACCAATCCAGTGATTTCTTTCCCTCATTACCTCACTATTGTTTTTTGTATGTCACTTTCTCTTTTTTGCACATAAGTGTTATCCCATCATGTGGCCATCAGAGTTCCTTAGAAGCCATTCTGGGGGCTGCCCGATTCAAATAGTTTTTGCTCAAACTCTGCCCAAAAAATAAATAAAAAATTACAGAGGTAGCACATTTGGTGGAAAAGATCAGGAGTTCAGTTATGACAATATTAGGTTCGGGATGCCTATTTGATGGTCAAATGACAACAGGGAGTAGTTAGTTGGATAGCAAGTCTTAAGTCCAGGAAGATAGGGCTGGAGATAGAAATCTGGAAACTGGCAGTGTCTAGATGATATTTAAATCATGAGATTGAATGAGATCATCTAGACTCCAGGGAGTGTTTGCAGACAGAAGGATCTGAGGATTAAGCCCTGGGGCACTCTAACAGTGAGAGGTCTGGCAGACAGGGGAAATCAGCAAAGGAGTCTGAGAAGGAGAGTCTAAGTAGGCAAAAGGAAAACCATAGCAGCAGCCTGTCTTGAGAACAAGCAATACTGTTACTGGGAGGAAATAGTAGATTCTTTTTTTTTTTTTTTTTTTCAGAGAGAGATTTCTTGCTATAGGGTGTGTGCACTCACTGGAGAGACAGAGAGAGAGAGAGAGAGACAAAAAGTGAGGAATCACGAGTCACTCCACCCCCAGGAGGGATGGCTATGCCGCAAACCCTTCTCCTCCAGTCTCCTCTTGGGATTTGCATGCATGCCACACGCGCCCGGTGTGAGTTTTAAGCCACCGGGGTTTAGGATTCAAATAGCAGTCGATGGTGGGAGTCCAGCAACATTACTATTATGCTATCTACTGGTTCTGGAAGTGGTAGATTCTGCTAATAGACCAAATTGTGTTTAATTCTATTGATAGATCAAGATGACAACTAGGAAAAGACCAGTGGATGCAGAAAGCAGCAGTTAAGTTCAGGAGTAGTGGGTACCGAAATCTGGTTTGAGAAGGATTCATGACAGAATGGAAATCTAGAAATTGGAGGCAGGAAATAGATCTGTAACAGAAGTGCTTAGTTTATTCTTAAAAAGACAACATGAAGCTACATTGATGGGATCACATTGTTTTAGGATATAATGTATAGGACTGATGTGGGAATATGTGAGGAAATCTACAAACATTAGAGCTAGAAAGGTCCTTTGGGACAACCGTGTCCATCTCACTGGTTTTCTAAATGAGAAATCAGAAACCTAGAGAGACGAAGTCACTTCTCCAAAGTTGCCTGGATACTAAGCAGTGGAGCTGAAGCTAGAATCCAGGTGGTCTGATTCCCAGTTCAGTGCTCTTCGCACTGTACCAATTTGTTGGCCTTCTTTCACTGGATTTGAGTTTTGTGAATTAGCAAATGAATGTAATAAAATCAAGGACTCTGTGCTATGAAGTGTATTTTGTTCATTTACTTTGACAAGGGTAGTTCAGCTTCAATTATTTATGTAACTTGATAGTATACACAGGAGAATGCCCTGTGGTGTATTTGGGAAAAGTAATGAATTTCTTCTAATTCAGCCCTCCATTTACTTGCTTGCAATTAAATCTTTCTGAAGAAGTGGGGCAAGGCTGTTGGGGTTTCAGGACAGAGAGAATGACAGGATGCCACCAGAGTTAGCCAGCTTTGACTGCCAGATTCCCCAGATAACTGTGCCATTATTCTCTCTTGATAATGCCTGATTTGGTGACATACTAATAGATTACTTCTAAATTTTGGCATTATGTAACTTAATGAGATTGTAAGGAATAGTACAATAAAGACTTAACATTATTATGTATTTATTTCTTCAAGGCACATGAGAATCTGGCATAAACATACAGCTCTACTTGTAGGTTGATCCCTGGAATGACTGCAGCTCTCTGTATTACTTAGGCTCTGACAACACTTGATATTTTTCTCACAGGGTCTCATAGGCGAAAGGAGCCCAGTCATGTTTGAGCCCATCTTTGACTTATTTTTGTTCCCAATTTTTCTCTTTTTAAACTGGTTTTGCTTCTGGCCTGCTTAAGTGTTTTCCTTTTGTAGATATTCTTTAAAGAATGCTGTGAGTCACCTTTGAGAATGTGAATGTGATGGACTGAATTGCACTTCTCATATTCATATGTGGAAACCCTAGTCCCCAAGGTAATCTGGAGAGGTGGCCTTTGGGAAGGTTAGATTAGGTCATGAGGATGAGGCTCTCATGATGGGATTAGTGATTTTAAATGAAGAGGAAAAGAGAGCAGAGGGGGATATATCCTGTGAGGATATAGCAAGGTAAGCCCTCTGGAAGCTGGGAAGAGAGCCATGATAGGAACCCAGTCTGTCAGAACTAGCATCTTGGACTTTCCATCCCTCACGATTTTGAGAAATATATGTCTGTGGCTTAAGCCACCGAGTCTATCATATGTTGTTATAGCAGCCTGAGCAGACTCATACAGTGCAGTTCCTGGAACGATGAGTCTAAACCATGACACCTGGTTGCCAAGACAATCCAGTTATTGGTTGTGCAACATCCTTCCAGGTGCACTCCCTCCTCACTCTCCTTGAAAAGGAAGCACATAAGGCTGCTGCTATTCATTTCCCAGACAGCAAACTTTGACACGATTCTGCACTAATGCAAACTTTTAAAAAGTAGTTTGAAGAATTCCTAATTATAGTCTGCAGAGTAGTAACCTAAACAACAGAGTCAACAACACCAGCTATTTCACTTAAAGGAACTAATTCCCAGAGTCTCTCCAAAGTCTGGGAATTCTTTGTTTTGTAAACATGTTTACAAGTGCAGCCACGTTGTTCTAAATGGAAATGACTGTAGTATTTAATACTGGGATTGTCCTTTCTTGCGACTGGATTTATGCTTCATAATGATTATCTTCTAGACACAGAAATAGCATTTCTGTAACTCAAAATTGTTACCGGAGGCATTTAGTAGAATCTTGCTTTAAAAATATAATGATTTTTCATCTTTATTCTCCCCCCTTCAAAAGGTTTCACTGCTCCTGATGTTTAACGTTATGCAAAGACGTGTTTCTGCCAATGAATATCGCCTTATGGTTATGCTTCTGCAAATAGCCTGCTGTGAGCTGATAAAGGGATTAATGCAGCCAAAATTCTTAATCTGTGAAATTACAAATTAAATTCTCATATTAAAAATACCACCCTGAGGTATTTTTTGTGGTTTTAATTCCCCTCTGGTGTTCTGCATACATTGTGCTTGTTAATGACGGGGACAAGGCTGTCTCCGTTGGCAGTCTGCTGCGGAGTGATAATGTGTAGGCATTTACTCACTGATAGAAACTGGATTTAACCACTGGCTGATAAACTAAGTGGCAAGTGGGTAATAAGTCCATATTAACAGAAAAGTACTACTACAGAATTCAGAATTTGTAGACTATCAAAATCCTGGCTTAAACTCAATCATCAAGTCAGATGGGATTGAGATGTCACCAAGGAGGAGTGATATCAACTTACAAGTTACACTAAACGGGAAAACAAACCATATGTTGGAGTGTGATGAGCCATAAACTAATGAGTTTATTTGCATCTTTTTTTTTCAGTATAGGAAGACATATCACCTCCTCATTATTTTTCCATAGGGAATTCATCTTGTTTTTTTTTTTTTTTTTTTTTTTTTTTTTTTTTTTTTTTTTTTTTTTTTTTTTTTAGGCTGGAAATAGCTATTGTAAGAGTCAGCGGGTAGCTTTTAGTAAGGAAGCAGGGCAGTATTTACTATAGAGTAAATATGGGCTTGGAATATGTGAAACATTAACAAGCATTTGCTAATCCCAAGGAGAGTAGGAGATTAATATATTTAAAGCCATTTTAGGGTTAAAAAACTAATTAGAAATAAATGTGAGATATCAAAAAAAGATAGGGTAGGACTACCCGAGAGGCGCAGTTACTTATGATGCAGTTCAAAAAGAAAGGGTTACTGTTACCAAGGAGAATCCTATACTACAATGGGGGAAAAGTCTAAAATGCAAGAGACTAAAGAAATAACTGCACATCTACTGTACATAATGTGTATCTCCAAACTAAAACGTATTATGAATATTATGCATATATGCAGTATGCTCATTTTTAAACAATGAGAAAAGGGTATGAGAAGAAATATCTCTAATTGGTATTTGGAAAGAAAATATTATCACCATTGAACAAAAATATTCCTATTGCAATAGTGTTTTGTAAAACTTCACAAGAATTCTGTTTCACACTTTTGAACAGAACTGAGATACTCCCAGTCATAAATCCTCTCCCCAAAATTTAAAACGTAATTGAAAAAGGCTGTGTAAATGTGAACATTTTTAGTAAAACAAAACAAAAACCCACCCAGGAATGTGTTTTGTTTTAAAAGATCTAGAGATGATCTGTCTGTACAAATACCAAGAGCATTTGCAGTTAAAATGAATTACATGTATTTGGTTCTTACATGTCAATTCAGTGCATTAGTCAATTGTCAACTCTGTTCCTCTGCTCAGTGCATACAGCCCTTTTTAAGGTTATTGTTACAACCAAGATGGTCTCTGAGAATCAAACAGAAATGAATCATTTCTCCTCTGTGTACTGCAGCCAGTTAAAAAGTACTGTATGCATAAAGCACTAAATATGTAAATCATATTTTCCTTTTCCTTTATGACTACTCAGATCATTTTTTTCTTTGGACACACACATAATCAAATACAAAGACGCACAGCTGCAGACTGCAGAGCAGAGATAGCAAAAAAGGAATCCATTTTCTTCCTGTGTCTGTTAAGCTAGCAATTGAATGGCAGGATTCCACTAAAAAAAATTATATATATATATATATATATATATATATATATATATATATATACACACACACACACACACACACACACACACATACACACACACGCGCGCGCGCACACACACACACACACACACACACACACACAGAAACTCCCCCCACCACCTTGGTCTTTCTTTTTCTCTCTACACAAACTGTTTACACAAACATAACTAATCTTACGTTTGTACACATATGAACATGTTGAACTCTCTACATGCACATTACGTATAGATGCTAAAATTATATCTCTGTTTTGATTGGATATTATGAACGTGTCAATACTTACTATCGGTCAGTTCCCATAGCCGTGGGGGCAGGTCACTAAAATACTCATGGCTCAAGGCAGCCTGTGCCGATAGTCTATTCTTTGGGGAACATTGTAGGAGCTTGGAGGCCAGATCCTCTGCATGATTCACATAGCTGAGCCTAAAACACGTAAAAGGAAGGCAAACCAAGAGCACATAAGTAAAACATAAAGCCCACCTAATTTGGGGGTGCTTCAATTTATTTCTGCCCACAGAAACACCTTAAATGACCTAATGAAAATAACAGAACCAGAATTCATGTTGGTTCTTAGAGTATGTTATTCCAAATTGCATTTCACTTTAGATATCCTAGTATTATTGACTACTTCTACCATAAGCAAATGGTTGATACTTTCAGAATGGATAAAACTAGGTCCAGAGGTGGAAATTTTTAGAAGATAATTTATTGAATAAATATCAGAATTCGTTCATAGAATTTATGTGGCATATACACATCTGGATACATTTATAGAAAACAAATACCAAATAACTAGGAGAATTCAGATAAAACTAGTATTAAATTCTCTAGGTATTAAAGTTTTCTTTTCTCTATGAATTCACAAGGGGCTTCAAAATTTGTGAAAAAATGGAATTAGAGTGTGAGTTTATTTTGATGCAAACAATTTTTAAACTCTATGTATTATTTTTAATATAATATGTATCTTCCATGAACTTTTTGAAGACCCCTTATCATACATTTTCTTACATTGCATATAAAATTGTTAAAACAAGCAGTTTGTCAAATATCAACAATCATAATATTAACATACAGGTTAACAAAAGAGATGTGCTTAAATGATATGGACTGAGTCAATTCAAGATGACCTTTAAAACAACAGTAGATGGGAAATATGTGTCTATAGATTATCAAAAAAGGACAGAAATAAGTGTTTCATGTGATAAAAGTTTTCAAATGGGCAACAACACCATTCAGTCCTGTCCAGCCTTGCTTTCCGTGGAATCTACATTTCTCTAATCAGAGCAACCAAGCCTGGATGATTAATATAATTATGATAATTTAAAACATATTTCCAATAATGGCTACTACTTATGTGTCAGGCACTGTTCTAGGCACTTTTCACACTCTTAGGTTTATTTCAGCCTGACAAGGTGACTGTCCAGATTTAATAGCAATGGAAGCTAAGTCTGAGTCTGAGTGGATTGCTCAATTAGTAGGCTGAGTGGAGATTCGAATTCATCCAGAACTACTCAGCTCTAAACTGGTTTGTACATGCGATACTCTTTTTCTCTGACAGGTCATTTCTAAGGGCTTTTGCCCTTGGATTCCTGAGTTTCTGCAATATATGAAGTGACTCAACTCAGACACACCCAGAATGGAATGAGGGAAAGTTGTAACTGTCAGTAGGTATTTGTTTTTAAAAAAAACCATCGAAGCTATAATACTAACCACACAATTAACCAAAAGACACCTTTTCTCAGTGATAAACCTTTCCCCTCCTCAAGCAGCTCTTTAGTACTGATTTAAAATTATTATGAGAGGTGGTGGGGGGGAACCAGCAGTTAGTGTAATGGCTATGTTGCTGGACTCCCACGTAGTCGACCGCGGTTCGAGTCCCGGACCCGGTGGCTTAAAACTCAAGCCGGGCGCATGTGCGTGCGTGCCCAACATCCTGAGAGGAGAATGGAGGAGAAGGGATTGTGGCGTGACCATCCCCCCTGGGGGGGTGATTTCTCGCTTCCTATCTCTCTGTCTCTGTCTGTCTGGCAAGCACACACGCCCTATAGCAAAAACCTCTCCAAAAAAAAAAAAAAAAAAAAGAGAGGTGGTGGTCAAGAGTGAGGTAAAAGAGAAGGAGGTAAAAAATTTGAGTAAGAGAAAAGGGGGAAACATGAAGAAGAAAAAAAATTCCCTTAAGACCCAATATAAGAGACCTTCTCTAAATCTTCGTAACTTGAAGGAATTATAAGGGAACATTGCAAAAATCTACCATGACACTGGGAGATTGAGAACAATATACTTGCCTCTTTATTCAAGTCCTATATTTTAAGTTGCACCTCCAAATGCAAACATTAAATTAACTTTGATTTTTTTTGTATGAATACATTAAAGATATGTGTACTGTACAATGTCAACTTCACATGAAACCAGAGGTCTCTCTCTCTCTCTCTAAGAGTTTTTTTGCCTTGGAGAGTGTATAGTTACCAGAGAGTGAGACAGAGACAGTGAGAGAGAAAGTGAGAAATCACCCCAGTGGTGTTGGCCATGCTGCAATCCCTCCTTCCCCATTTTCCTCCCAGGATCTTGGACATGGAGGTACATGTGCCCAAGCCACTTGGTCCGAGACTCGAACCGCAGTTGGCCATGTGGGAGTCCAGTGATGTAACCACTATGCATCTGCTAGCCCCAGTCTGTGATTTTATTTTAAATAGAGATTTTTCACAATAGTGCAAAATGCTACTTATAGAAGGACATTAAGAGATCATCATACAACTTGGACAAAATCCAAAATCAATGGTCACACAGACTGGAGGCACACTGTTTCAAATGTGGGAGATAGAGACATAAAGTAGCAGGCAAATAACCATCTAGGCGCTTCTGTCCGTGTCTGGAATGACTGAAGGGATAAATCACAGAAGGTCTAGACTATTGTTCAAAGTTCCTTAATTTTTTATGGTATTAAAAACATGCAAATATTTTGCTGTATATTTTGGCACTCAGTCTCTCTGCATTACTTAAAAATTGGGAAGATTCTGGGATAAGAACAGATGTGCAAAAGACAGAACTCAATACTACATGATCGCAGGCAAGGTCAGTGATACAAACGGTAAACACATTTTCAATGCTGAACAGCGAGCATCTGTGGCTACATGTCCAACCAGGCTGAGCATAATGCAAACACAGAGGTGGGGATCCATCAAGTGTGCGGCATGGTAAAACTGCTTGTCGGTAGTCCTGTAGAAGCTTCATTAGCTAGAGCATTCACTAAGCCTGGATGTTGGCTAATATGTATGACAAATTGAGTCCTGTCTTACATTCCATTTCTCAGACAATGGCATCACACAGCCCAGTAGTTACTTGCAACAGTTGGTTCTATAACTATTGGTATCTGTGAGGTATAGCAGCAGTTTCGCACTGCTTCTCTCAGTGCAAACACTGCTTGCTTGTGAAAGTTCCACTGAGTCTTACAAACTTTACTGCATCTTCGTATTTCAATCCACCTTCAATTAATGCTAAAAGCATCAGAACACTTGGGCAACACACACTAGAGTTCTCCTAAGACCTGCAATTCTATGAGAGCAACACAACAATCAGATGCTTCAAGAAACTTCATTTTTATAAAACATAACAAATCATCCATGGCCTGGGTAGATAGCAGTGTACCATTGTTAAATGACCAACCCAGGACCTGGACACTTTCTTTTTCTCAAAAGCAGTAATTAAGTTGCCTCCGCTATTTCCCCTATTGTAATAATGCCATAGTTTAAAAGGTCCTCTATAAATTTGTGTAGGTCACCCTGATTGGATAGTCTTGTGTGAGACTTTGCAAAAGCTGATTGGCTTACAGGAGTCATGTTAGCTAGAGAACACCCAACAGGATTATTTAAGAATGACTAAAATTTGAACAGAGAATGCAGAAATGATGCCGAGAAGGATGTAAAGAAACTGAAGTCTATTCCAATATATTTGAAGTTCTCAGTGCTTTGAGTATGAAGTTGGGAGTAATGGGAAGTGAAATGAACCTCCTAACAAGCAGCAGAATTCTTTAATCCAGTAATGAGGCAATAGAAAGAAAGTTCCCCCAGGTTTACCCATGTAGGTCAGAACTCTTGTAAAATGCTTTCCCGATTTTAATTCAATTCTCTGTGTCCTAGTTAACCCTTCTCGTAGAGTTTCTGGGTGAAACAGTAACAAATTGCTATAGTTCACCTGTCTGCACAGAAGTCATGCTGTGTGCCAGCAACGCTCTCCACTTTCCTTCAGAAACAACAAATGTGTGACCAGAATACCTCTGAACTGCCCAACCTGCAGCCAGTGGTGGCCTTTCTTTGGGGTAGGGTGCCTTTGAGATTTTTTTGTTTTGTTTTTGTTTTGCCAGACGGCACATGTACTTGCCAGAGAGAGAGAGAGAGAGAGAGAGGATGAAGAAAAGAATGCACTCCTCAAAGGGATGTGGCCATGCTGCAATCCCTTCTCCTTCATTTTACCATCCTGTGGGAACTGAGTGAGCACACAGGTGCATCCACCATGTTTTTCAAGTCACTGGAGCTGGGATTTGAAACTCAGTTGCCATATGGGATCTAGATCTCTTAACCACTAGCCAGGGAGTTGGCCCATGCCCCAGGGCTTTTTACCAGCAAGGGTATCTGAAGAAACTTCCACACTTTATTCCTTCAATCTCCACTCTTAAAAGGAATAGTTTAACTTTTGACCATTTAACTTTCTTTTTTTCTTTTTTTTTTTTTTTTGAGAGAGAGACTTTTGCTACAGGGCATATAGGGCATGTGCACTCGCCAGAGAGACTGACAGAGAGACAGTGAGAAATCACCTCCAGGGTCCTAGAGAGACCTCGGGGGACTCAAACTCAGGACCTTCCCATATGGCTTTAGCAATACAGAACATTGTGTTATTGCTGTGTCACTCTGGCTAGCTACCTCTCTGTTTTGTTTTTATTAATATTACAATAGTTTGGCTGGATTTATAATTTTATGACCAGATTCAAAGCACTTTCCATTAACCCTTTGTAACTATTCCATGGGCTTCTGTCGTTGATGCCACCCTTTAGTTTTTCTTTCTCTTTAAAGTTCTGTACTTGCAATGTACGGTGTTTGCATTTAACCTGCTCGATACTGTGTTTCCTGAATTTGAGGCTTCATATCCTTCTTCAGTTGTAGAAAATAAGCCAGCCCTTAACCTCACATATTATCTTTTCCCAATTATTTCTCTTCTCTCATTTTGTGATTCTAATGTACTGCCATCTCATTAAATTTTCTATGTTTTTACTCACACTGATATTTTTTATCTGTCGGTCCCTCTTTTCTTCATTCTGGGTAATTACTTCAGAGCCATCTTCTAGATCAACCAATTCTCTTATTAGCTACATCTAATATGCTGTCTTCCCTGCTAATTTTATTTTCGGAAGCGTTTCTTAATTCTTTCACAATTTTACCTGTTCTGTTTTGATGGTTTCTTGTTTAAGTTTTTAATTTGATCTTTTATTTCTTTACATTTCAAACATGTACTATGTCTGATAACTTCAAATAGCTAGGGTTTTGGGTGAGAGGAGAGTTCAATTTTGTAGCTTGTGTTACTGACCCTTATTCACACATGCTTTATAATTCTAAATTGTGAACTCTTGCTTGGCTAATGTTAATCTGTGGGAATCTGAGGAAACTGAAAATGTGCTTCTCCAGAGGAATTTTCTTTTGCTTCTGCTAAGACCGCTCTCAAAACCTGGGCACTCCAAGGTTTTGCTGTGGGCTTCAGAGACCATGGAGTTGTACAAATTTAAACTTAAATATGGAGGTATTCTCAGGGGAGACTTTGTCATCCCTATCCAGAACAAAGGCTGGCACATGCAATTGTCCTTGTGGTCTCTTTTTGCTGGAAACAGGTCTCTTTTCACCCAGCTTATCACTGAGAATGAATCATATCATTGAAGCCCATTACTGTGCTTTGCCAATCTCATCTCTGGAGAATCTGAATTCCTATGCCTTGTCTTTCCCAGGTTCAGTGCCTTGTTTCTTGAACCCCAAAGTGTCTCCACAGTCCTATTTCAGACAACAATTACAAAGCAGCTGCAACACAGCACGTGCCAATCACTCTGGTCTCCAATATCGGTCTTCATTCTTGGCCCTACTGGAGATTTCTCTTATTTCCTTCTTGGTTCAAAAGGATCTGCTTGTATTTTTATCCAGCTTTTCAGGTGACTTTCAGTGGTAGTGAAAAAGAAATTTTCTCCCACGTGTATAAATTTATAATCTCTAAAATTAAATTAGTTACTGTTAAATCATCAACGCTAGTAATTTTTAGGTAATTTTAGAATAATCACTAAATTGGTATTGCTTTCTTGTCCTGCCCGTCTTAAAAAACAAAATGAAACAAAAAATTACAAATCTCATTCTGTTAGGTAATCTATATTCAGTCTCAAAAACTAGCTATCTGTGGGATCAGTAGATGGTGTAGCAGTTACGTCACGGGACTCCCACATGGCTGATGGCAGCTCAAATCTCAGACCCAGTGGCTTCAAAATCACACGATGCATGTGTGTGTGTGTGTGTATACCCAAGATCACTAGAGGAGAATGGGAGAGAAGTGATTGCAGTGTGGCCACCTCCCTGAGGGGTGATTTCCTACTTTCCTCCTCATTGTGTCTGCCTCTCTATCTCCCCAGCAAGTGCATGCACCCTAAGGCAAAAAATAAAAACAAAACAAACAAACAAAAAAAACAAAAACTCTAAATAACAACCCCAAAAAACTAGCTATCTGAAGATGATTAATGATTAAGGCTAATGTTCTTTCACCATACAACTGTCAGATGAATCTCAAATGTATTATTCTCAGTGAAAAAGTCAAATGCTTCATATTTGACTTGATTCTATTTACATGACATTCTGGAAAAACCAACATTATAAAGAAACAGAAAGCCATGGCTTTCTGTTGGTTGTTGAAAGCTGGAGGGATGGCAAGAGAGGTTAACAATGGGGGACTGGAGAATCTTTGCAGAAGGCTCTGCATCTTGATCAAGAAGGATAGACACCGCAAGGTGTGAGGGGGCAGGGTCAGAGGACTGTCAAGGAAATTCAGAAAAGGGAGCAGTCTAGAAAGATGAAGTATTGCAGCTTTGCACAAGGAACATTGAAGTATTATGAGTAGATATTTGTTCTCCTCCGAGTTGTTAATATTGGACTTCCAAATCTTGGGGGAAATCGTAGTGGTGGCTCAAGGATGTTCTGGCAAATGGGGAGATGATGCTGCCAATGTTAAGGCCATCCTATCAACTTTAGTTGCTAGTCCTTAGTCATTGAAAAGGATCTGTCTCAGGCTACAGAAACTGTGCCTGACCATCAGGTGAGCTTCGATGTACTCAGTGAGTCTCTATGCTCACAACGGTCCACCCGGAGGGTATGTGGGACGAGAGACTGCTCACTTCACATTCATTTTATAAAAAGAAAAAAGATGTGTGTTGTTTATGGAAACTCTCTGGAGAAAAAACCAAAAACCAAGGAGTTTTAAAATTATAAATATGAATTACAAAAGATAAATGATTTCTACTGAATTTAGATTGTGCTTGTTCAGAGAATCTGTGTAACTTTCAAATGAATACTTTGAATACAGTTGAAAATAGTTGCATGCTGCTATTCTAATCATAATGAATTTTCTGTATTTTCATAGTCCTTATCCATCAAACACACACACACACACACACACACACACACAGAGGCTTCTCCTGCATTTTTAAAAAAGGTATGAAAGAAGATGACATGAATAGTGAAAAACAACCTAGACATGAATACAGAGCAGGGTATTCTCTTTATTCCTTGAGCAGGTCAGTTTTTGCACCTCAGCAATGGGGAAAATGGAATAGACAGCCTTTAAGGTTGTTCTAGCTCTAACATTATATATCCTCCAATCTCAAAAGAACCTGACTGGAAACTAGGGGCAGAGAAGGTTAGCACAGTTGTACTGACCTGGTAGAGCTCACCTATGAGAATCCCGCCCCCCACACCAATGAGAAGATCAAACAGTGCCTCTCACTTTTCTCCTCTCAACCTCACAATGAACTGCTCCAACAGCTCACCTAAATTTCTAAGCCTTCCTAAAAACAGACAAACAAAGAACAAAGCAAATTCAGAGTCCTTTGCCAGACTAAAGAAGATAGTCAGAGCTGAGAAGAGAGAATGGAAAAGTAGAGACAGCAATGATGGTTTAATAAAGAGGAAGAACAGAGCCACCAGTGTGGCAAGGTACAAAGGGCTACTTCCTGCCAGGCACAGTTCCTGGTATAATGTGGGGATGCATTTGCTGAATGACTGAATGTTTATTTGAGGGTTGAATATATCTATGGTTATAACTACAGAGGTTTTAATCTTACCTGAGAAACAAGAATTTTAGAAGTAAACAATCATTTTTTAACACAATCTTAAATTCAAGTTTTAATCCTGTTCTTCACAATATATATCCTCCAGAAGATACCATTTTGTTTATTTTCTGAAAGAAAGGAAATTGGTCCTTATCTTTTTTAAAGTTTTTTTTCTCTCTTTCATGAGAGACAGAGGGAGAGATAGACAAAGATAGAGAGAGAGAAAGTCTCCTCAACAGGGTCTTGCACCATGACCAAACTGTCAGCCTTTCTTAGCCAGCAAGGACTACAGAATCACTGCTCACGCCCATGTGTACAGGTTGACCTGAGAACCAAATCCCTGTCTTCTCTATGGCTCCACCATTGCAGAGCATTGTGCTACTTCTGTGTCACTGCTGCTAAGCCTGTCCTTGCTATTTCAAAGTTACCTATAAACTAAAATTTCATGGCTTATTTGTTTAGTTTTTGTTTTTTTTACACTGTAGCTCCAAAAGACTCCCTCTAAAACCAATGACACATCTGCCTGCACAACAAATAAGGCAAGTTACATTTTGTTTATAAGGACTGACTTCGAAATATCTACATAAAAAATCTCCACTGGAATTTATTAATGTTTTAGTTAATCAAAACTGGACATACCGAGTAGAGGTATAGTTAGAGTAATTTACTTGTTAAGGCATTCAATGGAGACACTAAATAAATCCCATATGAAAGCTTAATAGGACATAAAAGGGAACAACAAGTTCTAGATAGCCCTCACTTGCATTCTATGTGGTGATGGGATAGAATCACACACACTGGGGGCCTCTGTGTGGAAGCATAATAGTGAGCTTTGTCTCGCAGAAGTTGGAGCTGGAGCAACCTAGAGTCAGTGATGTGGAGGGTGTCTATGTTCGTGCTTTACTCACTGTCATGCTCTTCACAGAGCAAAGCCAGAGGGTCTGGGTCTTTTCATTCAACAGTGCACATGCTGTCTCCGGCAAAGATGCCAATGTGGGTGCTGTCCACTGGATTAACAACATCTGATCTCTTGGAAACAACTGGGATAATTTGTGAGGAAGTCAAGTCACCAAGAAAGCAAAATCTGTCTGTTTTTCTTATTATACTGGATAGAACCATCAGAGGCAGCACTCTTTTTGTCTATACATCCAAAGCAAAATGCTCACTTAGCCACCTTTTCACCAAAGCTTTTGTCTCAGAGGGAGTACAATGGTCATAAAACTGCATTGATTTTTCAAAAGGTGACTTATTTTTAGAAAATGGGTTTAAATTTATTTATCTTAGCAAAAAGGAGCGAGTAACTGGTCAAATAGAACATGACTGAATCCTGGTCATTGGAATAAACTCTTGGGGAAAATAAAGATTAAAATAAGGACAAGCTAAGCTTAGGCCTGTGAGGTGAACTTCTCCACCCCAGGAGCTGCATTGTACAGTGAAATGAAAGGTAAGCCTCTTCGTTACATTAATAATAAAGACATAGAGTTGTTCAACACTGAGACTCCCTTTGTCAATGCATTGCTTGGAAAAAAATTAATGAGATTCCTCCCCTCAAGGTAAACAGATAACATTTTTATATTAGTTTCTATAAATAGGTTGTGGTTTATAGTGCATAGAAAATTGCTCAATTCCCATCCATTTCTTCTAATGAAATTGTTCAATGCCACAATCTCCCTGGCAGACACTCATTCCATAATGGTCAGCTCACTTAACTGCCAATGGTATATAATGATAATACCACAGGTAGGCAGCTCTCCAGTTTACAAAAAACTTTCATGTGCATTGTTTTACTTGATCCAGATGATCAAAGGGCTACACTTAAGACATGGAAAGAATCCAGACTTCTGACTCTTAAAAATCTTCTATTAAGTGCCATGCCAAAGATTTATTGCTAAAATATGTACATAGCAAGCTATATGCTATCCAGGTAATAAAGAGATTGTTGGGCTATTCTTGAGTGTTCCTTAAGGATTCCTTACATTTTTCTATATTTCTCTCTAGTCCTTTAATTCTGAACTCAATTGCTGCACAGACTGTTCTTTCTATATTATTGTTAACACCATCACTGCCCTATATTAAATAAAGACAACAGGGAGCGTCAGCCTTAAGATGGAAAAGATGAATAATCCCCAAAGCTAGTCATACAAATCCACACTGCTCGTTCTTTCCCTCAGATCTAACCCGCGCTCAATACACAGTCGCCCTTGCAGTCAACTCTACCTGGTGGAAAAGTACAGAACGTGCTGAAGAGCCCTCAGCAGGATCTGAATGAATCAAGTTTCTGAAAATGCTAGCACTGACATTCTTAAGGCTATTCTAAACTGCCAAAAAGTGGGCCAGAAAAAAAGAAAATACTAAATTCTTGCTTTAGACTTCAGAGATTATCTTGATGATATGTACCCCAAATTTCTCAGATTTTACTTATTACTATTTTCTACCCTCCCTGGAAAATGAGGTGCTTTCAAATATTTGAATTCATTCTGAAATCAAATAAAGGGAGAGCTTGCTTTTAGAAATTGGGTAAATGATGACATGATTATACTGGCCTTAGCTATGTATTAATATGAAGTTACCTTCATATTTATATTTCATAAATCTGCTAATATAGATATTATCATAAGATATTCATGAGGAAAAGAAAATATACATGAACTTCTTGTTATATTGTTTTCAGCAAGAGCCCTCAGGTATTCAAATTTATTTTCATTAAACTACCATAAAAGTAGATCATGTTTTCATTTTACCTGCTTAGGAAAGAATGAGTTAACTATTTAATTACATTGTTTTAGCAAAGATTCCACTTTAATTTCCTTTCCAATTTTTCTCTCATGCCTCGTAGCACTGGAGTTGTGAAGTCTTATTTTCTCATAGTTTGTATAAAACACTATAACCTCTATGAATTTAACTGTAAGTCTACTTAGCCTAATGTTATAATTTTTTAAAAAGTAACTTTGTTATTTATCAGAGCCTACCAAGCATTAGTGTTTTTCTTATAGAGGATAATAAAAACCTGTAAGGAATTATACTTGTTTCTCAGTTATATTTTAGAAATGATTCTAGAGATGATATGAGTCTTTAATTTTTGTTAGCTATGTTCTTTATAATGATATAGTTAACAGCAGAAGACACTCCATCTGGAATTTGAACATGGATGATTTCATCCTCTGATTGGAGGACATGATAGAAGATTAATGCATTTTATTTCAGTAAAAGAAAATAAAAATAAATTTGTAATCATTAACCCTTGTAATCAGAAGGACAATACTAACCAAAATACTTAAAAGAAAATTCTGAACTCAAGACTCAGTGCAGAATACTCCCCAAACCCAAAGATGTGCATTCAACACAACTGATTCCTAACTTCCCAGTTATTTTATTTATAGTCACATCCGATCAGAAGCACTAGACCTTTATAACTGCATGACCCTTCCCCTTACAGAACTCCATTCTTACATGAAGGACATCAGGCAACTCACAACCTTTCTGATTTCTGGATACAGATCAGGAAAAAATTAATAGTCCTCCTCTACTTCGCAGGACTGCTGTGAAGACTGACCTTTTCCTACCATAACTCTCTTAAATCAATTACAGGCATCTTATTATTTTACCCATTTCACCAAAATTTTTAAAACTGTTTTAGAAAATCAAGAGTAAAGCAAAGTAATTGTTAGGGAATGTTATACTTTTTGGTATTCTTGATATCCATACTATTGAGAAAATAAAAATTATCCAATTTTCCTGAATTCAAAGTAGTTGATTAAAGTACTGTTTCACCTAAAATAGGCAACTTTCATTTTTTTTGATGATAAAGGTTGAATCAGTTTAGCTACACATCTTCATTTATGAAAAAAAGGAAAATAAAAATCAATCCATCTTAAATCTTAGGAATGGATTGGGTTACAGATAAATGAGTTATAAATGGATACTGTGAAGAACATTTTCACCATAAAAGGCCCCTGCAAAACAGTTTAACTTATTGGTGTATCTGTATTATGGTAAACAGAGTTAATGGAAATGGTAGTTTTATAGCCTTTTCTTTGAAACCCTACAGGAGCCACAAATCTCATCATCAGAGGTGGGTTTGGGAAGGTTCATATCTGCTTCACCAGAATGAAATGGTGTGTCCTTTGACTGTAAACACTGCTAAAAATAGCCCAAGAGGCATCATTTTCTATGATATTATTTCACCAAAAGGGAAGAAGCAAAATATATCTTTAATCCTTAACAAAACCTCTTCAAAGTTTATGTTCTCAGTAAACCTTTCACTGGAAACTGAAAATATAACTTAGTAATGCAATAAATGCCCTAACAAATATATCAGATTTTTCACTTAATGCTTTTTACAGGCTTAAACCAAATGGAGTAAAAGGAAATCACCTTTACAGTCTGACTCCTACAGGAAGAATGCCTTGCTGTTACGCTTTTTACAGAAAGGCATGGTGAATTTACATCAACTTTGGTGAATCTCGGAACATGATAAATGGAAGGAAAAAAAAAACAGAACAGTTAACATTCCACAGAACGTTTTCTTCACATGTTTATTTCCTTACAGAACGGACTTGATCAAAGATAATAAGAAAAATGTAAAAAGGTTTTTGAAAGGCAATACATACACAGTTTAGTACCATATACTGATATAGAAGAGATAATTTGTCCCTACACATTAAAAATTACTGTCACAGGGGCCGGCAGGTGGCATGGTAGTTAAGGGTGCTGGACTCCCACATGGCCAACTGCAGTTCAAGTCCTGGACCTGGCAGCTTGCTTTCTTTCTCCTTCTTTCCCTGTCTCTCACTCTCATTCTCTCTCTATCCCTCTCTGGTCAAATTAAAAAATAAACAAACAAACAAATAAATAAATAAAGTTAAGTGACATAATTTTTTTTTTTTGAGAGGTTTTTACTATAGGGAGCATATGCTCGCCAGAAAGACAGAGAGAGACAGAGAGACAGAAAGCGAGAAATCACCCCCGAGGGAGGATGGCCACGCCGCAATCCCTTCTCCTCCATTCTCCTCTCGGGATCTTGGGCACGCATGCACACGTGCTGGCATGAATTTTAAGCCACCGGGTCCGGGACTCGAACCACGGTCGACTACATGGGAGTCCAGTGACATAGCCATTACACTAACTGTTGGTCCCAGTAGCATAATTCTTTAAAAGAAATTATTGTCCTGTAGATAAAAGATATTATAAGGTTATGACTGGAGAAAAATCACCAAAAATAGTGCTCCCATTTAAGATAAAAAAAATTCAGCTAAGCCAGAGGTCATGAGATATCGAAGTTTAGTTTAAAGAAAATGAAGAAACTACTTGGGACTAATTTCTTCTTCTTTATCTTATGACACTGCATCTGAAATTTGAACACACGTAATGAACATGATTTCATTATGATGTAAAGAGGAACAGTACTGGGCCAGTCAATAGCATGGTGGTTAAGGTGGCTGGATTCCATGTAGGTGACACTAAGTTTAAATCCTGAACCCCTGTGTGCACGTGTGCACACTTTATCTCCTATGGGAAGTGCTTTCTCACTTTCCCTTTTTCTGTCTCTGGTGAGTGTATGCATCCTGTGGCAAATAAAACAACTACTAAAAAGGGACAGTACTTACGTACTTATGAAGCAAGGATTTGATTAAGACCGTTGAATATTTGGGTATCCACAACAAAGGCCTAATGCTTTAAGGAAAAAAAGTCAAAATCCCTTCTAATGCTGTTCTCCTCTAAGTAGTCTTCTGTCTTCCCTATTATACAATGTCTTCTAAACTACGCAGTGAACTGACTACCTCTTGAAATATCTGACTTTCCTCCATTATCACAGAAGACACGACCAGTCAGAAAATGAAACTGTGGTTCTAAACACTATGAGAAGGCATACGAAAGGGAAGGAAATGGTTATTGAACATTTGCTGTATGCTAGAGACTTTTCACATGTTATCAAAAGGTAAGACATAATCACTCTAGAATATTTAGAAAATCCTGAAATACATGTATTTTAAAATATCATAATTCAGTAATCAAGAGATAATGAATTTTCATCAATTAGTAGTTAGACTTACTTCTGTGTGGGGACCAGCAGATGGCATGGTAGTTAGGGCACTGGACTCTCACATGGCTGACTACAGTTTGAGTCCCAGATCGGGTGGCTTATTTCTCACTTTCCTCTCTCTCTCTCTCTCACACACACTTCCTTCTCTCAGTCACTAGAGATTTCAAGATTAGAGCGAGTACACATGCCTTATAGCAAAATTTTAAAGTAATAATAATAAATAAAATTAGGTAAGTAATTCTTCAAAGAAAAGATTTACTCCTGTGTGTAGAGGTTAGAGCAAATACATAATTTTATTTCTTTGATTTTAAAAATCACTGTATACTCTTTTTCATATAAGAAATGTCCTCTCAAAACTTGGATTTGAAAAGCTTTCTTTAAACTCCCTATATCCAACTCAAGTCCACATTGAGATCACATTAACTTTTTGTTTCCCTTTAGTGAAGTAAAAAAAAAAAATGTAATTAACAAATTTAGACATCCATAAATGTTGTATCTTGTTAAGCAAGGGTCCCCAAACCCTGGATCATAGACCAGTACCAGTCTGTGGCCTGTTAGAAACTGGTTTAACAGCAGAAGTGAGCAGTAGGCAAGCAATGAAACTTCATCTGTATTTACAGCCACTTCCCATTTCTCCCATTACCACTGGAGTGCTGCCTCCTGTCAGATCAGGGGCAGCATTAGACTCTCACAGGAGCATGAACCCTATTGTGAACTGTGCATGTGAGGGATCTAGCTATGAGCATTACTTCCTAGCCACAAAAGACCCTTAAACTAGGAAGGAATGAATCCATGACCCATTTGTGAATAAGCCAGCTGAATTGACTCTTTCATGCTAGAAGAAGATCAACTGCTTGAGACTGCAAATGATAGCCTTAGAAGTATATTTGAGACCACTTCAAATTTCTGTATGTTCTGTATTAAAGTTAAGACAGTACTCATGAGATAGCAACAAAAGCACTGAAAATCCAGCTTCCATTTCCAACATCCTATCTTTTTGAAGTAAGGTTTTCTACAACCAAGAATGAGATTATAGAATAGACTGGACATAAGCAACACACTTCAGATGTAATTATCCCCAGATGGGACCATCCAGTGCAGGAAATCAAGCTTAGGGCTCCCATTGATTCTGCATTGCAGTGAGCTATATAATTGTTTAATTATATATTACAATGTAATAATAACAGAAATAATGTCCACATAAATGTAATGCACTTCAATCATCCCCAAACCATCCTCTTCCCTTTACCCTCCCACTCTGGTCTATGGAAAATTGTCTTCCATAAAACTAATCCCTGGTGCCAAAGAGGCTGGGGACTGCTGTTGTTAAGGATATATGCTCTCTTTTGCTTGGGATGTTTATGTCAATTCTCACTTTCTCATTCAATATATTTTTTAAGAGACATTTTTACTATAGGGCACATGCACTTGCTAGAGAGAGACAGAGAGAAAGTGAGGATGGGGGGATGGCCAAGTCATAGTCCCTTCTCCTCCATTCTCCTCTTGGGATTTTAGGCATGCATGCACATGCTCTCAGCATAAATTTTAAGCCCCCAGGGTTCAGGACTTGAACTGCAGTCAACTATTTGGGATTCCAGTGATGTAACCATTATGCCATCTGCAGGTCCCTCATTCAATACTCTCTTAATATATAGCTAGATTTACCAAATCTCTTCCATGTGCAAAATATGGCTACTGGCATTTTATATTAGGTCAAGGTCTACGGATGTACTCAGCTTTGTGACCATCCTACTGTGGAATTCCATGATGAGAAAAAATAAATTTTACTTTCCTACTTTCTCTCCTTTTTTTCCCCCTTAAATTTGCTATAGGGTAAATATGTTTGCCCTATAGCAAAGAGAGAGAAAGAGAGAGAGTGCGAAAGTGAGAAAGTATCCCCCAGAGGGTATGGCCACACCACAATCCTTTCTTCTCCATTCTTGTTTTAGGATTTTGTGCACTCATGCACATGCACCCAACATGTTTTTCAAGTCACCAAATCTGGGACTTGAACCATCCAGTTGGCCATGTGGAATCCAGTTGTCTTAATCACCATGCCACCAGCTATTCCCCCCACCCCCAGCTCTCTTTTTAATGTGCTTGTATTCATAAAGTTTGCTATATCAGAACTTACATAAAAAAGAAAATGAGACTTCAAGGCTAGAATGAGAACATAATTTATTACATATCCATGAGTATTGCTATCATGAAGTGACATGGAAAATTTGTATTTTCTTTCTTTTTTCCTCTCTTTAAAACAAATATTTATTATCTTACAATTTTTGAGAACTAGGAATCTAGGAGCAGCTGAACTGGGTAACTCTAATTCAAGATATCTAACACAATTGTAGTCAAGTTGATGGCCAGGTCATAGTCATCTGAAGCTTGATAGGGCCTGGTGGATCCATGTCCAAGGTGGCTCACTCACTTGGATATGGTAGGAGGCCTTAGTTCCTCCCCACACTATAGGGCTGGTCTGATGACATGGCAACATCCCCCAGCCACTGCTCAGATAAAGCGGGTAGACAGAGCTCAAGATGGGAGAGGAGGCTATTTATAACCTGGTCTTGCATATAGTTTGCAATCACTTCTGCCATATGCTACTAAGTACCAAGAACAATTCTGATACAGTGTGGGAGAGATTACCCAAGGCCATGAAGACAAAAAGACAAGATCATTGGGCGCCATATTGGAGGCTGCTGATAACACTACTGATCATAGGTCATTTCCTTCAAAACTTGTGGTAAACATATAAAATGTAAAATTTACCATTTTAGCCATTTTAAATGTTAAATTAAGTGGCCTTAATTAAATTCATAATATCATGCAGTCCTTACCACTATCTATTTCCAAAACCCAATTATCACCCTAAACAGAAATTGTATACCAACTAGCAATATATTTTTCTTATTAAAACAATGGAATAATTTTAAAAATTCTTTATTTTATTTTATTTTATTTTATTTTATTTATTATTATTAATAAATAGGGCATATGAGCTCACCAGAGAGAGGCACAGAGAGAGAGAGAGAAAGTGAGAAAACAAGCCACCAGATCCAGGCCTGGAACCATGGTCAGCCATGTGGGAGTCAAGCGTCTTAACCAACATGCCACCTGCTGGCCCCAATAATGGGGTAATACTAAAGATAATTTTTGGAAGGTAAAGTACAATTTAAAAAATCTTCTATATTACAATTCAGTCACAGTTCAGACATTTCTGCAATATGTTAGTATGTATACGATTTTAATTCTGTGGTTTTTTTTTTTCACGAACTATATGAAGCATCTCCCATTTTCAGAGTCTCCATACACATTATCTTAACATTTTTGTGTACTATTCCACTGGATTCTTGAATCATGATTTGATATACCTTTTCCTATTCCTTTAACTTTGATTAGTTGGTATCAAGTCTTTTTAAAAATTTGAATGTATAACATAGTATTGAGAATATTTGGACCACTAGCTTTTTATTCTATTGATTTATTTCCCTGGGAAAAATGCTAAAGAGTGAAATTGCAAGGTCAAGAACAAAATTCTCCACATTTCCTGGTGGAAGTAAGTGTAGCCTACTAGGCTACTCCTTCCCTGGCCTCTGCCCACCCTCTCTAATCCTTGAACTCTCTGCATTTTAACCACTAGGTACTTTCATTCATTCTTCAATAAATATTTCTTCAGCACCTATTCTGTGGCAGATTATTGTAAGTACTAAGGCTATACATTTAATAAAATAGTCAAAATCCCAGCCTTCGTATGGCTGATAGCCTCGCCAATGCTGTTCTTTCTAATCACATTGCTCTGTTTTCTTGTCTTCATGTACTTATAGCCATTCAACTCTATCTCGCTTGTTTTATTGTTTGTTTACTATCTTACTACTAGAAAAGGTAAGCTACATGAGAATAGGAACCTTGTGTGTGCATTTCCAAAAAGTCAGAACATTCAACGACACCAAATTAAATGTCTCAACACACCATGATATCTTTCTGGCGTCTAACACATACTTCTACATTGCTTGCCAGTCTGCAGGGCCATTTTCCCATAACCTCACCAATATTGGTGTTTTGGAGGAAGAGGCTGTGCATCTAAAAGAGTAGGAATAAAGGGTAATTTGATGAGCACAATAGAAAATACTGAACTTCTATTTTGATTTTTATAAATATTGCACTAAAATGTTATTTATCTAGATCACAGAGGGGTGTGTGTGTGTGTGTGTGTGTGTTTTCCTTGACACGTCCATAAATCCTGAACCCAAGATGAATGGCTACATGCCTCACTATAGTCTTGGCACTGCTGTGTATGGGAATGGCTAATGAATATATTTATAGATCTGCTCTTGGGACTACTAAATAATTGAAGACAGAAAAATAAAATTTCTAAAATAAGCTTAGGTGTTCCTATTAGGAAAACTCTTGGAGAGTTGTTTTCATGGTTGAACGGGATAAAGCAGACAAAGCACTTGGCACATACAGGACAGCCATCTGTGCCATGGACACGTGCAGCTGCTGGTATTTAATACTACAATATTGACACTTCACCACTTCTTTTTTGGAGAGGTTTTTGCTATAGGGCACGTGGGCTCGCCAGAAAGAGAGAGACAGGGAGACAAAAAGTGAGAAATCACCCCCCAGGGGGATGGCCAAGCAGCAATCCCTTCTCCTCCATTCTCCTCTCAGGATTTTGGGCACGAATGCACACGCGCCCAACATGACTTTTAAGCCACCAGGTCTGGGACTCAAACCGCGGTCGACTACATGGGAGTCCAGTGACATAGCCATTACACTAACTGCTGGTCCCAGACACTTCACCACTTTTATACAGGTGAAAAATAATCTGACCCTACCACATGCAAAGAATTCTTAGAACGGCAATATTCTTTTTCTATATCAGAGTACATATCTGAAATCTTTGACAGGAAGTACTTCACTGGAGGACTTACAATGGATGGGGAAAAATGATATTAGGAGGATTGAGGAAATCTGTAAACATATATGGAAAAGGTCTTAAAATTTAAAAATACCTGCTAATATAAAATAAAATAAAATAAAATTTTCACTAGTATCTTATATGCCAAGAAACATTCTCTTGATAGATAGACTTCAGGATCTGCCTCCAAATGTTAAGACTTCGTGTGTTTTGCTACATACTACAGTATATGCTCCCTCTCTGCCGTCTCCCCCTAACCTTGCTGTATTTGTCTTTTGTCTAATGCCAATGCCTTCCTATCTCTGGTTCACCATGACTGATTCTTGTTCTTCTGGCACATTGTAGTTTTCTATGTCTTAGTTTCCTCCTACCTAACAGACACCAGAGTGCTGAACTCATGGCCGGACTTAAGACAACAGTGCAGAAGCATATCTTCTACTGTCATCCTCATTCCTTCTCTCCTCTTTCCAAATCTGCTGTAAAAATAATCTTCAAATAGTGTGACTCTCAAATGTCTGAGCCAGGGCCCTCAGAGCTGCACAATATCAAAGTGACATCTACTTGAATTCTGAGTAACTGACGTATGTTGGAGAGAGATTACTGTAATCTTTTTCATGGTGGATGCCAAAGTTAGTATGAAGAAACTATTTTTTGTTGTATTTGTTTAGGTTTATGATTCAAGACTTGGGAAACAATTTATTCTATTCTGTGATAGATGCTACAAATATGAGAACTCTCTGGGAAAGAAATTTTAAAATACTTAGAGAAATATATTTTGTATATCTTCTTCAACAGGTATCAATCCCTCCCATGTTAGAATTTGAATGTGTAATTTAAGGAGTAATTTTTAACAACAAATCTACAGGGTATATTCCAACTCTGTTATAAAGAAGAGTTGAGAAATGGTACCTTGTGTTTTCCTTCTAGTCCTAAGCCCTTGTCTTTGACGTTTGGTTTTCACTTTATATCCTTATACACAAGCACATATGTGCATATAACTGCATAACTGTACCCTAAAGTACTTCTGGAGTTTCCAAATGGCTATTCAACACAGAAATAGTGCTACATTATAAACTCCAGTTGAATGATATTTCTGCAGATAGTTCACATGTCCACAAACCAGAAAGCTTCCCAAACCTAGAATGGCAGAGAACTGCCTTTGAACATGGGAGCCCAATATAAAACCTATTACTAAAAAAATACTGACAAAAACTTCATGATCTCTTGCTATATTAATCTGTCCTGCTTTGTGGTGAAGGAATTCGTAGGCCTTTCCAACACGCTGGTCTCTTAAGGAATAATGTTACTACTAACTAGCCTTGCATTCCTCTCTCACCAGAAGAGGCTGTGAATCTGGGCTCCAGAGGGCAGTTTGACGGTAGACATGGAATAGACCGAGACTGTCTTTTACAGAAAATGAGCACAACTCTTGACTTGTATATTCCTTTATTCCTGACTTTAACTCCATATCTGGATCTTTATATAAAATGAGATAATGAGAGAATGCAGACACAACATTCACACACAACCAACTTAGGCTAATATTTGTCAAGCCTATTGTCAAGGTGTGTAGCTTGACATATTGCACTGTAGTTCTTAAGCTTTGTTTGTATATGCAGAATAACTAGATACAAACAGGCAACTGAGTTTAGTAGGCTGAAATGGCCAGGGTCCACAGCATTAGTGCTGCCAAAATATTCTGCTTTGAAACTCCATTCTGGATACCCAAGAGGGATATGCTCAATATTCAACAAAATTGAAGAATTTGAAAATTGAAACTCTCTCAGATGTTCTGAGGAAAAGCAAATCCTGGGGCAGAGTCAGAGGATTTGGACTTAAACCTCTAGCTATATGAGAAAGAAATAAGTGAAGAAATAAAAACCTGGGCAATAGGTTTTTTGATGAAAAACCTAATCTATTAGTAGGGAAGTCATGATGTATTTTTCTATGTTTTTCTTTGCATAAATGTGTCATGACTTTCCCGACAACCCAATACTTCATAATGTATTCTGGTAAAACATTTATTTTAAACTGATCATGCCTTATGTCTCTGAATTGTACAATTTGGTAGTCGCTAGTTATATGTGGCTATTTAAATTTCAATGAATAAAAATGAAATAAAATGTAAAAGTTCATTCCTCAGTTGCACCAGCTACATTTTAAATGACTTAATAGCCACACGTGGCTACTGGGGGTGATACTGGAAACAACAACTTTAGAACACGTTCATCAATGCATAAAGTTCTACTGGATAGTGTTGGTCTATATCAAGATTTAGAAATCTCTAAATTTTCTTAAAAAATTGTGTAAATTCATGTACTGAGAGGATTTGGCTCTTTAGATAAATAGTAGAGATTGGACTGAGAAAAATCAATGAATGTAGTAATAGAGAAGAGGTCTAGGTGAGGGATTTATCCCAAACATATGCTGGCCGGCGAGTGAAGGAGTCTAGCTTTTTGGCCTGTGGTCCATGATGGATTTAAAACAAGCCTGTGGAAATGTTTTTCATTTCCTTGGAAAAAATATGAGATACTAGAATTTTTTCAGGGATTGCAACCTAAAAGTAAGGGAGCAGCAGAATTCTAAAATAGAGTAAAGCCTCACTTGGCAACCAAATAAAATTAGAACTATAGGTAGGATTCGACTCAAATTCTAAACTTTAGTCAAGAGTGACAAGAAATGAGAGGCAAATGGAAAATCCCATTTGTATTCATCTTTATATATAAAATGATGTGCTTAGTTACATTTGGAGGCAAATGTATCGAACCTGGTATAATCCTTAATTAAGAAGACTCCAGAGAAGCTGAGCCAATTCATAAAAATATTCCTCCTTCAAATGGGTATCTAAAGTAGCAGACAGGGGCAGACAAAGCAAGGAGTAGCGCTGGTTTCCCTACCAGAGATACTTTACTTGTTTTCCTAAAAGAAAAAAAGACATGCAGCTGCTCATTTCACATATTTTATGGAAATAAGTAGCAGTTCTCTAACCTTTTTTTTTCCCTCAGAACATGCTGCCCTCTACAGGCTACAAGGACATACACATAGGTAAAGATATGCATAAATAAGGTTTTATTTATATCCAAATTAAGAGATTCATTAGTAAAGGTAGAATAAACAAGAGAGAAAGTTGGTTATAACCATGTGCCTGAAAGGCTTTGGGATCCAGAACAGAAGCAATTGACATTTATAAGCCTCTGATAAACTTTACATCTTGAACTGACATACATATGAGGAATCACAAATAGTACTATAGTCCTACCACGGCATTTTCCCTGAGAAACTTGAAAGTATGTCTACAGTCATTTTTCCTTTATTTTAACAAGGGAGGGGAAGGTGTGGGAGAAAGGAAGAATGGCTGGTGTGATTTGGCAGTTTTTACTAACATCTCCAAAGTATATTAGTTTCGATCTAATACTCAAAATATTAAAATCTGATTTCTAAACTAAGAAATAAAAGCCACTGTAATCAAAGGAATATACATGTTTGTATCTTAAGAGTTCAATCTTTTAAAGCTTAGCTGTAATGACGTGATCAAAATTTGGCTTAAGAAATGAGAACTACCCTTCATCCTCGCTTCAAATCCACTCTCCTGCAATGGTCGGGCCATAAAACACACACACACACACACGTACACACACACACACGTACACACATGCACACACACAGCTGGCATGTTTATTGGTTTAGCCACTAAAGGATTTAGCTGGACAAACATCACAAAGACGATGGCTGATTTAATTGAATTTATGATCAAATGTTTTCCATTTCAGGAAGAGTGGGAAATCACTTATGGGGAGATTTGAATAATTTAAGGGAAGTTCTCTACTTGGCATTATGTTTGTATATCAAGTCTTGAGGGATTAAATATAGCTGAGGACTAGGAGAGACTTCACATACAGATATACAAAGATTTACTGTAGAACAATGCGGTGAGGGCCAGAATATTGATTTCTTTGTATTAATATTTCTGTTCATTTATATCTCGCTTATAATTTGAATAATAACAGCCATGTTCATATATACGTACTATGAGAATTCAACTGTAAACTACTACTGAGGTTGGGAACCAGCAGTTAGCGTAATGGCTATGTCGCTGGACTCCCACGTAGTCGATCGCGTCTCGGACCCGGTGGCTTACAACTCACGCCGGGCGCGTGTGCGTGCGTGCCCAAGATCCCGAGAGGAGAATGGAGGAGAAGGGATTGCGGCGTGACCATCCCCCCTGGGGGGTGATTTCTCGCTTTCTGTCTCTCTGTCTCTGTCTGTCTGTCTGGCGAGCGCAGCGCCCTATAACGAAAAAACCTCTCCAAAAAAAAAAAAGGAAAAAAAAAAAAAAAAAAAAAAAAAAAAAAAAAACCTACTACTGAGGTTCCAAAATGTTGAATGATCTAACAATGCACTTTCAAATAAGACCAAAAAAACCTTGGAGTTGTGGAAATGTGCGTATTCAAGGTATTTTTATGTATCTTTGTGGTTGTTAGAGACATAATAATACCTATTATTAAAGTCGCTCCATGGTAGATGCAGCAGTTTAACATGAGATTTGTGCTATAGGGTACAGACTCTACTCAGTATCTGAATAAAAAGCCCAGCTATCTTGGGATCTCCTGCCTGTTTTTCTCACGAGTGATGACAGGTTTACCAAGGCCATGCTCCCAGCCTTTATTCATTGCGTTTCAAGAGCTCAATCATCTGTCCTTCCCATTTAAAGTCTGTCAATAGCAACGGAAATTTCTTTTAGCCTTACCAATGAAACCCCTGGGTAGACACGTAGGCCCTACACCCCTGACTTAGGCATACCCATTCTTCATTCATGTATAAATAGCATCACAGGAAAAAGCCCAGGAGACCCTTGAACTTTGTAAGAGTGATTTGCTTATGAGTTTCTTTCACTCTAATTAGGAAAACTGTCAAATAGATGTGTTTCAAGACTTAGGATACATCACAGTTTAATATTAATAATGTACAATGCTACTAAATAACATATCACTCTTAGGAAGAAATGTCTGAGGAAGGGGACATCCTGTACTTTTTAGAAAATGATTTGGTGACTAAGTAGTTCAGCATGTACTCCCAGAAAGGTAAAAGGAATATTCCAGAAGATGTCTGGGGACTCTGTTAGGAGTGGTACACATGTTCAAGGACAAGTGCTTATTTATAAAATGCTCCGTCTGGCAGGGGAGGGCAGGGAGTACTAAAAACAGAAAGGAGGTGGACTTTTGCTGAAAGACTGTGCTTGGTAAAGTGCCCAGTAATTTACACCCATGCCTTAGTGAAGGATTACACAGTAATTCTGTCAAGGAATGTTAAAAATTAAAAATGGAGACTCGGAGAGGTTACTGAGCTTCTTGGATATTATATCACTCAGTAGCGAACTTGGCCCCTATGATACTAAAGATTATGCTACCTTCCAGCATTTACTTATTTGTGTCAGTAATTACATTTACAGCCTCCATTCCTCTTTTCCATTTTTTTCTTGCTTCATATCAATAACAATTATTGACTATGTATTCTTAGAAGGTCAGGAGGACCATGATGCACACAACGGATATTAGATGCACATGTCAACATGAAGAGTCTAGTAACTGTGTCTACCATGAGTGGAAATAGAGTCCAGTTCTATAGAGAACACTCTACAGTTCCAGGTCCAGAGAAAGTCTCCCCAAACAACGAGAGGGACCTCTTGTCCCTCTCAGTAACTGAGCTTGCCCAATCCTGTCACGACAATCCACCATGGCAAAGGGTAGCGTGGGTGACAATGGATATAAAGGATGACACTGTTGTTAAAATCTTTCTTTCTCTGGGGACTTCTTAAGTTACCTTCATTTTTGAGGTTGAAAATTCACCGAATTTGTAAATATTTTCTCAGTCAAAAGAAAATGATAGAAATAAATGTTGAAAAAAGGGATCCCATATCAGATGTTTCTTTTAAATAAGGAGCTTTGATTAAAAACTCCTGCGTTTCTGTTTATGCTTGACTTTCTAAAAGGTGGCGATTTTCAATGTTTCAAAAGCTTATGAATTAATGTATGTATCCACAGGGCCCAGTGAGGGTGCCCTGGCTCTTGATTTGGGAGCGTTCTTTAGAAAATAGAGCCCTCTCAATCGTATCTCATACGTGGAGAACAGGAAGCTGAGCCTTTAAGTAGAGTTAGGGGAGATCAAGGAGACCAGGAACAACAGCAGAGAGGTGAATTCTTAAGGGAGTTCAAAAAGGGTAGAGAGCTGTGTGTCTAACCCCTAACAGTTCCTAACAGAAAAGAGAGAGAGAGAGAACACAAGAAGAGAAAGGAATAGAGATGCTTGCAACAGGCAGCGCCCCTCAGGAGGGAACAGCGTGGCTTCGGAGGGGAGGAGGAGGGGCAGGAATGTCTGCTTGATGTTCTTTGATATTTCTACTATTCCCCCTGCAGATTTATTACACTTATTGGGTACTCCAGACCTATTATCTTCTCAGAGTGTTTACAAATAAAAGATCGAGTCAGAAGCAAAAATATAAAGCAAGATTTCTGGATACTCAAATGCAAAATGCATTGATGCTTTGGCATAGTTTCCAAAGCATCAGACACTCACACTTGTATTACACTGCAAACCCTTGCAATACATGAATATTTCACATGTTGATCTACAACGGTGCGGCCCAATGTGGTAGCCACCAACCATGTGTGGCTATCTGCACATAAATTCATTAAACTTAAAATGAAATGACAAATTCAGTTCATCGGTATCACTAGTCATATTTCAAGTGCTCAGTAGCCAGAGGGGGCAAAGGGCTACTACACTGGGCTGCGCAGATAGGGGCATGCCAGGCTAAACTTTGATCTATCTCAGAGGCCACCAGCATTCCTGAGCACAGTCTCCTTTTTCTATGTGCTAGAGATGGAAAATGATTTCCTTTTTCTACATAAGTTTGACGATCTCTACTGTGAATCAAGCAGCGTGGACCCAGAAGCATGAGAGGCCTATGCCTGTCACCTGATAGGCCAGAGGCCAGGCAGAATAGATGGTGCCTGACCTGGCTGGGGCGGGGTTTGCTGTTCACGACTCCGCTTCACCCCATCACTTGTGACTGACGAGGAAACCCCAGGCTGCACTGTGGTGAGTGGCATGGCCCCCAAAGACGTCCAACTGCTAATCCCAGAAGCCTCTGAATATGTTATGTTGTAAGGCAAAAGGGTCTCTGTGGAAGTAATTAAGGTCAGACATTATAAAGTAGGGAGAGTAGTCTGGATTAACCAAGTGGGTCTAGTTACTGACATAGACCTCTAGAAACAGAACTTGCTCCTCTGCTGGAGGTGGAAGGGATGGAGAGAAAGGGAATTCAGAGAGACTAGAGACTGGTGTGAAGGAGGCATAGGGCTGGGCAGTGGTGCAGCAGTGCTGTGGGGGTCCTGAACTGGTGTCCTGGGGCCTCGCTCTGCACATAGGGTACATGCGTGCCCCTGATCAGGGCTGGCTGGAATTGGGGGTGGATCACAATGTGAAGACCCTGCTGCAGTGTCTGTCTCTCTCTTTCTTTCTCTCTATCATGGAAGAGATAATCACATAAACTTTAATATGAAAGAGAAGAAAAGAGACAGCAATGTGTCAAGGAATGCGAGTGACCTTACCAAGCTGGCTGAGGCTCATGGCTGACAACCAGCAAGGGAGGGGTCCTCAGCCCTGCCACCTCGAAGAGCTGGACTCTGCCAATAAC